>BDMV01000005.1:305744-905744 GCA_008326285.1 Oryza officinalis
TATTACAACTAGAAGAAAAACTTTGATGAATTTTTGACTTCCAAATATAAATTCATGAGTAATAGCATTCAAGCAAAACCGATGAGTATTAACCTTCAGAAAAAAAACTCATGAATTCTTTCGTTAACCTTTAGAAAAAAACTCATGAATTCTTTCATCCGGCCCAAAATTTTGCTAGCATTAGCATCAAGACTATTGGGTGTGAAAATTGTGACTATTACAATGTGGACCAAAAATTTCATGAAATTTTGACTTCAGGATATAAATTCATGAAATTTTGACTTCAAGATATAAATTCATCAGTTATTGCCTTCAAGCATAATTTTGCTAGTATTAGCATCGGGGTTGTTGGTTGTGAAATATGTGACTATAACAAGGACAAAAACATTGATGAAATTTTGACTTCAAGCTATAAGTTAATGAGTTATAGCCTTCGGGCAAAACCCATGAGTATTAACCTTTGACAAAAACTCATGAATTTTTTTCTCCGGCCCAAAATTCTGCTACTATTATCATCGGGACAGTTGGGCGTGAAATTTGTAACAATTGCAACTAGGACAAAAACATTCATGAGTTATAGCATTCGGGCAAAACCAAGAGTACTAACCTTTAGGGAAAGATCATCAATTTATATTGCTAGTATTAGCATTGGGACCATTGGCTGTGAAATTTGTGACTATTACAACTAGGAGAAAAACTTTGATGAATTTTTGACTTCCGGCTATAAATTCATGAGTAGTAGCATTTGGGCGAATCCCATGAGTATTAAACTTTAGAAAAAACTCATGAATTCTTTCGTCCAGCCCAAAATTTTGCTAGCATTAGCATCAAGACTATTGGGTGTGAAATTTCATCTAATTTTGACTTCACGCTATTAATTAGTGAGTTATAGCCTTGGGCAAAACCCATCAGTATTAACCTTTGAAAAAATCATGATTTTTTTCTTCCGGCCCAAAATTTTGCTAGTATTAGCACGGGGACCGTTAGGTGTGAAAATTGTGACTATTACAACTAGGACAAAAACTCATGAGTATAAACCTTTGCAAAAGAACTCATGATTTTTTTCCTCCGGCCCAAAAATTTTGCAAGCATTTGCATCAGGACCATTGGGAGTGACATTTGTGACTATTATAATGAGGATAAAAAATTTCATGAAATTTTTACTTCAGGATATAAATTCATGAGTTATAGGTTTCGAGCAAAACCCATGAGTACTAACATTTGGAAAAAAAAATCATGATTTTTTTCCTCCGGTCCAAAATTTTGCTAGTATTACAATTGGTACCGTTGGGTGTGAAATTTGTAACTATTACAACTTGGACAAAAACTTTGATTAAATTTTGACTTTGGCTATAAATTTTGTGAGTTCTGGCTTTTGGCAAAACCCATGAGTATTAACCTTTGGAAAAAAACTCATGAATTGTTTCCTCCGACCCAAAATTTTGCTACTATTAGCATCGAGACCATTGTTTGTGAAATTTTTGACTATTACAACTAGGACAAAAACATTCATGAAATTGTGATTTGCGCGAATAAATTCTTTAGTTATAGCCTTCGGGCAAAACACGTAAGTATTAACCTTTGAAAAAACTCATGAAAATTTTCCTTCGACTAAAATTTTGCTAGTATTAGCATCAGGACCATTGGGTGTGAAATGTTCTTACAACTACAACTAGGACAAAAATTTCTTCTAATTTTGACTTCACGCTATTAGTTCGTGAGTTATAGCCTTCGGCAAAACCCATGAGTTTTAACCTTTGAAAAAACTCATGAATTTTTTCCTCCGACCCAAAATTTTGCTAGTATTAGCATGGGGACCGTTGGGTGTGAAAATTGTGACTATTCCAACTAGGACAAAAACTTTAATGACATTTTGAATTCATGAGATAAATCCGTGAGTTATACCCATCGGGCCAATTCGAGAGCATTCACCTTTGGAAAAAAAATCATAATTTGTTTCCTCCGACCCAAAATTTTGGTACTATTAGCATCGGGACCGTTGGTGTGAAATTTGTGACAATTACAACTAGGACAAAAACTTTCATGAAATTATGATTTTATGTTATAAAATCGTGAGTTATAGCCTTCGGGCGAAACCGAGAGTATCAACCTTTGGGAAAAAATCATGAATTTTTATTCTGGCCCAAAATATGTCTAGTATTTGCATCAGACCGTAGGGTGTGAAATTTGTGACTATTACAACTAGGACAAAAACTTTCATGAAATTGGTTTTTTAGGTTATATATTCATGAGTTATAGCCTTCGGGCAAATTTGAGACTATTAACCTTTGGAAAAAAAATAATGATGTTTTTCCTCCAACTCAAAATTTTGCTAGTATTAGGATTGGTACCGTTGGGTGTGAAATTTGTAATTCTTACAACTTGGACAAAAACTTTGATGAAATTTTGACTTCGGGCTATAAATTTGTGAGTTATAGCCTTCAGGAAAAATCCGTGAGTATTTACCCTTGGAAAAAAAATCATGAATTCTTTCCTCCGGCCCAAAATTTTGCTACTACTCAGGACCGTTGGGTGTGAAATTTGTGACTATTACAACTACGACAAAAGCATTCATGAAATTATGATTTCAGGCTATTAATTCATGAGTAATAGCCTTCAGGCAATACCCATGAGTATTAACCTTAGAAAAAAACTCATGAATTTTTTTCCTCCAGCCCAAAATTTTGCTACTATTAGCATCGGGACCGTTGGGTGAGAAATTTGTGACTATTACAACTAAGACAAAAGCAATCATGAGATTGAGATTTTATGCTATAAATTCATGAGTTATAGCCTTCAAGCAAAACCTGTGAGTATTAACCTGAAAAAAACTCATGAATTTTTTCCCCAACCAAAAATTTTGCTAGTATTACATCGAGACCGTTGGATGAGAAATTTTTGACTATTACAACTAGGACAAAAGCTTTCATGAAATTGTGATTTCATGCTATAAATTCATGAGTCATAGCCTTGGGCAAAATCAAGAGTATTAACCTTTGGGAAAAATCATGATTTTTTTCCTAGGCCCAAAATATTTCTAGATTTGCATCGGACCGTTGTGTGTGAATTTTCTAACTATTACAACTAGGACAAAAACTTTCAAGAAATTGAGATTTCAGGCTACAGATTCATGAGTTATAGCTTTCGGGCAAAATTGAGAGTATTAACCTTTGGGAAAAAATCATGAGTTATAGCCTTCGGGCCGAACATATTGCTAGTATTAGCATCGGGACCATTGGGTTTGAAATTTGTGACTTCTACAACTAGGAGAAAAACTTTGATGAAATTTTGACTTCAGGCTATAAATTCATGAGGTATAGCCTTCGGGGAAAACCCGTGAGTATAAACCTTTGGAAAAAAACTCATGAATTTTTTCCTCCGGCCCAAAATTTTGCAAGCATTTGCATCGAGACCATTGGGAGTGAAATTTGTGACTATTACAATGAGGACCAAAATTTTCATGAAATTTTTACTTTAGGATATGAATTCATGAGTTATAGGTTTTGAGCAAAACCCATGAGTACTAATATTTGGAAAAAAAAACATGATTTTTTCCTCCGGTCCAAAATTTTCGTAGTATTAGCATCATTACCGTCAAGTGTGAAATTTGTAACTATTACAACTTGGACAAAAACTTTGATTAAATTTTGACGTCAGGCTATAAATTTGTGTGTTTTGGCCTTCGGGCCCATGAGTATTAACCTTTGGGAAAAAAAACTCATGAGTTATTTCCTCCAACCCAAAATTTTGCTACTATTCGCATCGGTACCATTGGGTGTGAAATTTGTGACTATTATGACAACTAGGACAAAAACATTCATTAAATTATGATTTCAGGTGATAAATTCTTGAGTTATAACCTTTGGGCAAAACCCGTAAGTATTAACCTTTGAAAAAACTCATGATTTTTTTCCTTCGACCAAAATTTTGCTACTATGAGCATCGGGACCGTTGGGTGTGAAATTTGTGACAATTTCAACTAGGACAAAAACTTTCATGAAATTGTGATTTCAGGCTATAAATTCGTGAGTTAAAGCCTTCAGGCAAGACCGAGAGTATTAACCTTTGGGAAAAAATCATGAATTTTTCCCCTGGCCCAAAATATGTCTAGTATTAGCATCAGGATCACTGTTTGTTAGATTTGTGACCACTACAATTAGGAGAAGAACATTGATGAAAATTTGACTATCGGCTACAAACCCGTAAGTATAAACCTTCGGAAAAAACTCATAAATTTTTTCCTCTGGCCCAAAATTTTGCTAGCATTAGCATCAGGACCGTTGGGTGTGAAATTTGTGACAATTACAATGAGGGAAAAAAATTTTAATTCATTTTTGACTTAGGCTCTCAATTCGTGTATTATAGCTTTCAAGCGAAACCCGTGAGTATTAACCTTTTGAAAAAAATCATGATTTTTTCCTTCGGACCTAAAGTTTGCTAGTATTACCATCAGGACTGTTGGGTGTGAACTATTTTCATAATTACAACTAGGACAAAACATTCATGTAATTTTGACTTCACGATTAATAATTTTTGAGTTATAACCTTCGGGCGAAACCCATTAGTATTAACCTTTGAAAAAAAACTCATGGATTTTTTCCTCAGACCCAAAATTTTGCTAGTATTAGCATCGAGACCGTTGGGTTTGAAATCAGTGACTATTACAAGGACAAAAAAATTAATTTAATTTTGATTTCAGGTTCTAAATTCGTGTATTATAGCTTTCGAGCAATACCCGTGAGTTAAAACCTTTGGAAAAAACTCATAATTTTTTCCTCCAGCCCAAAAGTTTGCTAGTATTAGCATCAGGACCATTGGGTGTGAAATGTTTTCACAATTACATCCAAGACAAAAATTTCATGTTATTTTGAATTCACCCTATTAATTCCTGAGTTATAGCCTTCGGGCGAAACCCATGAGTATTAACCTTTAAAAAAAACTCATTATTTTTTTCCTCTGACCCAAAATTTTCTAGTATTAGCATCAAGACCGTTGGGTGTGAAATTTGTCACTATTAAAACTAGGACAAAAGCTTTCATGAAATTATGATTTCAGACTATAAATTCGTGAGTTATAGCCTTTGGGCAAAACCGAGAATATTAACCTCTGGGGAAAAAATTTTTCCCTGGGCCCAAAATATTGCTAGTACCATCATCAGGACCATTGGGTGTGAAATTTGTGACTATTACATCTGGGACAAAAACTAAGATAAAATTTTGAATTTTGCCTATAAATTCATTAGTTATAGCCTTCGAGCAAAACCCGTGAGTATAAACCTTTAGAAAAAACTCAAGAATTTTTTCCTAGGGCCCAAAAGTTTGCTAGCATTTGCATCGAGACCATTCAAAGTGAAATTTGTGACTATTACAATGACGACCAAAAATTTCATGAAATTTTGACTTTAGGATATAAATTCATGGGATATAGCCCTCGGGCAAAACCCGAGAGTATCAACCTTTGGGAAAATGTTAACGCCAAAATTTTGTAAAGCCCAAAGTCATCATCAGCCTAGAATTAGTATCGTCTTCAGAGTCCTAGAATCGGCCGATGGGAATTATCACTCGCCTGCAATCGGATTCTTAGCAGATTCGGTTAACGAAATTATTCAATTAAAGGAAGCTTATCCAGAAGAAGCCAAGTTCAAGGAGGATGCGGCATAGCAATTTATCTATTAATTAGGAAGAGTCAGTTAGTTTCCTTTTATTTTTAGGAAAGATTGTTTAGAGTCCAATCAGGACTTGTATCTTTTACTTTATCTTTAGGAAAGTTTGTCTCTTGTCCAATAAGGACTAGTATCTACCCATGGGTATAAATATGTACAACCGGGGTCCATATAATCTATCTCTCGATCAATATACAACTTTCGGCGCATCGCCGCCCTCTTTTCCAAGGTTTTACTTATCGACCGGTGAAACTTGGCACCTGACGCAGGGCTGCAGCGGCTTTCGATCTCTGGCGAAGGGGTAAGTCCTACGTTCCGCCGACCCCAGTGAATGTATCGGCTACATTGGTGTTGTTCAAGGCTGCATCGCTTCGATCTCTTGAATCACTCTGGTTTGGTTGATATATTTGCATAATTGATATTTCAATTCTATCTTTAATAGCATTGTGTTTAGAGATGCATCAGTTTAGCTGGGACTGTCTCCGTTATGTCTGATCTTCTGTCTTAGCCGATATTTCTCTACAATCACAATGATGCTTTAGATAGATTTGTTATATCCATCACATTAGACAGATTTGTCGGTTCATTGAGTATTAGATTATTATATACAATCTCGTGCTGCATTGGTTAGGTTCGACCTACTAAATTGTTGTTGATAATCTAAGTCTTATTAAGCCAATAGGTTCATGCTAATGTTTCATCGGAGGGTTAGCCGATCTTATCTGATGCGTTAAATTTTTCTTTGATGGTTTTACCGTCTTGGTTAAATTTAACACATGACCACCCTAAAAAACAATCAAAGACTCGATTGTTTATACCTTATACTTCCTTTCATACTTAGTGCTGCATCAATTGAGTTTGACCTACTAAGTCGTGCTTAGAATTGTAAGAACTAACTTGCTCTTTGATTGTCGATAAGAGTTTCATCGGGGTTTCAGCCGATGAGTTATCTGAACATTGCATCGCCTTATAAGGATTACATACAAGTTGGTTTTAGCCGATGACAGCAAAGGCTTCATTGATTATTTAATCATTTGGATTTAACGACATCGGATCTCCAACCGATATATGGTTTAACCATTGGATCAGCATTTATTCTATCATATCATTATTGGTCGATTGGTTTCTATTGGATTATATTGTTGTATTATTACAAGTTCTTACTGCTTGTCCGATTGCTTTTATATCTTTTATCCAAGTGTTCAAATCTATATCGGACATATAGCCGATTGCTCAAATTTCTATCGACATCGGCTAGTATCGCTACATCGACTAGTATCGCTACATCGACTAGTATTGCTCCATTGACTAGTATTGCTCCATCGGCTTGTGTTGACGCCGAATCCGTACCGCCGATGAGGATCCGGCGTGCGGACACACGAAGGCCTGGGAGATCTGCTTAGCTCCAGTGCAGGTCCTAAAATTTATGAAGCGCGGGTGTGCCAGTCAGTTTGATCCTGCCACTGACAAGATATGCAAAATAGCAGAACAGAAGGTCTATCGGCTGATAGGCCGATAGGGCAAAAACGTATTGGCCAATAGGTCGATAGCCAAAACAACCGATCGGCCAATAGGCCGATGGCATAGTTCCAGCCGATGTACTGAGCAAACATCTATATAGAGACGATCGGGTGACGATAACATGATGATATAGCAATATGATATAGCATAATCCAAATATAAAATAAATATCGATCTGTAGATTAAAGCACACATCGGCCAAAGGTCCGATGGCATAAACTCTCAATAAGCAGATAAACAATAAATACTCTGTTGTCATCGGCCGGATCCAATCTATATGTAAAACTCTTGGACCGATGCAACGTCCAGATAACTCACCGGCTGAAACCCCGATGAAACCCTTATTGGCAGCCAACAAGCACGCTAGAGATTACGGTTCTAATCACGACTTAGTAGGTCAAACCGAACTGATGCAGCACTAAGTATGAAAAGAAACGCAAGACCTAGACAATCAAGCCCTTGACTGATTTTCAGGATGGTGGATACCTTAGCCAATCTAATCTAGCAAGGCGATTTAGTCGATACCGGCGTAAACCCTAAAACGAATCTCGGCCGATACGATTAAATCGAGACACCAAACCAGATTAACTAAGATATATGATAGTAGGTGCTTACGTTGACGAGATCAGAACGTCAAAGCCCTAGCCCCGACAACGCAGGCAGCCATAACGAGACTTACCCCTCGTGGGAAGGGCATGAACTCGCCGAAGAAGACGAAAAGTAAAGGTTGGCGATGCGCCGAAGTTGTATTGATCGTGAGATGATTTTAGATGAACCTTGGGCTTACATATTTATACCCATAGACTAACAAAGATCCTAACAGATTACGACTCAAACTTTCCTAAAGATAAAAAGAAACAAATAAAGTCCTTGCCGGACACTAACACACTTTCCTAAAGATAAAACAGAAAACTAACAAACTCTTCCTAATTAAGAGATACAAGCCGCATCCTTCTTGAACTCGGTCTTCTCTGGATAAGATCTTCCCGAATCTAACAAGAATCCGACTGCTGAAAATATGGATAACTCCTATCGGCCGCTTGTTGACCTCCGAAGCCGATACAGACTTTGAGGCCGATATTTACTCTGAGCCGATACACAAACTAGGCCGATGATGACTTTGGGGCTTACCAAATTCTGGCGTTAACAGCTTGTCAGCCGATCGGCTGTTTGATCGTCAATTTATATATCTTGTCAGTTGCAGGATCAAACTGACTAGCACGCCCACATCTTATCAACTTTATGACCTGCACTGGAGCTAAACAAAATTCTCAGGCCTTCGTGTATTTGTCGACACGGTTCACATCAACGTAGATTTGGCACCATCAGTCGGACGCGGATTTTTCGTCAACAGAATCATGATTTTTTTCCTTCGGCCCAAAATTTTGCTAGTATTTGTATCAGTACCGCAGGGTGTGAAATTTGTAACTATTACAGCTTGGACAAAAACTTTGATGAAATTTTGACTTCTTTGTGAGTTATAGCCTTCAGGCAAAACCCGGCAGTATTAACCTTTGGAAAGAAATCATCATTTTTCCTCCAGCCCGAAATTTTGCTAGTATTAGGCATCAGTAGCGTTGGGTACGAAATTTGTAACTATTACAACTGGACAAAAACTTTGATGAAATTTTGACATTAGGCTATAAATTTATGAGTTATATCCTTCGGGCAAAACCCGTGAGTATTAACCTTTGAAAAAAATCATGAATTGTTTAGTTGGACCCAAAATTTTGCTACTATTAGCATTGGGACCATTGGTGGTGAAATTTGTGACTATTAAAACTAGGACAAAACATTCATGAAATTGTGATCTCAGTCTATAAATTCGTGAGTTATAGCCTTCGGGCAAAACCGAGAGTATTAACCTTTGGGGAAAAAATCATGAATTTTCCCCTGGCCCAAAATTTTGCTAGTATTAGCATTTGGAAGGTTGGGTGTGAAATTTGTGACTATTACAACTAGGAGAAAAACATTGATGAAATTTTGACATTCGGCTATAAATTTGTGAGTTATAGCATTCGGGAAAAAACCCTTGAGTACTAACCTTTGGAAAAAAAAGCTCATGAATTCTTTTCTCTAGCCCAAAATTTTGCTAGCATTTGCATCGGGACTGTTGGGTACAAAATTTATGACTATTACAATGAGGACAAAAAAATTCATGTAATTTTGACTTTAGGATATAAATTTTATGAGTTATAGCCTTTGGAAAAAAATCATGACTTTTTCCTCCGGCCCAAAATTTTGCTAGTATTAGCTTCGGGGCCGTCAGGTGTGAAATTTGTGAGTATAACAACTAGGACAAAAAATTTGATGAAATTTTGAATTCATGAGTTATAGCCTTCGAGCAAAACCCATGAGTATTAACCTTCGAAAAAAACTCATGAATTTTTTCCTCCAACACAAAATTTTGCTAGCATTTGCATCGGGTCCATTCGGAGTGAAATTTGTGACTATTACAATGAGGACCAAAAATTTCATGAAATTTTGACTTCAGGCTATAAATTCATGAGTTATATCATCGAGACCGTTGGGTGTGAAATTTCTGACTATTACAACTTGGCCAAAAACTATGATGAAATTTTGACTTTGGGCTATAAATTCGTGAGTTATAGCCTTCGAGCAAAACCAATGAGTAGTAACTTTTGAAAGAACACATGAATTGTTTCCTCCGATCCAAAATTTTGCTAGTATTAGCATCGGGACCGTTGGGTGTGAAATTTGTGACTATTATAACTAGGACAAAAACTTTCATGGAATTATGATTCCAGGCTATAAATTCGTGAGTTAAAGTCTTCGAGCAAAACCGAGAGTATTAGCCTTTGGGAAAAATCATGAATTTTCCTTGGCCCAAAATATGTCTAGTATTAGCATCGGGATTATTGGGTGTGAATTTTGTGACTATTACAACTAGGAGAAAAACTTTGATGAAATTTTGACTTATCGCTATAAATTCATGAGTTATAGCCTTCGGGCAAAACCGTGAGTATAAACCTTTGGATAAAACTCATGAATTTTTTCCTCTGGCCCAAAATTTTGCTAGCATTAGCATCGGGACCATTGGGTATGAAATTTGTGACTATTATAATGAGGACAAAAGATTTCATGTAATTTGGACATCAAGCTGTAAATTCGTGAGTTATAGCTTTCGAGCAAAACCCGTGAGTATTAACCTTTGGAAACAAATCATGAATTTTTCCTCTGGTCCAAAATTTTGCTAGTATTAGCATCGGGACCGTTGGGTTTGAAATTTGTGAGAATTACAACTAGGACAAAAACTTTGAAGAAATTTTTACTCCTGGTTATAAATTTGTGAGTTATAGCTTTCGGGTAAAACCCATGAGTATTAACCTTTGGAAAAAACTCATGATTTTTTTGCTCTGGTCCAAAATTTTGCTAGCATTAGCATCGGGACCATTGGGTGTTAAATGTTTTACAATTACAATTAGCACAAAAAATTTCATCAAATCTTGAATTCAGGCTATAAATTCTTGAGTTGTAGCCTTCGAGCAAAACCCATGAGTATTAAACTTTGCAAATATATAATGGATTGTTTCCTCGGACCCAAAATTTTGCTATATTAGCATCGGGACCGTTGGGTGAATGAGAACAAAAAATTTAATTTAATTTTGACTTCAGGCTCTAAATTTGTGTATTATAGCTTTCAAGCAAAACCGTGAGTATTAACCTTTAGAAAAAAACTCATGATTTTTTCCTCCAGCCCTAAAGTTTGCTAGTATTAGCATCGGGATCGTTGGATGTGAAATTTGTGACTATTACAACTAGAAGAAGAACTTTGGTAAAATTTTGGCGTCTGTCTTTGCGCAGAGGAAGAGCGATATGCGATATAATTGTGCGTTGGAAAACTGGTAATGGCAGTTTGCCTTTCTTCATCAATTGCCATGGTGGCCAAATGAGGAGTGAGGCTTTCATCGTTTTGGTTGACTTTTGCTGAGAGAATATCATGTGCTCCCAAACAATATCGTGCTACCGGTGCTACTAAACTTATGCATTCAAACAGTTGCAAAAAAATATGAAAAAAATATGAGATGTGTATGTAAACGTGAAGAAAAAAAAGACAAATTCAGGCTACAAATAATGTTCAAACAGTTCACATTACTATTTACAAGAGATTTGTGCGATGTGTACATGTCACAGGGTTGCACATCTCAGATTTCTTTTATTTTTTTGCGACTATTTGAATACAAGTTAGGTAGCACCGATAGCATGGCACTGTTTGATAGATATTCTCGACTTGAGGTCTATACGCACTCACTGTTGATCCTTTGGTTCCCTCTGCTACAGTGATCAAGACTTTAGTCGAACCTCTGTCAGTGTGTAGTATAAAGTGCATATTTACAGTTAAATTGCCTTGATTCGTTGATACACATGGATATTTTACAAGGATTATAGAATAACATGTTTGTGTGTTACAATCGATAAAGATAACATATCTGTGTGTTGAAAATATATGTAAAATCACTTCGTTGCAACTCACGAACATTACTAGTCGTTTTAAATACCATAGTTAGGGAGCGTGGAGTGCACTTTGGAGAGAATATGGTTTCGCAGCACGGACACAGGAGGCAATTGGATGCCCGAGGCTGCAGACATACGTTTCGGGAGCAAAACCACATACGACGTCAACACAGGAAAACTTATAAAGCGCGGCACCGGTGACATTTGCAGCAGCTGCAACACAGCATACATATGACATGATATTATACCAAGGGCTGTCAAAACCAGCTTCTTAGCACTTCTCACAAGTGCAAGGCAATGCTCAATCTGCGCGTTGCCCGCATCAGATGGCACCCAAGAAAAATAGGATAACATGCAAAACTATATGAACAGGAATGACCAGTTAGTGTAACCAGTACAGTTAACCTGAATAAATGGCATTCTCATGATACATATGTACACAATTTCAGGCCATTAAAACAACTCACGGTTGCCACACACTTCAGCATTTACCAGAGTATCCTCTCATCTATTATTCCAAAGGTACAGTTGTCTGAAATTTTTGGAATATTAAGGTTCACATGGCAGTTTTCGAAGCACGTCAGCATCTCGGATTTGATACAGCGGCTGCAAACGAGAAACATCACAAATATCGTTTTAAATTAACTGCAATCATGCCTGTAGAGACATTGCATTCAGTAAACATGGATGTAAATGCTAAGATTCAAGGGTCTTTTTCTTTTATTGTTGGCAAAAATCAAGATGCAAGGTTGGTGACTGATGCTAGTTAAGTTTCAAGATGCTCACGTTTGATGGGAGCAAACTAAGTGCAACCTTCATATAGATTATAGATGTGACAGCGGCGTGCATAACTGATCAAAAGCATAATGCATATTAGTAACTTTACCAGATATGATGACTGACTACAATATAAAGATGCATGTGACTGTAACTAAACATGAAGCTCACAATGACAATCTAATAAAGCTAAAAGATTACCAGAATTTCGCCGCTTAACCCTAGGGCCTCGATAGAAATCTATGAAATCGCCGTACTTTTACAGCATAAGCTTTCACAAAATCTGCCTTTTCAGGTATGGTTCCACTAGATGAAACTCTCCTCCTCTTTCTTATATGAAATAAGAAATCTTCAGTATCAAGGACATAGGAAACCTGCAAATAAGATATTGAGCATTGCAAAATACAACATTAAAAATGGTCAAAGTGGTATCATGATCAATCAAAAGGGTGATGCTAGATACATATGTTAACTTGCAATGGGGCACAAAATTCTCACTAAAATTATGAGTACCTTTGAGGATTTGCAGGATATCTTGCATTCAAGACCATTAGTAACCATGAAAGCATCAATGGCCTTCAAAGAAGCTTGAGAGTCATCGTTGCCCCCACGCTTCCGTTTATTCCTGGGAAATGATGTCCAACAATGAAAATAGCTGTGGAAAGTAAAATTGAGACTCCAATATAAGATCAGGAAAGTACCTCCCAAGGAAGATATCATCATACAATTTAGCATTAGAAATACTTGACAGATACTCATTATATAGATAAGACGAAAAATTTGGATCAATTGACACTGCAGTTACTTCAGGTTTTTCATGCCCATACTCCATTAGCTGAATTGATAATCTTGTAGGATTTGAACGCTGCAAATCACAAGGCAAACTGTGTGTCACATACATGGTCAAAAAATCCATGTGCCACATAGCATTGGCAGATAAAGGCAGAAAAAAATTGTCAAAATTACTAGCACCCCTTTTACAACGGTATTCAGGTTTCCCTTATACAATGGTATTCACGTTTCTTGCAGAAGTATCACTCTATTTGTTGACCCTAGAAAACTAGACAGGTGAGTCTGAAACTCTGAATCAAAGGCATCTAAAGGCATTACAGAGGTCTCTGCACCAAGTCAGAACTACTAGCAAGAAAAGAGAGTTTCTTTACTTTATAAAAACAGTTCAGACTTGTGTGCTCAACACCAATCCACCACTCCACAAGATCTTCTGTTGCTGGATAAACATTTACAAGTGTGGTTTGTTTGCAGCATATTTTAGAAACATTGTTCTTAGCACATGTACCTACTCATTGATCTCATGTAGTGAATTATAGAATTTTTATATTTGATGATAGAAAATTTTGCACTTTTAACTTCAAAATACGATAGTATATTTATTTGGCATTCGTTGCAGCAACAATATTGCATGGTAATAAGGCACTGCACAATTATCAAAACACGAAACATGGATATTGTAAAAATACTTACGCATTCAAATCGATATATGCTCTCATCATGGAGAAGTACACGCGCATTTTCATGATAAACTAGATCAAAGAATCTCCCAGGTGACCTGGATTTTTCGTATATGTAAAGTTGGAGCAGCTTGTTATCCATTTCGTCAGAAGCTATCGCTTGAAGCTGAAGAAAAGCAGGAAAAATTAATATTGTAGCAAATATGCACTAAAATGGATAACATCTGTTAGGCAACTTGCCTGCTTTACAACTTTGTATATCAGCTTATCTAGAGTAAAAAGAACATATGACTGAGTCCCGATGATTGAACGGCAGTCATCTTCAAATTTGGTGTTGTCAGAAGAACCATCAAGCAAGTTATACAGTGCACTCATAAACCTGCACTAATAACACATTAGCTATCCATTATGTGGAAGTTGTGAAAGCACAGTAAAGAAGCAGAATTACTTTGAATATTGGTCTGGCAAGTTTGTATCCTTAGAAGCTTTCCACTTCTTTTCAGCTGAGGAGGAGTTTGTCTTAGCTGACAGTATTCTTTCATATAGGATCTGCAATCAATATGAGTTAGCCAAGAAGAACGGGACAAATATGCCAAAAAAAAAACAGACGCCTTGCAAGAATATCAAGAAAAAGACCAAACCTGGTGTAGCCTGAACAGAACATAAAACGAGTCATTTCCATAAAATATACAAGAAAATTTCTCTTCATGATCATTTAAAGCTCTAGGAACATGCTTAGCAAGCGGTTTAACTGCATTGTGTGAGCGTCCTGAGAACGGAAGTGATATTCCTGCATCGGCATCTTGTGCCTCAGTGTTTTCCGCTGCCTCACCCTCACTTTCAGCCTTTGCATCAGGGTCATCCTGATCCATATCATCTTCATCCTCATGATCTTCTCGAGAACACTCTTCACCATCACCAGATTCACTACCAGAGGCATCTTCACAAGCTTCAGATGCATTTTCACTGTCCTCCATCATCTGGGCACTTTCCTCACCTTCATCATCTGCATCAGCATCATTCTCTCCAGCAAACTCAGCTGCATCCATAGGTCTACCTTGGAGGAGTCTCCTAGTAGAATCTTCCTTCGGTTTAGAAACTCCATCTACAGATACACCATCAAAAGGCCCAAAATTCTCCCCAACATCCCCATTAGGAGATAATTCTCCCTCTTCTCTTTCAACCTTTGTATGGTTGTGGGATCCAGAATATTCATTAATTGGACAGAGTTTGTTGTCCTTGCTGTTGAAAGACCCTGGAATCCTAGTTTCTCCACTCTGTGGACATGAGAATACACATGAACATAAGCTAAACATGAATTTCATGAATGCCTCTTCTTCATAACGAAGAGGGGAACATGCATTCCCCCTGAAATTAAGCAGTTTCAAGAAAAGATAATTTTAAGAGAGTCATAGACGTCAAGCAAATCCAGTTAGAATGGCCATACCCCCATAATTGTTTCATTATCACCCTTAGCATCAGACACAACCTCACCTCCAGCTGGAGTAGCACTGGAAGCATTTATACCTAATAGGCAAATGATGGCACTGAGAAAAGGCTATAAAATCATAATGAACAATTAGCTATGAAGTGGTGGAGCCTAAAAGATGAGTGTTATGCATATTTATGAGACATACAAACCTGGTTTAACCTCCATATTTGCTCTACTATGATTCTGTTCAGGCCGAGAAAGGTGACTGCTCTCCACTGATCTTTCAGTGGAAATGTTTTGTCCAGATACCGCTGGAATCACATCAACAGCAGGAGTGGTATTTTGCAGCATTCTATCTAACATAGTGTTAGGTGGTTCCTCATCCCTGCAAACAGTTCGTTCAGCATCCTGCAAGCTATTTTGAGCATCTGCTGCAACTCCACCCACCAATATAGCACGAGAACATGAAGCTTGTTCCTTCGGAACAATTTCATCACTATGAGCATGCTTAACAGTAACTGTGCCGTTTGTTGATGCATTATTAATTTCAACATTTGCAGGACCAGCCTTTGTGCTTCTGCTCTTGGGTTTTTCATCTTCAACACCATGGCCTCGAGGATGAACACCCAAAATAGGCTCCAGAAATGTAGTCCAGATTCTCATCACTTTGTCAACTTGATCCGAAGAATTGCAGACTTCTCCACAAGAGTACTTGATGATCTGATAAAGATCTTCATGAATTTCTGGGTCTACATACTCAAATGACATATTGGGAATTATTGGCCGCCTATTCCCAGCAGCAATAGTAAGAAGCATATCATCCTCCTTTCTTTTCTTCTCATTAACTTCTTTGATTGCAGCTAATAGAGCTACACAAGGGAAACAAAAGTAGTTTCAAAACATAAGCAAAGGCAACTAGACACTCATGATGATTTCTGTAGTACCATGGACAACCAGACATGTAGATATCAGACGTGCAAACCTTTTGTACTCAGATTCTTTGTGTCCTGTTGTTTGAAATAGAAGCTGCGATGGTCAAGGGACTTGTGATAATTCTTAGCGTATATTTCAGCCCAAACTTTATTAAAATCCAACCGGCACCTTGACCATTCCTCCTGCTTTTGCTTAAGCCTAGTTAAAATAACTGGAAGTGCCACACTAGCATTTTTGCGAAGAACATCCATGACATCAAGCCCATGATCACCATATAACCGCTCAATACACCTCAGATTCAATGCTGTCAACAAAAATGAATGGCAGTCATATTGTTCAATCATAACAGAGCACTCAAAAAAATATATACAGCACAAGGGTATTGTATTTGCCAATTCACATTTGCAGATACTTACGAGTCAAATGCTCGTCTATGCGTATAGGGCTGTCTGGTTTGATTGAGTTGTCCTGCATCTTTTCTATCAGCTCCTCAACACGTTTAATTGCCACAATAACAGATTCCAACAGCATGTCCAACTCAAATCTGAAAATTTAATTTCATGGAAAGTAATCATTATCCTAAGAGATACTATAAAAAAATGGCAAGATATGATGTCACTAGATGCAGCTATGGTTATGAAATGATACAGTGGTGAACAAGAACACGTTGTTTCAGGTCCTTTCTACCAAATTCCAATTCTAAACCATATGAATTATGAGACTAGAGATCAAGTGCTTTGCTAATAGGTACCAACTGCTAGATATAGTCAGTCATGAAAATGTAGTGCAGAACCTGTCATCTTCACATCTAAACAAGCTTTCTTCGTACTGATTCTTCCGCATGTGCTTAAATGAATAATCCTCACTTCCTGAGGTCACTGACACCCAGAGATCATTGAGAACTGAGGCTCCAAGGTCAGTTCTGCAACTTGCAGGAGGCATTGGGTACTGAAAGAAAAACAACAGATGTTATGGAAGAAATCATCAGAAACTGCATAGTTAAATCAGCTTACATTTTTAGGCAGAAGTCGGTAACTTGGAGTACACCGCTGACAATTTGAGAGGTCAAGTTCCGATATTGGCTTGCATAGGTACTCTTTGCTAGAGAATGTAATAGCTTTGTGGATGGCGCCTTCCTTAGAATTGAGTGCAGATCCTTTATCAAGCTTTTCTCTCTCCTTTTCACGATCTCTTTCCCTATCATCCACCTCACGTGCTTTATTTCTCTCTTTTTCTAATGTTCTAACTATTCGTGATGTTTGCCCTTCATTCCAAAATAATAATAATAATAATGATCATAATTCTAATAATAAACAAACTGTACAAATAGTATGGGAAATGAAATTCTAACTTCCTAAATTAACCGTTGCTTACTTATATTGAAGACTCCCTCCAGAAAGGCATCTACAGAGTAAAGGAATTCTTTAGGGATCAAAATTACAACATATTTAAACATGGAATCAAGAAAGTGAGCCCAACAAAGTAAAGGTGACAAATGAATCTATATATGCCACCTACCTATATTTTCACACTGTTCCAGGAACTCATTAAATCCATTCATAAGATCTGGATAGTGCTGCAGTATGTCGTCGACCTGAAAAGCAGAGAGCGAGGCTATTCATGTTCAGGAATGTAGGTCTATCACTTTGATTCAGATCTAGCAAGCTCTTATAAATCACTGGTATAAGGGAATCAGCCTTAAAAACGCATCGATCCAGCTTACCAAGTTTTTCAATTCACTCCTTGTAATTATTTCCTGGCTGTATATGTGAAGGCATTTCAAAAACTCCTGGTAAGCTTCAGGCTCTAGCTTCTCCTTTACTTTCTCGCAAAAACGGAACTCTTTTGTGTATGCACCTTATTTTGGATAAGAAAAAAATTAATCCAGTAAATCAAAGAGGTAAGGCATTTCTTTACTTGCATATTGATGAAATACACTAAGATGGAGGAAAGCACAAGATGGATCCTAAAGTTAACGGAAAATAGGAGCCTGCAAGGCACTGAAGATGCCATATTGCACACATATTCACGCAAGATGACATTAATATGAGACTCACTCTTCAATGCATCCTTATCGTCATATGGTGAGGTAGAGGTGCTAAACCCCCCTTGGTGTGTGTCAGCAAGAGCACCATCCATCTTCCTTGCTAGTTTACGCTTACGTTGTCCTCCATCCAAATCTTTGCTGTCATATTCACCGTCTTTCTCTTCCCTTTCATAATCTCTTCTATTGCGATCAACCTTACCATCCGTTTCCTTCTCAACATGCCTTCTGTGGGGATCATCCTCAAGATCAGGGCGATCAATATTGAAGTCACGATCAGCAGTTGATGGATAAGCCCTCTCCCTCTGGAGATGGATAAAACAGCATTTCACCATAGATGTTTTTTTATGACCAAATATATAGCTAGTAGAATACAGAACTTGTGTCTAAAAGAAGATTCAGAAAAATGATCCTAATACAGAAAGTAGTTTTCATGTCCTACTAGCTGGATGCCAGTGTATTTCAGCGGATCTCTAATATTCTATATCCGTGTCCCCGAATCATGGAGCTAATGTCAATTAAATGTTTCAGTACTTATCCTAAAGCTGATGTCATATAAACTTGTCAACGTAGTTTACATCACAACGCATTACATCAAGGGGAAAATTTGGATTGGTTCACGTATAAGGAAACATTCTCTGCAGTATATGCAGTTTAACACAGATAACAAGATGTCCATTTCAAGATTTACCTTAATGCTCTGAGCATTCCTTGCTGAGGGCATTAGTGGGCCCCTGTCGTCGTGTCTGCTTGAAACACCTCTAGGAACAGTTACTGGTTGTGGAGCAGTTGACGTATCAGGCAAGAAATGCTTGAATTCCTCGAGTAAATCGGGATAGTCACGGAAGAGCGCTGCAACCTAACGACAAAAGGAGACACCCGGTAAGACAGAATTCTGCAAAAAGGCATAGACAAGCACCAAGGCAAGGTTACTTACCTCCCCGTAAACATCTTGGATGGACTTGTTATGCAAGCGGTACATGTTGAGGATGCCTAAGAAGGACTTGTAGACGTGGTCCTCCTGCTGGAAGCGAGCCTGCAGCGAAACAGGAGACGATGGGCGGCGGGTAAGTAATAGAAGGTTCGTTTTAGTTGGTTTAAGGGCGGGGCGAAAAAGGAGGATGTGGAGACCTTGATCTTGTTGACGAAATTGATGGCCTCCATGAAGTCAACAGGCTTCTTCTCCAGGTCCTGGAGCTTGATGGCAAATCCCTTGGGCAAGAAGGCGTTGAAGCCAAGGATGAGCTCGTGGTGGCCATTGAAGAGGGTCTTGACACGGATGATGACGCCGGCGGTGTCGATCCTGCAAAATCCTCCCTCGTGTGTGTTATTAGGGAAGGGAAGGAATGGGTGGGGGGGGGGGGGGGGGGAGTGGAAAGCGAGGGAAGGGAAGGGAAGGGACCTGCCGCTCTTGAAATCGCGCATGACCTCAAGGAACTCATCGTACTTGTCGCGCTTGTCCTGGAACTTGTCCTTGACGGCCTTGAGGTAGAGGAGCGCGTCATTGGTGGTGAGCTTCTGGTTCTGGTTCTGGGAGGGCCCCTGCCCCTGCCCCTGCTGCGAGGGGGCGGGCGCGGGCGCCGGCATGGGCCTTGGCGATTATAAGGGTTAGGATTGGATCGGCATACATCACGCGCTTGCAAAGAAGAAGAAGAACAACCACAACAATAACAACAAGAGCAAAGATACTTACGGATCGGATCGGGCGAGGTTAGGACGCTTGAGGTGCTGAGACGCCGTGGGCGCTGGCTTCATCACCCACCCATCCACCGACCAAGGCGGACGGAGGGATCCCCCAAAGAAACCCTTATACCGACGGCGGCCTGGATCTGCCCGACCGCAAACCCTAGCAGGCACAACTTTTGTCCTCCTCCTCCTCCTAAGTCCTTATATCCTGGCTAGAGTAGAGGATCGATCGCCTTTCTCCCTTCCTTCCTTGCTTGCTAGGAAGGCGTACTAGTACTAGGAGTATTGAAGAAGAAGAAGAGCCTTTGAGAAAGAGAGAGAGAGCTCTCGCTACGAACAGAAGAACAAACAGGGAAAATGCAGTGAAAATGAACAATGAAGGCTCTGCCCCGCCTTCCCCTTGTTTTTGTTGATCAACGAGACAACCAGTCGGAGGCAAGGGTTCCCTTACCTTCTTCTTAGGCTGACCTGGGCCGTCCGATCTGCTCATCGCTTGGGCTTTGGGCTTGGCCTCCTCGCTTTTCTCGTTTCTTTACTCGTCGTGAGGCCGTGAGCCAAGAGCCAACTTATCCCTACATTTCGGTATCGGAGTTGTACAAAATTGTCGATAGTTTTTCTTTATGATGAAAACTTTCGATTTGTTCACCATCAAACTTACATCAAAGATGCGTGCAAGCAAGGTTGGAAATTTTACAAAAGTGCAAGTTGATTTGTTCACCGTTAGATTTATATCAAAATACGTGTAAACAAGGTTGGAAAATTTTAAAAGGTACGTCTGCAGAAATCGATCCCCCAACCTTGGGTATGTTTGTCGTCATCCAAAAACACTATCGAAAGTTGTATAGCTAATTATATTTCCTCCCCTCTAAACAAATATTCTGGTTAATTGAGCTTCATCGAAATTTAACTTATTACTCTGTAACTTTTGGAAGCAACTACAAACCAAGCGTCCTCTTCTTCGACCTCTCTAAGTCTCTGTATGCATGAAAAATAAAAAGTAACTCATTTTATCATCAATTCTTTTTTTATATGTAATCAATAAGCAACTTGCTAAGCAAATTTTAAATCACTTTTTTTCTAAATTATTTATTTGACCTACGATCTGATTACACCATTGAATTCATTGCAATCAAATCTTTCCAATAATATCTCACATGGTTATATTTTTGATGAAAACATATATGTAACTATATGATCCTAATTGAAACATTTCTTATATCATACATGGAACATGAAGTTGTAAATAATGAAACATGCTAAACTAAACATTTAATCATCACGTGTAATATTTGTAAATAAACAGTGAAACATCAAAAATATATATTGAAATATCAAAATAATTTTGTTGCAACATAAAAACTGTGCAACATAATTGAATTCCAGTTGAAATATTCTTTCTTACATATGAAACATCAAATTTTAACCGTTGAAACATGTTTTTTATTAGAATATAGTCGATCGAGATCTTTTATAAAGATTAGATTAATACAAATACATCAGTATAATTGTATTGTAGATTGAATAAGTAGTTTAAGTGAAAAAAATTGAAAGTGAGGAAGATAGAAAGATGAGGAGCTAGCTTACTACAGATAATTTGGTGTCCTTTTAAATTGTAATTGACGGAGGATTAGCTTCTCAACGGGGGACAGAGAGGGCCCCCTTTGTGAGTTCGGCTGGGGATGCATGGTGAAATTCTTCCTTCCCTGATCACACAAGAGAGAGAGAAAAGCGTTTATACAGGTTCGGGCCACTGGGAAGCGTAACACTCTACTCCTGTGTGTGGTAGATATGCAATTGGAATATCAGGGAATACAAGTGTTTGCTCTCCCTTTCTCTCTTGTCTATCTCCTCTTTTTTCTCCCTCCTTCTCCTCAGGCCTGAACCTCTTTTTATATCTCAAGGGGCTACCACAGGGGTCAAAAGGTTGCCTAAGATAAAAGGAAAGCATTCTTTTACATTTATGTTAACACCAGAATTTGGTAAACCCCGAAGTCCTCGTCGGCCCAGGATCTATATCGGCTCAAAGCTAATATCGGCCTAGAGTTCTACATCGGCCGATGGGGGTTATCTCAAACCAACCACCAATAGCAGTCGGATTCTTGTTAGATTCGGGAAGATCTTATCCAAAGAAGACCGAGTTTGAGGAGGATGCGGCTTGTATCTCTTAATTAGGAAGAGTTTGTTAGTTTTCTGTTTTATCTTTAGGAAAGTGTGTTAGTGTCCGGCAAGGACTTTATCTTTTTCCTTTTATCTTTAGGAAAGTTTGAGTTGTATTCTGTTAGGATTTTTGTTAGCCTATGGGTATAAATATGTAAGCCCGTAGTTCATGTAATTTATCATCTCACGATCAATCAACTTCGGCGCATCGCCAACCTTTTACTTTCGTCTTCTTCGGCGAGTTCATGCCCTTCTCACGAGGGGTAAGTCTCGTTATGGCTGCCTGCGTTGTCGGGGCTAGGGCTTCGTCGTTCTGATCTCAACAACGTAAGCACCTATTATCATATATCTTAGTCAATCTGGTTTGGCTTCTCGATTTAGTCTTATCGGCCAAGATTCGCTTTAGGGTTTATGCCGGTATCGACTAAATTGCTTTGCTAGATTAGATTGGCTAAGGTATCCACCACCCCGAAAATCAGTCAAGGGCTTGATTGTCTAGATCTTGCGTTTCTTTTCATACTTAGTGCTGCATCAGTTTGGTTTGACCTACTAAGTCGTGATTAGAACCGTAATCTCTAGCTTGCTTGTTGGCTGCCAATAAGGGTTTCATCGGAGTTTCAGCCGATGAGTTATCTAGACGTTGCATCGGCCTAAGAGTTTTATATATAGATTGGATCTGGCCGATGACAACAGAGTATATATTGTTTATCTGCTTGTTGAGAGTTTATACCATCGGACTTCTGGCCGATGTGTGCTTTAATCTTCATATCAATGTTTATCTTATATTTATCTGGATTATGCTATATCATATTGCTACATCATCATGTTATCGTCAGCCGATCGTCCCTATATAGATATTTGTTCAGTACATCGGCTGGAATTGTGCCATCGGCTCATCGGCCGATCGGTTGTTTTGGCTATCGGCCTATCGGCCGATACGTTTTTGCCCTATCGGCCTATTCGGCCGATAGACCTTCTGTTCTGCTATTTTGCATATCTTGTCAGTGGCAGGATCAAACTGACTGGCACGCCTGCGCTTCATCAATTTTAGGACCTGCACTGGAGCTAAGCAGATCTCCCAGGCCTTCGTGTGTCTGCACGCCGGATCCTCATCGGCGGTACGGATTTGGCGTCAACAATTTAATGGTTGTCTTGTTGCTTGACTCGGAAGCCACGCGCTTAGTCGCTACAGCATGGCCCTCGTCCGATCATGTGGCTGACACAGGAGACGCCGGTGTCAAACTTCCATTAAACGAAGGAAGATTTCCGTGTTCCGCTCGCCTTGGGAAACGGAAGCCATCTGACCGGAGCTGGCATACCAACTCCGGCCAAGGGACGAGAGGCAAAAGGCTCTCATCATTCTGATGGGACGGGGCAAGGAGTGCTGCGCACCGCCTGACGTGCGGATAGCGCGCAGGCGCTCTGCCGCCGTCTTACCCGTGATTTAACCGGTCACGACCGGTCAATCACCATGACCGGTCGTAGACTGGCCACGCACGCCACAAGCCGCATTAAATGTGGCGTGGTGCGCTCGCCTGGGCCGTCATCAATGCGGTTAGGTAGGCGCTGGCGACGCTCACCTAACCCTGCTCATGTGGCACAAGCGCAGAGGGAGTCGGGGCGATCTGACCCTCGGGGAAAGAGTGGGAGCGGCCCGACCCTCGGGGGGACTGGGGAGGGCAGCCGCCACGTTACCCTCGGGCTCGACCCCTCCAGGGGGAGCGTCACGTGGGTGCAGAGGGCCGCCCATCCCTCCAGTCTTGGTACCCCGGGCCCGTATCACCGACAATAATATAGAGTGAGAAAGAGGGGATACGTAAGATCAAGGAGGCCGACTAGAGAATGGGTGAATAGGCGGTTTTAGAACTTTTGGCTAAAACTGAGTTTTGTATGCGAAAGCGTAAATCAAAACTGTTTTACACAATTTAAAACCTAAGCAACTAGTCTCAACTAAGTGCACAAAGAAGCTAGCCTATGTTGAGGTTTGCAAGCCTAGAGTGATATTAGTACAAATAAACTCTAGTATGTAAACTTGCTCAAAGTAAAATTGCACAAAATTAAAGAGATAAGTGACAAAGGATTTTTTTCACCCGATGTTCGGAAGCTTACCAACTTCCTACGTCACCGTTGAGGCGAGCCCAACTTCACCGCTCAAATCACCAAGCCTCCAAACCTCCTCGTCAAGAGATAGGCAAGGTGGGAGCCGGTCCCGAAATGGTCTCCCAAGCCTCTATCACTATGGTTGTTCTTCCTTCACTCCGGAGATGACGAACACCGAGCCACTCACAATCAACACCGGAACTCCTCCACAACCTTCTCAAAGTGATCACCGGGCAACTCCTCCAAGCCGTCTAGGAGGTGGCAACCTCCAAGAGTAACAAGTTTAGGATGTTTGCTGAGGATGATCAAATGCCACACTAACTCTAATAATGAAACAATGCACTTGGATTGGCTTAACTCACTCTCCAATACTTGACTAGATAAACTAAGTGCATAAGAGTGTGAGAGCTCTTGCAAGGGTTCAAGATAATGCAATGGAGTGCCAAAACCTTACCCTTGTTATTGGGGAGTAGGTATATATACCCCAACCACCAAAACTTGGGGAGTAGGTATATATACCCCAACCACCAAAACTAGTCGTTGGGGACGAAATCCCAACTCACAGGTGTTGGTCGATCAGACCGCCATGGGGTGATCGGCCTCCAATGCAACGACTAGTTTTCTAGCCGTTACAGTGCATTTAATGCACTCATAGTCTAACCACCATAATCTAGCTAGTTAGACCATGATCGGCTCCGGTCAGACTGACTTCGGCTCTAGCGGCTCTATATCACCAAGACGAGACCTCTCTTCAATTTAAGGAGCAGCGGTCAGACCGCCATGAGAGCTACGGTCAGACCGCACAATACACTGCGGTCAGACCGCAAGTCACTTTTCAACACAACCAACCATTAGTTAAACGACGATTTCTTTTGACTCAGATGTCGGAAATTGATGTTATTGGACTCTATGAAAAGCTTATTCAAAGGGGTATCCAACCTATAAACAATCCAGCTAAGAAACATAACTTTTATTAGGGAGAAAGGGCTCACACTCCAAAGGATACTCCACCAGACATAGGCACACGAGGCTACCCATTCCTATCGGACGTGCCCACTTCTCTTTTTGTTTGGGTCTTGAGAAACCTCACCACACTTGGCTAGACAAGCGCACCAAATGCACCTACATGCATATCAACTAATATGGAACAAGATCATCCACATGCTCACTTCATAGACCCTTCTTAATAGTACGACGCTTATCTAGCAAATCTGGTCTACACCAAACACCAAGACCGAAAAAAGACTAAGAAAGCATTCTTAGCTCCATTATACCTTTGCCTTGCGCCATCCAACTTGGGGTCAATGCTTGAACCAAGATCAACACTTGTGACCATTTGGTTGAACCATGTTTATGTCGACGTCTTGATCATCCTTTGTCAAGGCTTTATTCTTATCACAAGCTTGACTTCATTCTTGTCAACATGGCAATGTCCTTGGCTTGGTGATCATCAACCTATGGTTTCATCCATTTCCCTCATCACGGTGGGACATATCTCTTTGCACAACTGAAAGAAAAACATTTGTCTCAACAAATCGGTTGTCATCCTCCACTTGATGACCAACCAGTTGCATATAAAATATATGGATATGTTTGTTGAGTATCCATTAACACTGCAAGTGTTATATACTCTCATGCAACCTCAAGTGCAAAGATCCAATATAAATAATAGATGAACAATATGGATCTAGAACATGCACAACAAGTGTATTGGATTTGCTCTCTCTAAATATATGCATACAAAAGAATATACAAGAGAGAAAAGTGTATGCATAATTAGAGTATAACCAATAGGGGTTCATCCTATACACATGGACAAGGCATATGTAGTAATGATGTAGACCAACATAGACACATACCTTCATGATCTCCATATTTTCAATGTAAAGGAGACTAATAAGATAAGTCTCAAATAAACACTAGTCTCACACGTATATATCAATAACATGGAAATCATATATATGATGATGGAAAGAAAGAGTGATACATATCACTTGATCTCCATGCATTCCATCCTTGTTCTCCACTACCAAAGAATGCATAACTATCGCAACTCGTTATCCGGGAATAACCTAGTTGACAACTTATGTAAAGGAAAGGTTGATCCCATAAAGCCGGTTTATCATCTATCACTAAAGCCACAATTACGCAAATTGTTTGATCCAAAATCTTTCAATCTTTTCTCTCTTTGGTGATATATGATAACCCGATATAAACAATTTAGAGATGAGATGAAAGATGATTTCAAATCAAGGTAGAGATCTTATAATAAACAAAATATCGAATAATCTCTCCCTCAAGATGTGCATACATATGGATATGAAGGACACATATGCACATAATCAATTAAAATCAATGAGAGAGCACACACTATATTTTGGATCCACAAGAGAGACCAAGTTAGAATATGTAAAGTTTAGTACATACCTCTCATTAGAGACGAAAACGGCCAGAAACGATCGGAAAACAGCCTCAACCATTTCCATAACCATATTTTTTTTTGGAAATGAAATCAAAAAGGTAAAGTCAGAAATGAAAACGATATCGAAAATATCAAAAAACCGGAAACAGAACAATACGGACGGGAAACATGTCGGTACAGATCGGAAACCGGTAAACAAGACGAAAACACTAAACTATACAAACATATATTCAACTTTGCATAAGTATGTAATACTGTTGGCGCAGAATTTAGACCCGCCCAACAAGAAAACGGGTTCCGCGTTTCCACGGCGGCCTAGGAGATCTGCTTAGCTCCAGTGCAGGTCCAATGGCTTGCCTAGGTGCGTGTAGGGCGTGCCAGTTGATTTGATCTGCAATCCACAAGATTAAACAAATAAACCATGTGAGAACCGATGGCCGGTCGGCCGATAGGCCGATGTTGCATCGTGGAGGCCTGGCCGATAGGGCAAACCTATATCGGCTTACTTGATGTAATAATACGATAGAACTGATAAAGTAGATCTAATCTCATCGGCCCATGTTAACATGTTTATAGCAAATCACTGGAATCGGCCGATGAGGGTAGAACGGAGATAAACACACTAGCTAATACTCTAGTGCGAACTTATACAAGCCAATCGGCCAATATAAATATAACAACCACAGAGAGATCCTGAGAATACCCTGCAATCAATATATTTATATTCACCAACCCGCCTGCATAAGTGGCAAACACATGCAAGAACATAAAATAATCACATGCATTAGATAAGACCGGCTGAAACCCCGGTGCTATCCTTAATTACGATCAAAAACAGGCTTTAGGTTAGACCTCAAAACACGACTAAGGTCGATGGCAACTCAAAGTGTAGATCGAGATTTAACATAAAGAGAATCAAGTCGTCGATCGCTTTTGGGGATGGTAAATGCCTTAGATAATCTAAACGAGCAAACCAATTCGATCATCGTCGGCAGTAAACCCTAAAACGAGTTAGCCGCTGGCGAGACATTATTAGAAAATCGCATCAAGATTAACTAACACACGGTAAACGACGATCACATCGCCAGGGCTTAACGTGCCTAAAGCGACACGCTAGCCCCGACGATGTAGATCGTCGGGGACGAGTTCTTACCTCTGCTCTGGGGAAGCAAGAACTCGTCGGGAGTCAGCCTCTTGCGAGGGTTGGCGATACGCCGAAAGTAGATTGAACCGGTTGTTGTATGATTGATTCGAGAGCTTCTATGTACAAACTACCGGGATATTTATACCCGAGATTACAACAGGGTCCTTGTAGGACACGATCTTATCTTTAACTTAACAAACAAGCCTTTGCGGCAGACTCTTGCCACAGATCAGATCTAAACCTACTTGATTTACAACATACAATTGCCTAAAACCGAGCTTTATCTCTAAAACCGAGCTTTATCTCTATTTGGCAACTTCCTTGAAGCTTATCTTGAGCCCAGACCAAGCCCATGCTAACTCTGTCAACTTGCAACCCGTATCGGCCGACGACCACATCGAATCCGTATCGGCCGATACGCTCTTCCTGGTAGCGCCTCTCCCAGTCCGATACGGTTATCGGGTCCGATATGAGACCTGGTCTGACTCCAACTCAATCCTTCCTCTCTGCTTCGGTTTCCTCTTTCCTCTCCGAGCCGATTACCAAAATCCGCTGTTAACAAATACGTATAAATAAATTCAAGTTTATACTATATAAATTATAGATTAAATCCATTTTAGCCATGCACTCTAGTTAGGGATTTGATTGAAGAGTCAACCAATCTCTGAACTGTGGGTCAGGTCAAGTAGAGACATACCCTATAAATATTGATATATTTAGAAATACGGTAATTACCATATTATAAAAAAAGGTAATTTCCATGAGAATACAGTAAATATAGAAATGGTTGGTATAACAGCAAAACCATTTCCATTTCCATATTTTTTACCATTTCCATTTACATTTTGATCGATTACCATTTCCATGTGGCTCGGTTGGTAGAAAGTTGGAAACGAACGTCGGTCGACCGGGAATTTCCATTACCGTTTTCACCCCTGCCTCTCACCATTTTCATTTTTATATCCAAATGAGACTAGTCAAAGAAAAGCTCATAAAACCGCTAGTCTCATATAATTAGATTTGTCATTAATCACCAAAACCAAATTAAAGCACTTGAACTTATAGGACAGGGGCCATGCATGTAGACATTTATGTAAGTGGTCGTCCGATTTTTCCTCCAAGATCGAGCGCCCAAGCCTAGATAAGGGTTAGGATTGGATCAGCATACATCATGTGCCCACTCGCATAGTAGTAGTAGAAGAAGAATAGCAAGATACTTACAGATCAGATCAGGTGAGGTTAGGACGCTTGAGCTGCTGAGACACCGTGGGTAGCGGCTTCATCACCCATCCACCGACTAATTAAGGCCAAGGGAGTGAGGAGGAAATGATTGATCCCCTCAAAGAAATGAAATGAAGAAACCCTTGTGGCGACGGTACTCTAGATCTGCCTGACCATAGCCCCGCAAACCCTAGCAACACAGCTTATCCTCCTAACTATCTATCCTAGAGGAGAGACTCATCAATTGCCGTTCACCCTTCCTTTCTTCCTTCCTTCCTCTCTTGCTAGGCGGATCGGGCCTCCTTCTCGCCCTTGAGGAGAGAGAGTTTGCTACAAACAAAATAAGAACAAACAAACATGGGAAATGAAGTGAAATGAAAAGGAGTTCTTCGATCAGCTCAGTTGCATCCTTTGTTTTTGTTCATCAACAAGACAACAAGGAGGAGGCAAAGGGATCCCTTCCCTTCCCTTCCATTCTTCTTCTAAGGCCAACAACACAGCTCACATGGGTTGTCCGATTTCTGCCTATTGGTCACTTGGGCTTAGGCTTGGGCGCCTCGCCCTTTTATTCTGGCTGGTTGTGCTTCATCGAAATCAAACTTATTACTCAATATTTTTTTTACTCTCTTTAATATCAGGGATATGATAAATTGTCAATTATAGTGGACTCAACTATAATGTTTACTCTCCATCCTTTCTTCTATTTTCTTTTCTTTATGAAACTAATAAGTTCTAATTTTCTTTTATGTGTCACTGGGGATGAAGTGTTCACATAAATATAAACTATTTTTTGTTGTTGTGATTATGACTAGTTTCCATTCTATGTTGGTAATGGCATAACACCACCATCCTATCCACCCGACACAACTGAAACTTCCTAAGAGAGAAGAACATAGTGCTATAGTAAATCCCTCTTCATGTCCCCTCTTCCCTCCTCGATTCCGACGGTCGGGTCGGGTCTTCTCTCCTAATAAGCATAGAGTAGTCTTGGTTGAGTTTTCAAAATAGCTGTTGATGCGAAAACACAGCGCCCTGGGAGTTCTGTTTAGCTCCAGTGCAGGTCCAAATCTTGCGTTCGGGTTCAGGGCGTGCCAGTTTGTTTGATCCTGTAACCAACAAGATATACAATAAAACTAGTTAAATTTACGATAGCCGATCGGCCGATGAGCCGATGACGTATCGTATAAACCTAACCGATGCGACCTGACCGAATCGGCTGTAAGGTGTAAGATGAATAAGATTAAGCAAGCCTAAAACATATTCCATTGGCTATAAATGTAATCAAACATGTAATCTATAGATAAAGAATATATCTGATCAAATCATAGCCGATGACACCATGCTTAGGTTGAAACAGACACCTTATCGGCTAATACTCCGATACAACCTTATACAAGAATATCAATCTAAGTAAATATACCAAGAGCAAACTTGTCATATTTAAATAGTGTGATATCCTTGTATAAGGGGCAGATATAACATGAAAAGCATGATTAAAGGAATTTAAACAAAGTTAAACAGTTATATTAGGTAAGATCGGCTAAAACCCCGATGCTACCCTTATTTGCAATCAAGAAGTAGGTTAGTTTTTACAATTCTAAACATGACTAGGGTTGATGCAACGCAAAGTATGAAAAGAAGCATAAAGTCTAAACAATCAAGCTTATGACTGATTTTCAGGGTGATGGATACCTTAGCTAATCTGAGCCAATGAGACAATTTAGCCGATACCGACAAAACCTTAGGTAAGGCTTGGACAATACAAGTAAATCGAGCCATCAATTTAGATTAGCTAAGTTATATGATAACTAGTAGTTGCACAAGATAGATTAGAACATCTAAAACGATACGCTAATCTGTCAATACAAGCCGCTATTGACAAGCCATACCTCTAATTGGAGATCAAAACCGATGCAGCCCAACTCGACACAAGAACTCGTCGAAAGTAAAAGAAAAATTGTGGCGATGCGCTGAGAGTGTATTGAACTATTCTTGTTTTTTTACAAGACCCTGGGCATATATTTATACCCGAACTTACAGACCATGTCTATGTCGGACACTACTTAAAACTTGCCTAAACAAACAAGTCCTAGGCGGACTCTTGCCACAAAATTATTAAAAAGAAATAACTAACTCTTATTCCTAATTCATAGATATAATTGCCTCTTCTGGACTCAATTCCTATTTGGCAATATCTTCAAGCTCTTCTCTGAACCAGACACAAACTCAGGTTACCTGTATCGACTGACCGAGTTCGATTCAGGTTACCTGTATCGGCTGACCGAGTCCGATTCCATATCGACCAATTCGGCCCCCAGCCGATGTGCTGCCCTGTTTTGGAAACATCCTTATCCCTTCAAATCCGCTTCGGATCTAACTCCATCTTTGGTATATCTTTACCAAATTTTGTTGTTAACACATGCCCCCCAATTCCGGAGTATAAATCGATATGTTGTGGAATTATCTCTTAGATCCACAAAAACCTAGGGTTTCCATATCTTGACCGTTAAAAACCACGAGCTATAAAAACCTAAGGTTTCCATATCTTGTTTTGGCTCCAAACTTCGCGCCGTTAACTTTTCTTCACCGCTTACCAACGCCCAAACCGCGCAAGCTTCTCTCTCATCTCCGGTGACCTTGTCGACGATGCAAGCTCCCCGGCAACAACCTTGCTGATCTCTTGGCGCTCCTTCTTCATCAAGCTCAATGGCAACCATCACCGACGTCCCCACGGTTAGTTCTTCTTGATTTCATGCTTCATCGTCTTCTTTTGCTTACACCGCCCCAATTTAGGTTGAATTCTTGCTCTAGATCCTCTTTTCCAACGAATTTTTTGATTTCTCCTATTTTTCTTCCATTATAGCACTTGAAACACCAAATTGCGATCCTTATCCTTAAATAATCAACCCATTATTTCCTTGGGCCGATGGAAGATATAGACCCTGTTACTTCATTAATGCCGAAACCAATAGAATCCTCTTCTATGAAAATCGGTGCACATCGACTCCTTAGGTGGTTTGGGAAGCGATTTCAATAGGTAAGATCCACATGTCAGTGAGATAGGACAAAAATATGTGGTAGGCTTCACATGTCAGATCCGTTTCTCCTTCCGAGCTTTCCCCACTTGTCCCTCTCTCTTCTCTCCCTCTCTCTCTCTCCGTCATCCCTCCCCACCGACCCTATGGCTGCGGCTAGGCGTAAAGCGCGCGGCCGCCGGCTCCACCCCTGTGACAACTTCGTCCTCAACTCCGGTGTCCAATCCATACATGAGGTGCATCCTGGAGATGGTGGAGTTCTAGCACTCATGAAGCTCGCCACGACAGCCTCGAGGAAATCCTAGCGAAGAAGCCCGTCTTGGATGCCAACCCCGCCACCGATGCTGATGTCGATAGAATCCTAGCCCTCTGTCATCGCGGGGTCAACGGGGAGGGACAATGGAGAAACAGTGAGAGAAAAGAGAGGGAGAGATGGGGGAAGGAGAATAGGACGTGACATGTGGGCCTCACCTGTAGAAACCGCTTCCCAAACCATCAAGGAGTTTGTTTGCGCCAGTTTTCGTAGATGGGGAGGTGTTATAGCCGGTTTTGCGGTTAAGGGAAGTGATTCGATAAGGATAAGAGATGAGGGAGACAAAATAGACTTATTGATTTGTTTAACTTAGGGAAAATGAGGGCCCAATTCTCTTTTTTGTGAGAAAATGATGGCCCAATTCTAGCAACCATCATCCGCATCTATTAACTTACGAAAAATGAGTATGTCGTTGTAGGTGCGTCGTTGCTACATGCATGACTCGCCAGTAGTAAAATATCACATATACTGATTATAAAGTAAAAAATGAAAGGAAAATACAAAAATAATCAGTCTTTTATGCATAAATAAATCAATTAAATGTTAGAAAAAGTTAAATGCATAACAACCTATAAGAACAACGGAGTTAGAAATATCTAAATCAAACAATAAGTCAGCCAATAAAACATACTCCATCCTTTCCACATTTCTCCTTTTTTATTCTTTATAAAAATTGTATTTTAAGATGAAATTTGGTTGAGCCGTAGATGGTGCCATTATCAATGTTCAAAAATATTTTTAAATTTTTTCGTGGCTAATTGCTTGAACATTAAAATTTTGATGTTTAAATCAGTCGCTTCCAACCTATGTAAATAATGAGAAAAATATTAAAAAGACATAAGTTGTAATGCATCTATCATCCTATCAAATTTGCAGTGCAAAATATGACATATAGAGAGAGAAAAGAGAGAAATAGCGTTAGGGGAGTAAAGTGAATGGTTTTTAATAATTTGGTGTATAAAATGAGGCAAAAAATAGTTTATGAGGTATAAAATAGTTTAGGAGAGTAAAATGGACCATTTTCCTTCTAAACAAAATAAAATATGTTGTTCGACAATAACATGGACAATTTAGTTTTATTTTATATAAAATTCAATATTTAAAAAATTCTGAGTCAATAAATATGACATTGTGGCGCTCAATTTAGTGTTTTCTTATTTAATTCTACAATTTGGAATTATTAATTAGTGAGTTTGTACCTAATGTGGACTCCTATTTTAATATAAACCACTATAAAAATAATTACTGTGTTAAATAAATACTTAAAATTTTAAAAGTTATAATATTAATAATAGCTGGTGCAACAAATTAGTTACCCATGCTGACAGCCTTGATCATTGTCTACCTGTGCAATATGTATGCATGTTTTATCCAATGTGACGGCTCTGGCTTGGAAAAGACGAATACGGAAACTAATCATTCTAGAAGGACGCGACTACAACAAGGGTGATAGCGTTTTAGTTCTAAGCAGCGATGCAACGTACTTATCAAAAATACAACTATCGTGTCTTTTTCTTAGGCGCAACTTTGTTTAAAAAAAGGATGTGTCACAGTGCACATCCACTTTTAGTACCATGTAGTTCACATGTTAACATAGTCTAGCATCATTGCACTAATACTTATAAAATCTTTGGTGGTATTATTTTTAAGATCCAATTGAACATCGTACTCTATTAAAAATATACGACAAAAGAGTTCAATATTGAATATACTGTAGCAGTGGCCGAAGTAAGAACACTGCTACAGTATATTCAATATGGAACTCCCCGTTGGATTCTTCTCAAGATGAAGAATAAAAGCGAGCACGCAAAACGAGAAAACCATTAACACGTGATTACAAACTTAAAAAATAGATATATTTGATATTTTAAAGCAACTTTCTTATATAAAGTTTTCGCACAAAACGCGTCGTTTAGTAGTTTAAAAAAAGTGCTAACAAAAACTAAGGTAAAATCTTAATGAGAAAATAACATCACCTTACTTCTCTATAGCATTATAGTTACTTTTAATAACATAAAGAGTTACTAATGCAGTTACTCCTAATATCATGAAAAGTTAGTTATATTTTTCCTGGTACTTTTTTTTAGGAGTGTAGTAACTTTTAATATTATTATAAAGAGTTATTTCTATTTTTTAAAGAGTTACTTCCTATATAGAATAAATTGTTTTTACCAAAAACAATAATATATATATATATGGTTTACCTCAAATAAAAAAAGTCATATATTTACATGTGAATCTACACTTTACCTGTGAAAGATATTCTTTTAACACATATATATAATTACTACACTTTACCTGTGAAAGATATTCTTTTAACACATATATATAATTACTTCTAATGCTATAAAAAGTTAGTTTCATCGTAGAGCTTAGTTACTTCTACCATTTAACTAAATTACTTCTAAACATTTCAATATGTTCGTACTCATTTTATTATATTATTATATATTTTGAGTGAAGTTCAATGGTTAAAACGGATCTTAAAAATAATACATGATTTGAAATATATAGGTCATCAAAAATTTAAAATATACTAGTACTACATATTTGTTTCTTAGGTCAAAAGCGTAGAGATAAAATTTTTAAAGTATACATGCATACGCACGCGCGTGATGATTTTTATCGGACGGCTACAGCAAGCGTCACGCCGTAAGACTAATCAGCCCGCACGCACAGATTAGATTTTATGATTCTAGAAGCATGCAATTTTCAAGCAAATTAATTGCTATACCCACTGACGGCCTAACTTTTCTCCGTTATATAGTCTCAAAAAAATCAACTAGTTTTTATTCAAGGAAATTAATTTGTGTATCGGACGGCCTAACTTTTCTTTCCTTAATTCCAAATTTAACAAATGTGTATATAGATCTCTAGGTCCTTGCAAAATTATGCAATTAGACCAATATGCACATATTATTATTTTTATGTGTTTCTACAATGGAATATACTACTATAAGAACTACTATAATCAAATTAAGTCTGAACAGTAATTGCAACCCCATACAACTTGTTGTTTTCAACAGAGGGACTCAGTTTTCCAAAGGTGCTTTAAGAGTAGGATATACGTATTTGCGTTTATAGAAGTGAATGTGTGTGTATTGTGAGCGTCCGCGTCATCCTATATTTTTAAAAAAATGATAAATAGGAGTATTATGAAAACCCTAATAAAATAAACTAGTTGACACCTTGCGTCTGGTCATGGAATTAGTTAGTTTTAACGTCAAACAAAATGGAAGTCATTACAGAATCATTTAATTCATGCTTTATTTTTTCGCGTATATAAAATTTATTTATATATACCATAAATGATAATGTAGCTCTGTAAAATAAAACGAAACTTGTCGCGGGTATGGTGTAGTTCAGAACTTCATATTTGATTTTTAGACTTCCAAAAGGTTTTGAAGTACCATGTGCTTTGCGTTATTTGCCTCCTACTAAATGTTGACACTCATTTCTCTTAAATAATTTTATGTTTTTCATCATTTAAAGTTATTGATAACTAAAGTTTTAAACGTCTAATTGGTCCTTATCCAAAATGCCAAGAACTCATAACCTTTCTGGTGTAAAACTGTAAAAACATGAATACTTCAACTCCTTTCGTTTTACGTTCTTGTTGGTGTTGTTACTGTTGTTACTGCTATGGCACTTCCATGCTTTCAGCATAATAAATACGCAAGGTTCACAAAACCGAAACCACCTTCTAAACTCACTCTTGAGCAGTTTCCCCGGTGTTTGCGAATCATTTAAAACCTAGAATACCGATGAAATTCAACCAAATTTTATCAAAAGTTTAAACTTCAGTTTAATTTTTTTAAAAAACTTGACCTGTTTAAAAGTAGTTCATGACCACAAACTGGCTCGAAACCTCCAATTTGCTCGAAAATCGGTTTCTATTAATTTTCTAAACCCTAGTATGTTACGTGTGGCAATTTTTTTGAACCACTGTGCAGAGGAAGATAGTAAAAGATAGATCTTTCCAAAATCCTAGAGGAATCATTCAGGAAATTAACGGAAGACCTATGTGCTTTCCACCACGAACGAACGGCCAAAGCCTGCAACGTGGCAACAAGTAGGTACGTGCACGCTACGTCAAATACTGTTTTGGTGTATCCGGGTATGAAAGGAAAAAACGGAGGAGACCGATCGAGTGGCTGAAAAATCGACTGTTAACACGACCAAAAATCTATCGCCATAAATTTAGCTAAACCGTATCACTCCCTCTGTTTATATTTAAAAATAAAAAATATAACGAGGACATTACTCTTTTGAATACAAATGAGAGAGTATCTGAGAGAGTCTCATGAAGTACTTGAAGAGAGACTAAGAGACGAAGACCCAATTCATATCAAGTTTGAGCCTATCTCAAAATCCAAGAACAGTCTGCACTAAAATCGTTTATTCGGGCCCCGTTTTCGATGTTCTACACATGTATGGAAAGCTAACAAAATCTTTCCAATGAACCTGATCTCACGTTAAAATTCCTTCTGAGTCAATGAAAATTGCCAAAACAAATTGACATTCGGAATCTGTTCAAATACTGCATCATCATCTTTTGGGCCGTTGGGCTGTGTATCGTGTTAAAATCTATTAGGGACGCGTCTAGGGGTCCTTAGTCAATCCTAGAACCTATTTATTCAGTAGCCTTCATCAAATTAGAGAGTTTTGCTTAGATTATTCTGCTATTGCAATTTTGTTGCTCAGTTCGATTTATGGAATCCCAACATGTGAGCTTTATCGTATATTTTCAATATATTCAAATTGTTTCTTCTATTCTCTTGCTTGTGTTCTTGATTTGCTTGCAAGAGATAACCTTTTTGGCAAGGTCAAGCGTATTTTGGTACGGTTGATAACTAACAGAGCGGTGGAGCAGTGGTTACGAGGGGTTCGATCGTTCTGGTCGAAGCCTTTGAATCATCAACATTGAGTTCTCCACAATCAACTTATCAATACATATTAGAAGATCGGGACCTAGTGCCTCATCAAAATTCTAAATTGATAATCATATAACCCTAACCCCTTCGTTTGACGTGTAGTATTATTGTATTTATGTATGCAAATTGAGTTTGCATGTATGTATGTAGGTATTTGGGATAGTAAAACTTTTGTTTCTTGTGTATGCGCGGAGTTAAAGTCTGCATGTTTTTAGATTTTTCTCTATCACATACTCACATTAAATGAAATACAAGAAAGTTAAGGCTTCTTTAATCTTAATGAAAATACTCACATTAAATGAAATACAAGAAAGTTAAGGCTTCTTTAATCTTAATGAAAAACTTATATGATGATCAACGTAAAACGAAGCTGAGTATCTCGTAAAATATGAATGGATTGCTGTAATCAATCGGAAAACCGGCACATGAGCCAAAATTAGTGTTAGCTTAATTACTACATTCTAGATGAATGGAACTTAATTAGAATCGAGAAAGTTTTGTATGGACGTTACTAATTGCATATGATTCGTTAAGGGTCAAAGTCAAATTCGAATATTCAATCAAAGGTTGCTGCTGTTAATGCCAGTTGAGCAACCCTGCAACTAACTCGTCCCAATGCATACATTGACTTTTTCATCAGAAATGCAAAACAAAATTAGATTAAGTAGATAGATGTCGCTGCTACTGCGCCAGATAGATACATCGCGAAATTGATCTCATCATACAGCATCTTTCAGTTTTTTCTAACGATATGTGGCAGAGATCTTTCAGTTTTTTAAGGACATGTGAAAAAAACGAAGGACTAAGTTTAAGTTTATGTAAGAAAAAAACATTAACATATAATTAATTAATTGAGTTTTAATTATGTTAAATTTAAATAGATTTATTTGATATTTTAAAGCAATTTATATATATGTATATAAAGTTTTTTTATGAAACAGACTGTTTAGTTTAAAAGACATGCTAATAAAATCATGATACATCTTTATTTTCGTAAGATTCAAACGTGATCTAATTGAGCTTTCGTCAGCGCTTATGCATGCATTGCTGGCATTTTTATTATACTATTCCAAGTCCAACCATCGTGTTTTGTGGACGCCTTGCACGTGTCACCTTTTTCTTAAGAGCAAGTTAGAGATGAGAGCTACTCTACTAGATTGGGACAAAATCAAAGAGCTAAAACGGTTCGTCTGTTGTGTACACTTCTTAACAAACTGGAGTACTATAATCTCTCTAACGTTGGCCTTTTACCGCTGTGCATAAAAACAAAACAATTAGCTTCATGTACAATCTGGCACGCCTGGCTCTTCATTCAATTCCGTAATTTGGTTGATTCAATATATATAGGAAATAAATGTCTCGTGTAATATAGTCCTATATATAATACTAAGTGGGAACACGAAAAAAAAAATAAAGAAAACACGGGCCTTCCTTCTAGAAGCTATATTGCAACGAACAATACCAGTGGGATCGATCGTGACACTGACACACACAAGGAAAAAGAAATTAAGAGCACAGCCTGACTTCTAGAAGCATGGAATAAATTTCACATGTAAATTGTGAATGCTAATGCGATGGTAAAATCGCCTCTAAAATCACCACAGCCACTCACACGGTGTTGTATACTTGAGAGCTTTGGGTTTCAAAAATGCAAATATTTGAGGGGGTTAAATAGAGCCTCGCAAGATGATACACAGTACGTCCTACTGCAGAGCCTCATTGATTATCCTAATAAGTCAAAGAAAAAACCAAAATTTGAATTTTTAAATTTAATTTTAAAGTTAATTTTAAAATATTTACAATGTAGTTTTTTTTAATGTTGGCTTTTAAATCACTACAAACATATATATATATTACCTATAAATTAATTTTTATTTTTTAATAAATTATTTTGGTTTATTAAAAGATACGAGCAAACGATGAGGGCCGCAGTTTTGTAATGTGATTCTTTTCTTCAACAGCATACTTAATCTTGCTAACATCTTGTAAAATATATTGTAAAAACTGCCTGAATAAATCTGCTCAATACTCCTTTCAGTCATCAATATTTGACATATAGGATAAGGTTATTTATAAATTTTATATTAAAATAAGCTTATACTAATATTTAACAAGTTTATGGTGTTGCAATAGTACTTACCAAGGCAAATATGTGCCTACCATTTTTTAGTTTAAGCATTTGAGATAACTAGCAAGATGACCAACGTAATTGCACGGCTAACACCGAAATAAAATTATGTTATGATGCAATTTTATCTATATTTTTTGCATCTCATCGGGAATTTGCAGATCCTCCAGACGTAGAGCGCGTAGGGCTTTGAAACCAAATACGTTACCCACAATGGAAGTAAACATGTTAGTAACAGAACCCTCTTCAAATAGGTCTAATGGATAAGCTACATAAGCGATATATTGATTTTCCTCCCGGCTCGATGTGATAGCATCGTCCTTTGTAACGATCAAGACTAGTAAGTCCATCAGTCCAAACAGTTGTCCATGTACCAGTAGAAGATTCGGCAGCTACTGCAGCCCCTGCTTCTTCGGGCGGAACCCCTGTCTGAGGAGTTACTCGGAATGCTGCCAAGATATCAGTATCCTTGGTTTCGTACTCCGGGGTGTAGTAAGTCAATTTATAATCCTTAACACCAGCTTGAAATCCAACACTTGCTTTAGTTTCTGTTTGTGGTGACATACGTAAATTATAGAACAGTCGATTTGTTGGCTATATCTATATCACCAATGTATTGTATTCAGGATTTACAAAACCGTGCGATTATCACATATGGTAACCTTTTTAGTTTTTGAAAACATGGTATACCTTACGGTAATCGCGTGGTTACCACGATAACTACCAAACCGTGGAATAATAGTAACCCCATCCAAAACGGTTTGATGAACTTAATCGTATTGCATGCATATAGGCATGTTTCTTGGAGAGAGAGTTTATAAGTCAATGATATGTAATTTCTAAGTAAAATAAATAAATAAAGCAACTAAACAGTAATAATTTTTCTACTTTGACTTCAAATTGATCAAGTATCTCCGAGAGAATCCCTATCCTACTCCGCTAAAATTTAAGAATTTTATTTAAAAAATAGTCATCTATTTTTGTAATTTTTAAGAAGTCCGGCCAGCTGCTACCACCCTTCTGCTCGTTTGCATGTTGTCCAACCTTTTCGTTGTCGTTGCTACCCTTCCGTTCACCCTCCAGCGGCAGCTTTCACTTCTCTACTTCTTTGCTGTCATTTCTTAAGGGAACAATTGCTCTTTTGCCACTCCTGGGTGCCCTATTTGGCAATATGCCACTGAAAAAAAGCTAATTGCTCCAATGCCACTAAAACGAGCAAAAATTCATTTGAGATGCCATTGTCGTTTCGTCCCGTCAATGGCCGTTAACTGCTCTGTAAAAACATAGGGCCAACTGTTCCAAAAAATAATATTAAACATTTACTATATTGGGGGTTAAAAGTTCTATTGAGCGGTCAAATAGTTAAATTTCCCCTCATTTCTCTTAACCCTAGATCGATCCATCGATGGGCGTCGGCAGCATCCCGATGGGCGTCGGCGGCGGGTTCCGGTGAGTAGGGAGCTGCAGCTGCGTCCTGGAGGGCAGAGTGCAGTGTGTCCTAGTGGGCTGAGCGAAGCGCGGTTCCTGGCGGGCGAAGCGGCTGTGGCGGCGTTCCAAGGGTGGAGCCTGGCGGGTCTTGGCGGGCGGAGCAGCTGCCATAGCGTCCCAGTGGGCGGAGCAGAAGGCACATCCCGGTGGGTGGAGCAGCTACGGCGGGGTCCCGGTGGGCGTCCGGCTGCGGCGAGGTACCGGCGGGCGGAGCGGACGGAGCGGCTACGTCGGTGTCCTGAATTCGAAGTGTGGCAGGTCCTGGAGGACGGAGGACGAGGGGCCCAGCCAGCTGCAGCGGTGTCCCAACGAGCAAGCTGCTACGGCGAAGCTTAGCGAACGGGGCTGACATCGAGCTGTGAATTCGTCGAGCAGGATGGAAACGAGTGGAGTTGCAGCCCTGAATAGGTACTAATCTTGTAAATTTGCTTTCTTTCCGTCCAGTGGGTTGGTTGATTAGGTTTTCTTCCATGTTATGTAGGGGCGATTTAATGAAAATTTTGGTTAGAGTCCGTGCTTTCTTTAGCATGCCAGATGGTAAGCCGAAGAGATACATAAATCGTAGAGAAATTCCAATTTATGTTAATCCAGATCGATATTCCTTAATGGATTTGAGTACTGACTTAGCAAAGTCAATAGATTGGGGTTCCAGGCAGTTGATTTCTTTTTGGTATCCTGATCCAGATTGTACTGATGAGTACATCGAGGTTCGAACAGATAAGCATTTGTGGAGATTGTTGGTACAACATAAACCACAAAATTTACTTCGCTTGCATTGTCAAGTAAATGATTTAGAGGGTCCTATTGCTGTTTCACCTTCAAAAAACACAATGGAAAATCAGAAATCACAAGATCAGACTCCATGTACTCCTCCTCAATGCATTCCTTTGCTAGCTGAGCAGACCCAACCAACACGGGAGTGTACACCAAATGAGAGTGCAAAAAATGAGTGTCCACTAAATAAGTGCCCACTAGTTGAGAGTCCAAAGTGTGCAAGCAAGAAAAAAACTGCAGGTAATGTCAAAGATGGGTTTGTTGATGTAAACTTGGGCACTGAAAATTCAGGGTCAAACAATGAATCTTCAGGGTCAGATGCTGAATCCTTAGGGTCTAGCAATAATTCATTAGCTGTGGATAGTAACAGTAGCTACACAAGTGCCGATGATTCTTCTTCATCTAACTCAGATTGTGAATATGAACCAGAGAGTTGTTTTAAGGACTCTGAAGTAAACGATGATGTTGACTCCGATACTGATGATGAGGTAGTTTACACACATGATATTGACAGACCATGTGTTGATGAGGGTACATTTTTCCAAACTGTCAATCAATGCAAAAAAGCTTTTACACACCATGCAGTTCTGAAAGCTTATGGCTTTTTTACTAAGAAGAAGGACAAAACAAGGTTGATTCTTGTTTGCAAGAGGGCAAAAGAAGAGAACTGCAAGTGGAGGATTCATGCTTCATGCAAGAGAGGCACCAAGATTTGTCAGGTAATTGAACTTCTGTAATCTAATTTTGCTATTTTTTGAACCTTTCAATCATCTTTAACATTGCCATTTTGATTTGCAGATCAAAAGAAACAGAATTGAACATACATGTTCATCTGTTAATAGGTCAGGAGAAGACATGGCTTCAAGCAGTTGGGTATGTGACAAAGTAATCGACATGCTTAGAAAGAAACCAAGCTTGGGGCCAAAGGAGTTGCAGGAAAGGCTAGAAGAGAAATATCACATTACAGTGGGATATGACAAGGTTTTTAAAGGGAAAGAAAAGGCACTAGAGAAATTGTTTGGCAAATGGGATGATAGCTATGCTTTGCTGTTTACTTTTAAGGAGGACCTATTGAAGTCAGCGCCTGGAAGTAAAGTTCAGATTGATATCGAAGAGCATAATGGTCAGATGTGCTTCAGAAGGTTATTTATAGCTCTCAAACCTTGTATTGATGGGTTCCTAGTGGGCTGCAGGCCCTATATTGCCATGGACAGTACACATTTAGTTGGGAAAAATAGAGGTCAGCTTGCTGCAGCTGTAGCCATTGATGGAAATAATTGGATGTTCCCAGTTGCTTTCGGTGTCATAGAGACAGAATCCACAGAAAGTTGGACTTGGTTTGTTCAAAACCTTCAATCAGCCATTGGCCATCCTCCAGGTTTAGTTATCAGCTCAGATGCATGCAAGGGCTTGGAAAATGCAGTGAGAAGTGTCTACCCCATAGCTGAGCATAGGGAGTGTTTTAGGCACCTTTGGAAGAACTTCAAAAAGAAGTTCTATGGAACAGTATATGTGGAGAACATGTGGCCAGCTGCTAAGAGTTATACAATGGCTGGATTCAACAAGCATTATGATACCATCAAGATGCAATCACCACAAGCAATCCAATTCCTCAATGACAACCACCCTATGTTGTGGAGTAGAGCCAAATTCTCAGAATTATCCAAGGTGGACTACATCAACAATAACTTATCAGAATCCTTCAATAATTGGATAAAGGACTTGAAAGATGTGCAGATTGTAGACATGATGGATAAGATTAGGCAAAAAATAGTGTCCAAGTTCTGTCATAGAGCAGAAATTGCAAGTAAGATGGAAGGAGTCATTCTGCCAAGTGTGATTAAAGAGCTCAATAAACAGAGCATAGGGCTAAAGAAACATAAAGTTAGTAGGGTCACACTAACTACAGCTGAAGTGACTGTCCCTGATAACCAAGGTATGGAACTAAGGTATGCAGTAGACTTAGATAGCCAAACATGTAGCTGTAGAGCATGGCAAATGTGTGGCAAACCTTGTAGACATGCTATTGCTTTCATTACTTCAATCAGGGGTGCATCAATGCGCACATATGTGGATAAGTACTTCTCTGTAGAGAAGTTGCAGCTAGCATACTCTGCAGTGTTTAGACCCATGATAGGGAAACACCAATGGGAATTTGTGGATCTTGGCTTTAAGTTACAAAAACCTAGACTAAGGAGGAAGCGTGGAAGGCCAAGGAAAAACAGAATCAAAGCTTCAGATGAATCTGGACAAAATACAAAGCACAAATGCAAAGAATGTGGAAGATTTGGTCATAGGGCTAAAAACTGCCAGGGAGGAGAGGTTGCAACAAAGAAGAAAAAGAATGCAAAGTATGCCACTTTCATTTCTTTGTACATCATAAGTGCATTCATTTCAATCTGATGATTTATTACATGCAGGACTAGGAGCAACTCAACCCCTGGAGTGGGTTCAAGGCATGGAAGCAATGACCCTTCCACCACTGTCCAAATGCCACCAAAAAAGGCAGGAAAGGCTAAAAAGGACAGTAGCACTACATCTTCTAGGTTAGTTTAAATTTCTTCAAACTAAAAATACTAACTACATCTTATGTGCTAATTACTCTTGTGCTAATTAGTCTTGTTTGCAAACCTTGAACAGTGCTATGCCAACTCCAAACATTCACAGGCCAAGAAAGGGTGGAAGGAATAAACCAACTCCAAATTCTATCTAGTTTTGTCTTCCAATGTGATGGAACTCAAAAAAGGCAGTAGATGATGATGTTCTGTGATAGTTTATGAAACTACTCTGTGTTCTGTTTTTAGAACCCTTTCTTGTTCTTAAATACTAGAACAAAATGTGTTTTTGTTATTTAATGTCTCAGTCACTTGAAACATGGTATGTTCTTTAAGTACTGGAACAAAAATATGTTTTTGTTAGGTAATGTCGAAGTCACTTGAACCATGGTGGCTATGTTATGATGTAAACCAGTTGTGTACCTGTGTGCAACTAAGGTTGATGATGTTTGGTTCATGTAGGTTTATGGATTGTTCGCTTATATTTGAGCTAGTGCTAATAGAACCATATTAATTTGTTGACAAATCTTATTCATTAATTAAATATAAACAAAATGATCCATCCTATTAAAAAAAATACAGAACTATGAGGACCCTGGTACAATAATGCATAAAAATAAATTAAAATAAATCTCCTGCAACCTCAAAAAAATATAATAGGAAAAAATATCGAAAAACTACAATTCTCCACAAAAGCTTCCATCATTTACATCCAACTACCATCGGTTGGCAGAGAAACACAAAAGTCTGTAACAACGGTAGAATGGTAATTGCCCCAGTCAAACGTGTGGACTAACAGAGTTATTTGATCCTAACGACAAAGTGGCATTTTGGCGTGCCCAACTGTGAAACCAGTGGCATTCTACCAATTGGCCAAAAACTAGTGACAGAATGACAAATACGGTAAACCCTAGTGGCATTTGTGCAATTGCCCCTAAAATTTTACATATCACCTATATTAAGGCTGTGTTCACTGGTTAGAGTTGAAAACTAATTCCTCGTGCACGTAAAATAAAATGACTTATTAAAACATGATTAATTAAGTTTTAATCCATTTTTTTAAAAAAATGAATTAATATAATTTTTTAAAACAACTTTCATATAGAAATTTTTTATAAAAAACATACCGTTTAGCAGTTTGAAAAACATGCACGCGAAAAACAAGAAAGATAAGTTAAAAAAAATTAGGGAAAAAACACAGCCTAAGTATTTGCTAAAAAAGACACCATATTCACTCTATAGGTTTGTGTGCCAGTTCTCTTTTGATTACCAATGCACAAAAAATATAGGATTATCAATTAAAAGAATTTTATAGAAGAAGTTGTGGAGGGACCCAGGTAACGACAAATGAGTAAGAAGATAGTGGTTGCCACGAGAAAACAAGCCGAGGGAAGGAAAATGGGTAAGATAATGGAGACGGTTTCTAAAAACTATATAAAAGAAAACTTAATAATGATAAGGTTAGATTTTGAAAGATGCCTAATGAATAAGAGTGGCGGCAGGCCATTAATGAATAAGAGTGGCGCCCAGGAGTGGCAAAAAGCAATTGTTCCAAAATTTTATTGGCTCCGCTACTCTTTTTTCGGTCGTATGCAGCATTACTGCCTAGAGCGGGCAGAGTGCCAAGCAGGGGATTGATTATATTATTGGGAGGACCGAAAAGTTCTCCGAAAAAGAAGAACGTGTTTAGCCCATGTCCGGTTGGGACCGGAGAGTCTGAACATGATTATTATTTAGTCTGAACATGGTATAATTGTAAAACTAATTAACATGTTTCTATTTAATTAATTATTAATGATGTCATTATTAGAGATCAATACATGGGAAGTTCCTTAATTAGCTAGCAGGACACCATCAAAACAAACCAATAGCTGCGCTCTGGTTGTTCGTGCTTGATGACTATTGCTAATATAGCAATAAACTACTTTCTTCCTAGTTAGTTTCTGCTTTTCTTCTTTCAATTGGAATCCAAACCAGTCTATATGTAAATTCTTTTGGAATTTGATGGCAATCGAGTAGGCCGCTTTGTATTCCTATATTAGCACTACAACCCTAATTTCTAACTATATACGTATTAGATCTTAACCATTAAAATTTAGATCTACTATAATCTAATGGCTAAAATCTTTCTTTTTTCTCCGATTAACGTGATAATTTGTAGTCTCCATAACGAACGTAGTGTTTTCTTTCAAAGCTCTTTTAATAATATAATAAATAGATAGATAGATAGTGTCAAAATTTTAAAGGTTTTATCCTAAATGTTAGATATTCATAACCGGAGAGAGAACTTTTTTTCTGGAAAAAAAAGTTATAATGGTGCTCAAGTCAAAATTTGGGCGGCTAATTTTTGCACGTTCATTATTTAACTAACTAGTGAACAGCTTAAGATTTAAAAAATTCAAGCTTCTTCCGAATGAATGAAAATTCCAATCCCAGCTAAACATCTCCTTTGTCCAAGACTTTAACCTGCAAATCCAGTTTCCATTCCAAGTTGTAGGCCATGGATCAAACTTAACTTTTACGTCTAATATTCCGATTTAATATGGCAATTCCTATGTCCATTAAGTAAATGTGATGGCTCTTTTTAGTATTCTCTTAGCAATACAATAGATTGAGGATAAAACTTTATTGTATACACCACCTTCAAACTAATAGTAGCATCTTCTCATCATCTTTAATGGCATTCTTCCACTTACAAAAGATGGCATACTGTATTGCATGTTTGTGATAGTTTACAACCCTTTTCAAACAAGAAAATATCCCTCACTATAAACACTTTATTATTAGCTTCATAGATTTGTAATATTTTCAGGATTTCGAATACTCTTCTCCATCATTATTTTCATTAGTTCTGATAGACAGCACGATATACGGATGCTTAATGTTTTCCTTAGAGTAGAGTGATTTTAATTTAAAGCTTTTAAAGTAAAATATATATACATTTTATTCTTTATTCTCAATTCCCGTTATTCATGTTTAACATCAACTATTTTTAATATTCTTAATATTATATTCCAGATTCTATCATTTAGAAATTTTGTGAAATTTGCATGGCAATCCAATTGCTAATTTTCGTATTTTTGTGAAAAATTTACTTTGGAATTTGTGTTGTAAAAATGTTTGGCCTCATTATATTGTTTATTCTAAATTTTAATTAATTTCACAATTATATTCTATTTTATTCTAAATATTCATATATTTAATTGTAACTATATATACTTGGACTCTGTTTATTCAATCATAGACCGTTATAATTTGGACCATGCTTCAATCCACGGTTTGGAACTTTTTTCTTTAATGAATATGTAAATTTGTGGACCGTGAGAGTAAACATGATGATTCTTTTATTTTATCAAGATAATGTTTGTAATGCACAGTAGCAAATGAGAAAATTTATGCTATAATTGAAAGAAATGAGGCTACTAATCAGAAAATGAGGCTAGGTCCGACATGGCCATGTGAGGATATCAGGCAGCTCTAATTCTGAGGTGAGTACCTGAAAGAGGAGAAAAGGTCATTCTGAGAGAACCACTAGTCAACTTCTCGATTTGTGTATAACTTCTTTCAATTTATTGTATACACTTAAAATATAAATATTTCTATGATTTAAAATTTATACCATAATATAATATAAACATTAGAAAATGATAATTCTGCTTTGAATTTCTGAACAAAAGAAAATAATATGGTTAAGATTATTTTTGTTTCAGCTTAAGATTACTGTAATTTAGATTATTAAGCCAGATTACTACAAGTTGGATTATGATAAGTTAGAGTAGAATAAGTTGTGAATTGTTTGTTTCTCTCGATTATTGGAGATATGAATTATTGGGTTTGAAAGACTAAAGTCTATAATGCCCTCAGCTATTTTTTTTAGGATGGATGACAGAGATGGGTAAATTTTTTCAAGTCTTTATGGGCAGCGGGTCTTTAGCCACCCAATAATTAAAAAATACATCTTCGGAGAAGATTACCAGATTATACTAATCTGGGTTCTAGATAATAATAATATATCACAATAATCTATATGTTTGTTTCATATTATTTTTAATAATCTAGATTATAATAATCTGAAGCTAAATCAAATAGGGAAGATATTTTAAGTATGTATTCATATGGCTGGGTTCGTAATGTACTATCGTTACTCTCCTTTTTATCTACGATGAGACGAACACCTGTACCGGCGATGTGATACAGATTTCTTTGAAACAAAAGAAAAACAATAGAAATTACAGAGGATTTAATCCTATGAGAAATAATCTTATAAAGCCATTCGAAACAAGGGATTGTTTTCTATTCATTTTTTTTGAAATTCCTATAAAATAGACCACTCTAGAATAATTTTGAAGGAAAATAAAATGAGATCTCACCTCATGTTTTCCTCATCACGTGTCTAGAATTTATGTGTTTTTCTTTCATGTTAATCAAACGACGGTTTTGATACTATTATGTTTCAAAATCTTGTAGAAGAATATGAGATTCTATTTATATGTTTTTTATATTTCTGTGTTTTCTTAATCTCGCGTTTAAAAGGGCCCTTATCATTTTAGTACCAACATCGATCGTGCGTAGATCCCAATGAAAGAAAAAAACAGTTGTGTTGGATTTTCTAAAGCATTTTCCTTCTACTAAATGTAAAGTACTCCTACTTATTAAAGAAATTGCAAATATTGGAGTAGTTGGTAGTTCCCCTCGAGTGCAGGTTCCTAAAAAACTAAAATATTGGGGTAGTTTAAAATCAGAAGGAATCTTTTCAAGTTAGGCGAGCAATTGAAAGTCAACCGTCCCCCATCTCCAAATCCAAAAATTCCAAACCCAGGGAAGGCAGCTGCGCTTGTACGACCAAAGACCGCCTCTCTCTCCTCCTCCTCTTATTCTTCTTCTTCTTCCTCTTCCTCTTCTTCCTCCTCATCTGAGTTGTCAAAAAGAGAGGAGGAGAAGGGGAAGAAGTTGCGGTCTCCTTTGCTGACCGAGACCCGCGTGAAAACTGAGAAGAGGGGAGGGCGGAGCTTCCTAAGAAATTGAGAAGAAGAAGGAGGAGCACTCTGCCCGGCCGCGGCCTGCAGGCCATATGCCTCTATGTATAGGAACAATCCATCCCTTGTAGTAGTAGTAGGAGTAGCAGTACATATATATTGGAAGCAGCTGCTGAGGGTAGGATATATAGGCTGGGCTTCTTGTTTAATGCCCTTGAGCCATATCTGGTTGGTTTTCCATCGATTTCTTCGTCCTCTGCGGCGGCGGCTTCTTGTTGGGTTGCTAGCTGCAAACTATTAAGGAAGGAATAGCCGGCAAGAAAAGAAGCAATTAATTAACTCAACATCTCGCTCGCTACTAGTCACTAGCGATCGAGTACTCCAGTAGGCAAAATCCATATATAGCATGGCGACTGGCGGCGGCGATGGTCGCCGGAGGGGCCGGCGGAGGAGCAAGATGAGGCTGAGCAGGCTGTACAGTTTCGCGTGCGGGAGGAGGCCCACCGCAGTCGACGACGAAAGCTCCAGCAGGATCGGCGGGCCGGGGTTCACGCGCGTCGTCCACGCCAACGGCGGCGGCGACGTCCCGGTCATCCCGGCAGCGTACGACTACCGGTCCAACTCCGTGTCCACCACCAAGTACAACGTCGTCACCTTCGTGCCCAAGTCCCTGTTGGAGCAGTTCCGCAGAGTGGCCAACATCTACTTCCTCATCTCCGCCTGCCTCACCTACACCAACCTCGCCCCCTACACCTCCGCCAGCGCTGTCGCCCCCCTCGTCCTCGTCCTCCTCGCCACCATGCTCAAGGAGGCCATCGAAGACTGGAGGAGGAAGCAGCAGGTAAATTTCTTCACTTCAATTCCATTGTTGTTCCATCAACAACTACTATAGCTACTAGTACTAATCTAGTATTCCCTAGCCTATTATTGCAAGCAAGCAATCGCCCAATTTTACCCATTTTATTTAAGGGCATGCATGCAGAAACAGATCAACCATATATAAGCAATCATTATGCAAAAGATAACTGATTAATTGCCGCAGTCATCACATCCTCAATTTGATCTCTACTCCAGTTAGTACTCCTAGAATAGGAGTATTAGATTTGTTGGACTAGCTAGCTACTGAAAATCTTAAGTGTTTGTTTGTTTCATCCAGGATACCGAGGTAAACAACAGAAAGACAAAAGTGCTCCAGGACGGTGCTTTCCATTCTACCAAATGGATGAACCTCCAAGTTGGTGATATTGTCAAGGTTGAAAAAGATGAGTTTTTCCCTGCTGACCTAATCCTCCTCTCATCTAGCTACGAAGACGCCATTTGCTATGTTGAGACCATGAACCTGGATGGGGAGACAAATCTCAAGCTCAAGCAATCTCTAGAGGCATCATCCGGTTTGCAAGAGGATGACAGCTTCAATAGCTTCAGGGCCGTAATAAGGTGTGAGGACCCAAATCCACACCTCTATTCCTTTGTCGGCAACATCGAAATCGAAGAACAGCAGTATTCTCTGTCACCCCAGCAGATCCTTCTTAGAGACTCAAAGCTTCGGAACACCGAGTATGTGTACGGTGTGGTCATCTTCACAGGCCATGATACAAAGGTCATGCAGAATGCTATGAAAGCCCCATCCAAGAGAAGTAAGATTGAAAGGAAGATGGACCGGATCATCTACTTGCTTTTGTCTGCGCTTGTCCTGATTTCGGTCATTGGCTCAGTTTTCTTTGGCATCGCAACCAGAGATGACCTACAAGATGGCAGGCCGAAAAGATGGTACCTTAGGCCGGACGACTCTACCATCTACTTCAAGCCAACCAAGGCAGCCATATCAGCAATACTCCATTTCTTCACAGCCATGATGCTATATGGGAACTTCATACCAATCTCCCTGTACATCTCTATTGAGATTGTCAAGCTATTGCAGGCTCTGTTCATCAACCAGGACATTCATATGTATCATGAGGAGACCGACACGCCGGCTCATGCCAGAACATCCAACTTGAACGAGGAGTTGGGTCAAGTGGACACGATCCTTACAGATAAAACTGGGACTTTGACTTGCAACTCCATGGAGTTCATCAAATGCTCAATTGCCGGAACTGCATATGGCCGTGGCATCACTGAGGTGGAGAGAGCAATGGCAAAGAGAAAAGGTTCGCCCTTGATCGCCGACATGGCAAGCAACACCCAAGGCTCTCAAGCTGCAATCAAAGGGTTCAATTTCACGGATGAGCGTGTGATGAACGGTAACTGGGTTAGCCAACCCCACTCTGGTGTGATTCAGATGTTCTTCAGGTTGTTAGCCGTTTGCCATACATGCATACCCGAAGTTGACGAAGAATCAGGCACGATTTCTTACGAAGCAGAGTCGCCTGACGAGGCTGCTTTTGTTGTTGCCGCACGGGAGCTCGGTTTCACGTTTTACCAGAGGACACAGACCGGTGTTTTTCTGCACGAGTTAGATCCCTCGTCTGGAAAACAAGTCGACAGGTACTCCACTTATTAGTGTGATCTTTTTATTGTTTCCTTTTCTTAATTTTTCTTTGAAATTAGATTCAGAACTAATCTTTTCCTGAATTTCCCTGGCAGATCATATAAGCTCTTGCATGTCCTTGAGTTCAACAGTGCTCGGAAGCGGATGTCAGTAATAGTTAGGAATGAGGAGGGGAAGATCTTTCTCTTTAGTAAAGGCGCTGACAGGTTAGTACTAGCTAGGAGTACTAAGTAATATTTTGCTGGAATTCTTGTGTTTTAAGTATGGAAATTCAGCTGATGCATGTCATTTTCGCTCAACATTTGCTTGCATGATGGCCCCTAATTCCTATCCATGTATTGACTTGATCTCAAAAACTATGTATACAGTGTGATGTTCGAGAGGCTATCAAGTAGTGATTGTGCGTACAGAGAAGTGACCCAGGATCACATAAATGAATACGCTGATGCTGGTCTGAGAACACTTGTTCTCGCATACCGCCAACTTGATGAGGCCGAATATGCGAATTTCGACAGGAAGTTCACTGCCGCCAAGAACTCTGTCAATGCTGATAGAGATGAAATGATTGAAGAGGCTGCGGATTTGCTTGAGAGGAAATTGATTCTTCTCGGTGCTACCGCTGTCGAGGATAAACTACAAAAGGGGGTAAGTGATGAGTAAACAAAAATCTACTCCTATATATCTTCGACTCCCCCCATGTACGTGTTTTTTGGTCCATGCATGGTTTGCTGATATATAGTTGTTGTCATTCATTTTTATAATTTGTTAGGTGCCTGAATGCATCGACAAACTTGCTCAAGCTGGTATCAAGATATGGGTGCTGACGGGCGACAAGATGGAAACTGCCATCAACATCGGGTATGCGTGCAGTCTACTGAGACAAGGAATGACGCAGATAACCATCACGCTGGAGCAAGCAGACATCGTTGCCTTGGAGAAATCCGGTGGCGACAAAGCGGCTGTTGCAAAGGCATCAAAGGAAAACGTGGTGAAGCAAATCGACGAGGGAAAGAAGCGGATAGATGGATCGGTTCTTGGCGAAGCCTTTGCTTTGATCATCGATGGGAAGTCGCTGACGTATGCCCTGGAGGACGATGCCAAGGGCGCGTTCATGGAGCTTGCAGTCGGCTGCAAGTCGGTGATCTGCTGCCGTTCCTCGCCGAAGCAGAAAGCTCTGGTGACGAGGCTGGTGAAGGAGAGCACGGGCAAGGTGAGCCTGGCGATCGGGGACGGCGCCAACGACGTGGGCATGATCCAGGAGGCGGACATCGGGGTCGGGATCAGCGGCGCAGAAGGAATGCAGGCGGTGATGGCGAGCGACGTGTCCATCGCGCAGTTCAGGTTCCTGGAGCGGCTGCTGCTCGTCCATGGGCACTGGTGTTACAGCAGGATATCCGCGATGATCTGCTACTTCTTCTACAAGAACATCACCTTCGGCGTCACCCTCTTCCTGTACGAGGCCTACACCTCCTTCTCCGGCCAGACCTTCTACAACGACTGGGCTCTGTCGACGTACAACGTCTTCTTCACGTCGCTGCCGGTGATCGCCATGGGGGTGTTCGACCAGGACGTGTCGGCGCGCTTCTGCCTGAGGTACCCGATGCTGTACCAGGAGGGGCCCCAGAACCTGCTGTTCCGATGGTCCAGGCTGCTTGGGTGGATGGCCTACGGCGTGGCCAGCGGCGTCATCATCTTCTTCCTGACGTCGGCGGCGCTGCAGCAGCAGGCGTTCCGGCAGGGCGGCGAGGTGGTGGACCTGGCCATCCTGAGCGGCACCGCCTACACGTGCGTGGTGTGGGCGGTGAACGCGCAGATGACGGTGACGGCCAACTGCTTCACCCTGGTCCAGCACGCCTGCATCTGGGGCAGCGTGGCGCTCTGGTACATCTTCCTCCTCGCCTACGGCGCCATCACCCCGACCTTCTCCACCAACTACTTCATGCTCTTCACCGACGGCCTGGCCGCCGCGCCCTCCTACTGGGTGGTCACCCTGCTCGTGCCCGCCGCCGCGCTCCTCCCCTACTTCACCTACTCCGCCGCCAAGACGCGCTTCTTCCCCGACTACCACAACAAGATCCAGTGGCTGCAGCACCGTGGCTCCCACGCCGACGACCCGGAGTTCGGCCACGCCCTGCGCCAGTTCTCCGTCAGGTCCACCGGGGTAGGCGTGTCCGCGCGCCGCGACGCCAGGGACCTCCACCTCCCTCCTTCCCTATAGTCTACCTAGCAACTGTTAACTAACAGCACCATTTTTCGACATCCAAATGAATGATCCACCTTTTTCGTGTACAAAATTATATATAGTAGCTGAAGCACTCCTTTTAACTGTACACATTAACCCTACTTGCTCATAGGACAAAATGTACATTTGAGCGGAGGCATACGTGCGTACGATCCATTTTTATCTTCTTTTGTTCCTTGATCATCACACATTAATATTCAGGAATAATAAAGATACATCGATTCTTTTGTTGTTTTCAATTTTGTACACCAATGGCTCTTTGTGATGACGACGATGCTCAAATCAAACATTAGTACTGGATCACCTAAAAAGAACTTGTGTGAAAGTCAAATTTGATGGCCTCGAAATCAGGAACACTTGTTTTTGGTCAGGCAAGACATTTGGTGTTAATCGATAGATTATTAAAACAGATTTGAAAGAAGACACCATGTTCGTTGTGAAGGCTAGAAATTTCCACATTAATAAGAGAAAAAAAAAGAAAAGTTCGAGTAGAAATACATTTATAAATAATTAAAATTCGGAATAAAAATAAAAATATATTGAAAGAAGAGTCCATGTAGAATAACTGAAATTCAAAATAAAAAATAAAATAAATTTCGAAATTGAAAAGAAGAGTTCGGGTAGGAATACATTCATAAATAATTGAAATTCGGAATTAAAAATAAAAATATTAAAAAAGAGTAACACAATTGGAGATTAACTGAAATTCAAAATAAAAAATAAAACAAATTCCGAAATTCAAAAAATACAAATAAGAGGTAATAAAGACTATCGAATGAAGAGACCATATAGAACACAACACGAGATTAATTAAAATTTCGAATAAAAAATAAAATAAATTCTGAATAGAAAAATAATTATAAGAGTTGAAGTAGGAATATAATTTATAAACAACAAAATATCAAAAAAAATATGATTTTTTTTAAAAAAATAGTCCATCTAGAACAGAACGAATGATGACAAATAACAATAAAAAAAGAAGCAACATGCTCATAAAAAAATAGGGTGATGACGATTGATGAGACATCTAAAAACCATAAACAAAACCTCAAATAGAATCCCAATGACGATTAAAAGGAGGAACAAGATAAGGTCACAACAGTTGGCGGGACTTCTAAAAAGTAAAAAAGTAAACCCCAATGATAATCATATTCGGTTTTTAAAATCTCAATGATAATAAAAAAGAAAGACAACAAGCAGATCGTACTCCTAGAGGAGTGCAGTGGCAGAGCCGTCGACGGTTGACGGAACATCTAGAAAGTAAAAAACGAACCCCAACGATAATTTTGTTCGATTTTTAAAATCCCAATGATAAAGATGGAAGGCAACGGGCAAGCCATAGAGGCCATAGAGAAGTACAATGGTGTTGTTTGATGAGCCTTCTAAAACTTATAAAAACAAAACCCAACAAAAAAATAAACTCTAAAAATTACAATATCCAATTTTTAAAGATTCCAAGAAGGATGAATAGAAATCATGGTAGATCAAACAAATAAATAAAGGGATGACAAAAAGTAAAGGACAATGATTGGTGTGACTTTTAAATACTACAAAATTAGAAACCCACGAAAGATCAGGTTCGGTCATTCAAAGTTCTAAAACTACAAGATAGCTATTTAACAAAATTTAAATAAAATCATATGTAAAAAATAGATAATTTTATATAGATGCTATCCGCATAATTGCACAAGCCGCCCAACTCGTTCCATTCTAAAATGATGTAACTTGTTAGCCACGACGACGTTTCGTTTCTTGTGGGTGGTTCAGTTGAGACGCCACGTGAGACCGTAACGTCGTCGTCCTCCTCTTGGCGTCAACATCAGAAATTTCAGAGAGAGAAAAAAAAATATCTAGAAGCTTGAAGGATCTCGTGTGTGCTTTTGTGCTTTGACCAACACCATAACCACAGTTTTGTCAAAGAAGAAGAATGAGTTCATGTGTACATACATCCACATGATCGATCTGCACGTTACGAGAGCACTCAATTCGCCATCCTATTCTTCTGCGAATAACAATCAAACAATCAATTCGGTTCGCTTTGCTTAGCCCTAACATAGTAAGGATTACACTGGACAGTCCATACCCAATTCAACCCAGATTAGTGAGTGAAGAATAGACTAGTCAATACTGAACAAAGAAAGAAAGAAAGCAACTACTGCACGCTACAGGATCCTGGAGCTTGAGGCAGTGTGAGTAGAGTACCTCTACTGGCGACTGCTGCTCCAACCGTATTGGCTCATGTCGGAGCTGTCATCGTGGTTGCCCAGCACCATCCGCTGGAACATCCTAACCTCTGCTGTGTTCGCCACATTGAAAAGCTCGCTCTGCCCTGGCTGAACGCCATTTGTTAGATCAATATCGGCTAGGCTATCAAGAGCGCGCACCACCTGAAAGAAATCAAGATTTTAACTTATAACTGCTTCTAGATAGATTGAAAACCACAACCATAGTACCAATTGAAATGAAATGCACTATTCGTATGTGCAGATTGGAATGCAAAGCATTGTTCCCAGTTCATGTAAAAAAATGAAATGTTTCCAGACAAATTCAAAACATAGCCTGTATATTATATGCACCTGGCTCATTCTGGGCCTCCTTGATGCGGAGTATCGAACACAGGCTGCTGCAGCTTCAATCATACGGAACATTTCAGCCTTGTTGAAGTTCCTCTCAAGCCTGGGGTCGACCAACTCTTCCAAATTACCTGTCTCAATAGCTTGAGTAAGCAATGGTCTAGCCTGCAAACAATAGGGATTCAAGAAATGTCAAGAGTTTGCAAAGTTGAAGGACAAAAAAAAAGAACTATTTGAGTGATATGTAGCTCATTTGGCTGTTAGTGATGTCTTGTTATTGCATAAAGTAGTTGAGAACCAGAGTCAGGTAGCGACTGTGCTCAGGGTAGTAGCTACTAGCTTTTACGACATGACACAAGTACATACATATACAAAAAAATCTGATATCTTCTTCTCTGAATATATACATAGGATTTATTTTACAGTATTCCACATTTATTTGAGCCATTCATTAGCCAACGAGTACTCCAAATATCAAACACCGCATTCAAACTGAATGTCCCTCTTAACTTCTAAAGTGACAACATTCCATCAAAATACTAGGAAAGAAGGGCCACATGACAAGAAACTTAAGCCAATCCCAGTGAACAAACAATATTCTAGGAGATCTCCAGTTAATAGTCAGACTAGAAATTCACCGGTAAGGAATTATAGAGCATCAGAACTCAAACTATGTCACCAAGTAAACCATTTTAAGCAATAAGATTTTAAGTCCAGAGCTATAACTCACCCACTCAACAAGGCTCTCATCACCCAATGGCCTTGATGCATCAACAGGTTTTCTACCAGTGATAAGCTCTAAGAGAACAACACCAAAAGAGAACACATCAGATCTCTCAGTCAATTTCCCACTTGATGCATACTCTGGAGCCATGTACCTGCAAGGAAAAACGAATTTTATAAATTATCTCTATAAGATCACGACAGATCTTCTTCTGAAAATTGCCAGTACTTCACTAACCCAAATGTCCCCATTACACGGGTAGTTACATGAGTTACAGCGTCCAAAGCCAACCTCGCAAGACCAAAATCAGCCACCTAGAATTCATGGACAGAATCCAATCAGCAAATTAAGTAGGCCATGAGATATGCCCAGACTCATTTACATTAACTATGTAGTGTAGAGATACACTGGGATCATTTGGGGAATTAATTACATGTGCCTCAAAATTATTATCCAACAAAATGTTTGAGGATTTGATGTCACGGTGGATTATCCTTGGATGGCCTGCAAAATGGAAAAATAAGTGGAGGGACAAGGTAGGTCGAAATAATGGAATAATGACCGTGAAGATAGTCAAAAATAGGAAGGAGCATTACAATCTTCATGTAGATACGCTATTCCACGAGCAGCACCTGCAGCAATTTTAACCCTAGCTGACCAATCTAGAACAGGCCTTCCATGTCCTGTGATTACAGGTTGATTCAATACCTGTTTCAGTTTCTACTGGCAGAAGAACGAAATGGCCATGTATAACGTAGCAAGAGGTTAAACCATACCATAAAGATGATAATGAAGGGTGTTGTTAGGCACAAAGTCGTAGACAAGCAACCTTTGGTTATTGGAAATGCAATATCCCACAAGAGATACCAGATGACGGTGATGCACACGACTAATTATCTCCACTTCAGCCTGGAATTCACGTTCCCCTTGTCCACCACCATCTTTTAGTTGCTTAACAGCCACTTGTTTTCCATCTGGCAAGTGGCCCTTGTATACAGACCCAAACCCTCCTTCCCCCAGCAGGTTGTGAGCTGAGAAAGCATCAGTAATCTGGTACAGTTCTTCGTATGTGAAGAAGCGGGAATTGCCCATGCTAATATCAGACATGCATGCTTTCAATTTGGGACTCCCGACACTATAGTTTGTTTTGAAAGAAGGGTCCAATGATGATCCTACATTTGCCGAGGCACCTGAAGAAAAAGCGACAAAGATACTAACGTTTACATACTGAAATTTCTCATGGCCAAAATGTTTTTTTATCGCAAAAAGAGCTTTTTACGATCATTGAAGAGGTACTAGTACAGTTTTCTAGTGTAACTTTGCAGTACCTCTATAATTAAGGACAGTAGAAAATGTCTTGGACTGGCATACATATACATTGGAGCGAGTGAGTGTTCCAACAAGAAGAAAGCTTTGTGCTCCAAGCAAGTGGTATCATTTTACATTGTAGAGTGAGAAATAGGTGTGAAAACTGAATAAATAGTACTTACAAGGGATCGGAGGAGTGCAGTACCTGATCCTGATGGTTGCTGAGAAGACAAGGGAGAAGTGGGTGACACGAATCCAGCACGGTAACCATTATCCCTCCTACGCTGCTTCTTCTTGGTAGTGTACCATATAGCAGCTCCTATTAAGCTAAGCACAAGGATGGCGAGCACTGCACCGACAGCAATGACAAGGTTGGGCGGTGAGGAGGAGGAGGAGGAGTTAGTGCCTCGACGAGCAGCAGAGGCGGAGGATTTGTTGGAGCTGGGGTGTCTGGCCGTGTTGGGGTTGGCCGGGTCAGCAGCAGTGGCAGGTGTAGGCAGCGGCGGCGGCGGCGTGTTGTGAGAGTGAGATGGGTTGGGAGTGGGAGAAGCAGGAGCCGGAGCAGCGGTAGCAGAAGGAGGTGAGGCAGTAGGCGCTGCTGGTACTGGAGCAGCAGGAGGCGTAGTTGTTGTTGTTGCGGGCAGAGGCGACGGCGCTGCTTGGCTTGGCGGTTTAGGAGGCGATGGTGAATTTCTGGGCGGCGGGGCAGCTTCAGAAGGTGGCGGTGGAGGAGCAACCCTCCTCCGCGGTGGCGGTGGAGGCGGTGGCGAGGCAGCAAGCGGTGGCGATGCGGACGCTAGAGGTGGGGAGGCGGGCGGCGGGGAAGTGGCAGTGGTGTCTGCCGGCGTGGCATTGGGCTTGGAGGAAGAGGCTGCAGGTGCTAGTGGGGAGGTGGTGGGTGTGGCGGCGGCAAGGGCGACGGACGGGGAGGAGGAAGAAGCAGGGGACGCCGCTGCCGATTTCGATTTGTTGGCCATGGCGCATGGCGGTGGCTACGGCTAAGGCACACAAGAGAAAGGATGGGAGGTCAGATCCAAATCCAGCACCTTGCACTTGCATCCATCATCATCATCATCATCATCATCATCATCATCGATCAACTCCTCTCCTCCTTTGCCTTGTGATTGAACAAACCAACCAACTCTCCTGAGCCCTGAACCAAGCAAGGAAGGGAGCTCTCGAATCGAATCGAAACCCACTAATTTTACCTTAAGCCCCACTCCAGGCTCGGAGCTACTACTACTCCAGCAGCGGCAGCAGCAGCAGGAGGAGGAGAAAGAAGAAGAAAGCGGGGTGGGGTTTGTACGAGTGAGAGCGAGAGGCCAGTCACACCCACAAAAGGGTACAGAGTACAGACAAAGTAGGAGAGGAGGAACAAGAGACTGCTGCAATGCTAATGACTACCACTTTCCCCTCCTTCAATTTCACAATTGGGAAAACTCGACTGTAAACATGGATGGTGCTTGTCACTGTATAATTACCCCCATCGCTATACGGTCCTACTCATACTCTACTATGCAAATACTCCTAGGTATACACATGACAAAAACACTTGCTTTATACTCACTCTTCTGACATGCTTTCTTTTCTTTCCTTTTTTTTTCCACTTATTTTCCCTTTTGAGATGAGATGAGATGAGATGGCAAAAATACCTTTTCTTTCTTTCTGACATGGGCAAAAATAGGACTACGCAGCCAACCTATGTTAGGATTAATGGGATTATGTTAGTATCCCTAGTCGCAGTAATCAAAATTTAGCAAGATACTAAAAGGAAGGACCGATTAGATAGATGCGCTCGCGCTGGCGCACAAAAACCACACCACAATTATTAGTTGTAACCACCACCAGCAGGGCGGGCTTCTTTGACTCAAAAGGTCATCATTAACTTAACAACGAAAGAGAGAGAGAGAGAGAGAGGCTTGGCTATTTGTATGTAGCATTGCAGTTGCCGCTGGGGCCGGCCATTCCATCTCTACCAAAACCTTATCCCATCCAATCCGTCATCTATCTATCTGCATATACCCCGCATTGTATTGCTGCTATTGCATATAGAATGCAACACAGGCAACTCGCTGCCTGCCTCACAAGAACTCTCGATCAGTCAGGCAATCAACTTCTTCATCCAGGCAAAAGTACTAGTGCACAGCACATCACCATTGCTGCTTCCGTCGTTGATTATCATCGCCATCGCCAGTAAGCACAGCACTTTCTCTTGTAGTAGTGCCCATGCAAAACACCACCAGGGCCAGGGCACCATATCATAGTGTATATAACATACTAATAGCATATATAGTACGGCAATAAGCAACTCGATGATGCATCATCATAACAGGTCCAACAGAGGACAACTACAGGAGACTATTCTCAACAATTGTCGGATAATTAATTAATTAAAGATGACACTACTCAACCTCCGGATCTCCAAATACATAAACAAAAACCCATCAACCATGATTCCACTTATTGCTTGGTTAAGATGAATTGGTTCTACCACATACCGTCCTCCTACGCCAAAAAGGCTCTCATTCCACCACTGTCACCAGCTCAAACTCGATCAAGGACATGTTGTTATCCTCCTTCACTGTGAAATCAGCTGGGCTTTCAGCAGCTTTCACAATCCCCCACTTGTCCACCGCAAGCCGCATCGACCCCTTGAACATGTCAATCTTTGCATTCCTCAGGTCAACACTAGTCCCAGGCTTCATTACATCCACTGCACACAAGAAAGTATTAGCGCTTCCTTAGGTTACATGCATACACTAGGACCAGAAACACCTCGGTTACATGTAAACAGCAAAAAGTTGCAAACATTTTAGAGCTGAAAAAACAGCAGCATTTATGGTCCGACATCCAATGTAAGAAAACCAGGTTGTAGCTTTGGACTGAATAGCATTGACTGGTTACAGAGAAAACAAAAAACAACACATAAGTACATGTAATTATGGAATCACCATACAGTCAACATGACTTGGTCGCCAGTGTACAAGCTCAATTTTTACCAAGGGATACATGCCCCTTGTGTGGGAAAATGAGTTGTCCCAGAACATGTAACCAAACGTATTGGTTTTATGATCGATAACTTTTTACAAAGAAATATTTGTCATTCATTTAGCATTTAAGTCACACAAGTAGCAGAGAAGGAGTGGAAAATATTTGTGGCACCAATTAATACTACCATTATGGGTGGGAAAACTTGCATTACTAGTATGTAGTCAAGGTAGCACTTTAGAGATGGTGTCAAAAAGAAGAGCAGGCTACATTTTGAGATGGAGATGGAGGGAGTAGCAAGTTACTATTATGTTATTAAAGAATAGCTGGTGAATGTAGCAAAGCCCCTCCATCAATGTATGTGGAACAATAGATCAATATATATCCATGAGTTAGTGGATAGTATGTGTTACACACACCATCAAGTTATGAATAAGTAACATGGGGAAAGGAAGGAAGGCTTGCGGATATTTGTACTAGCATTTGAATACAAAAGGAAAGGAAGCATATTATCACTGGTAGGTACTGGTTCTGGTTGCTATTGCTAGTTGGGGAAAAAAAGGTAGGAGTAGATGATAAAAGAGAGGAGGTAGTACCCTGGTCGTTCCTTGCGGTGAAGACAATAATGCCGGTTTCATCGCCGACGAGGCACTCGGCAATCCGCATGTGTCTGCCCTGAGGGCCGCCGCCCCTCTGAAGGACCATCTTGGAGTCGACGACCTTGAGGAGAAGGTTGTGGCCATGGGTCCCAGGGCGGAGCTGGTCGACCTTGGTGAAGCTAGGCTGCCTGCGAGCGCCGGAGTCCGCCATGGGGGAACCTGCAACCATATGATGAACTCATCAGGTCAGGTCAGGATCTCGCCGGATCTGATCCGGACGGCTTTGCCTGCCTGAGAGGCGGGCGGGATCTGCATGAATATTGAGTGTCAGATTGGATCATGGGAGAGCTAAGGTGATCAATACCTGGATGAAGGGATGCGGCGGGGAAGCGGGGAGGAGGAGCCCGATCGAGGACGGCGACGGCAAGGAGGAATTGCGGGCGGAGCAGAAAGCGCAAGGGGATTTTATCTCATCTCTATCTATCTATCTGGTCTCCTCAACCTCCACAGCGGAGAGGAAGGAAGGAAGGAAGGAGTAGTGCTCATCCTGGCCGCCCCCCTCTCTCGTGCCGGCAAATCTCAGCCGTCCATCCTCCTGCCTGCCCTGCCTCACGACATAATATTCTTTTTAGACGCACGACCACGAGATTTTTATCTTGCTACTCCTCCTTATCACGAGATTTTAGTCTTTCCGCCACACAACAAACCAACCTAATATTCGAACATGACATTTTAGTAGTATATATAAATCTGGATTCGGAGTACTGTACAAGTTAGTTTATCAGTTTATTTTATGATGAAGGGAGTATATAATATAAGCAAAGAAAGATACTTCACTTTACTCCAACCAAACGCAAATACATACACATACAAATTCAACTGCACTTAGCCATGCCAAAATGCACCAGTATTTTGTTTGCAATATCGTTCCTTAAGCTTGCTTTACAACAAAATTTGAGCCTATGAATTGAACGAATGACGACGAATCCTTTACAACAGCAGACCCAACTCTCAAATTCGAGCTCCCTCTACATACATACAATACAAGAAACAAACACAATGGAATCCAATTACAAACTGCCAGCAGCAACAATCTACTTGAAGAATATGCCCTTCCTTCTTCCTTTACTCTTCTCAACTGCCTGCAAAACACACACGCATTTCCTATTTCATTATGACGACAGCACATTATTAATCTCTCAATAGAGGAGATGTAAAACCAAAGTGACTTTCCCAATCCCCTAAAAGGTCTCACACTTGGTATCGACCAATAGCAATAGATGTGTCATACTGTCATGTCAAACAAACCACCACATTGTTTTTGGTAATTTTCAGTTATATATATGCAGCAAACTACACGTGCTCTAGGTACCATCTCATGCGACTATTATGTGGGATGCGGTGCAGCTAAAAACCAGTTATCTGCAGCAGCCACAAATGATACCCTACCCTCAACATCAACAACGTGGAACATGAGCATGTACCATTGTTATGGCTAGGTTGGAAGTGGTGGTTTCTGGCCGGCCCTTACTAGTAGGCACTTCCCACTCTGACAAACTTGGGATTGAAAACTAACCATCGATCCTTGAGAATCCCATGCTCCGTGATTAACTAACAGAGTGTGCACTTCAGCATAGCAGACACAAATCAAAAGACAATCCAAGATATCACTAAGACAGTGTCACTAATACAAGAAACAACCAAACATGTCATGCTCGACATTTCAACGAGATAAATGAGCTTGTACCTTCATTCTGAACAGCCTCAAGATTAGAACAATGGTATCTCGTGATCTGGAAAATTCAAATACACGATCAAATGCAGTCACAGAAAAACAGGACATAATGACCACCAAGAACAAATTGTTGACTGCAAAGCTGATTTTAAGTTGCGGGGTCTGTAATCATTGGGATAGAACAAGCTAATCCTGGTGTTCAGTCCTATCAAGTGCAGGTGCAAAATAAAGTGCAAGATATAACAACTACCAAGGGCAGCTTGATGTATAAAAAAAACAAACGTATACTACTAACACAAATGTGGCTTAGTATGAAACTCACGGCGCATTCTCTGCAGGCTTGAGATTGTACTCAGCACCATCAGCAGCCAATATAGAAAATTCAGTAGGACGCCCATATGGGATATTGATCTGGAAAATTAGAAAAAAGATTATGTGCAGATAATGGAAACAGAAAATTCTATTCAACAGAATTGGCTATATTGGAACATTAGAGAACCCAGAAAGTTTAAAACGAATAACGCTTGCTACCTCTGGTCACAAAAAGTGTAAATTTTACTGCTTATGGCTTCAAGCTGCAGCTTTTGACAGTGATTTTACCATACATGCAAAACGTACTAAGACTACCATTATGGAAGTGCCTTTTCAATATAAAATGCCGATGCAAATTTCATGCAGCTAATCATTTATAAAGATGCTGTTAATGAAAGTTTAAGGGTCAGTTTGCAGCGGTGGTTGTGTGGTTTGCCTATATTTAAACTGTTGTGGAAATTGTACATTGTAGTTTGTCTGAGAAGTCAGATTAAGGTTAGACAACTTTTATTTTGTTTCTCAAACACTAATTCCTTTCTTCCATGCAAAAACAAGTAAACAACCTAGATCGGAAAGAAAGCAGTAAGCCAAACACCAAAATTTCTAAAGCAATTGCACCATATACGATTATTCGTAACCTCAATGTCGAAACAAACCTAAAAGATATATCACAAATTTATAAAGGCACCCTTTTTGTAACTGGCATACACTCAGAACAGTAAATTTAAAGAATGATTTCTAGGAACCATACAGCAGTGGCTTGCTGGAATTTTTCTGTAATAACAACACCACGCTGGCCATTACACTTAATGCTGTAACCTTCCCTCTTTATTGCCAATACAGCCGGTTCCCATATATCTAGAAACCTAACCTGCAAGATTGATAGTCCAATGGTTATATGACAACAAAAGAAGTGTCGTGAGAATGATTGACATATCAATATAAAAAGGAAATATGACATACAGGCAGCAGAACTTCATAGGATACATGCCCAATTGAAAGAATTTTCTTGATGAGTTCCTTTGTTTCAGGATCTGCATAAATTATGATTATTCATGTAATATTAATTAGAAATATGCCAAAAAAAAACACCTTCCACTTCTCTATTAGGATGGTGGTTGTTTTTTTTTTCTATGTTGCAGCTATAAACAACCATCATGCAACTAAAATTATCCTAGGATTCTTTCAAGGAGGCACGGTGATAAAGTATTTCATCATCTTTTGAACAAAAAAAATGTATCTGATACAAACCATTTAAGCTGCCCACTAAAAGAAAACAAATATCGTGTCAGCAAACTCACCACAAGTAATCTTTTTTTGTTCATTGGCATAAACCTTCACGATCTCCCCCTATAATACAGAAAAGGACAAGGCCACAGATCAAATCAAATGATTCCAGTGTCCTACTGAAAGTAATAATAAGCAATCATTCTAAGTTCAGCAAAGAGTTACACATGGGCACCTATAATCCACTAATGGATAGGGAAGCCAACCCTAACCATGCTAAGTGTTAATTTTGTAACCAATAAAGGACATGTCCTCTATAAGTGCACTGCGATTGCACTTCTTACTATTGCAAATGGCAGTAAAGATCCGCTCCTTAGGTTTTCAGAGAATGGGAATATGGTCTGTCACACATTTGCTTCTAATTTACTAAATATATGAGATAGATAACAGAAGTCACATAAGTGCAGGAAAAGCAAGTGTAAAGTGGTGCTCTTTATCTGATTCTAAGAAGTGAAAAAGAAAATACAGGTCAAGCTATTGATTCCAAAAGTGCGAGAGATACAAGCTGCCACATAGAAGTGATCAGCGCAAGACAGAGGGGATTTACCTTTCTTTTCCGGTCATCTAGAGGTTGGACTTCAATGGCTAGTAAAGAGTCCACATCATCAGCAGTAACTAAATATGAAGGCTGCTTTGCACCTACACCAGGGAACAAAAATGCCGATTTCAATCTTTTCATGTCATCAAAACATGCAAAAAAATACCTCTTAGAAGCATGTTTTTTTCTTGTATGATCAAGTGAAAAGGAATACCTTCTATGTAATTTACTGATCCATCCTCCAAATGTCGTACCCACTGTATGCACAAAAAGAATTTGCAAAATGGAACATTGTAGTGAGCTAAGATCAAATTCAAAATGGTGAACGAATTTGATGGGATATTGGAATGAGGAGAACAGTTATGAAGCACACCTCAAAATTACAACTTGTGGTCCCATTGATAGAGTAGCCACTTGCTTGAAGCTCTCTTCCAGGAAAAGCTTCACCCGTGATTCGTAGCCCTTCTATGGCTGGTAGTGGGTCATCATCTGCAGCTGTGTATTCATGAAAAATATGTTTTACAATAAGAGCCGAAGAAATACGAAGAAGAATATTCAATAAATATAATATATATAAATATGTAACACCTTCAGAGAAAGAAGAACTAGGCTCTTCAAGGACAGTAGGAAGATAAGGGTATGGCGGGTTCGCATCATCAACACCAGATGCCAAATTAGGTGAGCCCCCCGGACCCCATTGTGCAGGAGGTTCTTGTGAAATATGCATTTCAGCTCCCTCCAGATTTTCTGGGACATCATTCCTAACAAGGTCCTTGAATGACGGATTCTGATTCTTGGATTCAAAGTTAAATCGGACAGCACGAGAATCATGTTCAGTTCCTTGAGCTACTACTACATCCTTCTTGATTTGGTTGCTGTAAAAAAACAGATTGGGCATGGTAAGATATCTACTTTGCCAATTTGAGTATCTGATTATTCAAAATTGTTTGACCATCAAAGCACATTGCTACATTTATGTGTAACAAAAAAAATTGCACAATGGCAAACCATATCTTGGCCCATGCTGGGTTATGAGTTATGACCCTAGTATTCCGAAGGCATAAAACTCTCTGTTATTTGCAAAGAGGGTGCCTTAATAAGCAACTCATCGGCACATGTTGTTTTCACTTCTGCAGTTGACCGTACTTGAAGGCAGCATTTTACAAACAAATCCTATAGGCTACACCAAATATATGTGGTTTGCCACAGGGATGCATGCTTAGAAAAAGGGAAGGTAATACTGAAAAAGTTACGAGGATAATAGAAGTCAAGAACTGCAAAGTAAGAAATGCAAACCCATGTAATAGTTCAGTATGGCAAATAAAAGGAAGCACAAACTATGGTGATAGAGTTAGAATGAATTTAATAGAACTTAGGAAGTTGTACTCTTGATAGACAAATAACAACCTGCTTGACGGAGAGGTGGTTCCAACATTTTCATGCTCTGTATTTACTGCAGCAACCTCACTTGGGATAGCCTGATGGTTCTCATTCCCCAACAGATCCCAATCACGTCTAGCACGAACAGGAGAAGACATAGGAGATTGTACATGAGAATATGCTTGCTGGGGCACAATGTCAAGGTTGGCTTTGCTCTGCGGAATTTGAGAAGTTAGAACATGAAGCATTCAAAGAGTAAAGGACAAAAGGGATTAAAGAGTCATACAGTGGTAACTATTGCATTTCCAGGAGGATGAGAAGGTGACTGCACAGGAATATTTGTACTGTTTGAAGATTCAGCTCGCCAAGGTGTAAGCTGGTATTGTGATTCTTTTAGTTTCTCCTGCACCATCCAAATTTGCAAAGAATGCAGCTTCATTGTTCTATACGAAAATATCAGCAATAAGCTGTGCAAGAATAAAACAAGCACCCTACTGGCCAGGCTGTGAATGTATGCTCACAACCCAGGCTTTTCGTACAAGCTATTATATATAAAAGCAATGGCATTTAATCAATTGGCTCACCTCAGTAATAGCGAGTTTCTCTTGCAAATGCTTAAACAGGACCTGCAAAAAGAAAAATAAGTGTTGAGTGAAAGGTCAACTTCAACTAGGTAAGGAACAAATCAAACCCACTCATGTATCTTTCCAATGATTATTCCCCACAAGAACAAAAAAATGCAGTAATGCACAGTAATATTACAATATTGGCATTAAACATAAGTAAAGAAAAAGGATAGCTTGCTCTTATCCCACCTGATAAGAGGTATGCATGGTGTGGTTCCATGTTTGTCGTTAAGACAACTCACAAAAGGTCCTATGTTAGAGAAGAGATTTGTCTTTTATTTGTTAAACATGTTGCTTTTTTATATTTAAAAAACTTCAGATCATAGATAATCGCTATTGAAGGTAGTATAGATTTTTTGGTGAAAACTTGGGGCTTAATCAAGAACAAACAAGGATATAATATTATCAAGTGCGCATAAGAGAGTTACCTTCAGATTGCTAACAATTGATTGAGCATCAAGAACAGAAGGCTGAAGGTTATATTCTGTCAAAAGAGGCAATAAAGAAGATACAAAAATGGATCTCTCCTGATGTGCTGCCTATGAAGTAGCAAAAGTAGAATTATATGTTAAATCACCAAAATTAGACTATGAACAATTCAGGAAGATAAAGAAAATCCATTGTATCATGTGCGATCAGAACCTTTACTCCTTCAGAGAAACGAGTAAGAGCCGAAAGGACCACTTCTTCTATTTTATGGGTGGTTGCTACAACGTAGGTTGCGCTATAACTTTGTTTACATGCATATACACTTTAAACAATCTACTTCCAATTTTAGGATACTTTATGTAGCAGAAAGGTAGTTCACCTGATATACGTTTCTGATGTACGTCACAGATTACATCAGAAACTATAGCTATATGGAAAACAGATGCATCGAATTGGCTCCAAAAATGTGTGTTTGGTGAAAACTAGAGCATGACCATTGAGAACATGATTCTGCAGTCTGAATTTAGACAGATATATTAGCAATACAAATTACCTGTAAGGCATATGTCAGACGGATATTTTCTTCAATAATGTCTTGTCTGTAGGATAAAGCTTTTGATGCAGCATCAACCAAATCTTGTTGCTGCTGATCAAATGCCTGAAAACAGATGCATTGTAAAATGATGGTGTACTCCAAGAGATTTTCCAATACCTGATAAGACGAAATACTTACCATTCGCATGTATGCAATGCGTTTTTCCAAAACATGTTTCTCGTTGAGTATTTGTGCTTCCTACCAAGAAACATTAGCTGTCAAATACCCAGGAAAGAAGTAGCAAAAAGAATGTAGTGAATCTTATTGTGCATAGCCACCTTGACAGAGTAGTCAGCAAGATGTCTTCTGAGCTGTGTGATCTCTTCTTCATGTTCTTTAACCTTAGCAAGAAGATCCTGAATAAGGAAAACCTTCATCAGAGAAGAGCACAGCAGATGACATGTATGCCCATGGCGGGTGGACAAATAGAATTATGTATACATGTTTCCACATGATGGTAGAGTTTGCCTCTGAAGCAGGCAATAAGCTCTGTTCAGGTAGATTGAACTTAGAATCATACTCTCCTTCTTTGTGATGCCTGTAAGGAAAGATGTATTATTTTTCCTTAAAAGAAAAGGAGCAGTTGTTAAAGAAAAAGATGCACGCAGTCAGTGATGTTTGAAAATACTGCCAGTGAGGTACCTAGTTGGCGACAGGGAGCGAGATGACGGAGTAGAGAGGTGCGACGGCACACCACTCTCGGGCGCACTCTGCTCCCCAGATAGTTTCCTCGATATTCCATTAGACTGGTCGGTATCTAGGTACTTTTGGTTCATGGCATCCTGCAGCATTTGCTGTCTGTGCTCAAAGAGTCCATTGTGCTGATTAGCTAGAGCGGTCCTGGAATTGAGCGACGAGGAAGTGGTAGCGAACCATGTTGAGGTCCCATGGGGAGAAGTTGAAAAGGTGTCGACAGTGCGATCCTGAGACAAAGCGGCAAAAGAAGTGGGCTTGGTAGCCTCTGACCTCTGGCAGAGCAGCAGATGAATGCAAATCAATACCTCTTCCAAGTATTCTACTACTCCTAGTTAGTTGTGCGATGCGGGTGTATATCTAGGTGAGATTCAGAAGAGACGGAGAGGAAAAGGGGATTCGGCAGATCGGGCGCTTACGATTCTGTCAAGCTCTCGCGTCTTGAGCATCAGCTCGTCCTTGAGGCGGCTGTTCTCCTCCAGCTGAGAGAGAGAGGGAGAGTGAGTGAGGNGGGGGGGGGGGGGGGGGGGGGGGGGGAGGGGAAATCGTAATCGATACCTGTTGCCGGATGGTGGCCTCGGCGTCCTCCACGGCGCGCATCACCTGGAAGAGGTTGTTGTTTCCGCTGTCGGAATCGTCGGAGACCGCGACGGCGGCGAGCCTCCTGCCGAGCTCGTCGGCGTCGGCCATGGTCATGGAGGGATGGGAAGGGGAGGGAATGCCACCACCAAGGTTGTGGATTCCAGAGATTGGTTGGTCAGACGATGGATGCACAAAGCCAAAAGGGAAGGAGGAATACAACGACCGACGGCGGCGGATGGGGACGGTGGACGATGGCGGCGGCACACGTACGGGCAGAGGAGGGAAGGGACGGTGAGGGGGCGGCCGACGATGGATGCGGGTGGGGCGAACAAGACGACGACACACACAGCCTTTGCCCTTTGGGATGAAACCCAAAGTTTGCCGTTGCTTCCATCCGGGCCATCTATTAATTCAATCAACGGTTCCATTACAAGTTACCACCATTTCAGTCACTACTCCAATTAGCAGCCAATTACTAACTAGTAGAATTTATCATTCTCTCAAAAAAATTCAGGAAAACAAAAAATCAAATACAACTAATACCTCGCTCGCCTTTTTGAATCAACTCAAAAAAAAGATGAAATCAAGAAGCAACCAATATTAGGCACTTAAAACAGGTGGGTTTGGCTGAACTGATGCTAACCGGAGGATGGTATATATGGTGGGAGCGAAGGAAGCTGGTCCATGGGGACACTGTTCAGACTCCGACACGGGCAGCTCTATCCATTGTGACGTTGACAACAAATTATTAGAAGGCAGAGAACAAGATTTCTAAAATCAGGGTGGGTTGGAAGAAACCACCAGAAGACTTTCTATGCTTGAATATTGATGCAAGTTATAATATCGAGCGAAGTACAGGAAGCTCGGGGGCGGTGATTAGAGACGCAAGGGGGTACTTCATAGCTGCTACGGCGAAATATTATGAACATGTTTTTGATGCTCATATAGCTGAAGCCAGGGCGCTCAGAGAGGGCCTTACTTTGGCACAACAGTTGGGATGTTCACGATTGCTGATTCAATCAGACTGTGCCGAAGTGGTGGATATAATACAACAAGGAGGTCTATCTGCGACAGCGAGCGCGCCGATCTACGACGAGTGTGCCCAACTTTGGCAAGACTTTGTTTCTATTTCTATTGAACATTGTAATAGAGAAGCAAATAGTGTAGCGGATAAAATAGCTAGAATAACTATGGAATCAAAATTTTCATGTAATTGGGTCGATGAACCCCCTAGCGATATCTTAGAAGCTTTGGTGAACGATGTAATGATGTTTCAAGACCAATAAAGTGCGCCAAATGACTTCCCTCAAAAAAAAAATAAGCAACCAATTTCAGGGCAAGAAAAATCATTTATTTATACAGTAGCAAAATAATTATACCACCTCTGTACTAACATCTAGCAACTCTCTCGCCTGCCTGCCTCTACCCTTCGACCTCCATGGATTGAGCCCATAGATGGCGGTGACAGCTCGATGGTGAGGAACGGGGTGGTGCTATGATGTGAGACGAGGAATGGCGCGGCATGGCACGACGCAGTGAGGCAAGGCGAGTTGAGGAGGTGAGATGCGTGGAATGACGGTGTCACAACGTTGTCTCGAACGTGTGCAAAGCTCGAAGCAAGGAGGCAACAGCGCGGTGACTCCCAACCCTAGCACAATGCATGCTTCTGCTTTTTGTTCGTTGTTTATTGGGCTTGTTTGTTGGGCTTGAGCGATTGGGCTTGAAATTAGGGAGTGGGGGTGTCCCTGGGCCAAAACCGGAGTAGTCCCGAGCCCATCAGGACTACCCTTAGCTATGCTCTTGTTAGGGCTCTGCTCTATTTTGGTAGAACTCACAAGACGTGAAAAGATGATGGTTCCGATTGAAGAAACACATTAACCATACAACAAATTGAATGGCTAAAAACAAAGCGATAAATGTTGCACTATAGCAACGGCAAGAGACCACGCAACGATGACAGAACCTAAAGGTTTTATATGATGTTCCCCTAATTTGATCTTATAGCCTTAGTTTACATTGAAATTGACAAGAATTTATCTTGCTAAAATGATGAAAAAACCTTTCAAAAATAAGTTTCAAAATTCACATTCACTTTCAAGGGTATGAACTTTTTGTGTGACCACATGGAGGGTTTGTACCATAGCCATTAATTTGCATGATACTACTACCTTATCACGACAATGATGATACAATGAGAGTTTAGAAAAAAATTATAGTTCTTTTACAAACTCCTGTCCAGATTTATAGTACTAGGATATGTCATATCTAGGTAAAATCTCTTATATTTTGGGGCAGATGGAGTAGCTACAAGTATATGTGGAGGAGAGAGGAGAGGAGAGATGAGAGAGAAGAAAAGCGAACTACAAATTTATAGCCAGCTGTAGCGCGGACTTCAAGATATAATGTGGATGAGAGGTAGGCCAAGTACTAATGGTGTAGTTCATATTTATGTGAAACTATTGTATGAGTAGACTATTAGATTGTAGATGATGTGTCAATTTTTAGAGTTAGCAATTGGCTATACTATTAAACTTGCTCTAAGGGGTTGTTGTTTTCGCTGTTGGAATTGGAGACTGCAACGGCGACGAACCTCTTGCCGAGCTTGTCTACGGCGGCCACAGAGGGATTGAAAGGGGTGGAAATGCGAGGCGCAACCAGATGAGCTCTATCTATGTGCCTCTAGATGAGGAACGGTGGCCCGTTAGAATTCCTTTGTTTTTCCCTAATTTGATCTTAGCCTTTGTCTACATTTAAATTGGTAAGGATTTATTTTGCTAAAATGATAAAGAAAAAACAGTAACACCCTTCAAAAAATAAGTTCCAAAATTCACAATCACCTTACAAAGTATATACTTTTAGCGTGACCATGTGAAAGGTTAATTTGCATCATACTACAATCTTACCATGACAATAGATGATACCGTCGGAGTTAAAAAAAACGTTATAGTCATCTTACCACTATTGAAATAGAATTAAAAAGATTAAAAGAACATTGTTGACGGGTCATACCTGCCTACAACATTTGTAAAATATGGGGATCATTGATACTAGGGTATACGCGAGATTGAGGTAAAAGAGACGTGAGACAATGATTTTTATACAGGTTTGAGCCTCTTAACTGACAGGTAATAGCCCTACTCCTGTTGGCGAAGCCAATGTTGCCTTTATATATCAGTATCACATGAATACATATTTGGGATGATCTAAGCTAGTCTTTGTCCGCTTGGCGGCATAAAGCTCTCACACGTAGTCGACGACTAGTGTAGTTTTTTCTTCCTCGAATATGAACTTGGCACCATGTAGTTGTCTCTAGATCCCTCATGTCGGCATTCGTGGCTTCTACATTGGGTTTATCTAGATGTGTATTGACTTGTCTGCTTTCTTGGCCTGTGTTGGCGTATCCCCTCTCTTCCTAGGGGGTCTTGTATTTATACCGTCAGGTGGTCTGGCCCCTTGTCCAAGTAGAACTAGGGAGTTAAGTATAGATATGATCCGAGTAGTTCTTGTCATGCTCAAATAGGATTTTGCTTATTCTTACTTATCCGAAACACCAGTATATGAGACATGATTCCATATAAAACTTGGTATATTGTGGGTTCCGTCGAGCCTAACACAAAAGTATTACGTATGCGTTATTTATAACACTGACAAACATGTATGTATTTTTTCATTACGACACTCGCAATGTATGGAATTACGAAAAGGAATTGATTTATGACCCTAAACGATCCTAAGTTTAATTATGGTCCTATTTCGTAGAACTCCAAAGTTTTTTTAAGCTTGTTTTCCTGGCTACTATAAACAATTTTTTTTAAAAAAATGCCAAACAGGGCTAAGGCTAAGGCATTAATTAATATCGACTCAGCTCTAACATCCTTGTCCAGCGGAGCCCAAATATTAATATTAACTTCTCTAAACACCGTGGGATTGCTTGAGAATTAGAGTGCCACATCAGCAAATATTTTGCAAAAAGTCCCCGAACTTCCAGTTAATTACGCATCGGTCCCAGCTGCTATGCACCGTGAACCGTCTAATCTCGCTCTAGGGTCGATCTGGCCGTCCACGTGTCCCCTGTGCCGGCCCTTCCGCACCCGTGAAATCGTTGGATGCGGAATGGACGGTGCAGATTTCGTCGACCTGCACCAAACCCTAGCCCCGTCGCCCCTACCCTCAGATGCGCCCTCGCTCTCCTCCTGCCCTCGCATAGTCGCATGCGCCGCCATCGTCGCCGCCGCCGCGGCCGCCGCAGTCTCGCGCTCCTCCAGCCATCATTGCGGCGCCGGGCGCCGCCCTCCTCGCCGGCGTATTCGGCCACCCGGATGAGAGGGACGCGAGCCGCTGCCCTCTTCTCCCCTTTCATCTCTACGCCCCCACAGGCCATCGCTTCCCTCTCCCTCGCTCTCTCCACTCCGCTCGGTGAGGTGTCAGATCCGGATCAGAGCCGTCCCAATCGATGCTCTCGCCCTTCCCACCAGTGGATCCGGTCGCCCCCACTCCGGCCGGGCTCCGGCGCTGGCAAGGCGCCCCTACTGTCCTCCCCATTGCAGCTGGACGGATTGGCCTCTACGGCCTGCTCTTGCCCCGGCATCTGCATGGATTTGGGGCTTTGGGCCACACCAAGGTCTAGCCTTCAAGGGCATCTCCGCCTCGACCACGTCGTCGCAGGGCACCGGCGTTGCTTTTCCGCCACCGATCCGCTGCCCTGGTCAGGTATGCAGCCCCTTTGCCTCCCTTTTTTTCTCCTTTAACCCTCCTAATTCTTAGCTTTATCTGTTCATCCTGAAACTCAGATCCGGTCGATCCAGTCCGCCGGTGCTCACCAGGGTTTCAAAAACCGCCGGGGGCCCGGTTACCGCCACCCGGCGGTACGGCGGTTACCGGCGGTAACCGCGGTAACCACGCAAAACCACGACAAATTTACAAATCGAAATTTGAATTCAAAAATTCGGGCAAACCGCGCTGTTTGGCGCGGTTACCGCGCGATGTGTGATGGGTCGCACAGTAATGGGTCGGCCCATTTTTTTTTTTCTTTTTTCAATTTTCAAATTTATTCTCCGTTTTGCTCTCAAATTTGAATAAATATTACTCTTTTTTGAGAAATTTCTTCACCATAAAACACTACAAATCAAGCACTACCTTCACCATTTTTTTTTGATTTTTTTCTTTTTTTTTTAAATTTTTGAATTTGGACGAATTTTATTAAACCGTACCGCGCGGTACGGACAACCGTACCCCCGCGGTACGGGTGGTAACCGCGGTAGCCGCGTGGTTACCGGCGATTTTTCACACCCTACTGCTCACTCTGCAGCGTGATCTTGAACCTATGGTGAATCGATGGAATGATCCCCTAATTCGGTATATACTGCCTTCTCATGCTTAAACCACTAAACTATCTAATAAATTTTCTACTGTTATATGCACATATATCTGACCTGGATCCTTCCCTATCCTTATCCCTATTATTGATCTCCTGCTCATTCGGTTGCAGAATCACACACGGAAAAGCAATGGCATCAGCTCATGTGCCAAATACTGTGTCTCTATTTGGAGGTACTAATTCTGTTTTTTTGTCTTCTCCCAGTGATATATGTGGCATTGATTTGCTCATTCTGTTATTTAGGTGTAGTTACATGGTAGCTATGATGTTTACGCCATGAGCAAGTACTCTCTTGAATCTCCCCTGCTTCCTTCCCTTTCGAACAAGTGATTTTTCTTTGTTAACCCATTTACCCACTGTCTTTGTTGATAGAATGACTGGTGTATGCATTGATCATGTTCTTTATGGAGAATCTTAGATCCGCAATGTTGATGCTTACACAATAATCTTGGGGTATTACTACGTCAAATCTTTGAATTTGACTTCCTAAAGTTTCTATCATATCTCCTTTTTTTTTTAACTTATGTTTATCTCTATGTGCAAACTTATTCTAGGTCCATAGACTACCGATTCCCCCTAACCTCGCTTTATTAATTGACGCCTAATTATCTGACCTAGCATGAGTAGCTATTTCTTTCTGACAAAGACTACAATATTTATGTGGTATTACCCATATAATGTTAAGTGATTCAAGCATTTTGGAAATTACTGGTGGTGATATTGGTCATGCTGATATTGAAATATTGCCCCGATGTTTCTTACTTCTAAACTTGTATGAACCATCCATAATAGTACCTCATATGTATTGCTAAATGCGACATGGGAAACAAAAATAACTGTTACTTTTCCAATGCAAATGTGTTTAATAAGTTCTTGGTTGTTGTCTGGATCCCAATGTGGAATAATACTTCTACTTCAGTTTTCCTTGCAGGTCCAACAGATGGATATAAACTTGAGACTGTTTCTCTGAATGATGCGAGTGCTTATCTTCTGTCCAAGTCAGCTGATCTACAGTTGGGGAGGTTTCTTCTTTGAGCAACGAGGTGAGATCATTACCTTCTTTTCCAACCTTAAAAATCTTTAATGCTATTGCATATACAATAAAAAGATTCACATGAGAATGTTGGTTCAAAAGTGTTCAGGTGGTCTATATTTTCATGGATCCTGGTATTGATTCTGCCACTTTGTAGTTTGTTGATCGCTGCTGTTTCAAACTAATAGAAGTAAAAACAGTTATGTATTGTTTCTGAATGCATTCTACATATTTATTGTGACGCTCACAAGTTGTCTACACAAAATTTTTAGTAGCTTCTTTCTTGGCTATTTGCACACGGTGCTGCTGTGTATATGGTTTCTGTCTGGTCTTTTCAAAAGAAGCATAGTAAAAGTTGTTGGATTCTTACAAGGGAAAAGCCTTTTTCTTCTGCATGATATGTCAAGATTTGCAGCAGCGGTCTTCCACCGTAACGTTCCTTTACTCAATTATAAATTGCCATTTATGTCCACCTATTTGTCTGATTCTATTTTGTGCTTGGTCTACCTTAGTATATTTTGGCATGTGAGATGTCAAATCTTTGCCTCAAATTTAATCAATTTTACACAATAGATGCCATATGCGGGACTGCTATTATCTTTTTCTAGCAAGCATCTTGCACATGATGGTTTTGGAATTTGCTACTGGTCCATCCTTTCAGATTGATTTTTTCCCTTGGTAAACATGCTTATGAAGTTTTTGTTACAGGTTGGATTTCACGGTATGACTTTGTTAAGCCATTTTTTTGCAAGGAATATTTCATTAGATTATTTGGATTTTGTCGATGCCATGTTTATTGCCCCTCTTGGGAAGATGAGAATATACTTATGAATGAACGGCCATGCAAAATGGAGCTTTAGACATGATGTACAGCATAGCTCATTATTCAATGCCACTTTGCAAAGGAAGTACATGTCATCTACTATATAGATTGTTGCGAATACATGTAATTATGTACTGTTTATTATCAAGCTTAAAAAGACAAACATCTTTGCATCGCAGGTGTCATGAAGAGCATAGCTATGCGGAAATGTTGAATGTTTCCCTGAAAGTCGATGTTTCTGTGGACTTATCTTTTGCATCTACCAAGATTCAGAAAAGGGAGGAAGAGTACTTATTGACTCCCCGAAAGAGATGGATCCTAGCATCCTTGAGTTTTTCTAATCTATTCTACAGTGTGCCTATATTTTTCCACGTGTGGTTACTACTTTTGTCTAAGTGCACGTTATTATACAAATTCATAATGGATATTGGTTGCAATGTAAATTATTTCCCCACGTAGTGTTGACTACCATATCAATGTTTACATACCGGACATTCGTATCTACTATGTGCCATTGATCATATGTTCCGCGCACGCAGCGCAGTGCGGGTTTCTTTCTAGCTCATTCTAACAGCCATGCTCCAATCAATCTGGGTGGTAGTTAGCCGTATAATAGTGAAAAATATTAGAATATCATTAATACGTTACACAGTGAATTATCGGCAAGGTTTCTCTTACCATCTTCCTCTTGTGTTGTTGGATACGTTACACAGCTATCCTATGTGCTTTGACAATTTCATTTTATCTTTCACGTACTTCGCTTAATTTCAGGTCTCATGCGTTATTCCTCTCCATCCTTTGTTATTGTATATCAAAATTTTTTGATACCGTGACAACACAATTAGGACTTGTTCGTTTAATCCCCAAGAGAAAGATTGGAGGGGATTGAGGAAGAATAATTTTACACAATAATAGATGTGAAATAGATCTCTTTCAATCTCTCTGTAAGAGAAATTAAACGAACAAGGCCCTAACGGTGTTCAAGCACTTCAGGTGGTCTTGAAAGTAACTTCATGAATTTGGATTGGCCCATTCAAAAACGTTTTCACGCAGACCCTTTTCCCCCAAGTCTAACATTTCAAGATTCAACTTGACAATACCATTGCAGCTAGCATAAAACAAGTCCCTTGCCTTTTTTTTCTTGAAAACATCAGACGCGCGTCGGCACACAAAACATGATGAGAGGAGAGCATGGAATGGACTGAGATTGGAGCGGACGGCGATATTTGATTGAGCTATGAGGAATTGAGATTTATGGAGCATGTGGCCGAGATTGAAATCATATATGGAATGAAAATGATGGCTAATTTTAGTATTTAGATTGGAATGGCGAAGGTGGTTATTTTCACGGGATGCTATTGTAGAGGATCCTGTTAAGAAACAGTATGATATCTTATGGGTATCAAATTTGATATCAGGTGAAAACATGTCTAATACCTGAGTACTGGAACTGATACACTCCATTTCAGTTATATAAAATCGTGAAAAAGAGGCCATGCTGCCCATGCTGCAATCAAACAAAACATAAATTGCCGCCTCCAACTTCACTCTCAGACAATGTCATGCATGCCTATCAGAAGCTAGCTGACCTCTCCTAACATCATCACCACACACCTCGAGATGTCACCCCACAACCTCCTCTTCTTCTACTCTGTTTCTGGTCGCTGATACGACGGTGCCACGTCGACACAGCTGCCCCTGCAGGAGGCTTGGAAGAAAAAGACAAGCGCTAGCTGACATCCGCTCACACAGTTTCTTCAAGTTGTAGCCTCTCGGTGTTCATGTATGACTGTCTCGTCCAGCAAATTAGGCTTTGTTTTTCATGTTCCCAACTCAACCCTCTTTTTTTTTCTCTTGCGCATGCTTTTCAAACTACTAAAACAGTGGTGTGTTTTTTTAAAAAAATTTCTATACAAAAGTTACTTTAAAAAAATCAAATTAATTCATTTTTTTAAAAAAATTAACTAATACTTAATTAATCACACGCTAATGAATCGTTCCGTTTTTCGTACGCACTGTGGAACACAGCTGCCGAACAGGCCCTAAGCAGCAAAGGTGAAGCTGCTGCCAGTGTAGTGTGTACCCACATCTATCACATCAACAGCAGGAGTGGTAATCGGGGCAACGCCAACGGAGAGATCAGCGGAGAGCCAGATTCGAGGAGGCGTTGGCTCGACGAAAGTGATGAGAGCCATGGCTCCAACTCAGCGCATCGTTGTGGATGAGGCGATACGACCGCACGGATGCTGTGGATACATAGGATCCTGTCCTTTAACATTTTCTCAATTTTAAAAGTGTAGATTTGGTTTCACCATCATTTTTAAAGTAGTAATGTAAAGAAGTGCTTGGGCTTGCACGTATAGATATAATTTCAGTATTTATTGACAATGTATTGATAATGATAAAATAATCGAAGTCTAACATTTACGTATAGAGATTTTCGTGTGGCAATATCAATTGACAAAGTTTGAAACAATGCATGATAGATCCTGGCCTGAATAGAATTGTATATTAATTACTGCTATATGGTTCCTTCATCTATATATCTGCAGATGATGAAGTGGCGAGGGGCGAAGAAGGGGCAAGCCAATCTGATAGCGAGGGGCTTCTGCGAAGGTCGGCTACTGGAGAGGACGATATCGCCGAGTCCGAAGAATCATCTGACTCCAACGTCGAGGCGTCGGAGTGGTGGTGGTTGTTATCGTCGTCGTCGTCGTCGTTACCTCCTGAACGAAACGTGGACAAGCTGCAGCTGGAGTTGCAAATATTATTTGCACCGTTATCTTCTGCCGCCGCCGTCGACACCGACAAGCTCCTGCAGCTGGAGTTGAATTGCGCCGATGCCGAGCGGTTGCTATCTTCTGCTGCTGCATCTGCCTCTTGTCGTCGTCCCTCCTCATGAGTATCATCTTGTGGTGGTGCAGCAGCGCGATGAGCCGCAGCCGGAGGGCCACAGCGGCGATGCTTGATGTCCAAGTAGCAGGCAACGAGCAGGACGACGACGGTGGCGACGGCTAGACTGGAGGCGATGTTGCTGGCGCTGACCTCCGCCGTCATGCGCGCCACCGCGTCGGCTACCGCTCTTGCCACGTGCTCCAGCTGCTGCTGCATCATCGTCGATCGATCGTCTGTCGTCGTAAACACCATCTACGTGACTCGATCGTGAGATCGATCTGTTTATAATTAATTTGGTACCCTATAGCTAGCTACGTACTCTTATTATATGACTTACTTATCTTATCTACGGTATGGATACGAGTAGTAGTTACGTTGTTTATATGATCCGACCCGACTCTCGCGAGAAGCCCAAATGAGTACGATTCGTTCCTTGATACGCGGATAGTTTATCCGTACATGCCCGTCTTATCTCATGTATTAACCAACATTATACTTAGACCCAACATGGCAATATAGATAGTATTCACCTGGGTATGGCTAGAGCATTTGAATTTTCAACATTTAAGTTGCGGCTTAGAGCATGGCCCTACAATTTTGTCCAATACTACTCCTGATCCCATAATTTCGTAACTCATTCTCTTCTCGTTAAATCTAGCTCTCCACAAGTTGGGTGAGGCACTCGCTCCAATCACCAAGTTTGTGCACGCCAAGAGGAGTCGTATGTGGGAGTAAAAAAGGAGGACCAATTTTGTTTGAAAGTTTCTCGCATGACTCAGTTTTTTTTAGTAAATTGTATCAACGATACGTAAACTTGTTAGGTGGGTGCAATCTAGTGCATAAACTTGTAAAACACTTGTTTTTTGTGTACGAATTTGTTTGGTGCGTGTGAACCAAAGCTAAAATGGCACAACAAAAAACATTTTTTCTAAATCGAACATCATAAATTAGTACGTGTGTGCACATATAGTAGAAAGGCTATGTTTGTAAACTTGTTTCTACTTTATCTTTCTTTCTTTGTCTCTATTCCTTGCATTATTACTCGGTTTTTTATTTCTTTCTTTATGCAATCATTATGTCTTATTATATGCTTTTCTCAATAGATTTTTGTCTACGTGATATTCTTCTGAGATACATGTTTACATAGCATTCAAATCAACAAGATTAACATTGCCATGAGATTTTAGCTTTGGTTCACACGCACCAAACAAGTTCGTACAAAAAAAACAAGTGTTTTACAAGTTTATGCACTAGATTGCACCCACCTGACAAGTTTATGTACCACTTATGTAATTTACTCTGTTTTTAGAAGTTAAATTTGGCTATTTTGGGATGGGAGGATATTTTCATCCCTTAAATTCCATTAGAGATTCCCATACAAAAGATTTTAGGGGATTGAATTTTGGTACTTTGTTGATGATGCTCTTAGATGATGCTCTTATAAGCCAATAAGCGAATGATGAGAGCTCAACATGCTAATTGTCTCCGCATATAAATAGGAGTGCCCGGAAGTTGTTGATAGGACGATATGACAGTAGTAGGGGTGGATACTGAGATAGGTCGGCTCGGCTTGTTAACCTTAGAGAACTAAAAGGATAGCTCAGCTCAGCTCACGAGCTTGCTCGTTAGGCTCATTAACGCATTTATATCACCTTTATAATTTTTAATTTATCATTTTATCATATATAAATTTAATAATAAACATTAACTAATAGAGAATTTACTTAAATACAAATAGTCAGGATGTAATTGAAGGATAAATCACTAGTTAAGAAGCACTAAGTAAGTGAAGTTATGATGATCTCTGGTACTATAACGAGCTGAACGAGCAGCTCACGAGCTAAAGCCTAGCTTGGCTCAACTCATTATGACTGCGAGTTTAAGTTAATCCGAGCCAAGCTTGCTACGAGCCGATCTGAGCCACAAGCTTTAGCTTTTTCTCCAGTCGTATATGACACATTCAAAAACATCTCATGACAACCCATGCAAGGAGTAGCTCTTACCATATAGTATCTCTAGTGGCCTCATTTGCTAGTGCTATTGTAGCTTTATTGCAACTACAATTACAGTACCAACAATACAAAATGTACTAATGCTGTTGCAGCTAGCTATGCCAAGCAGGGCCATGTTCTCTCGGTCAGCGTGGCCTCTATGCATTGACTTACAAGTTCTAAGCTGCTCCATGGAAACTCTCACCCCTTGTTGTCTCACCTCCCTTATGTTCTCCTTTGCCTCGCCGACTCATCGCAGTCGATCTCGCTCAACGAGTTCCTACCCCAATCGACATGCTGGCCAGGCTCCCAACTTCATCTTATTCGTTTTTTGCAAGCTAGTACTCTTCGAGGTGTACCACCTCTACTAGTTTAACCACACAAGAGGGGGAGTATTCTAGTTGGGATTACGACTCTGTTGAAGATGGGATGCAAATTGGGCTGTTATGGCCTAACCTGATCCTGATGTGTCATATTGACGTATTTATATAGAATACCACCCCATGCGTGATCAGGAAATGGGAAAACATATTTTCATGCTATAACTCTAGGATAGTTTTTTTTAAGATAGAAATATCTTGTCATTGTGAAGCAACGAACAAGCAAAGAAGGTTAGATGGGTTTTAGATCGGATATACTAGGTACGTGGATGAGCAGTATTTTGCACGGACACGATACGATCACGAGATTGACTCAGGTTCTCTACCCTTACCTCGTTAGCTTCCCTACCTTCGGCTCATCACCGAGACCGAACCCAAAAAAACTGAACTCTTGGTCAGTAGTTCGGTCATGCGATCTCAAAGACCGAGATATATTCGTTGAGTTCGGTCGTCTTACCTTGTGTACTAAAGTAACCGGAATGATTAAACCAGTCCAACTCCCATATCCCACACTGGACGTTGCTTGTCATCGTGCTAGGCCTTGTTTGTGCCTTGGGGAGTTGGTTCGCATCTTACCATCCTCTGGTCCTCCACTAGGCTACAACTCTACGCATCCATCCTCCTAGCAATCTTGGTCATCTCCTACACAGACAACGGTCGAAGTAGCCAAATCAAATCAGATCTGGCTGGACTGGTGGAAGAAGAAGGCTAGCTCTGTGGCCGCGAAGGTAGGGGTGGCAATTTCCCCGTTGGGGCCGGGGGCTGGTGTGGGCCCCCGGTTTTGTATACCGGAAACCCCATGTGTATTACAATACCATTCTTTGGATCAGTAGATGGTACACACATGACACAGTTGTATATCACAAGCTGACATCGTCATACAAGTCTTACAATCTATTAATAATACAAGGATAGCCCAAATGGGATCCGAATAGACCAAGCATGGTCGACAACAACACAAAATACCAACACAAATAAATGAGGTAGCGGAAGCGAAGCAGCAGCGGTCCATTTTATCCCACACGCATCGACTGGTGAACCTAGGTCCCTATTCCGTCGTCCTTGGTAACTCCTTACCAGCATAGCACATGCACAGATCGACACCAACACCTTTTTCTAAAAAAAAATTAAATAAGCAAGAGTGAGTACCAACCGTACTCAGCAAGCCACCACTACAGAATGTATATAATGTTCATAGGGGTTCAAGGATGGCTTAGTTTATTTGCATAAAGCTAGTTTTCACAAATTATTTCACAAACCTATGCCATAACAATTTTAACTGAAAACCACGTTAAGTTGAAGTTATCATTAACCTGTGAGGGTTCATCCACCTTCCCCAAGCCTCGCTTGGTCCGGTTTACCCTCGCATCTAATTTTCACAGTTTTAACCACAACGACCTTTTTGCACATCAGGCAAGGTCACACCTTCCATACCCATCATATTTTAAGCAATATTACAAATTGACGAGGCTAGTCAAGAGTAATACAAGTCCCGGCGCTCATTAACCGCGAGCACGGCTATTCGAATAGTTTAATTTACTCACACTGCAGTGGATGTACGCTTTTAATCCCACACTTCGTGACGCACCCAACACATGAGACTTGTCACGGTCCGGTTTTTCAGTTACCCTCGTATGGCGGCACCCGCTCCAAGGACTATGAATCCCCATTGCACCCCTGGCGCCACATTCCTACCTCGAGCTGGTTGTGAGGGGAGTCCTGGTGCTCTCGAGATTGAAGGTTACATTATACATATATAAAGCTTGACATCATTAAACCACACACTTCCACATTTCCATACCGATATCTAGAACCTACCATGTTTGGGGTGCCACCCCACGAGAATAACCTAGTCCACCGGGTCTAACCCCACTCAAGAAGTGTGGTCGTACTCGGTTCGTTTCCTGCTTAGCTTCTTGACTCGGTCCTTAACTGACCAGGGTCGGCGGCTTACCATTCCCAGAACCACTCATATTCTATCCGTGCCGCCCCAGTCGAAATCACTTTTGTTTAATTAAGTTTTTGGGTTTTCACAAAGGTTTTCATGCTGTGGGTGGCGCCTATGTCTCCACCCGATCTCTAACGATCACTCCCATCGAGTGATAGGTATAAGCACATCCACATATCACACATATGGAGTGTATAACGTCTATGTAAGCAGGGCTAAGCAGTGAATAAATAATCACGCGTAAAGTAATATACTCAGGTAACAAAGGTGTGTAAATACATAAGGATAAACAATATCAAAGATAAGGCTTAAGCAAATGTAGGTACGCATTTTATAATTAGCATGCAATTTTATTTGTAATCAACACATTTATAAAAATAGGATCAACATGTTAGAGGAAGGGGGCGTAGTGACTTGCCTTGCTCAATTGGGGGTTCGTTCTCAATTAGCTCAGTTTCCTCCTCGCAGATGTACCTTGTCTGGTTGAATACTAACGTCACAAACTACTCGCTAACACAAAAAAAAGAGCCAAAAATTCTGGAAAGAATCAAAAAAATAACCAAACCAGTGCCATTGCGTAGATCTTGATTTTAGAAAGATTTTGACGAAAGTTTCGTTCAAATCCGACTTAAAACGAGGGAGATACATAATTCAAAAGATTGAAAAAGTTTTAAAACAAAGGAAAAAAGGTCTGACGGGTGGGACCACCCTTAGCTCCTCACGTACAGGTTTTGTTTTTAAATGGGTGTGCGCATGGTGAGGTGAAGGGCTTGGGCGAGCTGCAAGCATGCATGCATATGCATACACACGGCTAGCTAGCTGCGTGCATGTGAGCTGCTTGCATGCATGCATGCATATGCATACACACGGCTAGCTAGCTGCGTGCATGTGAGCTGCTTGCATGCATGCATGCATATGCATACACACGGCTAGCTAGCTGCATGCATATGAGCTGCTTGTATGCATGCATGCAAACATACAGCCAACTACTTGCATGCATGCACACATACAGCCAGCTAGATGCATGGCGCATGCATGGCCGGCGGCGAAGCGGCGATCGCTGCGGAGGGCGGCCGCGCAAGGAACGGGTATGGTGTTGCGCCTCACGACGTCACCGCGCCGCGGCAACAACGGTAGACGAGAAATGCGGTAAGGAAACAAAAGCAAGAGAGAGAGCAGGAGAGGAGCTCACCTTGCGGCAGCCGGGTAGCGGCACACCGAGCGGCGGTCCTCGCACGAAACTACGGTCGTCGATGTACAGCCTGGGGACGGTCGACCCGCGGATCGTCCTCGCACACCACGTATTCGATCGGTGGTAACAAACGAACACACAGCGTTAAGGAGTAAATGTTAGCGGGTTAGTGCAAGTTAGGGGTTAGGGGTTAGCGAGTTAGAGGTCAGTGAGTCAGTAAGTTAGAGTGTCAGCGGGTTAGTGAGTCAATGGGTCGAATGTTAGATGTTAGAGGTTCTCCGTTCAATAAGTTAGTCGTTCTCGGGGTTCAGATGGCGGCGCGGCGGCCTATCCGTCCTCTTGCTCAACTGAGGCCCAGCCGGAGCCGGCCGCGGTGGAGCAAGCGGAGAGACGGCAGCGTGTGCATGGGAGGGAGTGGCTGAGAGGAAGCAAAACGAGAAGGAGGAGAAGAGAGAATGGATAGGTTGCGTGCTCACCCGCGACAGCACTTAAATAGAGTCTGGGGATGGGACGTTTGCTGTTGCTCGCATTCATTCCATCCCAAAAAACGCGCGTGTGTAGGTGGGAGCGGTGACGGCTGCATATTAGCGGCGGAAACGTCGTCCACCTGTTCGGGGCACGCGGCGGTGATGAAGTGGTAGTGCGGCTGTGGCGGCTGTCAAAACACGACGCCGTCTAACGTGATTGCTGAGCGGCCGTCGCCACCTACCCGACCCGAGGAGGAGCGGCTTAAATTCGAGATCGCACGGTGTCGGCTCAAACGGCGCTTGCCGGGCTGGTGTAGTGGCTCTGGCTGCTGCTTGCATACATGCGCATGCTTGGCTAGCTTGCCGCATGCAGCATGCGCTCGGCCAGCCGTATGCAAGCACGAGCTAAACTAGCTTCATGCAAGCACGAGCTAGCTGGCTGCATGCATGCTTTTGCTTGGCTTGCTGCATGCATGTATATGCATTGCACTCACGTAAAGCTAGTTAGCGACATGCATGCTTGCTACACCGGTGAGGTCAGGCAAGGGCGCGGAAGCGGACGACGAGGTCGCCGGCGGGATGGGAAGGAAGGGCAGCAACTGGTGATGTCGCAGCGGCTTTGTCGTAGCGGCGCGGCTCGCGGCGACGTCGTCGCCGAAAACAGTACCGGGGAGGAGGATTAGACTTTATCTTTTTATTACCAACCCAACAGTAATGAATGGCTTGGGGAGGCAACAAAGACTTTTTTAGGAAAAAGGCTTGCAGCAAGAAGACCAAGGTAGAGGGAGTTTAAGCGGACTTTTTGGAGCAAAACTAATTTCGGTCAGAGTGAAAATCTTGGGACAAAAACCAAAAGATCAGAGGAGTAGAAAAATAGAAAATTTTCAATAAAAGTTTGGCACTGGCATAAAACATAAAGAAATTATCGGCATGATGCAAAAATTTAAAATAAAACAAAAATGATTTTTGATCGGTGTATTTTTATTTAGAAATTTTCTCAGGGTGTTACACTAACCATTGTTTTGGCATGGGGCTGAGGAGGCAGAGAAATGAAGGACGTGTGCATGCATGCATGCTGGGAGAGGATGGATGTTGCTTGTTGCTGCTTCGTGTGTTCAGGAAAGTAGATGAGTATTTTGGCTTGCAATGAATGGAGTGAGTAGAAAGCAAAATAATTTAGAATGGGTAAAAATTGGACGAGCGATTTAGGATGCGTCTCGGATTCAAAAATTCGAACACGAGGATTTTATTTGGAGAAAAGAGGAATAGAAGGAAAAACTCGGCTTTTGCCGATTCCGTCGGTGCACGATTAAATTTGATGAGAGAAATGACCGTCGAATTTTGATATGTAACTGCACAAAAATATTTGTTGGCGGTAGGATTCCGAAAACAAATATTGCTAGGATCTCCGGATGGAAGGAAAATTATTCGGAAAGATATTTTGGAGGGAACGGATTTGGCGAAGAATGTGAGTTCACAATAATAGAATTAATTGAGATCTTTGGCACATAATCCTAAGTACACTAAAAGAACCAAATTTTTGAAAATAGGTTTTTAATAAAATAAATTTTTTCGACGGGCGAAAATCAGGGTGTTATAGCTGGTGGAAGTTCTCACCTGCGGGTAAGCGCGGCTGAGGCCCCTAAAATTGCGGGGGTGGGGACGGGGCGGGTGAGGGATTTCACCCGCGAGGCCCCTAGGGTATGAGCTACCACTCTAAACATTGCCCTTTCAAAGCCCATTTGGCCTATTTAGATAGAGTAGTATATAAACTAAACCCTAATTTATAGAGTCCCTCTCCCAGCCGCCACTTTCTCTTTCCTTCTCCTAGCCGCCACTTTTTCTCTCCCTCTCTAAGGCGTCTTCGGCGGCGCTCCCATCCATCGTCGCCCCTAGTCGACGTTGGCGGCCCACCTTTGCCACCCCAAGCCAACACCGTCCTAGCCACCGCCGTCCCCAGGCGGCACTGCGTCATCGCCGTCGGTAGCTGGCGCCGCGGGCAGGCCCCGTCATCGTCGCCCCCAGCCGGCGTCGACGGCCCACCTTTGCCACCCCAAGCCGACACCGTCCCACCCACTGCCATCCCCAACCCGTGCTCCGTCGTCACCGTCCCTAGGTGGCGTCGCCTACATCTGCTCTTGTTTCGTCGCAGCCCTTAGCTGGCGCCGTCCCTAGCCGTCGACCCATCACTGCTTCGTCTTCGCCCCTAGCCGGGTGCTGTGGGGCCCCGCTCACTCGACAGGTCTCCTGCGAGGGCGGGAGCGGGGGCGGGGGCGGGTGGGGTTTTTCACTCGGCTAGCAATGCGGTGTNGGTAAATATGGGGAGCGGGGGCAGAGCCGTTCTTGCCCAACCTGACCCCGCCCCGTTGCCATCCCTACGCGAAGGGGACACTATGCCTTGGATTCCAGTGGCCTAGCAAGTTATCTCCTAATTGACACGTTGGCCAGATTTGTGCCTTAAGATAAAAGGCAAGATGATAATCAAGTCCTAAATATATAGATCTGACTCATCTATTATCTTTAGTCGAATATGCAGAAGGTATGAATATCCAGAACCTATATACTTCACATCTCTACTCGTCTAACCTAACTTGATCATGACCTATTCTATTGCCACCTGTATGCACAATACAGCCAGTTCTGTTATCACTTGAGAAAAAGAAAGGAGTATTTTATTTTAAGGTGAAAATATCTTGGCATTTTTGCGAAGGAAGGCGCAATTGAGCAACGAGGTTCGGATCGGATATATCATATACTCGAGTACGTGGTTGAGCAGTGTTTGGCACGACCACGAAACGAGACGGATTGGGGGTCGTGGTGTTGAAGGGGAGGCCGGGGAGGAGGAAGCCAAGCTCTCCTTCCTTGGTTGGCGCGCTTGCTTCGATTCGATGGCCACCGGGGACCCCAACCCTACCACCACTCCGCCGTCTCAGCAGCTGCAAGGTCTGATTCTTCTTCTCGAGAACCTCTTGATTTGGTTGGAATTTGGAATTTTGGATTGGGTGGTTTGACTGGATTGGACCTGTTGTACGTGTTGCAGGAGCAGATCCCCAACCCCAGCAGCAGGATGCCGCCGCCAAGAAGCTGGTGTTCGACGCCACTCCGGCGGCCGCGGCCGTGGCCGTGAGAGAGGATTATGTCCAGAACGCCGTCAAGTTTCTCTCTCACCCCAAGGTCAGGGGCTCCCCCGTCCTCTACCGCCGCTCCTTCCTAGAGAAGAAAGGCCTCACCAAGGACGAGATCGACGAGGCCTTCCGACGAGTCCCCGTAAGTATCTCTATCTCTATCTCATAGCCCCTTCTTTCTTGGCTCTTTCAGTTTAGCTACCGCTAACTTGTTAAATTGCTTGCCCTCCTACACTACAGGATCCGCAACCCAGCGCTACTGCTACTGCTGCTGCTTCCCCTTCCCCTTCCCCTTCACAGCAGGGTAAGCTTAACCTTCTTTCTTCTTCTCTACTTTGTTTGACATACTAGCAATAAGAGCACTAGTCTTCTTTCATCCCACCAAATACGAATATCCACTTGTTTGATTCCATCCAAAAATCTTCTTGTGTCGAGTCAAACAATGATACCTGCACAAATTGTGTCTCCTAACATACTCATAGCTAAAGTGTTTAAAAGGACCATTCAGATGTATGTACTCACCTTCTTACCTCCATGTCGATCATATGCCTTATCTTGCTTGCTTTGCTGCAGCCAACAACCAGAACCACTCTACCGTTGTGCAACCTTATGCACCAAGGCAACCAGCAACACCTGCTGGCTCTATTATTGTTGCCACACAGCCCAAGTTCAGCTGGTACCGTGCATTCGTCGCTGCAGGGCTATTGCTTGGTTTTGGAGTAAGTGCTGCTGTGTTTGTCAAGGTATCTTCTGCTCACCTCTCCACATATCTGAAACTTTTCAACTCGCCAATTCATTCATAAATCACATCTGCATGTCTTGCATAGAAACTGCTCCTTCCTAGGCTTAAGTCTTGGATCCGCAAGGTCGTAGCTGAAGGCGATGAAAATGAGGGCAGGCAAATTAAGTCCAAGATCGATGAGGAAACTGCAGAAGCTGTAAAAGCTTCCGCATCTGCTGTTTCTGCTATTGCCAAAACTAACCAAGAACTGCTTGCTTCAAAGGACGAAGGTTTCACAATGCTCCCCTTTGTTGTTGGCTATCCCAATTCATTTAAACATATTTTATATTTTATATATTTTCTTATATCACCCATTCTGATTACTGCATGTTTGTTAACAGAAAAGAAGATACTTGTGACATTAACACAAGCACTAGATTCCCAAGCAAAAGAATTGAAATCCTTATGTGAGTCTCTGAATCATAGCAGGGATTCTATAAATATTACCAGGGAAGATAGGTTTTCTCAGTACCGGGCATTGGAAGAGCATGCCCCTTCTGCTGCAAGGAATGGTCAATACCTAATTTCTCCATCATTTTATAATTAAGTGCTTCTTTCTTTGCATACAATCGCATTGCAAGGTTAGCCTAGGTATGCTGCAACCATGCTGGCAGGAGACTATAAATGCTACCTTTGCCTATTACCAAAAGCATTCTCTATTTTTCTTCTATTGTTTGGCATCCCTTCATTTTATGGTTGAATGTAATTATTAACCCTGATAACTATGAGTCTCACCATATTGTTTGCAACTTTTAGGGCCAGTTAACACTCCATGGAGAGCCTCTCAGGTGTGTACTTACATTGTTCCTTTTCCACTCCTCCAATAACGTGATCAACATACAGGAATATATGACTCATTTCACTTTTTATAGCAAACTAATATGTATGGTGTGCCAAACAGTGATTTTGGCTCAGGTCAGTAGAACTTTTTAAAGCTCTCCTGCTCTCTCTCTCTCTCTCTCTCTCTCTCTCTGTGCCTGGTGTGTCTCTGGTGTTACCCTACTTTTCCCAACCATTAACTGCTTGTTTGAGCAGGGAGGCCTTCATTTGCGTCAGCACATAATGAAGCTACACCTGGATCATTTTCAAGATCGTACGTTGAGGTAGGCAACTGATCACGCTGTAAATCAACATTTGCTGAAATTCGCTGGGCATCAATTTTAGGCACAATTTAGTGTTTTGTGGTGCCCATGTCAGATTATTTCCTTATATCTCAAAAGAAATAATTATTTCCTATCTAGCCTTGAACAGTATCACATTTCAGTCAATGAACTTTAAATCATAACCAAATATCGCACATCAACCAATAAATTTGTCGAGCAATATAGCTTCTTTTCATATACTAGTACCTTTCCAAGCCCATGGCAGGCTGTTCAATTAGATGTATATTTAGCTGGTGCGGCCCTTTAGGTCATTTCTATAAACTGGGCTTTTTTTTAACCCTCAGAGGAATATATTTTCTCAAAGTAGTACAGCTCGATCTTCAAATATAATATATTTCTCATGCTTAACATACTTATATAGCATTTCTAATAGCTCAACTTGACCTGCTTTCAAGTTTCAAGATCTGCCATCAATATGTTATTATGTTACAACCGTGTTCTACCATAAATACGAGACTGCAGTAATCGACCATGCTCCTGTGTATGTGTAAATGAATAATGTCATTAGTTCATTTTTGTCATCTTCCTCGTGTTGCCCTTTTTTGCGGGATCTTCTGTTGTGGTTATGTGCAGTTAACGCTGGAAGAATGCCTCATACGGGACCTTGATCTTCTATCCTAATTATTTATACTATCTTAATTATTTTTATGCTTTCCTTAGACATCTGCAGCACACCGAGGGGATAATAGGTCTTCAGGGAGTAAGGTGTGGTCCTGAACCTTTCTATTCTTTTGCTGTAACATGAGGGACTTGGAAGCTGACTTTTAAAGTCTTTGCATGATTAAAAACTACAGCCATGGGAGATGCAGCAATACTCACAGCAGAGGATTGGCTACGGATCCAACAGCCAGTTGAGTGATGATGGATCATACCCTGAAACTCAGGACAACTATGGCGGGGGCCCTTCGTATTCGTATCATCAGAATCAGAACGGGAAGGCTCCGGCTCTGGATATTCAAGCAGAGGAGCCCAAGCCATCGGTATACGTCAGTGGAGCTGAGGAAAGGCCACCTCCGCCTCAGCGCCGCTGGGTTCCCCCGCAGCCTCCGGGCGTTGTCATGCCGGAAGCTGTGGCTGCCATACGTCAACCAAAGTCCCTCGCAAAGCAACCGTCGAGCGAAGCATCTGAAGAGGCGGCCGGCGAGACGCCGCATGCCAACGGTGCTTCAAGTTCGTCGCCTCTTCCTGAAGAGGCGGTTGTTAATGGCCGTGACGCCGGACGCAGCGAGATCGAAGAACAAGCAGAAGCCATCTAAAATATATAGAAAACGATTTGTTTTAAATTGGGAGATGATGTTGAGAAGCAGGAATATGTATTTGGATCGGTACGGGAACGCCTACTGGTAACAGAAGATGGGAAGAAACAATCTCAATTTGTGGTCGAGTTTATACTATACGTCTAATAAGAAGTGCTGCTGCTAGCTGTGAGTGATACCGATACACTGCATGCATACATACATACATACACGGTGATTAGAACAAACAATCTCCAAGGGCGTCTTTTTACCTGGTTGTGTTATGACAGGCAGAGATGACATGTTACGGATAATCTTTGTTCGTTCTTCTCCGCTTGCTGTGCCGGCTAGCTAGTAGCTTGTTAATAGCATACGGATGGATGCTATGGTTGTGTGCCAACGGCGTGCAGATAATATAACACTTAAGTTGGCAAACCCAGTAAACGAACAAGAGATAAATTAGAGGCAGACGAGTAAAGGTGCATATAGCATACATACATATATACATGCAACTCTAGAGCCATACATTGACAAGTGGAGTGGTTAACATGAGAAGATGCGGAGATTAGCTTAATTAAGGTAGGAGGAGTACTCCAAACTCCTAAGTATAAGTAGTATATACAGTAGAAGTAGGCAAGCAGATCGAGCTTAGTGGCGATGGGCAGGGGTAGTGGCAGAGAGCATCTTGTCAACTTTGGCCAAAAGGCCTCGCATCTCTCCCGCAAGTGCAAGCTTTGCTCCATGGTCATGGCTAGTGGTAGCAGTAGGTGTCGCTGTAGGCGAGCGGCCCAGCAGGGAGGAGATCATCTTCTCAAGATTGTTCCTAACATCCGTGAGTGGGAGCCTGCTTGTTGGAGTAGAAGCTGCTGCTGCTGCTTTCTTCTTCTTCTTCTTCTTCATCTTGTTGGTTTTACTAGTAGTCTCCTCCTTGTGGCGGCTCCTGCTGCTCGGATTCAGTTCAGCTTGAGCGTTGACACCTGCATATATGAGGCTCAGGCTCAGGCAGCAGCTAGCATTCAATTATTTAAGAAGATAAGATCGTACAACAACAAGAGATATCCATAGGAGTAGAATGAATGGATTGATATATGTTGCTTACGCGTTGAGGAAGAAGAAGGGGAGGTGGTCTTGTGCAGGGTAAAGAAGCGTCGGAGCAGGTCGACACCGGCGGCGGCATTGGCAGCATCCATGTCCAAGAGCGCGGCGGCGTGGAGCGCCGACAGCATGTCCGCCACGGCGACATTGGTGAGGTCGTCCGACTGATCGGAGCCATGGCCATGGCACGACACGGACACGGCGACGTCGTGTGTGTCTGTGTCTGTGTGTGTGACTGTGAAGGGGAAGGGGAAGGTGTAGGGAGGGGAGAGGTACCTGCTCCTCTTGCGCGAGCGCTTCTCCAAAATCTTCTCCTTTTCCTCCATGGGGATGGGGGTTTCCATACTGCTACTCCTAGAGTCCTAGTGTTGTACTAGTATCTCTCTTCGATCTCAATGGCGGCCGAGACCGTTCACCGTTGGGAGGAGACGCCGAGACGGCGAGGAGTCTACAACTGGAGTGGAGTAGTATTCTGTATTCCACTAGTGAGGAGGGGATCGAGGGTTGCAGCCTTGCAGGTGGGTGGAGCTGCCGGGTTGCTCCACGTCTACAACTCAACACCTTTTTCTCATCTCTACATTTTTAGAGAAATAAAAACCACCTCAACAACAATTGTAGGAGTTAATTCTTTCGTTTAGGCTCTTAATAAAAATAGCTAAAAGGGAAATAAAACAATCCATCAATTTCAGCTACCTCAAACGAGACAGGCCATAGCAGAATCAATATTGGGTGGCGTAGGAGTTAATTTTGTACAAAAACAAACAACTTTTCAATTTTGTACAAGTTATTTCTTTCGTCTATGCTCTTAAATAGAAATAGCTAAAAAAAATTAAAATAATCCATCAATTTCAGCTATCTCAGACGACGGGAAGACTCTAAAGTGAAAGCGCAAGATGCCAACTGCACAACCTGATGCTGCTCAAGTTACGTCCATCTTATAATTCGTAGCCAACATACAGTATAAATTGGGAACTCGACCGAAATGAAAAACTAGTAGCAAACAATTAAAGCCGGACTTGCAGCAGCAACACGGGATAAAAGAAAATTAAGGAAATGAAGCCGGCCACCACCACCGATGAATGCATACTGTAGTACTCTACAATGAATGCAACATCGAGATGAATGGATGGACTACATACAGCTCTGGTCTGTTGAGCTCAGCCGCAGTTGAGCTCTGAGAATAATATATGCATGGATTATCCATGATGGTGATTTGATTTATTTCTTGTTGAGGTCGATGCCGGCCTTTTTGGCGACGGCGTCGAGGCCGTGCTTCTCGATGGTCTTGAGGGCTTTGGTGGAGAGACGCAGCTTCACGAACCGCTTGCCTTCCTCCCACCACAGTTTCTTGTACTGCAGGTTCACAAACTGCTGCTTCTTCGTCTTGTGGTTTGAGAAGGACACCTTGTTCGCCCTGTTGGTCTTCTTGTCCGTGAAGGGGCATATCCGGCCTGAGTCACCCACCCCCACATCACACAACAACATCACCATCATAACCATACACGCCATCTTGTTCCTACTACTAGTAGTTTCTATAATTTGTGGCATTATGCAAACAAAAGATAAAATATAATCTCTCCCTTTTATATTACTTGACCTTAACTTTGTCATAACCCAAACATTTAATATCATAATACTTATATGTTTATATATTCATCATGAGAAGTACCTTCATAATATATACAATTCACATGTTGTTAAACTTTATAAATTTCTAGAAATTGATAAGTCACAATTATCTTTTAAAATAAGAAATTGATAGTTGAAGTTATGAATGTTTGACTTAGAATAGAACTAAAACTATAAATAATTTGAAGTGGCCAAAATAGTTATATTTTTTTTCTTTTCCCCCTTCTTTCTTATATGATATATACTAGTAGAAGGAGAAGCTCTGCTTATGTCTAGAGATAAACAAACAAATGGTGGTCAGACATAAACAAGCAACCATTTCAAATAAATTCTAAACAACCCTATTAAATTTCACTTGACGCCGGGATATTATTGGCTCTAAGTTAGTGGCGTGGAATCATCTCTTTCCACGCATTGCTGATATAGTGTTGTCACACGAGAAAGATCACTTAAAATAGAATCTAACACCTGATGGAAGATTCTCAGTTAAATCTCATTATCTTGCCTCGACACATACAAGAGTTCCCAATTTTAACAAACATATCTGGAAGTTAAAAATCCCTCTCAAAGTGAATTTTTTTCTATGGTATTTACGTCAAGGGGTGGTGTTAACAAAAGATAACCTAGCTAAACGGAATTGAAAAGGGAATAAGACCTATTGTTTTTACCACAAGGAAGATACGATAAAGCATTTATTTTTTGAATGTCGGCTAGCCCGGTCTGTTTGGTCTTTAATCTAGATTGCATCGAACATTCCTTTGCCTAGGATATTATATTTGGGCAATGGATTTTGCGACAAACCAAAGAGTCTAGACCTATTTTTCTACTAGGAGTGGCAACAACTTGTTGGTCTATTTGGCCCTAGAGGAATGATGTGGTTTTTGTCTCCTTTGCAAGTTATTTTCTTGATCACACATTGGCTCCGATCATGAATTTTATCAGTTCGGCTTGTCTTCATTTGGAGCATGTGGTCAAGGGTTGTTTACCCAAGCACATGAGCGGCGACCTAGTCTTCGGATATTAAGTCCTTGATCGTTGAGTTGTTCTGTTTTTCTTTTTGTGTGTGTTGGGGATATCTATTGGTTGTGTGCATTGTTATGGTGCAAAGGTCGGGAGTGTCCTCAAAACAATTATTTGACTGAGTTCAATAAAGTTTCCATTATCTTAAATATACAAAGAAAGATCTAGGTTTTGTTTGTTGTAAGTAATACGGTAGTAGATTGACAGCTAGTTTATTTTGGAGAGATTATTACTAATAAATAGGTCCTCTGGTTCTAGTAGTACTATATATACAGTGGAGTATTGGATAAGAGTTTTTTTTTTAAAAAAAAGAAGGATAAACTAACAACTTAATAGTAGCACAAATGACATTGGTGGTGTAACCTAAAACTGTAATGTCAATCTGTGGGTGGGTGGCTCGAAACAGAGAGAAGAAGAAGAAGGAGGCAGATGACGTACGCGCGAGGATGAGGTGGAGCTTGGGACCGGCGGCGGAGGGCGCGGTGGTGGCGGCGGCGGCGGAGAGGCCGAGGCTGAGGCCGGCGAGCTGCGAGGTGGCGAAGCCGAGAGAGGAAGAGGAGGAGGAAGTGCGAAGGAGCGGAGCCCTGGCGGCGGGCGAGGAGGAGCAGAGCATGGTGGCCATCGCCACTGGACGCAGCGGACTAGCGGAGGGAGGAAGAAGAGGAAGAGGATCAAGTCTTGTGCGGCTGCGGCGTACTTCTTGTTTCTCCTATCCTATCATCATCGTCTCTATGTACTGTGTGAGCGGGGGCCCATATATCGTAGTACAGCAGAAGAGGCCGGCCCAAGCCCAACTCTCATTACTACTACTATTACTCACAGGGATAAGTCCACTGACTATCCCTAATCTTTACGTCGAGTTTAATTGGTATCCCTAAACCACAATACTATAAATGTTTACCTCCCATCTAGGAAAAACCATCCAAGTCAGTCCCATGGTAGTATGGATGGTCGGTTCCGCTAACGTGACATCTCAGTTAGAAAAAGAAAATTAAAAAACATGTGAGGCCCACATGTAAAATGGACTTCCACCCGACCTATCCCTTCTCTTCCCCATCTCTCCACCTCCCAATATCTTCCCCGGGATCTTTCCGGCGGGAGAGAGGAGCGATGGCTAGCAAGCTCGTCCATGGGAGGCGGTAACAGCGATGGGAGGTCGGCAACGAGGTGGCTCCGGTGGTCCACGACGGGGGAGGCGAGGGAGCTGGCGAGCTCGAGCTCACCAACCGTTTGCGGGAAGACGACGGTGACGGTGGGTGGCCGAAGAGGATGGGGCCATGGCTGTCTGCGGTAGCAGAGGAGGAGAGGAAGGAGGAAAAGATGATGCTCATGCTCATTCCCAAGGGACGCTCCTTCTCGCCGTTGGGGGTGGGCTTGCCACCGCTGCCCAATCGTGTCGAGAGTGTGAGGAGAAGCCGCGGGGATGTGAAGGGGGTGCTATGATGGTGGCGGCAAAACTCGAGCTCAAGCGGTGGTGCCAAGGGAGGTAGTGACAAAAATGAGAATGTCGCGGAGGGTGATGTTGTTGATGGAGGTGTTGGAGGAAGAAGCGAGTGAACTGGAGGGACAATGTCATGTCGCACACCACCAGCTCCCACACCTTCCCGCAAGCATCCAGGATAAGGGCAGGAGCAAAAGTCTAGCTCCCACTTCCAGATCCCCTTCGCGTCAGCCTCCATGTCCAGATAGCACACTTCCGCCCACGGGTCCACCACCTTCTCTTCCTCATAATCCTCCACGTCACTCTTGGGCTCCTCCTCATCTATGGTTTTTGTGGCGGCGATGGTGGAGCTCTGTTGACACAAAATTCATCGTGACACACAAAAAGCCTGGGAGATCTGTTTAGCTCTAGGCAAGTCCTATCAATTGGTTTTAAAGTGTGCCAATTAGTTTGATCATGCAACTAACAAGATAGATAGGTGGATTCTATAAAATCAAGGAGCCGACCGGCCAATAGGCCAATGTGATGTAACGATTCCAGCCGATGTCAATAGGGTTTTGATTAATCGGCTATAGATTCAATATAAATTCAAATAATTAGATGAACAATGCTATCATTGGCTAGAACCAAACTATGCATAATCATCAATAAATTGTTATTTAGTAAGGCAATCTTGATAGATCGGACCGAACCGAGACAGTATAAGATTGAAGTTGATAAAGATATATTTAACTAAAAACTATATTGAGTATAAGCCGATGTAACTCAGAAGATGCAACGAGATAATATAATCTGAACCCATCGGCCAAAACTGATATAATGAGATAAATGTAAATCCGATGGTTAAAACATACATCGACTGGAGATCCGATGTAAATAAATTAAAGTGTATATAAGCTAAACAACCAATATATCTGATAACTGAAGCCTAAAATAATGATAACTAATCGGCTAGCACTCCGACGAACATTGCATAAAAACCTATCGGCTTACTAGAATTAAACTTATCAATAGCAATCTAATAGATCGGACCTACCCGAGACAGTATAAGATTGAAGATAATAAGTTAAACCTATTTAACCGATAGATCTATACAAACATGATGGATATAATAAATCTATCTAAAACAACAATACAATTAGAGAAATATCAACTTAGCCAGAATATCAAACCTAACCGAGAAAGTCCTAACTAAGCCGATACAACTGTAAACAACAATGTAGTTAAAGATAAAATCAATATATCAGATAGACAACGTTTGCATCAGCCTATATAGAATATCGGACTTATCCGAGAAAGTTCTAGCCACGCCGATACAAGCGAAGTTGACGGAACTTACTTCTCGCCAAAGATCGAACTCAACTGATGCAGCCCAACTTGAAACTAAGAACTCGTCAGAATAAAAGGTGACGATGCGTCAAAAGTAATTGTATTGATCTATGGAGATGATTTACAAAGACCCCAGGTGTACATATTTATGCACTCGGGTTGATACTAGTCCTGATCGGACACGATACAAGTTTTCTAAAGATAAAAAGAAAAAAATATAAGTCCCGATTAGACACTAGACAAAACTTCTTAAATATAAATGAAAGTTAGTAGATCCTACCTAATTAATAGATAGAATTAAATTGTCATGTTATGGTCTTCATGATTCCTTTTTGAACTCGGTTTCTTCTGGATAAGCTTCCATCGGCTGATCGACTTCTTTTCTTAATCGAATCCACTAAAGAACCATACCAAATTTTGGTGTTAACAGGCTGTCGGAGGAGACGGACCGACATGCCCACGATGACATGGCAGCAACGGATGACATGTGGGGCTGTCACGCCCCAAACTAGCCCCGAACGGAGGCCAGTATAAGGCGATCCAAATTAACCTGTATGCCTGTACCAGTCCCAGGAAATAGCGCTGGTACAACAGGAAGACAGAATACCACAACAACAGCGGTCTCTTTATTAAGAGTAGGATTACAACCAAGGTTGGAACTGCGGACAGAACCCGAGTTCGCAACAGCATTACAAAAAGGCGGAAGCGGAAAGCGGAGACTAGCCCTAAGCCACAAGCAAAGCCTTGGGGGAAGGCCGAAACCCTACTACTGCTCGAAGTCTGCTTGCTCCTAGAAGAACTCTTCATCAGCAGGATCCCCCTCTTAATCTTCGAGAACTGGGGGGGAGGTTTAATTATATAGAGCAAGGGTGAGTACGGAAGTACTCAGCAAGTCAGGGGAATTAAGTGTTTAATGCAAGTTTTAAAGGAAGGCCAGTTGTTCTTTTTCACAATTGATTTTAGTTCAGGACTTTCAGAAACATCTAAGTGAGTGCTTCTCGACGGCACGGACGAGAAAGTGCGTCTCATCCGGCCGGGGCAGTGAAATTGTATCAATTGATTCTTGTCGGCACGAGAGGCTCCCTGCCAATCGTTCACCGACCCCGGCTGCTCCAACAGCCACAACTCACACATGCCGGTACGAGAGGCTCCTTGCCAATCGTCACCGACTCCGGCTGCTTCAACAGCCACTACTCACACACGCCGGTACGAGAGGCTCCCTGCCAATTGTCACCAACTCCGGCTGCTTCAACAGCCACAAGTCAACACATCGGTACGAGAGGCTCCCTGCCAATCGTCACCGACTCCGGCTGTTTCAACAGCCTTAAACCAAGCACAGAACGAAAAACCTCACACCAACAGCAGTTCTCAAGGTGTTCAAAAAAACTACGCTAAGGAATCACCTCATATCCGCCCATGACCGTGGGCACGGCTGTTCGAACAGTTATTAACCTCTGCAGAGGGGGTACACTTTACCCACACGACGTTACTAACCTCGAATCACCCAGCCCGCAACTCTCGGTCATGTCTGGCGACTTTGAGGCTTTCACGACAAGGCATTTCGAAAGCCGACTCAGGGTCATCTTATGCCAACGGGAGGGGTCCCACGGACCAACACCAGGTTAGGTCCCAGACCATACTGTGCCAGGAAGCCCAGGGGTCCTCCCCGACACCACCCCGGCGAATCCACTTGTCCCTTGGCATCAAGATTTCCCTAGCCTAGCTAATTACTCAGCCAGGGGCGTCCCATATCACCCATGTGGTCGTACTTGACATATGCTTGGATGTAATTCCCAAGGAAACGGTCCTTAGAGCGAGAACGGGCAGACCGTACCTCCAGTACGTCTCCCGTACCGCGAGTTTTAGATACTTACTTTATTTTCAAGGCACCAACCCAAGTGTCGGGTTTTCCAAGCATTTTGTAAACTCAAGTTTTACCCAGGTGATAAATTTTAAAGTTTGAGGGGAGTCTCGATATTCGTACGCGAGGTACGGATACCGAGGCATCACCTGAGGGGTGACAAGGGTGTTAGGGTATTCAAATATCAAGGAAGGTGAATGCAGCAAATAGGTAGGGCCTGACGGTTATATTGCAAACCGAGGCCAAGTGCCAAGTGTAACCTAAACATGCATAGTTTGCAGAATCAAAATACTTAATTTAAATTATTGGTTCAATTGGTCAAAGGTGACTTGCCTTGCTCGAGATCTTGAGCTTCTTCTTCAAAATCCGCGCACTGCGGGTCTTCGGGCTTCGAGACTACACGCGAAACGAGACGACTCAACAAAGTGACAAAAGAAGCCCTATTAATGACCACTAAGCGTGCCATTAGGTAGATCTCGATTTTTGAGGAATTTTGGAAGTGGAACGGGGTTAATCGGACGAACGGTTGAAAAGATATGAATTTCCGAAGATTAAATGATTTTCTGGAATAAGGAAAAAGGATTTATTGAATTTATAGAAAAGAATATTCTCAAGAATATTCTTTTGAATGTGGGTTCCACATGTCAGTGGAAAGGATTAGAGGTGTACTGTGGACTTTGCTCAAGGCACTTGGTTTGGTAGGGGAGTGTATGTGGACCGTGGTCCACGGGCCTTAAGGGATAGAGCCGCGGGTTAAGTGAGGGACGGGAAATGGACTTTGGACGAACGGGCCGAGGACGAGGCCGTGGCCCAATCGGCGGGTGCGCGCAGCAGAGAGGCCGGGACACGGGCCAACGTGACTACGCGGCCCAACAGGCCGGCGCGCACGGGGAGACCGAAGAGGAGCGAAGGATGGGCCGTTACGATAAGGGGGCCCAAGAGGCCGGTGCGGCGACGCGAGCGAGGCCGGAGGCAGGCCGCGGCCCAAACTGGTGAGGCGGCTCAACGACGCGGAAGGGGAGCGGAGACGCGACAAGGCCGGAGACGGAGCTATGCGGCGGTGGTCGACGCCGGCGAGAGAAAAGAAAAAGGAAGACGGCGCCGGGCGGAAGGAGGGCGGACGGAGAAGGGGACGGCAGCCAAGACGACGGCCGGAGAGGGGTCCTACACGGCTAATTAACGGCCTAGAGCATGGAAGCACGGAGAGGGCGGAAAGCAGAGAGGGGGAAAGTTACCGCGGGAAGGACGGTGACCGGGACGGAGGGGCGGCGGTGCGGGCGTGGCGCAGCTCGGCTCCGGGCCGAGGGAGAGGGGGAGGAGGCGCCCGGAGTTCCCTCCGGCGTCCTCGGTGCGGCGGCGAGCGGCACGGACGACGGCGGCAGCGGCACGGTGGAGAAGGGGTGCTCGGTGGTGGAATGGGAATGGCGGCCGAGCGAGGGGGGGGGGAAAGGAGGGTTTAAGAAGGGCGCTAGGTCGGTTGGGCGGAGAGGCGGTGCGGCAAGCAGAGCGGGGGAACCGGCGCAAGCGGACAAGCCGGCGCGGCCGGGTGACGTCGGCGCCGGTCGGAAAAGGGGAAAAGGGGGCAAGGAAAAGGGGTCTTGCCCCCTTGCCGAAACGGGAAGGTGGGGGCTGCGAGAGAGAGAGAAAACGGGGAGAGAGGGGAGCCGCGGCTCTCCTCTGGGCAGCGCGCGCGAAGAGGCTGCGGGGCCGGGCTGACGCCGGCGCTTGGCGCGGCGCGGGGGCAGCGGTGCAGGGCAGCGGCGCAGGGGCCCGGGCTGACGACGGCGGCGGTCGTGGCGGTCGGCCACGACGCGTGTGGGCGTGGGGCCACTGGCGGGAACGGGAACGGAGGGGGCGCCGGCGGGAGGCCTCCGGGAGAGAGAGAGAGGGGAAGGTGAGAGAGAGACCGAGAGGGCTCGGGAGGAAAAGAGAGAGGAGCCCTCTCTCTCGCCGCACGTGTGACGCACGCGCGTGGCGCGGCAGGCCGTGCAGACCGGGCCGGGAACAGCGCGGCCCAGTGAAAAAAGGGGAAGCAGGCCGAGCGGGTGGCTCGGGGAAGAAGGGGGAGAGCGGGCCGGGAGGCGGCCCGGGAGGGAAGGGGAAAACGGGCCAGGCGAGAAACGGCCCGAGGGCAGGGGAGGCAAGGTAGACTTTTCCAGAGAAAAAGAAAGGAGGAGTTTGAGGGCTCGGATTTGAATTCCGATTTCGCGGTTTTCTCCGGGATTGAACTGAGAGAGGAAACACGAGACCTTGGCACTCGACAAGACTCAACCGAAGAGCAAACTTTCGCAAATAGGGTTTTTAGAGGAGTAGTTTTCCCGCTAACGCCGCGACAAAACGGGCGTTACAGGGGCCTACTTTTGTTTTTGTCACGTAGATGCCTAGTTAGTACGAGTAGACTAGGTCAACTTGCCACGTCAACGGAACAAGTCATCTATACTACTGGAGGACCTAATTTAACCCACTTTTATAAGTTGGAGGTTTAAGATTTCTAGTATTACGGTTTAGGGATGTCAATTAAACTCAATACAAAGATGAGGGATGATAAGTGAACTTATTCCTTACTTCACACTATAATTAGCCCAAAACCGACCGACTCAAGAGAATTGTCATTATATGCCATTGGTACTGCTTTTAGAATTTTCCACTTAATCCACACCACTTTCAGAATTTGCCACTAGGAATGGGAATTGTTCCTTTCCGTGCCGCCCAACATGGTGAGCGTTGTGGAGACGTGGAAGAGGGAGGCATCGATTGTGTGGAGGACGAAGGAGTGGAGGAAGGAGAAGGTGCGAGACGGGAGGGACCCATCGGAGCAGCCCGAGGCAATGAAGAGGGCTGCACAGAGGTTGAGCCGATCCATGCTACCTGTCTTCGTTGTCTTCATCGCCGAGAATGGCCTTCTCGACTTCTGCCCACTCGCCCATCCTGCGTCAGAGCAGCCTGATACGATGAGGAGGGCTGCGCCATCGAGGTCGAGCCGGCTGCTGCTTTCCTTTTCTGTCTTCGAGAACGGCCTCCTCGATTTCCGCCTGCTCATCCCTCACGGTAGCCATCAAAGAGGTTGCTCAGGAAGATGTGGAGGCGATCCTCGCCTCCTCGATGGCCAGGAAGACAGGAAGAGGACCCCCTTGTAGGTGGTGTGGAGGATCGTCGTCTGTCCGACCGGCGCCGGTGTGTGGTGGACCGAAGAGGCTCCTCTAACTTAAGTGAGAAGGACGTGTGTCTCTGACATGTGGTTCCATGAAGTTGGACCCTACCTGTCAGGGACCCATGTCCCTCTGACTTTAAGTCAGAGGAGCTCCATTCGTGGTGGACGGATGAACTCGTCAGCTTGTGAGGACATAGAAGTGATGCCAAACGACGAAAGCGGTATGGATTGAAGGAATTAACACTTTTAGTGGCAAAATCTAAAAGTGCTATGAAGTTAAGTGGCATATCATGAAAGTGCTCTGAATTGGATGGAAAATACTGAAAATCCTCACTTTATTTTGGCCATGGGCGTCCCGCACTCTGCTCTTCTTCCTCTTCTCCTCTGCCACCATCGTCACGTACCCCTGCATCGATCTTCCTCAGGTTCGCATTCGCTTCCATCTCTCTGTGCGGCCAAGTGTCCAACTATTTGTTTCTTTCTTCTTCCTCGCCGCTTATCGGCAAATTTATAAATCCATGCATAGTCTTGACACATCTACTCCAGACAGCAGGTCATTTTTTTTTATTTATTACAAATAACAAAGGAATATCCTCCCTCCGAATTCCATCTGTAGGCTATTATTTAGTTACAGTACAATACCGCTAGTTTCGAATAAATCGACAGCAGTCTTTGTTAATAATTAGACAGATGACCTAGCTAGCTAGGCAGCCACGGTCCACAAGTCATCATGAAGAGTAGTCTAATTAATCTGGAGCATTATCAAGAATCGTGGATGGGTGAGAGCAGAATCGGGCATCCGTTCTTTAACCTGGGGAACATTGCCCATTTCTCAAGGCTTGGATCGTCATCTGCCATCTCCCATCTGAAATGAACACAGCAGTGTTGTAATTAGTTAATCAGAGGAGGGTGCAGTCGACGAGTGTACAGTACTGATAGAGCATACCTGAAATTGGTGAGAAGGCGGTGTAGGAAGATGAGCATCATGATCTTGGCGAGGTTCATCCCCAAGCATGTCCTCCCGCCTGCTCCAAATACCAACAGCCTCCTCTCATGTTGTTGTGCTTGTGCTTGTGCACGCCCAAGCTTTAAATCATCTCCCTCTCCCTCTCCCTCTCCCTGCAGACAGTACAATTGCTTAATTCAGATTCAGATAGTAGAAAATGTAGAGACAACCAAGTTAGCAAGTAAAGAAATTCGTACGTTGAACCTAGAAGGATCAAACACTGTTGGGTTGTCGAAAACCGCCGGGTCGTAGTGGAGAGACCTGGCATCAATATTTACAATCCAGTCCTTCTTTATGTGAAACCCTGTATAAATGTAGTAGTAGCACATATATATGCAATGTGAAAATTACTCAGCATGTCAAGTTTACTATAAGCTTATTTCCTTGAATTGAACAAGACATTCATAATAATAATAATAAGATACTACTCCAGTCACCTGCAACCTGGCAGTCCTTGAGCGCCACCCTTGGAAACCAGGAAACTATGGTGGCCATCCTCAACGACTCTTTCACTGCCTGATGAAATATTATGTTATGTACTCTACTTATACAACTGAAGTTAAGCTTTACAGTAAGTAGTAGGAGTAATTAAGAAGCAGGTTGGGTCTCGCAGCTTGCTAGTACTCCAGTAGTACAGTAGTAATTAGCATTTTGCAGGGGAGTAGGAGTAGTAGTATAACCTACCTTGTATGCATAGTCCATGCCGTTTAGGTCTTGCAGAGTAAGAGAATAATCACCCTTAAGCTCCAGCCCAAATGCTTCTGCCTGCACATTAATTAAATAATTAATTATATATGCCCACGTACGTATATGTTATGTAAGTGTATTGATTGAACAAAGAAAGAAGAAGAAGATAGTTGACCCGTAGCTTGTCCTGGATTAGGCGGTTGTCGCTGAGATACTTGACCATCCAGGTGATGGCGGTGGCCGTGGTAACCTGGCCGGCGATGATGAGCGTGAGCATGTTGTCCTGAATCTGCTCATCAGTCAGGGCGTCCGGATGCCCCGCCTGCCGCCTCTGCATCAGCACGCTCAGCAAGTCGTCGTCATGCTGATGGTGATGATGCCTTCTCGCGGCCATCTCCTCCCTGAGCGCCGCCATGATGCGCTTCCTCGCCTCCAGGCCCCTGCGGAAGCGCGTGCCGGGCACCCACCGCAGCGGCAGCGCCAGCATGGCCTGCGTCACCGCGAACACGTCGCTCTGCAGTCGCGCCAGCCTCCTGGCCCCGGCGCCGCCCACCAGCATCTCGCAGATGGCCCGGTAGCTTATCTCCAGAGCGGCGTCCAGCACCACCACTAGTTTATTATTGTTATGCGTGATGCTCCAGTGGCGGATGATGAGGTCGGTGGCGAGGCGGTCGAAGGCCTTGGCGAAAGCGGCGGTGGATGGCGTGGCGAAGAGCGTGGCGAGGGCGCGGCGGGCGTGGCGGTGGTGGGCGGATGTGCAGCAGAGGATGCTGTGGGCGCCGAGCAGGTCGGCGGCGGTGCGAGCGTAGCGCTTGGCGAAGTGGGGAGGTTGGGCGGTGAGGAGGTGGGAGGCGGCGGGGTGGGAGGCGGAGAGGAAGACGTGGACGCGGCCCAAGAGTGCGGTGCGGAAGCAGGGGCCCTGGTGCCGGAGGTAGCGCGTGTGGACGAAGTGGTAGAATCCCCGCCCGCTGCCGTGGGAGGCCAGGAAGGCCGCCGTCTCCCGCCATCGCCACACCAACCTCAACAGCCTGCTCCTGCTGCTCCATGGTCCTGGAGGAGGAACCGCCCCCGCTACGCCGTCTTCTTCTTCGGAACAACTAGTGTCGTTGCTCTTGCTCGTCGTCTTCCACCATGACCACGAGGAGGCCACAAGGATGAGTAGAAGCACAAGCACCCACCATGCTGCTCCTGCCGCCGCCAGGGGCTCCATGCGTATTGATCGGTATAGTAGCTTGCTCAGCTTGAGCTTGTTGATCTTCCACCGCTCGATCGATCGATGTCTCGCTGATCCAACTAATTAAGCACAGAAACAGCTGACCCCTTTGGCCTTGCAAGGAAGGATATATTAATTCAATTCCGATATCATATACAGGCATCGATCATCATGATGATACGACACCAGCCTAAGCCTAGCTACAAGGCCACTCGATCCATGGCCACCGTTACAACTTACAACGCACTAAGCGTCAGTCACGCAATCCCTTGTCAACACATCTATCTAAGCTATCATGATCCTACCACTAACGTCCCTAGCTTGAAACGCAATAATTAATCATAAGACATAACAATACTGTACTAGGAAAATCACAATGTTTTGATATCAAATGTATATGCAAAATAGATAATTAAAAATCACAAGAAAAAAAATACAGAAATAGCCATTCAAGATAGACTGCAGCTGAAAATTAGATGGCAGAGATTGATTTAGAGAAATTTTTTTTAAGAGGTCAAATCTCCTGCTAACTTTTCTAAAAAACTCTACCCACTTTGAGCCCTTCCCATGGAATTTCATATGATTTGAGAATATGCAATCTTTTGTTCCAAAGGACTAAATAGAAAATTTTCATATAGAAATATTAGCTAGAATCCTATAAAATTCTCCATAAATCCTTTAAACTTCTAAAAGGAGGCATAAATTGAGTTATGGCTAATTACTATTTAGTTTCATATTGTACGGTGTTTTATATTTTTAAGACAAACTTTTTAAAATTTATCAAGTTTATAGAAAACAAAACAGCATCTGCAATATAAAAATAGTTTCATTAAATTTACAATTAAATATATATTTTTAAATATATTTATTTTGTGTTAAAATGATTTTACATAGACTTGATCAAACCTAATTAAACACATTACAGATCAGTGTATATAGCATTCGCTCCAGTGTAGCGGATTGGAGGTCGGATCGGCGTCAGCGTGCGTGTGTTTAATTTAAGTTGCTGATGATGATGACTCTAATGCGGTAACTTCATGCAGTAACAAAAGATGGTGACGATACAAAAGTTACCTCCGTTCTAAAAAATATAACTATCTAATATTAAATTTAACACAATCTAAAATTATTAATCTAGATAAAATGATGTTAAATTCAATGCTAGTTAGCTATATTTAAAAGTATTATTTTCAGTTTAGTCTGTCTTTCTATCCGTCCGTTTGATTAAATTAATCAACTCTACTAGTGGCGCTATTGGCCGTCGCCAGCCGTAAAACATTGTGTGCATGCTTTGGTTTAGTTGCAGCAGCAGTGCATATGAATGTGGATGGTCGGCAGGCTTCCACCTCAACCTGTCGGAGGAAAAAGAGAACTGACCGATGTCAACTCAAGAAGATGCTTCTGCTGGTAACGTGTTACCAGGAGAATTTTTAGCATTTTTAATTTTATTTATTTAAAGATTTGCAAAAATAATTTTAAGTTTGAAAATATTGTAAAACTAATCTTCAATCGCCCCCTGGGAGGGCGAGATTTAAAAATCGTTCTTTCAGAGGACGATTTTGCTGACGTGGCAAACGGCCGTTGGACGCCATCTGTCACGTCGAGGTTTTTTTTCGAAAAAGTCCCTTGCCACCCTCGGCAAAGACGATTTTTCCCTTCGCACAATTTTGCAGGCGGCTCCCTTACCGCCCTCGGCAAGGGTGATTTTTTCCTGTAGGGGGCCGCCTGCCAAAGGGGGGCCGCCTTAGCAAATTTGCAGGCGACCCCCTTGTCGCCCTTGTAGAGGACGATTTTTTCCTTTGCTGGGCCCACAATAAACCCTAAACCACCCATTTTTTCAATAAAGGTGGCATATACGGATCGCTTTTTTTAATAATTCATCCATAATATGTATTATTTCCAATGTAAATGAAGTTTGGCCATGTCATTTGTAAATAAAGTAGATGATAACATGTATAATATTTAACATGTTTTGTCTGAGTTAAGAATTATTCTAATTTGGGCAACAATAGCTTTATCACTTAGAGTTAAGTATTATTCTAATGGTTCAGCAGCTGTGTGCCACATTGTTGCATAACTCAGCATATACGAACGATTCAATACATGGCATATGTTTCCTAAGAATTATTGCACGTAATTAAACCGCGGAACCTATCCCATGCATACATGATACAAATTAACCGGACTTGACGAGTCGATCGTCGGCTTTCCTACGGAACCCTTGTACGACGTTAAGCGTGTCTTCCATTTTCCCTTTCCTTCTTGCCGTTGTACTCCGTTTGTGTTTCACATTCAGTTACTTTGAAGCCATTATATTGGAGAATAACATTGTCGATCCACATAGTGAATCTGCACCTCCTTTGAATGCTCTGGTAAAGAAATACATGTTGTCAGTTAGAGTGACAATACAATGAAGACGTTAACTGGATTGATAAAACGAAAGACGTACAACGAAGTCGTTGTCTAAGTTGGGGCAAATGAAATATCTCCTGCCATATGTTCGTGGTTCAAAGGAGGTAGCCATCTTGCAACGATCCCTACAACCGCACCTGGGACGCTCCGACCATTTAGGGAAACCTAGTGGGTTGTTCCGCCAATCTAAGCTTGCGATTTCGGTCCGACGTTCGTACTCCATCCATACCTGAATGAATTGTTCGGTCGACTCAGGTTGCGTTTCCGTCGGACTGACCGAAGTAGGTCTAACCGTATCGATCCACTCTTCGAATCGACACTGACGTACATCCTCCTGGTTGTACATTTATGACGTAAGGGGTTAGAAAAAGAAAGAAGTGATTATCTTGACTAGGAAAAAATGATACTCATGACAAAATCCTCGTCCACAATCTCAGGGCACACGAAGCATCTTTGTCCTCGAGTTGCTTGTCTAATGGACCTTACCACCTGGCAACGGAGACCACAATGGCATTCTGGACATTCCTGCCATGTGGGTAGTGCGAGCTGATCCAGAGGCCAATCCAAAGCTTCCGCAGCAACTCAACGTTGGTACTCAGCCTTTCGCCGAAGGTAGGCCGACCTTGTTTCGCTAATTGGGTAGGAACGTGTTCCATCGGTTCGTGGGATCTCCGTATCTATCCACTCAACGAAGTTGCAAACCAAACGATATGCCTACGTAACATGTTACCATGATATACGATCAAGTTAGCGTTGTGCGTATTCAGAATTGGTACTACAAATTGGAGCACATAAGTCATACCCGATCCATGTTGGCACATTGGAAGAATCGCCTCCCTCGAGTTTCTGAGTTGAGAGACGACTTAAGTATATAGGCATCACCACAATGGCAAAACGGACGGTCACACCATGGTGGAATGAAACCGCCCAAAGGATGGAGTCGCCAGTCGAGACGCTCAGCAAATGGATGATCCATTCTACGTAGAAGTGTAGGAAATAGAAGAAAGATATGAAGAGCGCGTATTCAGACCTATGTAATATATAGTGGAGGAAGCAGAGGCACATATCCATCTAACGTGAGTTCACCAGTAGCGTGGATTTGACAACATGTTCACGTGGCAGCGCAAATTGAATGATTGTGTCGAACAAAGCATCGGCAAAAGCTGAGTCGGGACGCCTTCACGCGCCGAAAGATAATAGCGACGTATCGTAAACGTCTGTCACGGGACAAAAACTGATAGCGACCAATCGTAGCCCTTTGTTACGCGCCGAAAGTTTTTTGTCGTTTCGTTGAGTAGAGGTAGCGAATGACATGAAATGTTTTCGTGACATATGAGTGCGACGACCGAATAGAGTTATATACAAAGAGGTAACAAAAAGTTACTAACTGTAAATATTACAAACAGGTAGCACTCATAGCCTACTGGCGAGGCCTCTTACCCATACCCCTCCTAGCCTGTGCCCTAATGTGCCCCTGAGAGTACGTCAGCCTGTCAGCGAGCACGGCATGACCAGCGCGGGCACCTGGTGCGGGCGTCTCCTTTGGCTGCTCCTGGCTCTGTGGTGGTGGTGCTCCACCAAGCTGAGAGGCGCCGAGAACGTCCTTCTCTGGGTCCTCCAGGTCGTCGAAGTCGTCGCCCATACCAGACCCGCCCGTGAAGCATCTAGGCCCCCGTTGTTAATTTTGGTAATTAATGACAAGCACTAATTGTGGACTAACCGTTGTCTTTGAGCTATATATTTTAAGTTAGATTCACATCATGTGTGCGCATGGATGATTATCGATGGATTAAAATTGACGGTGCAAAGCAAAAAGAAGAGAAGACGGTAAACTAGTGTTTTCATTTTAAATTGATCGAGGCGTTGGGCGATCAAAATTGTGCTAGTTTATTTATAGCTTTGCCGTACTATTAAGAGGGGTAATGACCTAGCAAAGAGATGATTTTAATTGCCACATTAGGTCATTATGCATTTAGACTTGTGCTCACTTTTCTTCACACATACTTTTGTTTTCACTGTCTCGGTCTGACCAGGGGCGGTCAGACCGGCCATATAGTGGTGGTCTGACCGGAGTGCCCGACCAGTCTGACCAGCACCAAGCGGGCGGTCTGACCGGTACATAAGGCTGGTCTGACCGGCGGCACTTTTGCGGTCAGACCGGCTCCCTGGAGGCCGGGATGGTGTTGCTCGGGGTGGCCGATCCAGAGCCGCCAGAGCCGTTTTCAGTCAAACCGAGCCGATGGCGGTCTGACCAAGTCGCGGGCGGTCTGACCGGCCTTTTGGCCTCCGGTCTGACCGGCCCCGTGGTCCCAGTGCATTTAATGCAGTCCAACGACTAGTTTTCCAGCTGTTGCGAAGTAGTCTGGTCTGACCGGCCACACAATGGCGGTCTGACCGGCAGTACACAGAGTTGGTGGATTTCGTCCCCAACGGCTAGTTTTGGTGGGTGGGAGTATAAATACTCCCCCACCAGCAGCAAGGGGACTCTCTTGGCACCCAATTCAATTGCATACACCCCTTACACCTCTCTCACACACATTTGAGCTTAGTGTTCATCCATTGTAGTGATTGAGGTTGTTCTAGCCAAGAGTCAAGTGCATTTACTTCCATTGTAGAGCTAGTGTGGCACTTGATCATCTCCGAGCCGCGTCATTGCTTGTTACTCTTGGAGGTTGCCGCTTCCTAGACGGCTTGTGGAGGAGTTGCCCGGTGACCTCTCCGAGAAGATTGTGGAGGAGGCTCGGTGCCGGTTTGTGAGTGGTTTGGAGTTCACCACCTTCGGAGTGAAGGAAGAACTACCCCGAATGATCGAGGCTTAGGTAGTCCTCTCCGTGGGCCGGCTCCCGCCTTGCCCACCCCTTGACGAAGGGGGCGTGCGGTAGCTTCGTGGTTGAGTGGTGGAGTTGGGCTCGCCTCAACGGGGAGTAGGAAACCGGCAAGTTTCCAAACCTCGGTGAAAAATCTATTGTCTCCTTGTCTCATTTGATTGTCGCATTTACTTTTGTACAATTTACATTCCTAGAGACATACTTGAAATCATATCACCCTAGGATTGCTAAACTTTGACATAGGAGTGTGATTTACTTTCCTAGAGATATAATTGAGCCACTATCACCCTAGGTTTGCAAAACATAACTTAATTGCTTAGTTAGACTTGACCCTCACCAAGCCTAGCAACTTAGATTAGTTTTGATTAGGTGTCACTTAGTTTTTAAATCGCCTATTCACCCCCTCTAGTCGACATCTCAATCCTACAAGTGGTATCAGAGCTTGGTCTCTCTTGATTGGGCTTCACCGCCTAGAGAGAAGATTTCGAACGAGGTGAACCATGTAGGGAAGGCTCCCATGTTTAATGGCACAAACTACTCCACTTGAAAAATTAAAATGTCTACTCAGCTCAAAGCTATGAGCTTCCATATTTGGAGTATTGTGGATGTAGGCTTTGCTATCACCGGCACACCCTTGACGGAGATTGATCACCGCAACCTCCAACTCAATGCCCAAGCCATGAATGCCTTGTTCAACTCTTTGAGCCAAGAAGAGTTCGATAGAGTGAGCAACCTTGAGACCGCATATGAGATCTGGAACAAGTTGGCGGAGATCCATGAGGGCATAAGCGAGTACAAGAATGCCAAGCTTCATTTCCTCAAGATCCAATATGAGACATTCTCCATGTTGCCTCATGAGAGTGTGAATGACATGTATGGGAGGCTAAATGTCATTGTGAATGATCTCAAGGGGCTTGGGGCAAACTACTCCGATCTTGAGGTTGCCCAAAAGATGCTTAGGGCTCTACCGGAGAAGTATGAGACCCTTGTCACCATGCTCATCAACTCCGACATGTCAAGGATGACACCCGCAAGCCTTTTGGGGAAGATCAATACCAATGACATGTACAAATTGAAGAAGAAGGAGATGGAGGAAGCCTCACCATCCAAGAAGTGCATTGCTCTCCAAGCCGAAGTTGAAGACAAGGGCAAAGGCAAGGTGAATGAAGCAAATGAGGACTTAGAGGAAGAGATTGCCCTTCTTGCTAGAAGGTTCAATGATCTCTTGGGAAGAAGAAAGGAGAGAGGAAGGGGCTCAAACTCAAATAGGAGAAAAAATAGAAAACCCAACAAGACTCTCTCCAACTTGAGGTGCTTTGAGTGTGGTGAGAAGGGACACTTTGCTTTCAAGTGCCCTTCCAAGGATGATAATGGAGATAAGTCATCCAAGAAGAAAAGTGAAGGCTACAAGCTCATGAAGAAGCTCAAGAAGGAAGGAAAGAAGATTGAGGCCTTCATCGGGGAATGGGACTCAAATGAGGAGAGCTCCGCCTCATCCGGGTCCGAGGAAGGAAGTGGTGATGATGCAAGCTCCAAGAAGAAGAAGATGGCCGTTGTTGCCATCAAGGAGGCTCCATCACTCTTCGCTCCACTTTGTCTCATGGCAAAGGGCTCTTCTAAGGTAACATCTCTTAGTGATAGTGAGAGTGATGATGATTGTGATGATGTTTTCTATGATGAGCTTGTGAGTATGTTTGAGGAGCTCCATGCTTATAGTGAGAAGGAGATTGCTAAGTTCAAGGCTCTAAAGAAAGATCATGCTTCTTTGGAAGTCTTGTATGAGGAGCTAAAGACCTCTCATGAGAGACTCACCATTTCTCACGAGAAGCTTAAGGAAGCTCATGACAACCTCCTTTCCACAACTCAACATGGAGCTCACATTGATGTTAGCATATCTTGTGATTTGCTTGATGATAGTGCTACTTGCCACATTGCTCATATTGTATCATCTAGCATCTCTACCTCTTGTGATAATCTTATGGATATGCCTAGCTCTAGCTCTAGCTCTTGTGATTCTATTTGTAATGCCTCACTTGTTGTTGAGAACAATGAGCTTAAGGAGCAAGTGGCCAAGCTCAACAAGAGTTTGGAGAGGTGCTTCAACGGTAAGAACACTCTTGACAAGATTTTGAGTGAGCAACGGTGCATCCTTAACAAGGAGGGACTTGGATTCATTCCAAAGAAGGGTAAGAAACCTTCTCACCGTGCCACTCGTTTCGTCAAGAGCAATGGTAAGTATTGCTCCAAGTGTCGTGAGGTTAGGCATTTGGTAGATGATTGCCCCGGTGGTAAGCCTTCTAAGACATGCATGTTTGATTCTCATTATATGCTTAGGAAGGCTCATGATGATAGTATTGTTGCTAGATATGTGGGTTCCCCTATACTTGGTGGTAAAAAGAATGTCATTTGGGTGTTCAAAGCTTTGGTTTCTAACCTCCAAGGACCCAAACAAGTTTGGGTACCTAAAAGAGCTTGATCTTTTTTTGTAGGTGAACTACCGCGCTGGTGGGAGCCATTGGGTGCTTAATAGTGGATGCACTCAACAAATGACCGGTCATAGGGCTATGTTCACCACATTTGAAGTAGGAGGGAAAGAACAAGAGAAAGTGACATTTGGAGACAATAGCAAAGGAAAGGTAATTGGGTTAGGTAAAATTGCTATCTCAAATGATTCATCAATTGAGAATGTTTCTCTTGTTGAATCTCTAAATTTCAATTTGCTTTCGGTTGCTCAAATTTGTGATCTTGGGTTGTCATGTGTTTTCTTCTCGCAAGAGGTTATTGTTTCTAGTCTTTATGACAATTCTTGCATCTTCAAAGGCTTTCGTTATGAAAATCTTTATTTGGTTGATTTCAACTCTAGTGAAGCAAATTTGAAAACTTGTTTGGTTGCGAAAACTTCATTAGGTTGGCTTTGGCATAGAAGGCTAGCCCATATTGGTATGCACCAATTGAGCAAACTTTCAAAACGTGATCTAGTTGTGGGCTTGAAAGATGTGAAGTTTGAGAAGGACAAACTTTGTAGTGCTTGTCAAGCCGGCAAGCAAGTTGCATGCTCTCATCCTTCCAAAAGCATCATGTCCACATCTAGACCATTGGAGCTCCTACATATGGATTTGTTTGGCCCAACAACCTATAAGAGCATTGGTGAAAATAGTCATTGCCTTGTCATTATTGATGATTATTCTCGCTATACTTGGGTGTTCTTTTTGCATGACAAGTCTATTGTTGCCGAGCTTTTCAAAAAGTTTGCAAAAAGGGCCCAAAATGAATTTAATTGCACTCTTGTGAAAATAAGAAGTGACAATGGTTCGGAGTTTAAAAATACCAATATCGAGGACTATTGTGATGATCTTGGTATTAAGCATGAGTTCTCCGCTACCTACTCACCTCAACAAAATAGTGTAGTGGAGAGAAAAAATCGCACGTTGATTGAGATGGCAAGGACTATGCTAGATGAATATGGTGTTTCCAATTTCTTTTGGGCGGAAGCCATAAACACCGCTTGCCATGCAACAAATAGGCTTTATTTGCATCGCCTTTTGAAAAAGACTTCCTATGAGCTAATTGTTGGGAGGAAGCCAAATGTTGCCTATTTTTGTGTTTTTGGTTGCAAATGCTATATTTATCGAAAATGTGATAGACTAACCAAATTTGAAAGTCGGTGTGATGAAGGTTTTCTTCTAGGTTATGCCTCAAATAGCAAGGCATACCGGGTCTACAACAAGAACAAAGGTATTGTGGAAGAAACCGTCGATGTTCAATTTGATGAAACTAATGGCTCCCAAGAGGGGCACGAGAATTTGGATGATGTAGGTGATAAGGGCTTGATGAGGGCAATGAAGAACATGTCTATTGGAGACATCAAGCCCGTTAAAGTGGAAGACAAGCCTTCCACCTCCACTCAAGTTGAGGAAACTATTTCCGCTACGCCAAGCCAAGCTCAAGTTGACGTGGAGGAGGACAAGGCACAAGATGCACCTATGCCGCCAAGAATTCATAATGCTCTCTCCAAGGATCACCCAATTGATCAAGTTTTGGGTGACATTAGTAAGGGTGTTCAAACTCGATCTCGTGTCGCTTCGATTTGTGAGCATTACTCTTTTGTTTCTTGTCTTGAGCCAAAACATGTAGATGAAGCTCTTGGTGATCCGGATTGGATAAATGCTATGCATGAGGAGCTCAACAACTTTGCAAGAAACAAGGTGTGGACTTTGGTTGAAAGACCTAGAAACCACAATGTCATAGGGACAAAGTGGGTCTTTAGGAACAAACAAGATGAGAACGGGTTGGTGGTGAAAAACAAGGCAAGATTGGTGGCACAAGGTTTCACACAAGTTGAAGGTTTGGATTTCGGTGAAACTTTTGCCCCCGTAGCAAGACTTGAGGTTATTCGCATCCTTCTTGCATTTGCATCATGTTTTGATATAAAACTATTTCAAATGGATGTGAAAAGTGCTTTTCTAAATGGTGAAATTGTCGAACTTGTCTTTGTTGAACAACCTCCTGGTTTTGAAGATCCTAATAATCCTAACCATGTTTATAAACTCTCAAAAGCTCTTTATGGTTTAAAACAAGCGCCTAAAGCTTGGTATGAAAGATTGAAAGATTTTCTTTTGTCAAAGGATTTCAAAATTGGAAGAGTTGACACCTCCCTTTTCACAAAAATCATTGGTGATGATTTCTTTGTGTGTCAAATTTATGTTGATGATATCATATTCGGTTCTACTAATGAGGTATTTTGTAAGGAATTTGGTGATATGATGTCTAGGGAATTTGAGATGTCCATGATTGGAAAGTTGAGCTTCTTCCTTGGACTTCAAATCAAGCAACTCAAGAATGAGACGTTCGTGAGCCAAACCAAGTACATCAAGGATCTACTCAAGAGGTTTGGTTTGAAGGATGCGAAGCCCATCAAGACACCTATGGCAACCAACGGGCATCTCGACCTTGATGAGGGAGGTAAACCAGTAGATTTAAAGCTTTATCGCTCTATGATTAGTAGCTTGCTTTACCTTACCGCATCTAGGCCGGATATCATGTTTAGTGTTTGCATGTGTGCACGGTTTCAAGCCGCTCCTAAGGAGTGTTACTTAGTGGCCGTGAAAAGGATTCTAAGATATTTAAAGCATTCCTCAACTATTGGCTTGTGATACCCAAAAGGTGCTAAATTTAAGCTTGTTGGCTATTCCGATTCGGATTATGCCGGTTGCAAAGTGGATAGAAAGAGCACATCCGGTAGTTGCCAAATGCTTGGTAGATCCCTTGTGTCATGGTCATCCAAGAAACAAAACTCTGTAGCCCTCTCTACCGCCGAGGCGGAATATGTTTCGGCGGATAGTTGTTGTGCCCAATTGCTTTGGATGAAACAAACCTTTTTGGACTATGGCATAACCTTCACCAAAACCCCACTCCTATGTGACAATGATAGTGTCATAAAGATAGCCAATAACCCGGTCCAACATTCTAGAACCAAGCATATTGACATTCGCCATCACTTCCTAAGAGACCATGTTGCCAAGGGTGACATAGCCATTAGCCACATAAGAACCGAGGATCAACTAGCCGACATCTTTACCAAGCCTCTTGATGAAACCCGCTTTTGCAAATTGAGGAATGAGTTAAATGTCATAGACTTCTCTAATGTGGCTTGACATTGTGTACCATGGTTGCTTCTTGTTCATATTGTATATTTGCTCTCATTTGCTCTTATGCTTGGATTTATTGCCATTTGGTTCTTCTTTGCGAAAATGGAGCATGTCACATTAAGGGGGAGTTTTGCACTCTTGCATGTGCTCTAATTTCTTTTATGTGTGAGCAAATCAACTACAAGTGCTAGTAGTGCTTTCAAAATGCCCAAGTCAACATAAGTCAAAACTTTTACAAAATAAATGTAATTTGAAAATTATCTCTTGGAAAATGTTTGAAAATGTTCCCTATATGTTTTCCAAGCTTCACATTGCAAGAAAAATGATTCTTGAATGAAAATGCCCTTTTTGGCCCTCTTTTGAAGAAACTAGTTTCTTAGTTTTGGCCAAAATGAAATTTATCCCCGAAATGAGATTGAGAAGGAATTTGAGAAAAGTTTCAAAACAAAGTTGGTAGAGAGGAGGATTTGAAATGTTTTTGGTATGCAAACCTATTTCAAAAAACAAATATTTCAAAAGTTATTTGAAAATCAAATTCGCCCAAAAACCCCTATAGACCATAAAAGGTCACCTCCTAGGACTTAAGTGAGTTAAGTTGCAAATCATCATAATTCTCAATTATTATGCATGGTTAACAATATTCCAACTCATACATTTCAAAATTGCTTCAAAAATTAAAATTTTATTAGATTTTATTGTGTGGGGGTTGCCGGCTTGTGCAAGGTCTGTGCACAGCCGGCAGGGGGCCTGGCGGTCTGACCGGCGCTATATGCGCGGTCTGACCGGCCAGGTGAGGCGGTCTGACCGGCGTCTAGCCTCCGGTCTGACCGGCCTATCAGGTGGGCCCAGGGTTTTTTTTACCCCTTTCTTCTTCTACCCGACTCCTTCTCTCTCCTTCTCATCCCCTCACTTCTCCTACCCGAAAAACAACCCTCTCTCTCTCTCCCCTCAAGCCCTAGCCACCTCTCTCCACCAACTCCCTCCGGTTCAATCGTCAAAATCACTCCGGTCACACCGTAAGTGATTCTCCTCCGCTTCCTCTCTCTATTCCATGGATTATTTCGCGTTTTTGTTGACTTTATGATCCATGGCATGGAACCCTAGGTGAAGGAAGAGGTGACTTCGATTTGCACCAATAGAGGGTAGTTTCTTGGTGTAAATTCAACTCCTTTCAACCGGTAATCTCTCTCTATCCATCTTGTGCACTTCAAATCGGTCGATTTCAATTTCTAGGGTTAGGGGTAGTTCCTCCCTCTATATCAATTGTTGATGAAATAGACCCATTCTTTGTTGTTCCTGCTCTTTTATCTTGTGCAAACATTGGTCCTAGCATATTTTTAGATACACTTTGTGCTTGTGGAAAGGTTGGGTGTTTGCACTCCCTGCCATGGGCGGTCTGACCGTCCTGATGCCGTCGGTCTGACCGGCCTGTTGCCGTCGGTCTGACCGGCCGTCGTCCAGCGGTCTGATCGCCCTTGACAGGCAGTGAACACCTCTTCTTCCATATATTCAAGTGCTCTCTAAATAGTTTCTAATATCCTATCATCCTTTGCTCTATGACAGCAATGCCTCCCTGCACTCGCCATGGTCGTCGTGCGCCCACTCCGGATCCCGTGAGTGAGCCTGAGGAGTCGAGCGGAGAGGATTATGCTCAAAGTGATGAAGAGGTTGAGGAAAATGTTGAGGGGGCCAGTGAGGAGGAAAGTAGAGATGTTGACAGTGGTAGTGGGGAGGATGAGGATACAGAAGGTGATGAGATGCAAATTGATCACTCCATCCAGTTTGTGGTGAACATGAGGAATCCTGCTCAGTATATCATACTGAGGCATCATGATCAGTTCTTGAGGCCTAGAGACACCACAGATCCCCGGTTCCACACCGCCTTTCAGAAGACAGTGTATGAGCAGGTTTATGAGGGGAAAGCTTTTGCGGATCACAAGTGGATTTCTTGGAGAGATATCAATGAGACCCCAGAATTTGAGAGCTTGCATGATCTTTTCAAGACAGTTGGCATTGACCGAATTGTTACCCTCAAGCAAGATTACAACGAGGACTTGATCTGCCAGTTTTATGCTACAGTGTGGGTGGCTGGAGATTATAGTGAGATGAAGTGGATGTCTGACACCCTCCAGTGTTCTATCTCTCGAAGGCAGTTCCGGAGGCTCCTCACCATTCGCTTGGATTTTGGAGATGATTTGCATGAGGAGCACACTCACAATCCGCTCTTCATAGACTATCTCTCTCAGTTCTATGAAGATGGAGTGCGGTACACACATGGGAAAGTTGCAGGCTTGAGGACTATCCCCAGTGTGGTAAACAGAATTGTGAGAGCCACCATCCTCCCTCGCCTTGGTAACAATGATGACATTAGGGGGGTGGCTTGGCACGTCCTCGATGTTATCATTCAAGGTCTTCAGTTTGACATTGTGTCTCTCATAATGCAAGAAATTGCTATCTCCAAGGGCACTTTCACTCAGGGGATCTATTATGCGCCATATATCATGAGATTGATACAAGACAAGCTTGCGGCTGCCGGGCACAATTTGAAGAAGCACAAGTAGTACAAGCCTCGCCTTCAGCTTGGAACTTCCCGTGCTCCTAGGACGGTGCCCTCTTCTCACCCTGGAGCTAGCTCAAGCTCGGCACCTCCTCCTCCTCATGGGTTTGATCCAAATGCTTTCTTCAATCCTCAATATGCTTACTTTGGGATGCCTCCACAAGACTACTTCAACCTGGTGCTTGGGGCCGTCAATGCCCTAAGTGATAGTATTCAGAGATTATCTACCGGGCATGAGGCAATGTATGAGGATGTGAGGGGCATAAGATCTGAGGTTGGTTGGATTTCCCAGCACATGTCTACTTTGGACCAGCGTATGACTACCTTGGAGAACTCTCACGCCTATGTATTCTCTCGACGCCGTGGTCCCTCCGGTCCATCCCACTATCCTATCTCCCGTCCTCCTCCACCTCAAGACTGAAGTTTTTTGGTCCTTGATGCCAAAAGGGGGAGAAGATTTAGGCTGTTTTTTTTGTCTTTGGGATGGGACTAGTAGTGGTGAGGTTAGTTACCTCTATCTAGTAGGCTAAGTTGGTTGGACTATATTATGTAATGGGCTACTATTACTCTATCTTGTGTGTTTTTATCGTTTTGTTTAACTCTTGTGAGATTTGGACCCTTCGTGGTCTTGTAATAGCCTTGTTTATTTGTGAGCTCTCTATGGATGAACTATTGTTAGTTGGATGCTTATGATTTATAGATGAACTTGTGCTATGATGGATGGTGGATGTGAGTTTGATATTTTTGTGACCATCTTATGCAAATTGGTTGATCCATATGTGAAGTTCACATTGTATGTTCCATATGTGTTTGTGCTTTGTTGAAATGTGAATGAGAGTGCATTTTTCCATAATTGTTATTTGTGATTGATATGCACATGTTTAGGGGGAGCATTTTCATTTCATTGCAAGATGTCCTTGTGCTCTATGTTTGATTATATTTTTTTGTGGTGTTTGTCATCAATTACCAAAAAGGGGGAGATTGAAGCATTTAGGCCCCCGTTGTTAATTTTGGTAATTAATGACAAGCACTAATTGTGGACTAACCGTTGTCTTTGAGCTATATATTTTAAGTTAGATTCACATCATGTGTGCGCATGGATGATTATCGATGGATTAAAATTGACGGCGCAAAGCAAAAAGAAGAGAAGACGGTAAACTAGTGTTTTCATTTTAAATTGATCGAGGCGTTGGGCGATCAAAATTGTGCTAGTTTATTTATAGCTTTGCCGTACTATTAAGAGGGGTAATGACCTAGCAAAGAGATGATTTTAATTGCCACATTAGGTCATTATGCATTTAGACTTGTGCTCACTTTTCTTCACACATACTTTTGTTTTCACTGTCTCGGTCTGACCAGGGGCGGTCAGACCAGCCATATAGTGGTGGTCTGACCGGAGTGCCCGACCAGTCTGACCAGCACCAAGCGGGCGGTCTGACCGGTACATAAGGCTGGTCTGACCGGAGGCACTTTTGCGGTCAGACCAGCTCCCTGGAGACCGGGATGGTGTTGCTCGGGGTGGCCGATCCAGAGCCGCCAGAGCCGTTTTCGGTCAAACCGAGCCGATGGCGGTCTGACCAAGTCGCGGGCGGTCTGACCGGCCTTTTGGCCTCCGGTCTGACCGGCCCCGTGGTCCCAGTGCATTTAATGCAGTCCAACGACTAGTTTTCCAGCTGTTGCGAAGTAGTCCGGTCTGACCGGCCACACAATGGCGGTCTGACCGGCAGTACACAGAGTTGGTGGATTTCGTCCCCAACGGCTAGTTTTGGTGGGTGGGAGTATAAATACTCCCCCACCAGCAGCAAGGGGACTCTCTTGGCACCCAATTCAATTGCATACACCCCTTACACCTCTCTCACACACATTTGAGCTTAGTGTTCATCCATTGTAGTGATTGAGGTTGTTCTAGCCAAGAGTCAAGTGCATTTACTTCCATTGTAGAGCTAGTGTGGCACTTGATCATCTCCGAGCCGCGTCATTGCTTGTTACTCTTGGAGGTTGCCGCTTCCTAGACGGCTTGTGGAGGAGTTGCCCGGTGACCTCTCCGAGAAGATTGTGGAGGAGGCTCGGTGCCGGTTTGTGAGTGGTTTGGAGTTCACCACCTTCGGAGTGAAGGAAGAACTACCCCGAGTGATCGAGGCTTGGGTAGTCCTCTCCGTAGGCCGGCTCCCGCCTTGCCCACCCCTTGACGAAGGGGGCGTGCGGTGGCTTTGTGGTTGAGCGGTGGAGTTGAGCTCGCCTCAACGGGGAGTAGGAAACTGGCAAGTTTCCGAACCTCGGTGAAAAATCTCTTGTCTCCTTGTCTCATTTGATTGTCGCATTTACTTTTGTGCAATTTACATTCCTAGAGACATACTTGAGATCATATCACCCTAGGATTGCTAAACTTTGACATAGAAGTGTGATTTACTTTCCTAGAGATATAATTGAGCCACTATCACCCTAGGTTTGCAAAACATAACTTAATTGCTTAGCTAGACTTGACCTTCACCAAGCCTAGCAACTTAGATTAATTTTGATTAGGTGTCACTTAGTTTTTAAATCGCCTATTTACCCTCCTCTAGTCGACATCTCGATCCTGCAGCCCGCACTGGACCCGTCCGCCTGCGAGGAAGACGCGCCCGAACGAAAAATCCCCGCCGGGTAGTATCCTCCTGCAGATGTCAAAAGTTAAGCAACATTCGGCCAAAATATTACGTTTGTAGTACTCATCGGAAGACGCTTGCTCACCTGGCGGCTGACTGAAGGGAGGAGGAATGGACGAACCGCTCGCTCCAGGGTAGGCCGACGTGCTGGGCCGAGTCACGAACGGCAGAGGGATCGACGATCCACTCGCTCCAGCAGAGTGTCCTGTTGGGAGCGTCGGACCTACCAGACATTCTGTTTGTAATAACATAGCGAAGGTTTTGCATACTGATAAGGTACGGAACTAACCTGTGGACGCACCAGCACCGTGCGATGTTGATCCTAGTGTCGGGCCGCGTGGACATGGAACTGCAGCTGCCGGCGGAGGTACCGCGTCCACGGCCGAACGACACGAGAAGACGCGCAAGATCGAACGCATCTTCGTCTGCATCCGCTCGAACGTCAACATCTGTTCAACGTCGTTCAGGTGCAGTCCTGCGTACAACCTTAGCATCACCGCGTTGATGTCGGCGTTCATGGCGCGTGCAGCGTCAACCTGCGGGAATCATTATTAATTAGATTTGTCACTCTCATATATACCAACCGCGTAATAAGAAAGTAAGAAGTCCGAGAAACATAGACGTACCCCCAGGAAGTACTCCTGGTCACGGTGCACGGGGTAGGTGTCCCTCACGCCTGCCTGGTGTAGCTGTGGAGCGGCCGGGGTGAAGGTGACGTGGGCACGTGTACACGGCAAGTACCATCGAAGGTAGGCAGTGTAGTTCTCCTCCGAGTGTGGGTGGATCTCGGCAATCACCTCCTCGGTGGCTACCAACCAGTCCTCCACGTACAGGGCGATCCAAGGTACCCACAGTGTCCCTACCTGCTGTCCTCGTCGAGTCAACCTGCAAAGAACATAATGGTCATCGAACGTTCAAAAGTAGTCGACATAATAATAGTAAAGGTGAAAGAGAAGTACTCACTGGTGGTCCTGGGGGGCGACGGGTATCGGTACGTTCACTGGAAAGCCCTGCCTCAGTCCGAACTGCCTCATAACACGGTAAGGGCAGTGAGGCTCGACGAAGATGTCAAAAACCAACGGCACCACCGTCAACCAGTACGCCGCGTCACGCATGCACAAGGCAGACAGACCTAGAGGTGCTCTCCCGGCGACCACCTGCTGCGTGTAGGGCTCCCAGACGACGTCCGAAGGCTGCAGACGGTCGAACTCAAAGACAAACTCCGGGTAGCTCCGTCTGACCTGGACGTGGGCGTAACGGCGCTGCGACACACGGAGAACCAACTCATCAGAACATCAGTCGCACATATTCTGAAATTTGAAATGAAAACAATTTGTACTTACGTTGCGGCGGCACCAGTACATGCCCATCGTCGGCCCGTCGGCTGGGTGGTCGGCTGCCGGTCCTGAAGCGTACGTAGCGGTGTCGACGATCGGTCGGCCGATCGCGAACCGCTCAGCTGCCCAGAGCTGAACAAGGAGAGGGCAGCCCGCGAAAATCGCTCCAGGATTCGTCTTGCAGCAGGCCTCGCACAGCGCACGGTACGTGGCTGCGAGGACTGCCGAAACCTAGGTCCACTGCGGCACGGCCCCTAGCTCTGCATCCACGATCGCCCGGGCAAAGTGGATCAGGCCCCTGTCTACTACGTACCCGGTGGTGCTGGTAAACATCACCCAACCGAACATCCACAGTAGGTACGCCTCTAAGGAGCGTCTGAGCGAGTACTCGTCGGCGTGGGGGTGGAGCTGGTCAGTCTACAACAAAAAGCAAACGATGTTAAAACTCGTAAGATTTCTAGGAAAGTAACAAGGTGTAAAAGTTAACTTACTGTCAACTGTAGAAGCCAAGCCTTCATAGGCCCGGCAGTGGTGTACATGTTCGGGGGAGCAACTGCAGAGAGCCCAGATAGCCTCATCACGGGAGCGAATCGCTCCATGATATCCTCCCTCCAGCCACCCGCACCGTCCACTGGGCCAACAGCCTCCCCAGCTAGTGGAAGCCCAAGCAGGTACGTGACGTCCTGCAGCGTAGGTGCCATCTCCTCACAGGGGAGATGGAAGGTGTGCGTCTCCGGCCGCCACCGATCTACCAAAGCAGCCAGCAGCGACCGGTCCACATCCCAGCGCTTGGCTGGGTCGTTCTCGTCCGCCCGCGCCTCAACAAGCCCGGATATCGCTATCAGGCTTGCCTCACGCAACCTGCGTACCGTCGAGTTCAACATTAGTACCACATATTTCCAAATAGCCAAAAAATGCCATCAAGTAATTAAGTTTTATCATACCACGGAACGACATGCAACAACTCGTGCGACGGGCGTGGACGAAAGGTGGTAAGCTGCGCACCCTGCACCGCCGACAAGTACGAACGGTGGCTCCTGTCCAGTCCCCTACTAAGGAGAGCTGGTGTCTCGTCCGCCATACCTGCATACATAAGAGTGATTAGAAATAAGCAATTGATAACGAAAAAAACATTGCACAAATTGTTCATTACAATGGTAATTCATAACGCTAAAGGTACACTACACAAATGATAACAACATTACAATAGTTCATGTCTCACAAGGATAAATATTACACACATGACAAATGACAACAGCATTACAATAGTTCATGTCTCACAAGGATAAATATTACACACATGACAAATAACAACAGCATTACAATAGTTCATGTCTCATAAGGATAAATATTACACACATGACAAACGACAACAACATTATAAATACTACATCAATTAGATCACCGCTAGACTAAAAGGCTGACAGGAATAATCAAGTCATTGCATCGCCAGCGGATGACGTAGTCACCGCACGAGAACGCCTAGGACGTGGTCGCCTCATTGTTGTTCCTTCTCCCGATGGACGGTGGCCATCGGTTGCCTGTCCAGATAGACCAGAACCTGGGACGGTTGGAGAATGCGAATTCTTCGGGCATTTCTTGTAACTATGCCCGCGCTCATCGCATTTGCTGCACCGTAGAGTCCTCCCCCTGCCTCCGACTCGTCCATGTCGTTTCTGATGCGTCTCGACTGACGTCGTCCCTTTTTCAACCTTAACTTCGACGGATCTGGAATGTAGAACACTTGTGGCCTCAGAGTTGTGTAAGATCCAGATATCCCGAACCCATATATCTCCTCCTTCCATGTATGAAATATTGCTTCTTTCCTGTAGTAGGGTGACACATAGATATCGGGAAGTATGCCGCAATCCCCAGCTACTGCAAGTACGTGTGAGCAAGGCAGATGTCTAAGCTTGGGCTTCATGCAGCTACAACTGCAACCGCCCTCCGCATGAAGCACACATTCTTGCACAGCTTGAACGCGGTTGATGCTGCGCCTTCTCCAGTCCACACACATGATCTCGTACCTATGAACTTGGGTACCTTGGGGAATAACTCTGTGCTTCATAGCCTTTGCTATTTTATCTTGCATATACTTTGTCACCACACTCCCAAATACAATGTTGTTATCAGCCATCGAAGGGGCAATTTTCTTGTATCTGTCCCTGAAGTATGCCTGAGTGCCATGAAGGATAAATTCCACAATACCGACCAGTGGGAGTCCTCGCACTCCTCGCATCACCCAGTTGTACACCTCGGCCAGGTTGGTTGTCATTATACCATATCGAGACCCGTCAGTGTCATACAACAGAGACCACTTTTCTTTCGGTTTATTCTCTATCCACTGCGAGAAATTATGTATTGATGATGCGGACCTTCTTCTCATTGTTGGCGGGTCATCATGTAGTGGACCAAGAGGTACTGGAGGATCGTCATCCTGTGGCCGACGAGATTGCTCGTCGGTTTGCTTTGTTGTCAGCTCATCCAACCTCCTCCATAACTCATTGAATTTTTTCTCTTGATTCTGACCACATAGCCTCTTAAATAGAACTATCAGGTGCTTGTTCTTGAATTGCTTGTAGAAATTGGCTCCCATATGACGCATGCACCACCTACTTCGAACATCATGCCACCTAGCTGGAAGTCCCATCTCCGGCCAACCATTCTGCATGTAGTCAATTGCCTTCAACATGCCCGCATGACAATCATGAATGAGGCAAACATTGGGCCTCATACGCACGACTTGGCAGCGAACTCTCTCCAAGAACCAATACCAGCTTTCGGTGTTCTCACTCTCGACAAAGGCAAACGCCATAGGTAACACCTGGATGTTCCCATCGGCTCCAATCGCCGTCAGTATCTGACCTCTGTATTTGCCTGTCAAAAAGGATCCATCTATGCACAACTGTGGCGTAGAATTTAGATCCGCCTCGCGATCAAACGGGTTCCACGTTTCCACGGCGGCCTGGGAGATCTGCTTAACTCCAGTGCAGGTCCAAAGGCTTGCCTAGGTGTGTGTAGGGCGTGCCAGTTGATTTGATCTGCAATCAACAAGAAAAACAAGCAAACCATATAAGTAAATAATGGTCGATCGGCCGTAGGCCGATGTCGCATTGTCATGACCTAGCCGATAGGGCAAAGCTATATCGGCTCGCTTGTAACTATGATAAAATAAGATCAGAATATAGATCTAATCTCATCGGCCTTCATCAACATGTTAATGTCAATTAGCAGCATCGGCCGATAAGGAATAAAAAGGATAAGTGCACTAGCTAATACTCTAATGCTGACTTGTATGAAACAATCGACTTATATAAATATATCGATCACAGGCAAACCCTAGAGAATAACCTATAACAAACATATTTATATTAGTCAATCTACTCATACAAGTGGCAAATACATATAAAAAACATTATGGTGATTACATGTATTAGATAAGACCGGCTGAAACCCCGGCGCTATCCTTAATTACGATCAAAAACAGGCTTTAGGTTAGATCTCAAAACAGGACTAAGGTTGAAGACAACTCAAAGTGTGAATTGAGACTTAACACAAAGAAAATCAAGTCATCGATTGCTTTTGGGGATGGTAGATGCATTGAAAGATTTAACTAAGCATAATAATTAAACCACCATCGGCAATAAACCCTAAAACGAGTAGATCGCTGGCGAAGCATAATTAATACGCTTACAGAAATCGTCCAAAGCATGATAAACGACGATCACATCATCGAGGCTTAACGTGCCTAAAGCGACATGCTAGCCCCGACGATGTAGATCGTCGGGCACGAGTTCTTACCTCTACTCTGGGGAAGCAAGAACTCGTCGAAGTTAACCTCTTGCGAGGGTTGGCGATGCGCCGAAAGTAGATTGATTTGTGTATTGTATTGTGTGAGAGAGTTTCTATGTACATACTACCGGGATATTTATACCCGAGATTACAACATTGTCCAGATAGGACACGATCTTATCTATAACTTGACAAACAAGTCTTTGCGGCAGACTCTTGCCACAGATTAGATCTAAACCTACTTGATTTACAAGATACAATTGCCTAAAACCGAGCCTTATCTCTATTTGGCAACTTCCTTGAAGCTTATCTCGAGCCCAGACCAAGCCCATGTTAACTCTATCAACTTCCTGGCTCTATCAGTCAATGGCTATATTGAATCCGTATCGGCCGATATGCTCTTCCTGCTAGCGCTTCTTTCAGTCCGATACGCTTACCGAGTCTGATACGAGACTTGGTCCGACTCCAACTTAGCCTCCTCCTCTGCATCGGTTTTCCTTTTCCTCTCCGAGTAGATTACAAAAATCTGCTGTTAAAAACAACACAGGGCGACAGTGCACAAATGCGTTGATGCAAGCACCCAGCGAGAAAAAGGCTCTTTGCAGCACGCTCTTGCTTAGGTCATTAGACGACGGAAAGGTCTGAATGTCATAATAGGTATTGGGGTTTCTCTGAGCAATGGTGCCTAACAGACGAGGCAAATTATCATAGGATGCTTCAAATGTGCCATACCTCATCTCCAAAATCTTTTGTTTCGCCCTCCAAGCCTTGTAGTAGCTTATAGTATACTTGAATTTGTTTTCAATGTGTCTAATAATGGAGCCCGGTTCAAAGTCCGTGTTACAAACCACATCGCTGTATATCTCACCGGCAACAAAAGCTGAGGTGATGTTGCGGTGATATTTATCAACCCCTGGCAACCAACATGTGTGCTCACCAACAATGCTCACTTTCCAATAGTCATTCCATTTTCCCTTATATGCATGAACGCGCCATGGACAATCATCCTTCGTGCACTTCACGTCATACACATAGTTCGTAGACTTCACCACCTTAAACTCTCTATGCAAGGAGACAGCCCAATGCTTCACCGCCTCTTTCATGTCTTCCTTATGAGCATACCTGGCACCTTGGATTACCTCGTTATCCTTGTATTCAAAGGGTGCTTGCTGCCCCTCTGAGATAACAAGTTGAGAGAAATCAGCTTTTGTCCAATCAAGGGGCATTACATCTTCCTCCTCGTCCGATGATTCATCACCCTCCGCCTGCTCATTTTCCGAATCTTCCCTCTCTATTTCCTCAGCAATTGCTTTGATTCTCTCCCCCTCATCCGCCACGCCTATTGCCTCCTCCAACCTTGATTCGTTACCCCCAGTTCGCATCGATGGTCCAACATTCTCCACAGCATTGCTAGGACTTTCAACATCATCTGTTTGCACTGTAACACTGCTATCGATTTCATGCAATGCCACAAAAATAACAAGGGGCCAGGACCTTTCAAAGGCCATCTCCACATAACGTCTCCAGGACTCGGTGTTATTTATAGGCATTAGTTCCCAATAATATCCTTCTGTTACACGATTGACTACAATGGATAAGGACATTGTGTTCACTCTTGTATCCACTTTAAATCCACGTAGTAACCAACTATAGACTGACTCAAATGTTTTATCGGCTGGCCTATCGATGCCCTTCGATTTCATACTAAATTCCGACAGATCAACACCATCTCGACCATATCTAACATTGCCTTCACCGTGAACTATCTGAAATATGACCTTGCTTGCCATTGCGCCTGATAAACAGATTCAAACTGAGTTTATTTCGTACTACGAATATGTTGCCTAGATCAATCTGTGCCTAAGTTAAATTCTATAACATTATGTTCTCTGTTCTAGATCTTAAAATATACCGAATTGGTTTTTTCATCTAGATGTACCGCCAATCGTACTTATTTTCTACATATGTTCATCCAAATCGGTCAAATTCCCTCAACTAAATCATGTCGTAATTTATAAATCAATAACTAATTGCTACACATCTATTCAAATATTAAACAAAATTCTACACAAAGAAATGTATAAATAGGTAAGGATATATCCTACATATGTTCATCTAAATCGGTTTGTCCTAGGTCAAATTAACTAAAATAAATCATGCCTTAATTTTAAAATCCAGATTATAGTGCTACACATCTATTTAAATAACATAGACATAGATCAGAATATATTCTACGTAGGTTCATCTAAATCTGTAGCACCCTAACTCTTTTTGGCTTATTTAAAACCTTTCAAAATTTTTGGAGTTTAAATTTGGATTTTATTTGATTTTGTGCCAAGTGGATCTCATTTTCCCCCTTTGACATCCCTTAAATTTCTATCGAATCCGTAGTCGAAATTCAAATTCAAACCTCCCAAATTTCCCCTCAAAATTCAACTCTAAAAGTCCCTGAGAAATTGTGAAATGTCACTGTTCACTTTGGGCCCTCTTTCCCTTTTTCCTCCCCTCGGCCCAACCCCTCTCCCTCTCTCCTCTTCTTCTCCCCGCAGCAGGCCGGCCTCCCTTCCTTCCCCAGCCCACGGCCTGGCCCAACCCATCCCTATTCACCTTCCCCTACCTCCGGGCGGCTACACGTGCACGCCACGTGCTCGACGAAATGCCGAGCCGCCTCGCGCCTCGCGCCTCCGCCGCCTCGCGTCCCGCGCCGCGTCGTCCCGTCGCCGCGCCCGCGTCCCATCCTGCCCCGAGCTCCGCGCCGCCGCGTCGCCGTCCCGTCGCCGCTCGGCGCCGCGCCCGCGTCCCATCCGCGCCCCGAGCTCCGCGCCGCCGCGTCGCTGTCTCATCGCCGCTCGGCGCCGCGCCCGCGTCTCATCTCTCCCCTCGCCCCTCCCCCCCCCCCCCCGCGCTCGCCGCCTATAAAAGGGGCCGAGCCTCCCCGCTCCCGCCACTCCAAGTTGCTCTCTCTCTCTCCCTCCCCCGGTGCCACCGTTTCCTCCGGCCGCCGCCGCTCTCCCCCGATTGCCGCCGCTTTCCCCAGCCACTGCCGCTCTCCTCCGGCCGTCGCCGCTCTTTCCCCCGGCCGCCGCCGTTTCTCCCCAGCCGCCCACCGCCGCGGCACCCGCCGGCCCGAGCCGGGCAAGCAAGGGGAGGAAGAAACCCCTCCCCAAGCCGCCGACAGGTGGGCCCCGCCTCCTCTCTCCCCTTCTTTTGACCGACAGGTGGGTCCCATCCCGCGCCGTCAACTCAAACGGAATATTCCAACGGAATATTCCCTCACCGTTTAAATTAAATTTCCAGAAAATCCTTTAATCTTTGAAAATTCATAGAAATTCAACCGTAACTCCGTTTGATCTCGTTCAACTTCCAAAATTTTTCTAAAAATGAGATCTACACAGTGGCACACTTGTTTCTCTGATTTGAGCAAGTTTTATTGCCTTTTGTTTACTCGTTCTCCTTTTCGCGTATAGAGCACGTGTACGAGGAAGCTCCGGACGCCATTTTCGAAGGAGAAGACCCGCATCTTGTGCAAGGCAAGCCTCTTTGATCACATTGCCCCTATATTTGCAAGTTATTTTGTTTTAAAAGATGCATTGCTTAGTGTGCACGATAATCTTGTTTAGGCCTCGGATTGTTTATGCAACCGACGGACCGACCTAGTAGTTGCACTCACTTTACTTAGGATATTGTTAAACCTTTCTCTTTGATAGCTCCACTCATGTTTGCGCCGGTATCGCTATCCATTGGGTACGATTACCGAGGTAGTTGGCTTAGCCATGCTTACGTTGTACTGTCGTGTGGGAAAACTTGGGTTATTCTAAATTTTATGCTTAAAAATCCGGTACGTGGTACCGATGTGTTGCAAAATAAAATGAGTTGTGAAAATGGTGATGATGCAAGGCCATGTCTTTGTGGTATGGTCGTGTATCATCGTTAAGGACCGATTCCTTTGGGAAATCATCCAAACACATTACAGTGCGACCCCATGGGTATTTATGGGATGCCTCTGGCTAAGTAAATGGTTATCACATGGAAGTTTGGTATGCCAATGGTTGTGGGATGCCGAGGATGAGGAGACGAAGTTTTGGATCATTATAGCCCTTTTGGGTGTTCGAATGCCTCTAAAGTGGCACCCGGTACCAAGTAGGAGTAGGAGGCATCCTCGGTATTCCTGAGTGAATGACGGCTGATCTTGCCTGATGCTCGGCTAAGAGACTTGGCCCAACTAGGTGGTATGCGATTTTCATGGGTTAGCTTTGGAAAAGCCTTATCACGAACTTCCGTTGCCGACGGGTACACGGTGTCAGTTTCGTGTCGTGGGGGAAAAGCGTACAACCTCTGCAGAGCTTAATGAACTGTTCGAACAGCCGTGCCCACGGTCAAGGGCGAGTGTAAGGTGTTTCTCTTAGCGTAGATTTGTTTGGCAAATGTTTGTTGAAAATGGTTGGTGGGAAGGGATTCGTTCCCAGAGTTTGCCTGTGTGGCAGACGGCTAACCTTTGTGGTTAGGAACAGGTCTGTGTGACCTGGGGTGTCTTTTGACACCAAGGTGTTGTTAGGGCCAAGAAGGCGTTGTTGTGCTGAGAAAGCTGGGTTAACTATGTGGAATAGTGTTGTTCGGTTTGAACCGAGTTGCTGTGAAAGTGAAAAGAAACTAATAGAGACAACCAGTTAATTATTGTTACTCTTGTGACAAGTTGTTGCAAAGCAACTTGTGGAATGGGACAAGGCGTGAGCCTTCTCCCGACAACTAAAATTTTGACTCACTAGAGTTCCTTGAAATAAACCGTTTTCGCCAAAAAGGCTGCTTTCGCAAATAAAACCCTAGCCTCCCTATTTAAGCCAACATGTCATTCTTTTTCCCTGGCTTGCTGAGTACGTAAAGTACTCACCCTTGCTATATATACCTATAGAGCTTGGAGATGAAGATGTCGATCCTACCGCCGAGGAGTATCTCCAGGAGCAAGCCGAGTACGAGGACTTCTAGAAGATTCGTGCCTAGCCCCAAGCCTCGCCTGTGGAATAAGTTAGTTGCCTAGGCATGTCGCCTAGTGCTTAGTCGCTTAGCTTTGCGCCGCTTCTAGCTTCCGCTCTGTTGACTTTTGTATTGCTGTGTTGCTCATCTATGGGCCTGTCCATGATGGCAACGTTTGTAAGGACTAATTCCAGAGATGTAATAAAGTAGTTTACTTTGATTTCATGATTATTCTGTGTGTACCAGCTAGTGTATCCTGGGACTGGTACTATCTCACAGGTAATGCGTAACACCTCGGCATGAGTTAGCTGATGTTTATGGTTAACGAGTGTCGAGGCGTTACAAAATCGGTTCGTCCTAGGTCAAACTCCCGAAATTATATCATGCCCTAATTTATAAATCAAGTTCTTACTACTAAACAACTAATCAAATATTCAAAAAAAATTCTTTTTTTCTAATATTCTACACACAATAAATAACACAAACATATGGCGGGATATTGTATTTACCTGCGATCGAGTATGCACACCGACAGGGCTTCGCCGCTCTCCTTCTTCTTCCTCACCCCTCTCTCTGTTTTTTCTTCTGGAGTCTCGAGCGCTGCAAATGATGCCCTCGTCAACGAACTCGGCTTATATAGGGAACAGGCCAAAAATTGCCCTTGCAGAGGGCGAGATTGGGCAAAAATCGCCCTCTGCGAGGGCGCCGAGGGGGCCGCCTGCAATTTTGCCAAGGCAGCCGCGGGCAAAAATCGCCCTCTGCAAGGGCGGAAAGGGGGGCGCCTGCAAAATTGCCAGGGCGACCGCCCTTTGGCAGGCGGCCCCCTACGGGGAAAAATCACCCTTGCCGAGGGCGGCGAGGGTGTTTTTTGCAAAAAAAAAACCTCGACGCGACAGACGCCGCCCAACGGCCGTCTGCCACATCAGATAAATCGCCCTCTCGGAGGGCGATTTTTAAATCTCGCCCTCCCAGGGGGCGATTGGAGATTAGTTTTGCAATATTTTCAAACGTAAAATTATTTTTGCAAATCTTTAAATAAATAAAATTAAAAATGCTAAAAACTCGTTACCAAGACGTGATGCGTCCACATACACGTATGGTCTCCTTTTGGCCCAATAGATATTTATTTACACGGTCAAAATTCAAGGAAAATGTTTATTTTTCATCCCACCACAACATCGGGTATAGAGCGAGCCTCCTTCGACTATCGAAACCTGTTATTTAACGAGAGACATCGTAGTAATATTTCATTATTTCTATATATTTTTTAAAAAAATAAAAACATATTTTTAGCCGGATTATGAAGTATACACGATCTAACAAAAGGTAAAAGGCAAAATAATTATGAAACATCATCCAAATAATTATGAAAATTTCTTTTAAAATGTGTTAGTTTCTCTCTCTCTCTTTTTTTAACTCAAGGTGTAGTTTGATGTTGAACATGATTTTTTGCCGTGATAGATGTTGCTATATTCTACATTGTTAATTGATAATCCTTTACTTTGACTTTGGAAAATTTGGAAGAAGCACTACTACAGAAAGCGTTTTTCTATATGAGAGGGGCTATAGGTTCCATGCGGGCGACCTGTGGGCGCGCCTGCAAAAATCGCCCCCCTCCCCGAGGGCGGGTCAAACAGCCACATGCGAAGATGCATTATCGCAAGCGGCTGCTTAAGATGGTCGCATGCGATAATAGGCCTATTTTCGCATGCGGCCGTCTTAAGCAGCCGTATGCATTATCACATGCGGCCCCTTAAGATGGCCGCATGCAAAAATAGGCCTATTATCGCATGCGGCCGTCCCGCATGCGATAATGCATCTTCGCATGCGGCTGTCTTAATGGACCGCATGCGATGATGGGCCCATATATCCTTCACCAGGCCCGACCTTAACCATTTGAAACCGAAGTTTTCTCTCTCCTATTGCAAGCAACAAATAGGGGGGAGGTTTTCAACTCAAAATCTTTGCTTGATGTTTATATGAAAGGTAAAGAACTCTCTCTCCTCTTTCATTGGCTCCATTTTTATTAAATTTCGTTGGTGGAAATTGAAGTTTTTTAAAAAATTTTGACAAGGTTTGTTTTAGCTAGTTTTTGCAAAATCTAGCTTCAAAATATATGTTTTGATGGGCAAATTTTGGATGTAAACACTTGTACATACTAGTTATTTGTATTGTTGTATTTTTTTGGAGGGATAAATGTATTTACACGTTTTTATAAAATACCTGCGGTCTATTATTTGTATCTGTAATTTTTTTGTCTTTATATATAGATAGATCGGTCGTCATGGATGTATGAGATGCGGAGAACTCAACCAATATTTATGAAGGAAACATCTAAATTTATTGATCAGGCTAAGGCGCATGCTTTGAGGGAGAATATGACAAAAAAAATTTTGTCCGTGTCATCATTGCAAGAATCAGAAATTGTTGGTAGATCATGGTGAAATATTGGGACACATAATGCAACATGGATTCACCGCCAATTACAAGGTTTGGACCTATCACGGGGAAATCGCCGATCCCCAAGATGATGACGAAGAGTTAAGTCTCGAGATGAATGAGGCAGAGAATCTTGTAATCCAAGACATGTCCCGTGAAATGATGAATGTAGATGTTTCCACAGATAGTGATGATTTTGAGGGTGGTTTTGATATAGAAGATATGCTACGTCATGTTGAACCAGAGGTTCTAGCGGGTAGATCACGAGGGTTAGAGAATTGGCAGGCATTGGAGAAGGCATCGAAGGATCTTCTTTACGATGAAACGAAGGGATGTGATAAGGATTTCACGGTACTGCGTTCAGCGCTTGAACTTCTGAGATTGAAGGCTAAATACGAATGGTCAGACACAAGTTTTAATGATCTGATGAGTTTGTTGAGTGTGTTGCTTCCTAAGCCTAACTTTATACCATCGAACATGTATCAACCAAAGAAACTCATATGTCCTTTATCTCTTGGTGTTGAAAAGATTCATGCTTGTGAGAATCATTATATATTATACTGTAAAGAATATGCAGACTTGGAAAGTTGTCCAACGTGCGGCACAAGTCGGTATAAAACGGGACATGGGCCCGTTGATACAAAGTCTACTGACCTAGATTCATCGGAGCGTAAGCAAAGAAATATATTCCGTCAATGGTGATGTGGTACCTACTAATTAAGGACCGCATGAAGCGTCTGTACTCAAACCCGACTAATGCTGAGTTGATGAGATGGCATCAAGAGGGCCGGAAGACAGATGGTATGATTCGACATCCTGCCGATGCTCGCCAGTGAAAGACATTTGATGCAAAGCACCCAGAATTTGCTAAGGATCCAAGGAATGTAAGGTTTTTGTTGAGCACTGATGGAATGAACCCGTTTGGTGATTTAAGCAGCTCACACAGCACATGGCCAGTTCTTCTCACAATGTATAATCTTCCAACATGGATATGTCAGAAACGAAAGTATATTCTTCTCACTATCCTCATACAAGGTCCGAAGCAACCTGGAATCGATATAGATGTTTTTCTTGAGCCTTTGATGGAGGACATGGAGGAGCTATGGAAAGAGGGGTTACGACTGTGGGATGAGTTTAAGCGGGAGCACTTCAATCTACGTGCGATCATATTCGTTACCATCAATGATCTACCTGCAAACTTTTCGTTATCTAGGCAGATTAAAGGGAAGACTAGATGTCTGAAATGTTTGGATAAAACTTCGTACAAATACCTGACGTCGTCTAAGAAGACAGTGTACATGCGACATCGACGGTTCCTACCACGAAAACACAAGTATTGTAAGATGGCCAGATTGTTCGACAAGACAGTGGAGAATGAGACTGTCCCTGAAACACGAAGTGGTAGTTACGTGTATGAGATAACAAATAAGATTAAGGTTGTATTTGGCAAGGGAAAGAAGAAGACAGCAAAGAGGAAGAAAGTTGATGATGACGAAGATACTACATTGCCATTCAAGAAGCACTCAATTTTCTTCAGATACTTAGATTACTGGAAGGACCTAGAGATTCGTCATACAATTGATGTTATGCACCTCGAGAAGAACGTGTTTGATAACACCATCGGCACCTTGCTGGACATCCCGAGTAAGACGAAGGATGGACTGAAGTCATGTAATGATCTTGTAAATTTGGACATAAGGCATGACCTTCACTCAGTAGAGCTGGCAAATGGAAAGACCAAGATTTCTCCTGTTTGTTACTCGTTGACACTTGAAGAGAAAAAAACATTCTATAAATGCTTGCAAGGGGTGAGAATGCCTACTGGTTTCTCATCGAACATCAGGAAGCTAGTCTCAACGAAAGATTTGACCATTTCCAGATACAATGCGCATGACTACCATAGGATGCTAACGGTATTCCTACCAATTGCTATAAGGGCAGTCAAACCTGTCCATACCAAGGTGGTTATAATAAAGTTGTGCTACTTTTTCAATTGAATATCACAAAAGGTATTTGATCCTCTCGAATTAGGTACCCTTCAGACATTTGCTGTCGAGACCGTATGCCAACTTGAGATGTATTTCTCACCATCATATTTAGATATGATGGAGCATTTGATCGTTCACATCGTCTCTCAGATTATTGAACTTGGTCCCTTATACTTACACTAGATGTGGGCGTATGAGCGTTACATGTCGATCCTCAAAGGCTATGTACGCAATCGCGCTCACCCCGAAGGATCAATGATAGAGGGATACACAACTGAAGAGGCAGTCGAGTGTTGTATGGATTACATAAAGGATGGTAATGCCATTGGGATTCCTGTGCATCGACACGAAGGGAGATTATCTGGAAGGGGTACTGTTGGTAGGAAGCAGTTCTTCGATAATGATTACAAAATGGTGGCCGTGGCACACAACAGCGTTCTACAACAGCTCGCTATCGTTGAGCCATTCATTGAGCGACACATTGAAGAAATCAAAGCCTGCTTCCCAGGACAATCTGTTGATTGGGTATCAAGAGAGCACAAGCGTCGATTTCCTCAATGGTTCAAAGATCTAAACCTGCCAGTCGGTGATTCTATAGAGCAACTTACTTTACAAAGATTGGCAAGTGGGCCTTCAAGTATTGTCAACTCATGGCAAGGGTACGACATCAATGGATTTACCTTGTACACGACTACGAAGGACAAGAAAAGCACAGCACAAAACAGTGGGATTCGTCTTGAAGCGATTGACACAAATGATGAAAAGAAGTTGTATTACGAGACCATAAAGGAAATATGGGAACTCGACTACAGCCTGAACATCTAGATCCCTATGCTCCGTTGTCAATGGGTGAAAGACACGACAGGGGTTTCCGTGGACGACTACGGGCTAACGATAGTCGATCATAGTAAAACAGGCCACAAGGATGATCCATGGGTTTTAGCAGAGCGTGTGGCTCAAGTTTTTTATGTGAAGGACCCTTCGGATGAAAGGATGGATATTGTCGTATCCGAAAAGCAACAAATTATCGGCATCGACAACATCGAAGACCCCGCCGATTACAACCAATTCGATCATGTACCATTGTTTACTGATCTTCCTATGCGAATTCAGAAAGTTGAGCAAACCATCGATGAAGCTAATATGTGGTACATTCGATCAGATGGTGTTGCAAAGATAATTAAGCCCTAGTTCTTTTGTAACCTTTAGTTGTCATGGTGTTCCAAATTTAACGGGATGAATTAAAGTGGCCCTTCTTTTGTACTCATTAGCATGTAACATTTGGTAATGAGTTTATTTATTGCCAAAATATATGAAATTTTAGTTGTACCAATATATTGGAAAAATTATCTCTAATAAAAAATTTTAGTTGTACCAATGAAATTTTAATTTACTTAGATGAAAAAAAATGTATAACTTATTATATGTAATAAAATAAAAACTTGTTTTCGCATGCGGGTTCTTAAGCTGACCGCATGGAAAGATCATTTTCGCATGCGGCCGCCGTAACTGGCCGCATGGAAAGATCATTTTCGCATGCGGTCTCTTAAGCCGGCCGCATGGAAAGATCATTTTCGCATGCGGCCTTCTAAGCAGGCCGCATGGAAAGATCATTTTTCAATGCGGCCGCTTAAGCCAGCCGTATGCGATGATCTGGGCCTATATATAGGGAGCGCGGGGTGCCAAAATTTTCCAAGTCCCAGGCGCCGCCGAACCCTAGCCGCTAGCCTGCCAAAATTTTGCGTCGACCCCACCGCAATCGCCTAGACCTCCCTGCCGCTACCAAGACCTCCCCGTCTCCGCCTCTCCCCTCGCCTCCCGCTACCGACCTGTCCCCTCGCCTCCCGCTGCCCCCTCCACGCCGGTCGCCTCCACGCCACCGACACTGTCGCCCTCGTCGCCGGCCTCCTCTCCTCCTCCCTAGCCACCGGCTCCCCCATCGCCGCCGCCGGCTCCTCCTCCTCCTCCTCCATGCGCGCCAACACCACCAGCTCCTCCTCCTCCTCCTCGACGCCGACGCCGGCTCCTCCTCCTCCTCCTCCACGCCGACGCCGTCAGCTCCTCCTCCTCCTCCTCCTTCAAGGTAGAATTTGGAAGGGATGAAGTTGTACTAATTATTTTACAGATTGATTTACTGATTGATTGTTATGTATTGGGACTTATTAAATCGATGAATTGGGACTTATGTATTGGGACTTATTAAATCAAAATGTGAGTTATGTATTGGGACTTATTAAATCGATGAATTTGTGAATTTATGTGCAATCGATGAGTTTGTGAATTTTTGTGAGTTTGACATTTCCCATAACAATGGTTGTAGTATAAATTCTCTGAAATGGATATTTTCAATTCTCTGAAATGGTTGTAGCACTGAAATCTGAATACTAGCACTTGTTCTGAATTCTCTGAAAATGGTTGTAGTATAAATTCAAGGATGTGAATTCTAAAATCTTGTCTTGTATAATTTTTGTTGGCCATAAGGCCCATGTAGCCTTTGTATAAATTTTGTCTGAAATCTGAATATTTTGTTCTGAAATCTGAGACTACTGAATTTTTGAAGGGAAGTACTATACTGAATTTTGAAGGGAAGTACTGTACTGAATTTTGTCTTTATCTGATCTGAAATCTAAAGGTCTGAAATCTGGTCTGAAATTTTTTGTCTGAAATCTGATCTGAAATCTAAAAGTCTTTATCTGAAATTTTTGTCTGAAATCTGATCTGAAATTTTTGTCTGAAATCTGATCTAAAATCTAATCTAAAATCTAAAATCTGGTCTGAAACCAATGTCTTTATCTGATCTGAAATCTAAAAGTCTGAAATCTGATCTGAAATCTAAAAGTCTGAAATCTGCAAGTTAACAGTATATATCCCATATATATACTGTATATACCAAAAATTTTGGTATGCCATATGTTGCAAGTTAACAGTATATATCCCATATATATATGCCAATCGTTAGACTGATCACATAACAACATTGAGCCACATATATATGATATGATATGTTAACTTTAATTTTCTAAGGCACGTAAAAAAATAATGTCTTGAGGAATTAATCCTTAAAAGGGTTTTTACGAATAATACTCCATCCGTTTTATATTATAATTCATTTTAATGTACTCATTTTTCTTACGTCAATATGGAAGATGTCAAACGACAAGGTTCCATCAAACACACCAGTAGCGCCTGAAGAAGGCAAAGCTCCTCAAATTTCCGGTAGCAACAATCAGGCTGACGCTTCTAGTGAAGAAACGTGGCGCACACCAAGTGACCCGATGGAAATAACACAAGTCGCCCCTCGCAATGATGATCCAGACTACATACCTATGGAACAGGCCTTAAGTGTTGAACATCATTAGCCATATATTATTTCCTACCTAAATACCAAATCCGCCTAATGGTATAGAGAGTTACTTATATTGTGCAGATGGTAGTCCGACGTCGCTCGAAACATAAAGCCGCGAGGACTCGTAGAGCGGAAGAAGTTGAAATGGACACTGCTACGTCTGCCCCGGATCATACGGATACATCTGCGAGTGCAGGCGGGAGTGGGAAAAGAAGACGTGGTGAGAGAAGTAAGAACAAATTACCAAAGGAAATCTACAACGTCATTACTCTCGATCAGGATGGGAAGCCCATCGAGCCATCGATTGTGAGGCCCAGGTTCAGCAACACCTGTGGCACTCTAGTCAGGACACATTGTCCAATCAATGTCAAGTTGTGGGAAAAGGTGGACGACAACATCAAGACACTCCTCTGGAATGATTTGCAGAAGTATTTCATGTACCCTCCTGGAGCGGAGGTCAGGGGCAGAGAGTACGCACTGAAGAAGATGGGAGATTGATGGCGACAGTGGAAGTCCGATCTAAATCGGAATTATGTTCAGAAGAATCTCCCCCCGTTCAACGAATATGGACATATATCGCAGGCTGACTGGGATATATGTCCATGTCAGACTGTCAGAAGTCAGTACTAAGAGCCCAAGATGAAGTGCAATCTTGGGTATCTGCAGATGTGCCTGAAAATTACAAATATGGCAAGCCATTCTTACCAACTTATCTTCTGAACAACCTACCCTGGAAAATGAGGGTAATGCATGAATGGTACATCAAGGTAGCTAGGAAGGGTCTCGGTTTCATAAGCGTCGCCGTCTCGGAAGGTGCTTTCATGAGTGGTCCTAATGGGATATTCTTTATCTCTTTCCGGGACCTGTACGCCATCTACAAGCTAGATAAAATGGACGTGAATCTCGTTGCCGCGTTCTGCCTGTAAGTCTGAACTCTTATATGTTACACGTATCATTCCAAACAAAAAAAACCATATCTCATTACTTCAATTTACATTGTACAGGATGCAATTCCACGAAGCTGATAGAACTAGATCACCGGTTGGATACGTCGATCCAACAAGGATATGCAAAACGTAACACACCGTACAGATGAGAGCCGACTGCACGGAATTGGTTGACAAGACCCCTAAAGAAAAAGAAGAATATATCAAGAAATTGCACAAGACCAAGAAGCTAGAGGTAGCAACATAATTGGCAATAGCAATGTTGGCGCACGCCGACAAAAATGTCTTAATGGTCCCCTTCGCGTTGAAGTAAGCTTTCTCTTATATGTGTTAAATTAATTTATCATTTTTGGAATTTTCTGTCTCTAATTAGTCTTTCTTAATTGCAGCGACCACTACATATTATTCCTCGTATATCCAAAAGACCAATTGATTATATCGTTGGACCCCGCACACTATGACAAGGAGACGTTTATGGAATTCCTCACTATTTTGAATTTGTAAGTTATAAACATTTCAATAGATATTTTTTGCGACTTCCAGTGTTCTAAGTACTGAAGAAACAATTGTTTTGTTCAAACAGAGCACACAAGTACTACCGCAAAAAAGGTGGACCAGTACATGATCTGGCCAAGAAGAAGTTATCTGTCAAGACTGGCTGGCCGGTACAAACATATATATGCCAATACAACAAACTATCGTACATTACTTCCTGAATTATGTCTAATGATCGGTCCCTCGTAATTATATCGCAGTGTTACAAACAACCAGTGGGAACCAACTTGTGCGGATATTACGTGTGCGAGATGCTCAGAGTCAACGGGAGGTACCAAACAACCAGTGACTAAGTCAGCATATTCTTCTTTACAAAGAAACTCAATTAGAATACACATTTCACTTAGTAACATTTTATTGACTTTTCTGTCCACAGATCCCGAAAATCCCTTATATTGCACAACGATTCGACGACAGGACTATCTGGAACGTGAACGCTGACCTCTGCCGATTCATCCGTCGTGATGTCTGCAACGCAAGAGGTCTCTTCTACGACAACCAGAGTGAACTCGCATTGGAAGACAAATTTTAACCTCTCAAAGAGTGAGAGAAAGAACATATGCAATGACATGTACACTACTTATATATTTGATGAAACATTATGGCATTTGTAATATATGCTTCGTATGTAAATAACGTTTGAATTTTTGGTTATGTATTTGATGTTTGTTACAGTAATAACAACAATTCGACTATTTCATATGCTTACTATTCCAAAATATGATAATAAATCATACAAAATATAATATTAAATACGACACGCATCTTTCCAAACGGCTAGAATATTAATTTTACTGTTGAAAAATTGATTTTTCCATGCGGTCCACTTAACAAGACCGCATGCGAAGATAGTCTATCTTCGTATGCGGCTACTTAAATCGGTCGCATGCGAAGATTGATTTTCGCATGTGGCCGTCTTAAGTGACCGCATGTGAAGATCGATCTTCGCATGCGGCTGGGCCGGTCGCATACGCAAATGGTGATCTTCGCAGACCATTTCGCGCATGCGGGCCGACCAACCGCATGCGAAGATCAATTCCGCCCGTCTGCAAAAACCATTTCTGTAGTAGTGAAGAAGGTATACAAGCAGTCATTACCCCTCAAGAGATTTAAAATCCATTCCAGTCACAATAGATTGATATATGTTACAACACAAACACAATAAAAACGTATTTATAAGATAGGAGAATCACATCTAGAAGGGAAGTTGTACTATACATTTTGAACAGCTATATACTATATAATTAATATACTGCTAGGAGGCTTCATTTGGAGTACGTGCTACAAGCAGTACAAGGGAAGTTGCCCATTCGGTTGTCCCCATGCTACGTACGTAAAAATTAAGGGCGACTTAACAAATCCTTCAGTTATTAACTAGCTAGCTAGTTTTGGGAAATAATACATACTGATACTGTACTACTGTATGGAATGGTATATATATATGTTGAATGAAGAATCGAATAGTACGTATGACGATGCAGTGCATGTGCATTGCTTCAAATCTTCTCCAAGGCGAGGAAGACGTTGGTAAGTTGGTCAAGCTTGTCGTTGTGGCGGTAGTATTTGTCCAGCAGCTGGGTGTACCTCCGGAAGAGGCCGTCCATGGCGTCCCACCCGAAGTGTGGGCCCAGCATCGGCTCCACCACCGCCCTGATGGTGCTGCTCGTCTGCGCCGCCAGCTCTGCCGATGTTGCTTGGGCTTGGTAGCGGCTCACCTCGAAGAGCTCCATCCTCCTCACCTCGAAGGACCCCTCCTCGCGGATGGCCTCCGTCAGCTCCTCCGGGCAGGGCCCGTAGAAGGGCGCGTCGAAGGACTCAAGCTTCCTGCGGGCGTCGTCGACGAGGGCCTCGGCGAGCAGGTCCCAGAGGTGGCAGTCGTGCGGCGAGGGCCCCGCCTCCCGCCTGGCGACTAAGGTGAGGAGGAGGAGGCCTCCGCGGCGCACCTCCTCGGCGCGGCAGGCGAGGAAGAGGCGGAAGTCGGCCTGGAACTGCGCCCTGTAGGCGTCCAGCACCCTCGCCGGCCCGCCCGCCGACACGTACATCCTCCCCTCGTTGGGCGCCGCATCCGCGGGTGCCCTAGACAGGAAGTGAAGGCTTGACGAGGACACCACGTAGTCGAGGCTATCCGCCGGGAAGATGCGCCCGTAGAAGGACCCCGGCCACGCCGACACCAGGCACCGGCAGCTATTTATTTCCCTTTCCGGCGGCAGCAGCTTCTGCTTCTGGTGGTGCAGCTGCCGGAACACGCTGTTGAAGTCGTTGCTGGGGAGATCGTTGAGGAAGACGTGGAACTCTGCGGGCGGTGCCTCCTGCTGCCGGTCGGCGTCGGCGAGCATGGCCTCAACGGCGTCGATGGCCATGAGCAGCGCGTTGGGGCCTGTGGCGCACCCGAGGTCGGCGATGGCCATGGCGGTCGCGTGCCGTCGACCGCGGCGAACGGCGGCTGCCATCTCTTGCCGCTCCTTCCTGGTCGCCGCAGCGATCGTCCGCTGCATGTCCGAGTTGTTGGCGTAGCTCAGCTCTCCGGCGTCTCCATTGTTCATGCCCACGACCACAAGAACGCCGCCTTCTTGCGACGGCGGCCGCGGCGGCAGCAGCTCCATTGCTCCAGCTACACTCTGCATCATCATATGCAAAAAACTGGGTGCTGCTAATCGCCGCCTAATACTACTCACACCATGTGTACCTGCCAGTTTACACTATATATGTATATACTAATTTCGTTTATTAATATAGATGATACCGTTCAATTTTGAACACAAATTTAACAATTTGTATTATTCAAAAAGTTTACGCAATTATACTACACTCTCACAGCATGCATCTGGTAGTTATTTACCACCATAATATATATATATATATATATATATATATATATATATATATATATATATATATATATATATATATATATATATATATATATATATATATATATATATATATATATATATATATTACTCGTATATGTAAAAAATATTTTTTATTTCTTATATGTCATTTAAATAGTTATAAAAAATAAATTAATATAAAACATATCATCTTATATGTTTATAAAGCGATATATTTTATATTAATTTATATTAATAATTTTTTATAATTATTTAAATAACATGCAAAGAAACGATATGCACCACGCGCAAGCATAGTTAGAGTACGATCGACTACGAAGAAGTGCAGGCTAGGTGGTTCTCACAAATTTGACAAGTCAATTCTTCTATATATCCACGTACGTCACCTGCAAACAACAAATGTGATGACTGCTTCATTTGTAAATAATAACCACACGATTTTTTTCTAGAGCATTAATTAATTTACTCTTTTATCTTTGATTCATAAGGAAGGCCCGCATCACACTTAGTTATTTCACTGTTAATTACTAATTAGTAAAGCTGTGTAAAGGTGATATATATCTGTATTACATAGATACTTGATTAGCTTCCACTTAATTAAATTAACTTTAATTGGGGATCGAAGCTATATATAGGTGTCAACTGGACTATTTTTCTTATTATTTTAATAAATAATAATAATAAAAGACTGTGTGTCAGTTTGGAGTGTTAACTATATTTTGCACAATATATTTAACAATTCAAAAATTTAGAATGAATTAGCACCCAAGTTGTAATTAAATATATTGGAGTTTCGTCTTAATTAATTAATAACCTGATCGAAATACTTAAGTTAACAATTCGGAAATTTGAATTCAATAATTAGCGAAACGTAGACGTGCTCTTCTTGAAATTGAATTTAAATATATAGATATGCATATTAATTTATTGAATTTAATTTCTCCGATTACCACCACCGACGGCTTTTTCACTTCCCTGTCCCAACTTTTGTGAGCAGGATATGATATAGGAGTACTATAACCAGCACTTCATCTACTTCTAGCAAACAGCTCCCTCTACCTACCTATCGATCGACTTTTCTTTTGTGTCATCCGTTAATTAAGTTTGAGAGCGATATGAGTGGGCGTACGATGTTTAAATCAAGAAGAATTGAAACACCAATTCGGAGTATTCCCATTATAAAATGGACACTTGGGCATGCCCCTACCAAGCATATATCTGTACTAGATATCTCACATCGGACGTGGATTTTTATCAATATCCTCTCGTTTTGCGTATATCATCCGAAAACTCATCAATTTTTTTTAAAAAAATAATAACATAAATCAATATATGATATATCAGTACTTCATAAACATGCAAATTCAAATTCAACTAGTACAAGTAGAACAAAAAAAATGATTGTGAATAGCGTTTACTATTCATACTAAAATTTTGTTTATATTTGTGTAGGTTGAATTTGAATTTGCATGTGTTTATGGAATAACATATCTCATATTGATCTATCATGTTATTTTTAAAAAAAATTAATAATTATTTGAGTGATATGTAAAAATAAAGGATATCCAAAAATGAAGAGAGTTTTTCATCTCACATCCGCTAGCTAGTAGCATCTGCTGCTAGAGTGAGCTTATAAATTAATTAGGTGTACGTCGTAGTACATGCATGGTGCTTTCAGGCACATGTTAACTAATTGTTCACAACAACGAGTGCACCACATATACCAAATTGAGCTCGTGTTAATTGATGTATTATTGCATTCACACAATCAGCATGTGGCGTCCTTGCCCTCTGAATTCTGCTCCACATATATATATATATATATATATATATATATATATATATATATATATATATATATATATATATATATATATATANCACGAAGAAACATATACGGTGAGATCGATGATCGATCGAGACTCGATCCCCTGTGTGGCCCTGTTTTTTCTATGGTTGATTGGTTGGCCACTTGGCCAGCCATGAGACTCGAGAGAGATATTGTTGATGTATAGATATTGATCGATCGATGAGCAAGAGGCCGGCCGGGACACAGACATTAATTATCTGATGCTTATCTACCATTGCTAGACAATAATCAACTCGTGAGAACGGTACTCGCTCGGAGTAGTCCACAAACGTATACATACTTGCTGCCTCCGGTTTAATGGTATGACCCAATTAATCAAAGCTATAAATATTTTTAGCTTTTAGACGTACAAAGCTAAAGCGGCAAGTCTTTGAAATAGACCGAGTGTAGTGTCAAATTGTAGTATGCCATGCATATCATAATTTACACCCCACAAATTAAATAATAGATTTTAACTTAAATTCTAGGAATAAAAGCACAGCACAATTTGGCATATATATATATATATATATATTCGTAACTTTCCGTTCGTCACTTTTTTTTCGTCTGTCAGAAAGGCAAATTAGACTTTCGGTTTTTTTGGGCCGAACGTGCCCTTGCGGGCTGAGGCGAAGAAGAGAAGGGAGGAAAGTGGCCGGCAAGGGACATCAATTAGACTTTTGGTTGTTTGCTATGTCAAATCTGACCCAAAGAGAAATGAGGATTTTTACTTAGAGGAGGAAAATGAGCCGTCAGGGGATGACAATTAGACTTTTGGCTATTTGCTGGGCCGAACCTGACCCAAAGAAAAAGGAGGGTTTTATTTAGATTTTTATTTAAATAAATATTGAAATGGTGTTTGTATTATTAAAATTAGCAATTGACCTCTGAAAATTCCGAGAAAATTTCAGAGAATTTCAGAGAGTGTAACTAATCGTGGATAATTTAATAAAAATTAAATCCAGTCATGTAATTTTATTTCTCACACTTACTTTATTTTACTTGTAAATTAATTTAATTCTACACCTACCTATTTAGAAATACCCAAGTATTCCAAAATATTTGTATTTTAATTAATTACATAATGTAAATTTTTCTCAACTTTTTCCTCAAATTTTTCGTCTTTTCTCCCCGTTGTATATATATATATATATATATATATATAAAATCTTACAAATAAAAACCATAATCCCACCTTACCTACTAATAAATAAGCCGAGCCGAGTGACTCCTGTAGGCCAAAGCCGAGTAACTCCTTGTAGTCAATATGTATATGATGTAACTATTTATACGACAACTACTAAATTTAATTAACTAAAAGTATATTTTGCTCATTTATCTTTATTTTTACCTTATCTCAATCAATCATTAACTTGTTAACACCAAAATTTGGTAAGCCCGAAGTCATCATCGGCTTAGGAATCGTATCGATTTCAGAGTCCTGAGATGAACCGATGGACATATCAAGTTGCCAACAATTGGATTCTTGGTGGATTTGGTTAAGAAAATTAATCAATTAAAGAAAGTTTATCCAGAAAAGACCGAGTTCGAGGAGAATGCAGTATGACAAGTTATCTATTAATTGGGTAGAGTTAATTAGTTTTCTTTTATTTTTAGAAAAGATTGTTTAGAGTCCGAATAGGATTTGTATCTTTTACTTTATCTTTAGGAAAGTTTGGTCTTGTCCAATAAGAACTAGTATCTACTCATGGCTATGAATATGTACACCTAGGGTCTATGTAATTTATCTTTCGATCAATACAACTTTCGGCGCATCGCCACCCTTTTTCCCGAGATTTTTATTTATCAACCGGTGGAACTTGGCACCTGACGCGGGGCTGCATCGGCTTTCGATCTCCGACGAAGGGGTAAGTCTTACGTTTCGTCGGCCCTACCTATTTATCATATATCTTAGTTAATCTAGTTTGGCAGCTCGATTTACTTGTATCGGTTGGGATCTGTTTTAGGGTTTTTACCGGTATCGGCTAAATTGTTTTGCTAGGTTAGATTAGCTAAGGTATCCACCACTCTTAAAATCAGTTGAAGACTTGATTGTCTAGATATTATATTTTTTTTCATACTTTGCGCTGCATCAGCCCTAGTCATGCTTAGAATCATAATATATAACCAGCTTTTGATTGCCAATAAGAGTTTCATCGGGGTTTTAACCGATAAGTTATCTGGATGTTGCATCGGCTCATAAGGATTACATGCAAGTTGCCCGATGAGAGCAAAGGTTTCATTGATTATCTAATCGTATGGATTTAATGACATCGGATCTCTAGCCGATGTATGTTTTAACATTTGGATCAACATTTATTCTATCATATGACTATTAGCCGATTGTTTTTTATCAGATTATATTATTGTTTTATTCCATTATATCAGCCGATTGTCTTTATATTGTTATTTACATCAAGTGTCAGATTCTACATTGATATATAGCCAATTGCTCAAAATCCTATCGACATCGGCTAGTATCAGCATCGGCTGGAATTACTCCATCGGCTTATTAGCCGATCGGCTATTTGATCTACTGTTTATATATCTTGTCAGCTGTAGGATCAAACTGACTGGCACGTCCGCATCTCATCAATTTTAGGACCTGCACTGGAGCTAAGCAGATCCTTCAAGCCTTCGTGTGTCACACGCAGGATCTACATCAACACATCTTTTAGCACGTTCGACAGAACAGATTTTACGTCAACACAACCTAGGCCCTGTTTAGTTCCAAACTTCAAACTTCAAAATTCATCACATCGAATGTTTGGACACATGCATGAAGTATTAAATGTGGACGAAAAAAAACTAATTATACAGTTTGCGTGTAAATTGCGAGACGAATCTTTTGAGCCTAATTGCACCATGATTTGACAATGTGGTGCTACAGTAAACATTTGCTAATGACGGATTAATTAGGCTCAAAAGATTCGTCTCGCAGTTTACAGGCGGAATCTGTAATTTGTTTTGTTATTAGACTATATTTAATACTTTAAATGTGTGTCCGTATATCTGATATGACCTGATGTGATGTTTTTTTTCAAAATTTTTTGAATCTAAACACGGGCCTACTTAAAATATCTGTGAGGTTTTTGCAATCCATCGTCTCGTGGATGTGATCGGTTTCAGATTCAACGTGTTTGCCACGTCACTACCGTCCATCAGGTTGGTTCCAGGTCCATTCAGTTTTGGTTGGTCGTCTCTGGAAAAAGTAAAAGAAAACGCGATCGATGGACGTCCAGGTCGGTTGCCAGATCAAGCAATCTTCTCTCCCTTGTATCGCCAAGTCGATCCGATTCTATTTCGTGTTCGTTCTCGGGAGTGTAGCGTGGCCGTGCTAGCCCACTCTGCTCCAGTGTGAAGGGACAATATGTGTCGATCCTTCACTCATCTACGGAGGTGGGAGGACGCATGTGTCGTCATCATGCCGATGAGGATCCTCGCTGGAAGGAGGGAGCTCAATGGGATTTTTTTAGTGGATTTGGTTACAAAAATATGTCAAATAGTCGATAAAAAACTTATCCAGAATATATCGAGTTCAAGTGAAAAATGTCGCAGCAAGCAAACTTTTTATAGGTGTTCATGGCATTACTCATTGTACTCTATGTGCTCAAAACATGAGAACAATTTTCTCAGCAACATGAGGTAGCCTCGCTGCCTCCATGGTACTCTTACGCGTTTGCGTTGAAATGGAAAAATAGACGCAAAGAGGTAGAGCCAATATCCTGCCACCACGCAATCCTTACACACGTTGCTCCAGCAGCACGTAAATGGTGATGGGGCTTCCTCCCTTAACGTTGCTTATCTAATGTTTTGGCTTCACCACACCACTTGTTCTCTATGTGTTTTTTATTTAAGGGTGCATATCTAGGACTGATGTGTAATTTATAAGCATAAGTTGTAATTTTTAGTAAAATATTTTGAACTATAGGACGGTGAGATAGCTTTGATGCAAGCTCTTGGCTTCATAAGGACCAGGTAAAATACCATTGAAGCTATCAAGTCCATAAACATCAATTTTTCCTTGTTTTTTTAAGAAAGAGTATGTAGGTGGTATTAAAGTGCATCTCAGTATTTCAGTGACATGAAACTAAAGTCACAAAATAAAAAAAATTGAAAACTTACAAAAGCCATCTCATAAGTCACTTGAAATTTAACACTCCACCCTAAAAATCATTTTATTACAAATGCCCTTAACCCCATACTCAATTTTATTGTAAAAACCATTTCAGTGTATGTGCTTAACCGAATCAACATATTTTCATAAATCATGAGCCGTCAATGTGATCTTTACCAAACTTAAATACTTCTAGGAGTGTAGACTTGACAAAAGATTCCACAACAAAATTGCCGATGAAAGCTTAAACATTGTCATACCGAGTTTCGCTATATGCACAAAAAAAAGTTCAATGAAACATGAAGAATAAGTCTAATATAAACACTTGAACAAAATTGACTCAACTAACTTAGCCTGTGATGGCTCTACGTCATCGAGAACGAGCTAATTCGGTTAAGCATGTACGCATTGGGATGGTTTTTTTGCAACAAAACTAAATGAGGATGGGTATTTACAACAAAATGATTTATGGATGAAATTTTCAACTTTAAGTTATTTATGGGATGGTTTTTGTTTTTTTTTTTCCATTTTTTTCAAAACGACATGTTTCACATTTTTTTTATGGGCTTACATCGTGGGCCGGGCAGCCCAACCCATTCCGCCCCACCTGCAACGACCTGATCGAGTTAGAGTTGTTCATCCGCACCGAAGCTGCTGCTGCTCCCTCCCTCCCTTGCCGCCGCCGCCGCCGCCCCGCGCCCATCGCCCGTTCCGTCCAGGCCGACGCCGACGCTCCCTCGGCCAGATCCAACCGCCTAGCTACGGCGCTCCCTTTCTGTCCGTTTGATGGGACATTTATTTGGGCGGCAGGTAGCTAGCTAGGGTTTGAACAATGAAGTCCATCCAAGACTATCTTGCTCGCTCCAACTCCAAGTCCAAGGTCCCTCCTCCTCTCTTTCTTCTCCTCTCCGCCCCTACACATGCTGAGTCCGCATATGATTCTCGCACTACCTACTTTGAGTCTCCCAGTAGCCTCCTGTATTCATTCTAGTTCGATAGAACTAGTAGAAATATCATCAGCTTTTGCTTAATTGCTCAATAGAATTATAAGAAAATTTATGTTTCTCCTTCCTTTTGGACTAGGCTTAATATACATATATGATCAGTCTCTTAACTCTTGAAACCGGGTAAAACCTGTACCTCCAACGTGTTTAACAGTGCTTTTACCCAAATTGGAGATGAGACCTGCTTGTCTTAGAGGATCACGATTCTTCATCCACCACCCACCGTTCTCCAAATCATCGTTTGTCGTGTGGGCCCACCATTTATTCTCAATGACAAGTGGACATCACCCCCTATGCTGGCCAAAACCATGTCAAACGGGGACAAGATTTATCCTGTTTTGAGAGTTTGAGGTATGAGTTGTATATGGTTTTAAAGTTAAGGGATGAGAATCAGCCCAAGTGAAAAAAAAATCCAGGGACATGAAAAACAGACTTTTTCCATAGAATTATCATCTTTCTACTGCCAGTTTTTCTCAGTGCCCCTGTTGCCTATTCTACTTTGCAGAATTTAGAGTTGGTTATGAAAGATGACATCCCTCTGGGAGCTGCCAAAAACTCAACTGCTGCTCCTGATTCCAGTCATGCTGTCGAAGAAGAATATGTTAGTAAGAGAAAACTGACATCGAGTGTGTGGAAAGAATTCAAGAGGAAGAAAATTGACAGCAAGTGGAAAGCCGAGTGCCTTTGGTGCCATAAGAGGCTCGGAGGGGACACTAAAAATGGCACCAAACATTTGCACGATCATCTCAGCAAATGTCCTCGTCGCAGGAGTAATAAAGCCAGCAAGCCAGCTCCCTCCAAATGTACAAAGGATACTGATGAACCCACTGTTGCTTCTTTAGAAAGCTCCACCTTTAGCCAGGATGTTGCCAGGATGGAGCTTGCAAGAATGATTATCTTGCATGAATATCCTTTGTCTATTATGGAGCATTACGGTTTCCAAAGGTTTGTTAGGGCTCTTCAACCTTTGTTCCAGCTGGTTCCCAACAGTAGTCTTAAGAAGGATCTTATCAGCATTTATGAGACAGAGAGGGTCAGAGCCAGGGAAATTTTGTGGGAGGCTCAAGGTCGGATTGCAATAACAGCAGATATATGGACATCGGATGATCAAAATAGAGGTTATGTGGCTGTCAGAGCTCATTTTATCGACCAATCCTGGACACTTCAGAGCCGTCTACTGAGGTTTGTTCCTTTTTTTTTTTCGAGTGCATAGATGTGTGTACGTGTATTTCCATATATAGTTGCAGTTTTCTTGGCCCAAATTCCTATTCAGACTATTTTTATGTAAAAACTGATTGTGCTTTGATTGCCACATGCAGCTTTGTACATGTGCCATGGCCGCATACAGCTCAAGCAATTTCTGAAACTCTTTCTTCTTGTTTGAACGAATGGAATCTTGGAAAGAGGATATCAATGGTGATGGCTGATGATTGTTCTACAGATGATACAGTTACAGGGCTCTTAAAGCAAAGGTTGGATACCGAACAACTTTTGTTAGGTGGGTCTTTGCTGAACATGAGATGCTGTGCCTATGTGTTAAGTAGAATCGCCAATAGTTTCCTGGGTGTGATGGGAGGTGCTGTTGATAGGATCCGCGCCAGTGTTGATTTCTGGACAGCAACAACTGAAAGAGATGTAGTGTTTGTTGATGTTGCTCGTGGTTTGAATGTTAATCTCGACAAGAAGTTAACTCTTGATTGTAATAATAGATGGAACTCTACCTTATCCATGCTAAATGTTGCCATAAGCTACAAGCAAGTCTTTGATCACTTAAGGCGAATAGAGGAACAGTATATTTGTGCTCCTGAGGATGATGACTGGAAATTAGCAAAAGAGGTCTGCAGTAAGTTGAAACTGTTTTGTGACATTGCAGAACTGATTTCGGAGGCTAAGTATGCTACTGCTAATATGTACTTCCCCAAGATTTGTGGAATTCGGATGGCCATGAGGAGATGGCCTGGGTGTGAGGATGAACTGATAGGAAGGATGACAAATGAAATAGCCGAGTTGTTTGAGAAATATTGCGTTGAAGTGCATGATCTCATGGCTGTGGCAACTGTCCTAGACCCCAGATATAAGCTTGAGCTACTGCAGTTTTATTTCCCCTCAATTTTTGGTGATGAGGCATACAATGAGATAAATAGAGTCCGACAGCTCTGTTATGATTTGATCAAACAGTATCAGGGCCCCCAATCAAAAGTTGGTGCTATGCAGCCTTGTGGGGGGGAGGAAGAGGGTCCAGATCAGTTATCTAGCTTCGATCTATATGTCGCTTTCAAGTTCTCCAGTGCAGATGTCAAGTCAGAACTAGACAAATACTTGGACGAGCCTGTTATCCCTAGAGCAGTAGACTTTGACATATTAGATTGGTGGAAGATTATGGGGAAGAGGTTTCCAACTCTGCAGATGGTAGCAAGAGACATTTTAGCGGTTCCTGTCTCAAGGGTAGTTTCTGAACCGGCGTTTAGCATTGCTGGAAGGGTTTTGAGTCCACAGCGTAGCAAGCTTTTACCCGATACACTGGAGGCCTTGATGTGCTCGCAAGATTGGCTTCGTGCAGAAAACAGAGGTGTTTGCCTTGTATTATTGTTCATTGTCTGGTAATGTTGATTTCATCCAGTGAAAGAGGTGAGAATGCTGATTGCCTGGTTGTGGAACATGCAGGTGCAGGATCGTCAGGGCTCTTGAGCTGCCTCACTTGCCTGGAAGATGCTGATGTAACTACAAAGGTACGTGTGGTGAAATTCGCCTGTATAGAGTCTCGTCGAACACAAGAGATATGAGTTGTGTTAATCAGTATTATATATTGTTTGGGAATTTTGCCGTATGCAGGAGTGAAGTTTGGACGCCTGTTGATTGTTGGCTGCAAATATATGCTGAAGTTGGTCTCGCACATTCACCAATCACCAGCTGAATTAAAGCGCTGAGATCTGGGTTAGCTTTTCTTGGGTTTATCTCATGAGTATTGTGGGTAAGGAAGGTGGTGTGTATGTTGGAACTGTGAGGAGTCTACTAAAATGAAGAAAGCATTCAGTTGATCAAATGAAGAAAGCATTCAGTTGATCATTCTTTTCAGGAAAGATTAATTGCAAAATTGTGTGCGTAAGCTTGCTGTTGTAACTGATGACCGTTGTTGTGTTGATGGATGGGAGATTAGGGAGTAGTTGGATATGCTGTTTGCTGCTGGTATTAATTAAGCAGGCAGGCAGTATGTGGTTAGAACTCTGCAGTTAAGATGAGGTAGTATCCTGGCTGTTAGTATCTGTCCACTAGAAATGAGAGTGGATTGGAGGGGTTAAATTAATTTTGTTTTGTGTGGCTTGGTTTGAGGAAGGAAACTCTGGTGCTGTGTATAGTTAGCGTCAGAGTTTGGTAAGCACCGTAATACCAGTTTGGAGGAGGATCGGAGAAAGAAGAATAACAAAGAGAGAAGAGAATATGTGTGTGTGGTTTAGTTGGTTAGTTTGTTTGGCTTTGCCTGCAGTGGGAGGGTGCGTGCGTGAAACGGTGACCCAGCCACACAAGCAAACACTTGTTACTTGAGGCCGGTTAATTAGGTGCCGTTTGCTGGCTAATACTCCTACGTACTACTAGCAGTAGTAGTGGTATATTATTGGTGATGCATGCAGATGCAGATGCAGATGCAGATGCAGTAGGCGTTCTTGCTTGTCAATCTTGCTCCTTCCTTCCAAATGCAATTGCGCTTGATGCATCTTGCCGATTCCTTGCACATATCTGCATGCACGTAGACGCACGCTTAGGCTTGTTAGTCTTTAGATTGCTTGTGAAATAAACATGGAATAATCTTACATAAATGCAGGCATGCACGCTAGCTATGTAGCTGTCAGCTAGTAGCTAGTAATTTGCCTTTTCTTTCAGGCAGGCAAGGCAGGCAGGCAGGCCGGCCGGTTGGGTTGCCCTGGTTTGTTGCTAATAGAAGAGGAAGGCACCTAGCTTGCTTGCTTGCACTGTTGGAAGATCCATCATTCGATCCATCCTTATTAATCGTTGGTAAGGCTAGCTGCATCCATTCCAATCCAAATATATATCGATCAATCCCTATACTTCATTTTATCATCGATCAGCGCGGCTAGGGTAGAAGCAAACTAACTCTGTCGTCTGTCATAGGTAGGCTAGGCGGATATATAGTATATCATATATGATGACGACGACGCGGCCGGAGATGGTGTTCTTCGACGTGGAGACGACGGCGCCGTCGTCGTCGCCGGCGGATCATCAGCGTCTGCTCGAGTTCGGCGCCATCGTGGTGTGCCCCCGCAGGCTGGTGGAGGTGGAGAGCTACCACACGCTGATCCGGCCGGCCGACCTGTCCGCCGTGTCGAAGCGGTTCAGCATGGCCGACGACGTGGACGTGGCCTCCGCGCCGACGTTCGAGGAAGTGGCCGACCGCATCTTCGGCGTCCTGGACGGGCGCGTGTGGGCGGGGCACAACATCCAGCGCTTCGACTGCCACCGCATCCGCGAGGCCTTCGCCGGCATCGGGCGGCAGCCACCGGAGGCCGTGGCGATCGTGGACTCGCTGAACGTGCTGGCGCAGGAGTTTGGGCGGCGGGCGGGGGACCTGAAGATGGCGACGCTGGCGTCCTACTTCGGGATCGGGAAGCAGAGGCACAGGAGCCTGGACGACGCCCGCATGAACCTGGAGGTGCTCAAGCACTGCGCCACCGTCCTGCTGCTCGAGTCCACCCTTCCTCCGGGCATGCTGCAGGGCTCCGGCTCCGGCGCCGGCGCCGTCACCAGGAAGAGGAGCAACGGCAGCGCCGGCACAGTCATCAACAACAGTGTTGTCATGACTAGTAAAAGGCAGGGCAGCGGCGGCAAGAGGGACAGCGTGGGAAGGGTGGTGGCGGAGGAGAGGCCCAAGCCCAAGGCAGCAACGACGACGACGACGGCCAAGCCATGCTTCCACATGATCCTCAGGCACTCCAGGACCATCCTCAGATAGTATCGTATCATTCATCCATTGCCCATTGCTTTGCTGCTAACTCACCCATTTATTCTTTCATTGCATTGCATTGCTCCATCGATTGGGGTTTCATTCATTCTTCTTCCTCAACTGTATTCTAGTTTATTTGCTGCTCGTCTTGTCTGCACTGTACATACATACATACATACATACATACATACATATACATATATATATATATATATACATACATACATATATATATCTGTAATTCTCTACTGTATATACACTAACTCCCTCCCTCTGTATAAATCTTGTCTTGTCTATAATTGTAAACATTGATTAAACAAATACATCCATTAATTTCAACTTGTAAACATTCGTCCATTGATCTCATCTAAAGCCTCCTGGATGAGCTGATTAGGCCTTCCTTTTGTCTCACGAGTCACAACCAGGCTTTAAACTCAACAATACTAGTTACACCAACACACGGTGCCAATCGTCAGGCACAAGAACACACACTTCATCTTAAATTTATCCTACACCAAGCTTAACATATGGCGACGATATATATGCCTGCCAACGCCAACATGACTACATTTGACCACACAACAGTCAGTATGCATGCCAATTGAATTGGATGAAATGAACCACCAAACTCTTGGCCTTTTTACAACTTATTCATCTTATTGCACATATAGCTCTGCAACAGTACAGCATTTCAGGAAAGCTATATGGATTCACAGGTGACCTTTCCGTTTTACAACACCAGTACACAGGCTCATAATTCACAAACACACAATTGATGGAACAGGGCACGAGCAGACTAATGAGGATTTTTCACATTGATTGATTGATTGATTGCATCTTACATGCCAGTACACGACAGTATTTACAGACTGACCGACACATATTTACAGACTGACCGACACAATGGACCTGGCTTTTACTACCTTTTGTACACACACAAGATGATATAGCTACAGATGGAGACCTCATTTATGTACATCCGAAAGCTCTCTGCGATTGTGCAGTTTCAAAAGCCACAATCAGAAGGGCAATGCCAACTCAACTCAACAAAAAGAAGCCTAAAAGAAACTAATTTATGCCCTCCTCAGCACACGGAAAATTTACAAGTTTTGGTGGCAGGATAGCGTTAGGGTCAATGAGAATGCTCAGGCAAAGGTGACTGCACAGTGGGGCTCCTTCTTCCCACAAGCAAAACCTTCAATTCTAACTTTTGGGCTACTCGCCCCGCAAGATGGAGAACCTACTTCAGCTCTTCCAGCAGACTTTTTGCCGAAAGAACTCCCTAGAGGAGAAAAGGAAGGTATGTTTTTACCAAACTGTGGATCATGGACAATGGGGTTGTTAGCACGCACAGGAGGTGAGCCACAGAAAAAGCCCACCTGGCTGCTCGAATCAGTATCAACATCAGGGTCATTCTGAAACAAAACGAGGCAATTGGAGAATTATAAATTCAGAATACGTATGGAGGCAGCACAGATAGCTAGCACAATTTGACAGTTCATTTACAGACAGCCACAAGAAGCTACAGGTAAAGCACCTTACTGAGGATGAGGTCAAGGACATCAGAAGCAGGGTCAGCTCTGTACACCGGAAATGTCCTGCAAATAATTAAGAAGCGCACACAGGTCACCAATAACCCTAAGTAATTATGTGAAACGTATATTTTGTCGTCACATGTGAACTGTGCGATGCCCGTTGCTGAATTTGTCGCTTGCTCGTTGTCGTTACTAGAGCCTAGGCACTAGTGTGCGCATATAGTAAAATAATATTTTGCATGAAAGAATCTTTTGTCAATTATTGAATTGAATGAAAATTATGGGCGGTGTCGTGGTATGGTTATTGGTACCATATGTGCATAGATTTTGGTGAGCTCCTTCCTTGGAGCGAATGCATTGCATCCAAAGTGTACAAAATGATATTGGAGTATATATATATGCTAAATTAAATTGCACATATGGTAGCAAAAAAAGGAGGCCCATGCTCATATATAAATATGATTTGGTTAGGGTTTGGGTTGGACCTGTTGATGGAGTCGGGTAGGAAAGGAGGGCGGGGTGACGGGCGGCGAGGCATGGGACAGATGAGCTCGGTGGGCTGGGAATCCATCTGCCAGAATCTTGACCTTCGGTCGGGCATGGGGTCTACTAGTCTCCCTCCTCCATTGGTGAACCAGGTCGAGTAGTGTTCCATGCCTCTATCTGAGTGTGTAGCAGAGACCTGAAACAACAGAAGAGGAAGGCACATGATTTTACTTGTTGATTTTCACAACTCAATCTTTGATCCACTACCTAGTAGGATTTTTTTTTTGATAATAAACTAGTACTAGTGGGCGGTAGTAGTAAACAGCATCGAAATTATTTGTAGTACAAAGAAATTGGAAATCGCATGCACACGGACGTTGGGTTATTAGGTTAAAATACTGAAATAACAAAAAAAATTAAAAAGGAATAAAGGAGGATAGCGGATCTCATCAGAGCGGACCTGAAGCCCCAAATTTTTTGGGGGAAGAAACTGGGTAAACTAGTGTTGTTAGTGGTAGACCATAAGAGTAGAGAAGGTTATTGGGGCAAATTAAGTTGTAGATCTACAAGAGAAGATAGGGTTTGGGGGGGGGGGGGGGGGGCAAAAGAGAGGAGGTGTGCATGTATAGAGAGAGAGGGGGTGGGGTGAGTACTCACCGGTGGGCGAGGATGCAGCGGAGGCACAAGGACGGCGACGGCGAGCGGTGGTCGGAGGATGGAGATCGGCGAAGAAGTTTCCGGTGACGGGGATGGACGGGACGGGGGAGATCCTAGCTAGGGGATGGTCTTGGCGCGGGCATACCTCCTCCTCCTTCTTCCTCTTCCACCGCCGCCGGCACAACACTGCGACTGCGATGCGAACCGCAAACGGAAACAAAAACAAAAATAGAATTTCTTCGTCGAGTATTCTCCTCTTGTTCGTTGGGACTTGGGAGGAGAGACCCCGACATTTATTAGGGGCTGGGCCCTCATGTGTGTATGACGCGTGGGACCATGGCCCGCACGTCAGCCCCTTCCTGCCCCCATCCCCCACAAGCCAAGCAGCCTCCGGAGTGTAAGACATCTCTATCTCCTCCACCAGTCCACTTCAGTCCGGTTCAGCGTTGCCCCAAATCTTAACCATCTCCCGCAAACAAACGTGCTTCAACACTCACAAGACTATTATAATAATAATAATAATAATAATTTTTACGATTATCTGCGGGTTTTTGTCATCGTCCATACTTGTCTTTATCAGATCAAGAAGAAGCACCACTTATTAACATCACCGTTTCTTATGGCCGCAAGTGATCATCTATGACCATCGTGTTATGATCAAACTCTATATTGACTGTCTCTGATAGGTCAACGGCAAAGATTACCATTCAAACATTCGTTCTAATCTAATGGTTTAGTTTCATATCGTTGGTCTATAAGAGAGATATCAACAATGTCCATTATCCCATCTCATTATTGGGCTCGACTGAGAGATGCTACGCCACCATTAGCCTCTATTAGAAAGACATCGATAGGATCAACACTTTGTTAATTGCCTCGAGATATATAAGAGGTGTCATGGTTGGCCCTCGAAGAAAGACATCTAACTCTAACATGAGCAACACCTTTAACCGAGCTAGGGATGGGATATGTTTCCATCAACCTTATAAAAAATGAGGAAAGAAACAAGAATACAATGAAATGAAACGGTGATGAAAGTAGGGGTTGGTTAAATAGAATGTCTCTAAACCTAGGGTTTCATAAACAAAACCTCATCCACGTGGATCTGCGATATTCACATCTTATGAGCATAAGTTTTATCAAAATTACTAGATCCCCATGTGTTGTTGGAACATTTGTACTGTTCTTTTACATCAATTGTCTTGCTGCAGCTCCACCTTCTCTATAGAATCTAATTGGAGTTCTATTTTTAAATGGGACATAGGCCATGAAAACTATAGAAGATAAAATACTACAAGCACGACATGTTTGATCTGGCATGACAATGATGGCATGTTGTTTTGTTTCAAACTAGATTATTTTCTTCCTAAGACGCAAATGTTTTTGTCTCGATGTTGACAGTACCCTCCGTACCGATATGAATATATCCAACATGGATACCATCACCAATTCCATTTCACTACTACATGCCAAAAACTAGCACGTGGTTTTACTAAGACGTCTTTCTAAGCATGCGTAAAGTTGGGGGTGTGCTAGATATGCTGTAAAAGGATAGTGATGTGCTAACGTGTGAACGTATATAATAGAGGGACCAAAAGAGGTAAGTGAAACGATAATTACTATCAAAGAGACAGGATGCATGGACGAGACGTTATTAGAAGACATGGATCTAATATCGTGAATGACTCCTCGTAAAAATTTTTTACACCTGGAGAGCTCAAGTTTTTTTTTACTTTAGAGAGTAACTTAGACCGTGCACGTGCGAATTCAACTATATTGGTTGTATATAAATACATCTACCCTCTCCCGAATAGGAGGAACTCATAACTCGACCGTCTGGAGCGACTCCGCCGCCACCTCATTCCCCTTCCCCCTTTCATCTCAGCGCGTTCTTGCCGGAGATAAGGAGAAAGGGAACCCGTCACTCGTTTGGTTTTATATAAATGCATTCACCCTCCCCCGAATAAAAGGAACTCACAACTCGACTATCTGGAGCAACTCCGCTGCCACCTCATTCCCTTTCCCCCTTTCATCTTAGCGCGTTCTTGCCGAAGATAAGGAGGAAGGGAACCTGTCCCTTGTTTGTTTCTACATAAATACATCTACCCTCTCCCGAATAGGAGGAACTCACAACTCGATCGTCTGGAGCGACTCCGCCGCCACCTCATTCCCCGTCCCCCTTTCATCTCGGCGCGTTCTTGCTGGAGATAAGGAGGAAGGGAAACCATTCCTCGTTTGGTTTTATATAAATACATCTGCTCTTCCCCGAATAGAAGGAACTCACAACTCGACTGTCTGGAGTGACTCCGCTGCCACTTCGTCCCCTCCTCCGTTTCATCTCCGTGCGTTCTCACCGGAGATAAGAAGGAAGGGAACCAATCCCTCATTTGTCTCGGGCATGTTTTAAAATTTTCTCAATAAAATTTTTACGAGATTAGATCGATTATACAATAGAGGTTTTGGCTTCCATGATGTTGATGGGACTTTGGCTTGTTTAAAGTCTTTTGCTTTTTTTTACCCCTTTAGTAGCGGCTATTCCGTTTTGTGAGGCCATCAGTGAAAAATCTAAGAAAACTTCTCTGTCATGTTGTCGACAATCATACCGGCGACGCCGACTTAGGATCGGGGTTTTTAATCTGTTGGATAACATTTGTTTGATGTTGTATCATAAGAATAAAGATGCTGACCGGTATTTGTTCATATGATTTTAGCCGTGTTGAAGTTGGTTAGCTTTTGTGGTGGCGTTTGTATGCTCGTTTATCTTGAGTCGTTCAAAGGTCTCTTTTGGTATATCTTGATTCTTTCTATTTTTCAGCAGCAAAGCAATTTATTTGATATATGTGCCATGTATGGGAAAAAGAAAAACGGTTTAACCAGCTTTTGTTAAAAGAAAGACGTTAGAAAGCGTGCGGGATGGAAGGATGGAAGGCTGTGCTGGTGGGTGTGGACAGCTGGCAAATGTAACGTCGGAGAGAGGAAGGGGGGGGGCATATTGGTCATTTTCCTTCCTTTCTTGCTTGTTGAATGTTGATTTCCCTTCCTTTCCAAATTCCGGGGTCCCAAAAATGCTTTCATTTTGGTAGCGTGGCGTGTGGGGTCCGGTTGGCAGTCACTGCGTTCACACGATGCCACGGCAGCTGACGCGTGGGGTCCACACCCCCTTCCTCTCCGGCGACAGATCGGCCTGGGCTACAAATAGCAGCAAGGACAAGGGAAGGGGGGGAGACCACTGACCACCACCACCACCCCTCTCCTCCGTTGGGTTTTGAGATCGAAAATTTTGAGATTTCAAAACCTCCTCCATTCCCTCCCTCCCTCCCTCCCTCCCTCCCTCGCCCCCCCCTCGACGCCACGTCCCTCCCTCCNCCATGCCTGATCTCCCCTGCGACGGCGATGGCGTCTGCATGGTCTGCCGCGCCGCCGCCCCTCCCGAGGTCGATCTCCTCCGGTGCTCCACATGCGCCACCCCGTGGCACTCCCCGTGCCTCTCCAAGCCCCCCGCCCTCGCCGACGCCGCCCGATGGAGTTGCCCCGACTGCTCCGGGGACTCCACCGACGCCCCGCCCCCCGCCCCTGGGGGCGCCGGCCAACTCGTCGCCGCCATCCGCGCCATCGAGTGCGACGCCACGCTCTCCGACCAGGAGAAGGCGCGCCGCCGCCAGGAGCTTCTCGGCGGCGCCGCGCCCGCCGGTGCCGACGCCGACGATGACGAGGGGGACGACGTCCTCGAGGTCATCGGCAAAAACTTCAGCTGCGCCTTCTGCATGAAACTGCCGGAACGCCCCGTCACCGTCAGTGCTCTTGCTTTCCCCCATTCCTCCTCCTAATCCTCTTACTACTTTCTCTGCTTATATGTGGTATCTCTATCCTGTCTGCTCGCTGTTTCCTTAATTTATCTTGCACCAATGAATAAATCTGCGCCTTCTCCTACCAACTACTGGTAGTAATCTTGTTATATTAATTTATCTTAATGGTAGGGTCGGCTCGGGTGCTATTCCTGCTGATGAGGGGCTATCCCATCTCTTCACACATTTATATTGATTAGAGTTGTACAATATCTGATTATCCGTCAACCTCGGATCATCTTATTTTGAGTTGACACTGCCATTTATTCATTTCTGTTAATTGAATTTACAATTCTTGTTATTGTTTTAAGGTTTCTAACTAGTTGAAATGTGTTAATCATAGACCATTTCTATATGATATTGTTTGCTTTTGTTACCGGTATGTCATTTCTTATTTTCACCGCAAACGTGCGCAAATGCATTTACTGCATCTGTATATGTTTGTTTTAGGTCAGAGACCTAATCTACGCTATGATTTAAATTCCAATAACGGAACAAATCTTCTAAAAAGGCATCCACATAATTTGCTTAGGCGCTAGGCTCATATTCTCCCACCTCGCCAGTCTAACTGATTACCCCCACCAGTTCACATATTTAATCTTGGCTTAAATATATAACTGATTACCCCACCAGTTCACATAACACTATGATTTAAATTCCAATAACTTGCGCAAATATGATATCTGATTATCTGTTTATCAAATCATCTTATATGCATTTATTTATTTCTATCAGGTAAAACCACAATACTTGTTGAAATGCGTTAATCATATACCATTTCTAGATGATAGCTGTTTGCTTTTGTTGCCTGAATGTCATTTCTTATTTTCATTGCACACGCATGTACATGCACTTACTGCTTAGGCGCCATAGAGGATAACGAAATATGTGTTCTAAAAAGGAACCCTCATAACCCGCTTAGGTGCTACTAGGCTTTACATCCTCCCACTAGACCAGTCTAACTAATTATCCCATCAGTTCACATATTTATTGCCTGGAGTTGTATCGTATCTGACTATCAATGAACTGGATCATCTTATGCACCTCTTTGAGTTGATGCTAACACTTCTTTATTTCTATTAATCGAAACTGCAATGCTTGTTACAGCTTAAGTTTTTTTTAAATTGTGAACACATCAATTGTATGCCCTTTCTAGATGATAATTGTTTCTTTTGGTAATGGTAACCGTATGCCATTAATAATTACACCATGTGCATGCATTTACTATGCCTAGATATGTTTGTTTTAGGTCATACCAAATCCAGCCTACAATTTTGATAATGCAACCAGTATCTAAAAAGGCATCCACATTACCTGCCAATCACCCAAGCGGCTGCCTAATCAGTCACTAGACGTTTGTATGTGGTACAGCTAGCTTCAATTGCCATTACATGTTGGTTCTTCTGGATTGATGCAATACCTTGCATTGTTAAAAGTGCTATCTTGTTCTTTTGGGGTATTGGTTTAACCTTCCAGTTTCTGCACATAATTCTTATTTTGATTCATGTATTGTAGGTAGGTAAAAGTTCTTTCTATTCTGTCAATTCATTGGACATTTTTTTGGGTACTGTTTCTAACCATCAGATTCTACTTTTGTCTTGGGCAGACACCATGTGGTCATAACTTTTGCTTGAAGTGCTTCCAGAAATGGATTCACAGTGGAAAAAGGACATGTGGTAAATGCCGGGCACAAATACCAACAAAAATGGCAGAACAGCCAAGAATCAACTCAGCATTAGTTTCTGTTATCCGTATGGCTAAAGTTTCAAAGAATGCCAACTCAGCTGTCTCTGCAGCTGCGTATCATTACATACGAAATGATGATAGACCTGACAAGGCTTTTACAACTGAAAGGGCTAAGAGGGCTGGAAAAGCTAATGCTTCAAGTGGCCAGATCTTTGTTACCATCCCACCCGACCATTTTGGCCCCATTCTTGCAGAGAATGACCCCAAGCGAAGCATTGGTGTTCGAGTTGGGGATACATGGGAAGACAGACTTGAGTGCAGGCAATGGGGTGCTCATTTTCCTCATGTGGCTGGTATTGCTGGCCAGTCCACACATGGTGCTCAGTCGGTAGCCCTCTCGGGTGGGTATGTCGATGATGAGGACCATGGGGAATGGTTTCTATATACTGGAAGGTTAGCAAACTTGACCATTTGCCATCATTCAGTTTTTCTCACTGATCTCTGATACGAGAAATTGCTATACATTCTATAATATAATTTATACTTGTACAGTGGTGGAAGAGATCTAAGTGGGAACAAGCGTACAAACAAGGAGCAGTCCTCAGACCAGAAATTTGAGAAGCTGAATGCTGCTCTTCGTATTAGTTGCCTCAAGGGTTACCCTGTCAGGGTTGTGCGGTATGTTCTTTCTGCCATGATTAAACTTAGCAGTTTAATCTTAAGGAGATTTGTTATGCCTGAGTAAGTTGTAATACCTTTGTAATCTGTGCCTTTCCATTATCATTATAATGGGTAAAATCTTGCTGTAGAAAGATTATTCTGATCTGCCGCTGTTTTAGTTATGTAGATATTTGTTGGCTCTTGAAACAGATTTTTTTTGGTAGGACTACTACTGTTGCTATATGGAGTACTACTGTTTAGTGTATATATTTGTTCTCTTTTGTTTGTCTGTTTGTTATCGATGATCCAAATATATATCCTTTTCACTATTCAGATGATTTATAGTTTGTCATGCCCTCCTAACTGATTACATTCTCTTAAATAAAGGTCCCACAAAGAGAAGCGTTCTTCATATGCTCCTGAAGTTGGTGTGAGGTATGATGGAGTTTACAGGATTGAGAAATGTTGGAGGAAGATTAGTGTTCAGGTAATGCCATTCTCTTGTACACAGCTTTGTGAATGTCGTTTTGTAGTTTTGTGGTCTGCAGTTCATCAGTTGATAATTCATTTTATTGGAAACATAATGGATATTTTGCTGTCTTGTCTTTTAGGGTAAATTCAAGGTTTGCAGGTATCTCTTTGTACGTTGTGACAATGAACCAGCTCCTTGGACTAGGTTCGTTGAAATGCTTACTTTTGACTTGAGTGATGCATATTGTTCATTATTCATTTGAGCAACACATTTTATTCATACTGACATTATGTTATTTGGTTTTAAGTGATATTTATGGTGACCGTCCGAGGCCACTCCCCAAAGTTGATGAGCTGAAAGGTGCAACAGACATATCAGAGAGGAAAGGAACTCCTTCATGGGACTTTGATGTATGTGCATGTTTCTATTTGGTGCAATATCATCATACAATGTTTTATTTTGGCTCCATGTCACCATACTATGCTACTGCTAACCTCTGATTTCTATTGGTTCATAACAGGATAAAGAAGGCTGGAAGTGGGTGAAGCCTCCACCAATCAGCAGAAAGCCTAACCTATCAGGGGATCCTGCAACTGACAAGGAAATCCGGAGGGTTGCAAGGCGTGCACAGATGTCTGTGGCTGAAAGGCTGCTGAAAGGTTCTTTCTGTTGCATGCTTGTTACTTAGATATGCACAATTGCAACTTGTGTTTGTAGCTTCGAAGCACTAAATCGCTCACTCTATATTGGTTTATGTTTCCTGCAGAGTTTGGATGTTCCATTTGCAAGCAAGTGATGAAGGAACCACTCACTACTCCATGTGCTCATAACTTCTGCAAGTTGTGTTTGGTTGGGACATATGGTAGCCAATCGTCTATGAGGGAGAGAAGCCGGGGTGGGCGGACTCTAAGGGCACAGAAGATTGTGAAGAAGTGCCCTTCATGTCCAACTGATATTTGTGACTTCCTAGAGAACCCACAGGTACAAGACAAGATTAGGTTTGTTGAAGCATGTTATTACATGTAAATTCTCTTGCTCATGCTTGGCTTTCTTTGCTGATTTCAGATCAATCGAGAGATGATGGATTTGATTGAGTCCTTGCAAAGAAAGGCTGTTGAAGAAGGTGATACCAAGACAAGCTCAGATGTTAGCAATGGTGCTGAGTCGTCTGGAGATGATGAAAACAACGAAGCTTTAGAGAAGGGAGAGGATGATAGCAGCTTGAACGATGATGGCAAAGTGGTCAAGGCTGTGGTTGAAATCAAGGAAGAGGACCTGCAGCCTAAGAAGAGCAAAGGAGAGGATGAGAAAGGACAAGGTGACAAGAAGAGGAAGGACAGTGCTGATGTGGTGGACATTGCAGTTGAAAAGAAACAGGTGATGAAGCGGGGCTCTGAGAAGGGTGAGAACAAGCAGGCAAGGAAGCGCAAGGGGGATTCTGTTACCACCAATGATGGTAAAAGGATGAAAACCGGTGGTGCTGGTGGTGGTGATGCTATGGAGACAGCAGCGGAAGAGGATGCTCCCCTGATCGGCGGCGGCACTCCTGTGAAGCGCAGCAGCAGGAGTGGTGAGGTTGATGCCAAAGGCGGTGGCGGTAGTCCTGTTGTGAGCAGCCCTCGCAGGGTGACGAGGAGCAGCGCAAAGGCTAGCGGTGAAGCCGATGGTAGCCCTGCGACAAGGACCAGGAGGGCTACCCGCGCTGAAGCCTGAATGAAGATGAATGGATGGCTGGCTGTAGAGGGGAAGAAGACGGAGAGGAGTGTGCTTGAGCCATGGCGGAAGCTGAAGCCATGCCTCCGACTTTTGGGGTCGTATTCGTATATTCTATCTATTTAGTAATTTAGGCCGTTTGCCTTGTGCTGCTCTAAGCTCTTTTGATCCACAAAGGGTGAACTGGAACTGCCGCGATGTGCTTTTGGGTTGGCTGTGTTGGGTTGTTAGTTGAAGGAATATACTTATATACAGTGGTTGCTTTACCTTTACCTGTATGGATGTATGATGGTTGTTCATCGTACTCCTTTCCAATTCCAATTACTGGCATGGTTAGCCTTGGATGCTCATGCTACTCCTTTTCCTAGCACTGTCATGGTTTTCCTTGTTTCTTGCTGCAATGTCTTGTAGCCCATCTCATCTGATCTGTTGCTTAGGCTTGTCAAGTTTGCACAGCACTCTTTTTTGCAGGTTTTGAGATTGATGTGCAATCGAACTCCAACAGCTCCTGTTCTTCTGTACAATTTCCCCATGCAGTTGTGATATTCATCCTCCAACACTGATGTTGATGTGCATGGGTGAATGGACAGAGAGTCACAGACACATGTACTACATAATCTGAGAAGAAGAATGTACTTTCGGTGGTCAATCTCAACCAAAGACTCGACTACTGAACTCAACAACTGTACAGGTTCCAGTTCTCATCTCTCAGAGAGTCAGTCACACGCACACAGCTGTTGCTCTACTACGTTACAATACCAGTTCACAGCTCCATCCATACAGGGCAAAACTGATGATCACTCTCATAACTTTAGTGGAGGTGGAGCATATATGCCTTGCTTGGCAGAGCCTTTCATTCATCATTACATTCACAGGTCGCAAACTTTGGCTCCCTCATAATCAAATAAATACTTAGCAAAACTGGGAATTTCCTAGTTTATCATTACAGCTTCTTGTGCCCTCCCGTTAGTGATTAGGTTTGCTCTAAGGTCGGACGGCAAGTTGAGTTCGCGGTGCCGATAGAATTGCTTTCTTGATCTGGGGAGGTTGATGGACTTGCATCTTTAGTGTCCAAGTTGATGAGCGACCTATTTCTCCCAGCCCTAGACCGCACATTGTTCCCCACAGGAAAAGGCTCCTGCAATAATAATATGTATAAACCGCCATGTCAATCATTTTGTGCGAATAGGGTCAGTCAGACGTGGTCACTCATATGGTATATTTATTGTATACAACAAGAACTAGAGAAATTCACACCTGATCTCCTGCATTTGGACCATCTTTGTGGAAAAGCATAGGTCGGCACCATTTGTCTTCATTCATCAGGCTAGAATTCTGAAAATGAGCAATCAAAGCACTCCTTCCTTGAATCCGGGCGTATGCGAGGGATGCCACCTTTTCACTATTGAATTTCTCCCATTTCTTGCCATTAAATGTCTGCATCAAATGTCAAGTCCAATTAATCCTCTGCATACTTTCAATTAGAAAATGCCAGGGGAAAACTGGTAGTACTCTACAGGGCAGAAATACTTTTTGAAAAATCTTCCTCCCATGAAAAAGAATACAACACAATAATAAAAATACTGTTATATCATATGCTATGCTTATATCTTGGAAGGTACACTAAAAACGGCGAAGCTGACTATTAGCTAGTAATGCATGCATGGTATATATACCTTATAAAATGGGATTATGTGCTGCGGATCAGTCATATTGATAAAAGCATACCCCACGTTACATTTGTTCTGAGAAAAGTGAACATTGCACAAGTCAGTCCCTGAAATTGTACTCACAGTTGCAATCTTTTACACTAAGAAAAAAAGCAGACCTTAAAATCAATTGGAAGATAGATGAAATCGTAGGTTCCACGGTGGTTCTCATCAATGACAGCCAAAAGCAGCTTACAGTTGTACCTGTGGATCACATCAAGTATTGACTTAGTCCACAGAAGAAAAAAAGATACCTGAGTAATGTGCAAGACAACTGGCAACTGGTGGCAAGATGTGCAGAACCTACTTGTTTGGTATGTTCTTGATCATCAGGGTGGTACGTGAGTCTTCACCCTTTGCTATGCGATCAATGTCAAGCTCAAATTGCCGTTTGTTTTCAGACTGTGCAGCATTTCCATCATGTCTGCGACTCCTCATCCGATCATTAGTAGCATCGTACGAAGTGGAAACATGGATCATAGGATTCCGACCATTGATTGCATGGCACATTTGCTGAAGGGATTGAAATCCACCGCCAACTGGGGAGAACATGGCCTCCCTAAAATTTCCTCTGTTGGATGCAAAGGCAGATAATTCTGATGGATATAACTGAGGGCTACCATGCAAACCTACGCTTCCGAGAGATCCTGGATGAAAAGAGTGCACATTTCCAAAACTGCCTCCATTGTCAGGAGCTGAACCCAAGTGATGCTGGTCCATGGGATAAGAACCTGTGTTCAGCATGTGAGGTGGCACACCAGGATAACTATGCACATGCATTGGGTGCTGCAAGTTCGACCACAGTATTGGAGCTGAGGGACTTTGTGGAAAAACATTTGTGTGGTTCCAGGTGTAGTGATATCCATGAAGGGGGCAACTTCCAATTTCAGTAAAGCCAAATGCTGCAAAAAGACAATTTCTGTGCTGATGAAATTCTAACAAAAAAAATCATCAAGCTGGTCAATTCATCAACTACCTCATCCAAGATTTCCAAAAAGGTTCACCATTATGTTGTTATGATAATAAAAACAAAGGTTGGTAAAGCCAACAACGAGCAGTTCAAGCTGAGAACTGTTACCTTCATTATTTTGATCAAAAGAATGACCACAAAAGCCAGCAGAGCCCGCTTTTTGGATATTGTTATCCACTCCGTCTTGTCTAGAGCTAGCATTCCTACCACTTACTGTTATGGACTTAGAGTTATTACAAATGCGGTTGTGATGCTCTGGCAATGAGCGTGGGTGGAGGGTCTGTATTCCACGTTCAAAGTTTCCTTGACCAAGAGGTCCACTAAGATCACCAACAGAGGCTTGATTATTGTGCTGAAGTGTAGATTTAATTCTGATAGGTGAAGATAACATTTGAGGACCAGTCGTAGAGATGCACTGGGTTGGGCTCTCCAATTGTTGGTTAACTGGAGAAAATAAATTATGAAGAGTGCTGTTCTCCTGACATTTGGTGCCCAACTTTCCTGTTTTGGCATGACAAAGGGCAAAAAAAAAATCAAAATATCTCAAAATAGGAAATGATCATCAATTTTCAAGATGTGTCTAAGTGATATATTGTACCAATGGTCCCAGGTGAAGAGTTTTTAGGTTGATGAGGCAAACTGTCTTGCTTCCATTCTCTAGAATGTTGCTGCCTCAAGCTGTTAAGTACATAGATAAAATCTTCACCACACTTATCAAATAATAACACTTAAAAAAAAGTTACATGCCCAGTTGGTTTGTCCCTAATGAAAATTTAAAAGGTTCAAGTGATTGACATAGAGTTGATTTCTTATTAGGCTGTTCCATAAAATGAAAGAACAAAGGGGTCATCCAATAGTTGCATTAGTGGCTGAAAAGCTATGAGAAAAACCGTGAATGAGAACTTGAGATACATTCCTTGCATCTAGGAGTATTTGCATAATTTTACCTAAGAAAACAGTGAACATATTTTATTATAATATTATCCCATCTCCCAAAGGTAACTAACATATTAAACCTATATGAAGGAAGGCAATGATAGCTAGCACAAGTATGATAAGACAATACCAAAAATGGGTAGAAAAATTTCGGCCAAGCAAATTACCAAGATCCTGCCTCTCCATGTTGGCTAAGTTCAACCTTGAACTTTGGGCCTGAAATTCCACCCTTATTAAGGTCATGTAGTGCTTCTTCTGCTGCTCTAACATCATAGAACTCTACAAACTTCTTGGTGCAGCTTATAGGAGAGCTGGAAATCTATAAACAACAAATGATTACCATAGTGTGGGGATTTCAATTTTGTAGTCAATTACTCAATTATGACAGTATAGCTACCTCCTTTACATCGCCATAAACACTAAGCATTTGGAGAAGATCATCATTGGAGATGGAAGAATCAATGTTAGATACCGCCAATATTCCCTTATCAATATCCTTGCCTGGAACATTTTCCTAGCAAAGTAGGCGACATGACAGCATCAGATATTAAGTGTTTAACTATTGAACTCATAAAGTGGCATGAAGACAGATTTAGGGCAAATATATAGCATGTTAGCAAGTAGCGCAACTACCGGAACAACTGCGTGTCTCAGTACTATGTTACAACAGTATTTATTTTTGAAAACATAGAATATAAATGATTATTGCATGCTAAAAAGAACAAAAACCAATAAATAAACAAGGGGCATGAGTGAAAGTTATAGCATGATTTTGTAGCAAGTTAGAATGAAAAATGAAACAAAACAGCATTGCTGAACTAACAAATGACATGATAAGGAAGATATATAGATTAGGTAGCATGCCTAATTCAAAACTACTGATATTATTATGCATACCTTAGGAAAAGAAAATTGCACATCAAGTTTCATCAGCCCCAGAGGCTTGCTATGCAGCGCTCTCATTGCATTTTGGGCTGCTCTTATGTCATAATAAGAAACAGTTACAAACCCATGGTGCTTGAAGGAGGTATAGAGCATGCGTATGTCCCCGTATTGCTGGAAGAAAGATATATATGTGTGTGTAAATGGGTTCAAAAGGATATTGTTTACTAAACTAAAACCAAAATTTGAAATGAAATAAGGAAAAGGTTCAATACCTGAAACAGAACTGTTAGATCAGAATCCTCGATGTTAGCAGTAATATTTCTGACTACAAGAGTTCGGGAGGGTTGTTTATTTATGGAGTGTCCTGAAGAAATTTGGCTCTTGAAGGATCCATCCTGAACTTTGTCACCTTTGACGGAATCATTGTTTTCAAGTTCCATTCCTCCTCCAGTGCAGAATATATCTTCATCGGCATCATCCTGGTTGGTCGACATGCCAGTAAATTCAAATCCATCGGCAATACCCGATATTAAATCATCATCATCATCAGGAAGGAGATCTCCAATAGTTTGAGCTTCTATCGCTTCCATGGACTCTAGAGGTTCATCACCGTGGCAGATGGAGGTATGTGTCCCAGTAGATTGACAAAGAACACCACTTGCCATTTCTCTCGCTGCAGAACATCATGAACTCTTAAAAAAGATTAATCTTCAATGAACAATATTGTGGTTTCTTTCAAAAACAGTACTTTTGGTTATAGTGCAACTAAGATGATAAAATTCTAGCAACACGGCTTATAGGGGAGAAAAGAAGGCAAAGGGAACTCACATTTGCCATTGAATACTTCAGAGAGGGAGCTGGATGAAAGTCCCTTCCCATAACCAGGCACATGTTGATCAGCAGTAGTTGGTTCAACAAAAGCTGTCTCTCTTGTAGAAAAGCCAAGCCTCGATATGGGGTTTGTGAGGATCTCAACCCAAGAAAGTGACGGTGAACCTGAAGCATTTTCTTGCCCCATCAAATTGCTGAGGCTAAGGATGTCCAGGCCCTTGAAGGCTTGACCTCCTGGAGTTTCCGGACCTCCTGCATGATTTGCTCCATTGGGATGGATCTTTTCAAGTGGAGAAGCAAAAACTGACTTGCTCCCTGCCATTAATGAACACAGTCAGTTCCTGAAGAACTATTTAACCTTCAATACATGTATCATATGATAAATTGATCATGTCATTTAATATCGAACTGTGCTAAATTAACCGTCCAACTAGTTCCTACCAAACTGTCTTGGGACAAAATTCGTAAGCATTCTCCCATAAGTAAAGTTCCTACTCATTCCCTGATGAACTGTTGCAGTGATATCTTTACCTACCAAAATTGGATACTCGATCACTTTTAGCCAACCAGTGCAGTATCTAGTCTAAACAGGAAATCCCTGGCAGTAAATAATCTGAACTAATAAATTGATACAGCAGCCTAAAAATTCTGGTTTTTATAGCTAGTTAGTTAAATTGGTGGCAAAGAACAGGCGGGAGGTGACCACAATAACAAGCAATCACCAATATCTCCCATAAACATGAAAGACGAGTTTTCGAACTGTTCTTTGAAGCATAAGTTGGATAAGGCAAGTCAGGTATGGTCTATTTAGGAGACTACTATTAACCGGAATACAGAAGAGAGCACCTAACTGAATAATTTCCATCATGTAAGAAGCAACAACCATGAGATAATAATTTTCAAATGAAGCATGATCCACACCTTTGTGATCCACCATTGACTCTGAATTCCAAAATCCAACTTGCCTCTGCAATGAAGCATGGAATGGAAAATGATTGAGGTGCTACAGTTTCGCACAATCAAAAGAAATCAGTGGCAGGCAGGATGGTTTTCTTGTTTGTTTATTAGTAGTACCTCTGTAGGGACAAGGTCCTGGGAGAAGAATGAAGATGAGGAGTCGTCTGAAGTTGGGGTCAATGGCGACAGGTGCCTCCTGTCAATGGCTCCAGAAGCTATCACCATAGGTGCAATGGAAGGGCCTTTTTTCCTGTATTTGGTCACTTGGGATTCCTGTTTTGTGGTTTCTTCACCGCCTCAGTCTCTCAAACTTTCGGCCCCTTTCATCAACTTCCTGCACAAGGACAGGAGAGATTAGCAACAGGACACCCAAGCAGAGAAGATGTGTGCGCCTCAAGGATTAGGGATTAGAGGAGAGCAACTACACATGTAAAGATGGCCCATTTCAACAAGGAGAAATTATATTTCTCTTAAACCAGCAGAGGATAAACTGTATCGAGCCAAAAGAGAAGGGAAAAAAAGGTCAGAAAAAGGCAGGGTAAAAATGAGAAACCAGCAGGCGGTGAGGCAAGGAGAGGTGGTCGTGATCTCACAATAAAACTTGTGTAAGAAAAAGATGTGACGATGACGATTAAGCTGAAGCCTCTACAAATTTTGGCACGAGGAGAGGAAAGGACAAGTATTGGCGACTCACCTCACCTGAAGCAGCAGCAGCAAAGAAATGAAGTAGATGGTGCAGCAGCAGCAGCAGGAGGAGGAGGTCGAAAGGGAGAGACAAGATTAATGGCAAAATGCTAGTAACAGGGAAGGGAAGCAGAGGTGCGTGGGTTGGGATTGGATTGGGGTTTCCTTATATGAAAGAAATGGTTGCTTGCTGAAAATGCAAGTTGCTTCTCGGTGAGCGTAAGGCAGCGATTCCAAAGAAAAGAAGCAAGGAGATGGACATGGACATTAGCTTAGCTTAACTAGTTGGAGAAGAGAGAGAGAGGAAACCAACAGGAGACGGGGAACCCCGCCCAGGGGCTTCTTCTCCTCCTTCTTCTTCCCCCGCACTGCAAGCAAACAAGAGAACCCCCTCCAAAATAATAATAGGGAAAAAACAAATCTTTTTTCGCGTTGCCTTGCCGCCGCACGCAAACAAACAAGGCGAGCAGTCCCCGGCCCTATACGAGTACTCCTATACTAGCCTAGTTTGCCACTCTTCTCTTCTTCCCTTCCCTTGTTCGGGTCGGGCACGCGGGAGATGAAAGAGGAACAACAAGAGGAGCAAAAGCTAGAGACCTCCATGACTCCATCCATCCATCCGTAGCAGTCAATAATGGAGCCACACCACAGAATAGGAAGAGGGGAGAGCGGAGCGAGAGACACGAGGACGAAGAGCAGAAATTAATAATAGATGCTCTCTACTAGTACGGTATTTTATTTGTCTTAAATTATAAAATCTATATTTTTTACACAGTCTTTAATTATATATTTTAATCAATAATTTATTTTATGTTATGTTTTTAATGAATATAAAATTATCATCACATAAAAATATTTTAAAATATAAATCTAATTATATCACATATATAATATTTAGCATAGATGTATAATATTTAGCATAGATATAATTAGTATGATTATTAATAAAACTATCAAGTTTTATTTTTTTAAAAAAATCTTATAATTTAGAATACTGGTGTACTGTACTACTACTGTCCGTGAGACAGACACACATTGACACAACACACAGCACGAGATAGAGAGAGAAGAGAAAACAATTGTTGGACCTGGAATCCCCATACCTTCTCTTCTTGTATCACATTCTGTTACCAACTTACCATATGCTGTCGAAGAGTTTTTTTTTTTTTTGCTGTGTTAGGGTTGGAAATTTGTCGTGCACATAAAATAAAATGATATATTAGTGCATAATTAATCAAGAAGATGCTTGATTGATTGTCACATTTTACCTCGTCACACTTTAGTCATGCCACAATTTCTTAGACATGTGTTTGTTTCACTACCACAATTATGTCATGTCACACTTTCTTAGCCTTGGGACCATATATCACACTTAAATTTGAAACTAAGCATGTCACACTTGTGACCAACTATTTTTAAGCCATACTTGTGCCATCATGTCTCAACTAGTCTAAACTTAGTTATGACAAGGTTAGGCATCAATCAAACATCTCCTATGTAATTATTTTACAAAACTAGAGAATAGATTAATATAAATTTTTTAAAGCAGCCTTACTATATAATTTATATTTAAGAGAACAAATGTTAGTAGTTTGAAAAACATACGTGTGAAAAACGGAAGAGTAGAAGTTAAAAAGGTGGAGTGATGAACATGCCTGGCTAGTTCTATGTGATCGGCTAAAATAAATACTACCTCTGTTGTCCCAAAATGTAGAGTTTTAAGGTAGACCAAAAATTAATGAAATTAAATTAGGAATGTTACGATTGATTAGAAAGAGAAGATATGTACATAATTTGAATGAAGAAAAATTATGATTAATTGAAAAAAAATATATAGAGATAGAGAAGTTATATTTTAGGATAAATTTTAATAAGTTGGAAGTGGGAACACTTTCCCACTCTACTACAGTACGCAGTACTTTCAAGTTTAAGGCTGGGTTTGTGGTTGAAGAACAACTGGATAGTAAGCGGCACAGAAATTGAAACAAGTAATTATTATATGATTAATTAATAATTAATTACTATAAATTTAAAAATGATATTTAATTTATTTAAAGAGACTTTTATATAAAAAGAACTTAAGCGTACCATCAAATAGTATGAAATGTGTGTTTTCACGGTAAGCCATGAACGTAACAGGAAATGAACACACCCTTAACTGTAAAACTAAATTGAAGTAATCTACAAGAGCTTCAAAAAATATATACTACTCCACTCCATTATCAACGTATTACTCTCTTCGTTCAAAAATATAATAATCTAAAATTAAATAAAACATGTTTTAGTACTATATAATATAGGATGAAGTTAGTTATAATTACTTCATCCATCCTAAAATATCCTTGCTTTATTTCTATTTTAGATTGTAAGTCGTTTTGACTTTATTCAAAGCCAAACTGCTACAAGTTTGATTAAGTTATAGAAAAAAAGTAACATTTCAACCAAGACAAATATATTATAAAAATATATTCAATTATATATTTAATGAAACTAATTTGATTCTATAAATATTACTATATTTATCTATAAACTTAATCAAACTCAAAGTAGTTTGATTTTTATCAAAGTCAAAACGACTTATAATCTAAAACAGAGAGAGTACTTAAGGTTTAGATGTTGCACCGTATAAAAGGTGATGAGGTGGAGAAGAAAAGTGAAGAGAGTATGAGCCATCCCTAGACAACCTCTACACAAACTAAAAAAATATAAAGAGAGAGTGAGATAGTGTGCTAGTGAACCAACAAAATAAATTATTAGGGTTATATATTAAAGATAACATAGTGTACATATTGTTTCTTAATTAATAAGTAGATGACGTGACTAAGATTAAATGTGATAGTCATCTCTATTATAAAACTTACTCTAAAACAATTATTTCATAACTTTATAAATTTTGATGTAATGATTATTTAAAAATAAATTTATTAGATAAATAAAAAAAGGCAAAGATAAATTTATTTTAGGATGGAGGAATAAAGAATTGGGAGAGCAGAGCACGATGCAGGAAGCGTAACCTCTCCCGTTCCTGCAACACGGCTGACATCACCGCCCGTGTCCTGCCTAGTATACTAGTGTAGTGGAGTATAAAGTTTTTTTCCCTTCATTTCTTTCTTCAGTAAATTCGCCGCATGTCCTCGAAAACTCACCCAACCTCTCCTATATCTTTAAATTTTATCCGATTTTTTTATACCTTTGAAATTTTAAGTGGATCCTTTTCATGTCCCTCTCATCAGTTGTCTGTCTAATTTCTATAAAAATAACCATTTTACCCTTACACATGAATGAACATAGAAATTTATAAATTACATTGTTGAAAATATAAAAGTTTGTCACATGAGACTATTATAGTTATGAGTTTGCTGAGCGACACATTATTTATGACAATATTTATTTTTAGATAATAAAAGAAAACAATATGTATTTATTTATTTACTAAAAATTCATAGAAATGAGGAGCATACAAAGATGGGGCTTCTAACACTCACAATATCATGCTTCTCATTTTTGTATGAATGCTCCCGATGAAAAAAATTCATTGTCCTATTAAATTTCAATTTATTACATTTGTTTTATTTTAAAATTTTTTGCACTAATTATTTAGTCTCATTAGTTTTATAAAATGCACACACTGTGCACTCAAGCAAAATTTTTAATCGTTTTTCAAGCTTATATTCAAACATACATCGTCAAGGGCATAAAAGACATTTGTACCAAACTTAACAGCGAAATGAAGGAAAATATAATGTCAGGGGCATAGAAGAGATCAAGTTGAAATTTTGAGGTATAGAAAGGATCAGGTAAATTTCAGGGATATGAGAGAGATTGAAAGAGTTTTAAGGGTATAAAGAGAATTTACTCTTCTTTCTTTATGGTAAAACACACAATCTTTTTTTCGTATACTTTTTTCGAATGGCTAAGCATTATGTTTTTCTTTAAAAAAAATATTAAAAATTATTTTAAAAAATTATATTAATTTATTTTTTAAGTTTAAAATAATTAACACTTAATAAGCTAATTTTTTTTACCTCTTTCTCCTTTCCTCTCCTCTAATCCTCTCAAACACTAAGTTTAACGTTATACTCTTATCTTTATGGTATAGAACCCCTACTTTACTACTAGTAGTTGTGTTAATAGTTGTTATAATATGGTACTATCTCAGTCTCAAAATATAACTTTTATATTTTAAATTTTATTCAAAATATAACAAACCGGTATTTGTATGAAGTGACATTTGACACTAAACTACCTATAGTATCTTTTGGTTTTATTATAGTCCTAACTAATTTAGGTCTATATGTATTATCTATCCTGAGAAGATATTTTTTTATCTCTCTTTAATATTCGTATCGAAAGTTAAAATTTGTTATATTTTGAAATGAGGGGAGAGCAATGCAACAGCCGTGTCACTGTCCATCGAAGGTTAGACAGAGCAGTATTGCAAGTTTGCAACCCCACATAGCAGGCAGGCAACAGCAGCATATTGATGGCGAACATATCTTCATCTTAAACATGTGGATATTGGCCATTGATTACTCCAAAAGAAAGAATCTCTTCGAAAACCACGTGTCCACGTCACGTGGATCTTAGCTTCCGCAAACAACTAACCACTCTTCTTCTTCTTCTTATTATTATTATTATTATTATTATTATTATTATTATTATTATTATTATTATTAGAATTTCTCATAATAACAACTACTACTACAACAACAATATAAACAGCCAGCATCTGACTAGTGATTGATACAGTATCTTTATCTCTGTGTGTTTAAGACTCAAGATGATGTTTGAAAGTTCTAAAGATAAAGATAAAGATAAAAATTAAATGTTTCACGTAAAACGAGATGACATTAACGTGTGATTAATTGAGTTATAATTATTACAAACTTGAATGGATTTATCTCATATTTTAGAACAACTTTTATATAGAAAATTTTTGCACGAAACGTACCGTTTAGCAGTTTGAAAAATATGCCACGAATATCTTTATTTGATAATTTTATCAGGAGTAATAGTAGTATCGAACGCATTGATTGATGCTTTATATCGAGCTAGCTATAGCTTTCTTGATAGAGTAATGTTGATGTACTTACTGATTGATTCATGGTTGGCACGTACATGGTTGATTCGTGATCTGTGCATGCCACGGGTCAATCCGACGTGATTCATATCTGTCTGGGCGAGCAGAAGGGTAGTTGGAGGAATTTTGCTTTGGTAACATGCATTGTGGGCTATATGTGGCCTCATGACGCATGCAGTCTCCTTTCCCCTTTCACGCGGTTTGTTGGCGACACAACCAAGAGAGAGGAGAAGCGACGATCAGAGCATATCTGGACGAACTTATGAAGCCTGAGCTCGTCGACCTGAGTCGCTTTGTCGAGCTACTTCTATGTTGGATCTAAAACGACATATCACCTTCTCTATTGGGCCACCAGTTCTGGATGGTGGGGAAGAGAGTCAACGCCAAAGAAGAAGAGAGATGGGAACGGTAGCGGCGGAGATTCTTAGTATTTAGTGTAAAATGTTGAACTTCTATAAAAACTGAAAAAAATATAAGTACTAAATAAAAAATATCAAGGCAAATTTGAATGCCCTAACTGACTTGTCTTAGGGTGCGTTCGAATATGGGGTTGGACTTGGATTTTTTACGACATGTAAAACGAGATAAACTATTAACGTGCGATTAATCAAATATAAATTACTAAAAGCTTGAAAAATGGATTTATTTGTAATTAACTTCTACATAGAAAATTTTTGTACGAAATACACCATTTAACAATTCAGGAAGGTGCTCATAGAGAATGAGAAAGTTATAGCAACTAGTTGCACTAAATTGCATGTCACCTGCCTGCACGCTTGATGATTAAAGAATGTCATGCTGTAGAATCAAGATGTCGACTAGAAGAGAAGTGAATAGACGATATTAAAAATAAATGTCACCTAATCAAAACTAACCTAAATTGTTAGGCTTGATGAGAGATAAAACTAATTAAGCAACTAGATTATGTTTTACAATCCTACGATGATAGTGGCTCAAATATGTCTCTATGAAAGTAAATTACACAAATGTAAATGCAATAAGTAAATGAGACGAGAGACAACAAATTTTTCACCCGAGGTTCGGAAACTCGCCAATTTCCTACGTCCCCATTGAGGGGAGCCCAACTTCACCGCTCAAATCATGAAGCCACCGAACCCCTTCGTCAAGGGGTGGGCAAGATAGGAGCTGGCCTCGAAGTGGATTACTTAAGGCTCGATCACTAGGGTAGTTCTTTCTTTACTTCGAAGATGGTGAATTCCAAACCACTCACAACCAACACCGGGCAACTCCTCCAAGCCGTCTAGGAGGCAGTAACCTCCAAAAGTAACAAGTAACAACCCGGCTCGGAGATGATCAAGTGTCACACTAGCTCTAACAATGAAACAATACACTTGTCTTGGCTCAATCAACCCTCCAACACCAACAATGGATGAATTAAAGTTCAAATTGTGTGAGAATGGATACAAGAGGTGTATGCAAGTGAAACAAATGCCAAGAGAGTCCCCTTCTGCTAGTGGGGGAGTATTTATACCCCACCCACAAAAACTAGCCGTTGGGGTTGAAATCCCCAACCTCAGTTGCCTGTCGGTCAGATCGTCATGGGTTGGCCAGTCAGATCACCCACCAATGTAATGCTAGAAAACTAGCCGTTACAGTGTATTAAATGCACTTGTGAAAGGCTTGCCGGTCAGACCGCCGTCAGCCCGGTCAGACCGGTGTCGGCTTTGGATCGCCAAGCCAAGGCCAACACCCTGGCTCACCGGCTGCCCGATCGGACCGGCCAAGGCACGCCGGTTAGACCGGCTCAGTGCCAATGGTCAGACCGGCCACTGCCAGAAAAAGATGAATGAAATTTGTCAAACCAAGTGTTAATGCAAATGACTTAATGTGACATTTTGGTCACTTCTTTACCAAGGTTATTACCTCTCCTGATAGTACGACAAAGTTAGAAATAAACCTAACAAAAATTTGATCGCCTAACGTCGCGAATCGATTTAAAATAAAACACTAGATTTACCGTTTTCGTTCCATTTCTTTGCGTCATCAATTTAATCTGTGGTAATCGCCCATGACATGTACATCATATGGTCCTAACTCAAATAAAATAGTTAGTCCACACTTAGTGCTTTTTATTAATTACCAAAATTAACAATGGGGTCCTAGATGCTTCACATGCTTAATGTAAGCTTTTCTGATTATGATATAGATTTTACCTCGATTTTCGTTAGCAGTTTTCTCAAATTGCTAAATAGTGTTTTCGTGCGAAAACTTTATAGTATATAAAAGTTGCTTTAAAATATCAAATAAATCCTTTTTTAAGTTTAAAATAATTAAAACTCAATTAATCATGTGCTAATGGTTTTCTTGTTTTGTGTGCCTGTCTCTTCGTCTGTCACTATGTCGAACGAGGTATGTGGCTTATATTTTTTGATCATCTTTTATTGTTAATGTTTTATTTTGGATCATCTTTTATTCAACATTTAATAAGATGACTAAAAGAGAAATTGTTCTCTATATCTTAGTATTTACCAAATAAAATGCTTATATTTTGAAATGCATCGGAGGGAGTAGTTAGCATGTAAGTTATTCCATATAAGTCAACCCAATGATTAACACGTTGAACTCCCTGCACAACTTTTTTAAGTGCTTACTGCTAGAAAAATGCTCCATGTATTATAGTTTTCTTTTCTTCCATTTCTATGTACCTATATTTCATTTTGACATTATCGATACCTTGCTATAATCTTTGTAATAATTGGCTAGAGCTACTGCTAAAGAAAGGTAGGGTTCACCCACTGTCTTAAAAAATATATATATTATTAGTATTATTCCTTCCACTCCGGTTATTGTTGATTAGTACTTCTATCTTTGTTACTAATTATTTTATTCGGTTAAATACGTGTACATTGAGATGATTTTTTCAACAAAATTAATAGAGATGAACATTTAAAACAAAATAACTTATGAGGTGAAATGCTAAACTTTAAATAACTTTTAAAGTGATTTTTGTAATTTCCCCTATTTATTCCGTATTAAGCATCTCTCCATGTTGTTAATTTGAATGTATTAAGCATCTCTCCATGTTGTTAATTTGAATCTATTTGGCTGGGAGTTTTTTACTATGACTAATAATCCTTGACTAAAGAAAAAAAAGACATGACTTTTATTAATGGTGAAATTGGTATTGGTAATTCCGGACCAACCGGCTCCCGTTCTGGTTTCTTTCAGGAGTACCTTGTTTTTTTTTTGTAAATTAAACCATCTGAACATGGTTATCAACAAAAACTGGTGAAAATGGTAAAAAAATGCAAATAGAAATGCAAATGATTTTTCTTGCCCACCGACTTTTTATGGTAAGCCTTAGATCGGTAAAAATATGTTGACGTGAAATTTCATCGTGACACACAAAGGCCTAGGAGATCTGCTTAGCTTCAGTGTAGGTCATAAAATATCGGATTTAGGTGTGCTAGTCAGTTTGATCCTGTAACTGACAAGATAGATAAATTGATGATCAAAGAGCCGATCGACCAATAAGCCGATATAGCGATACTAGCCGATGTTGATAGGATTTTTGAACAATCGGCTATATATCCGATGTAGATTCTGACACTTAGATAAAGACAATAGAAGAACTTGAACAAATAATCCAATCGACAGATGATAATATAATGAAGTAGATGTCCAATGAACCAATCGGTCAATATTGATGCAAAATATTAAATGTAGGCTCGATGGTTAAAGCATACATCGGCTGGAGGTTCGATGTAAAGATAACTTATCGGCTAGCAGTCTGATAAAACGTAGTACAAATCTATAAACTTAGCAAGACTTAGATTATCAACAATAATGTAGAAGATCGGACTCAATTGAGACAGTTCTAGATTACTTTTGATTAAATAAACTAGATAAGCCGATAGATCTATGCTAACGTGATGAATATAACTAATTTATTTAAAACAACATTGTGATTGTAGAGATATATCGACTAAGACAGAAGATCAGACCTAACCGAGACAGTCCCAACTAAACCGATACGTCTCTAAATACAATGTAATTAAACATAGAATTGAAATATCAGGTAGGCAACTAGACCAACCAAACCAGAGCAATCTAAGAGACCGAAGCGATGCAACCTTGAAAATGCCAATATAGACGATACAATTGTTAGGGCTAGCGAAACTTAGGGCTTACCTCTCCGTCGGAGATTGATGCGATGCAGCTCCACGTCAGGTGCCAAGTTTCGTTGGTGATAAAACCTCAAAAAAGAGGGTGACGATGCATCGAAAGTTGTATATTGATTGAGAGATAGATTACAAAGACTTTAGGTGTACATATTTATATTTTCAGGTTGATACTAGTACTGATCAGACACTTTACAGGTTTCTTAAAGATAAAAAAAAGATACAAGTCCTAATCGAACACTAGATAAAACTTTTTAAAGATAAAAGAAAATTTACTAAATACTGCCTAATTAATAGATAGAATTAAACTGTCATGACATGGTCTTCACGATTCTTTCCTGAACTTAGTCTTTTCTAGATAAACTTTCATCGGCTGCTTGACTTCTTTCCTTAACCGAATCCACTAAAAAATCTTACCAAATTTCGACGTTAACAGTTTGGTTTACCGTATTTTCACCAAAAATATTGTTTTTATAATATGGTAAATTACTTTATCTCTAAATACCTAGTACCTGTGGCCATGTCTCCATTTGTCCACATGTAGAGGCTCATAAACCCTTTACTAAACCCCTATTTTTGAGACATAAGTTAAAGATGAGGCCGTTCGTTTTTTACAAGAATTACTAATTTTCGACTAATACCGCATATATTTCCATTTGAACAGTTCAATTTTCTTTATTTTTTTGATATTTTTCATTCATTTTGTTTCGGCTCTAGCACTTCGAATTCCGTTCTAAGAAAACAACATGGTTAAAAAATAATTGAGATTATTTTGTTCACATCAACACATGAATGTTTCTAACTATTCCCTCCGTTTCATATTATAAGTCACTTTTGACTTTTTTCTAGTCAAACTTTTTTTAAGTTTGACCAAATTTATAAAATAATCTAGCAACGTTTATAACATCAAATTAGTATCATTAAAACTAAAATTTAATATAAATATATTTTTGAAAGATCTAGTCTGCTAACCTTATGTTATGGGAAGTTTTGGTGATTAATGACAACATATTTTGGAACTAACCATTGCTATAAGTTTGAGTAATAGTTTATGTTCCGGCATCAAACAAGAAGGTTGATGACTTATTGTTGAGGATCAATGATGAGATTATGGTGTAACATATAGAGACGTGCCTCACATATTATGAATCAACGAGATGCTTGATGAGACTACACCATGAGTTGATGGACTTGTCGAAAGATATACACCATGATTGAAGATTGATAGAAATGAAGATGGTGTGAGAAGCTAGAAGATGGACTTTATCGATGGATGATAATCAAAGAGAAGAGATTGAAGATATGGGGTATGAAGTGGCTACCTATGTCAAGGCGGTGAAGCGCAAGCGATGCTCGACTACGATGGACCATGCGGTGGTAAAGGGCAAGTAAGGAGCTTGGCGTCGATGAACCAAAACCGATAATGAAGGGCGAGTGAAGACTTTGTCATGATGAACCATGCAAGACCATTTGAAGCTATGGATTATCCACACCAATCATTTGAAAAATGGAAGATGAAACGCCAAACATCAAGAAGATGTGATTTGAGGATAGTCCCGATGATAAAACGACTTTAACGTTGGTAACCCTCCAAGTGAAGAAAGAAAATGGTGTGAAGGTATAACTATCGATATAGCTTTCCTTTTTACATTTGAGTTTAGGATGTCGTACTATTAAGAGGGATACCTGTTAACGAAGAATCCGCATCCGGCCGATGGTGCTAAATCTGCGTTGACACAAACCGTGTCGAAACACACGAAGGCCTAGGAGTTCTGCTTAGCTCCAGTGCAGGTCCTAAAATATTTATAGAATACAGGCGTGCCAGTCAGTTTGATTCTGCAACTGACAAGATATATAAATTGAAGATTGCAGAGCCGATCGGCCATCAAGCCGATATAGCAATTCTAGCCGATGTCGATACCAACCAAAGTCAATAGGGTTTTGAGCAATCGGCTATATAACCAATATATATTATAATACTTGAGTAAATAATGATATAAAGACAATCGGCTGATAATAATATAATAATCCAACAATATAATCCAATAGAAACCAATCGACCAATAATGATATGATAGAATAGATGTTGATCCGAAGGTTAAAGCGTACATCGGCTGAAGATCCGATGTCGTTAAACCCAAATGATTAAATAATATATGAAGCCTTTGCTATCATCGGCTAAAACTAACTTGTATGTAATTCTTATAAACCGATACAACGTCCAAATAACTCATCGGCTGAAACCCCGATGAAACCTTTATTGGCAATTAAAGAGCAAACTAGTTCTTACAATTCCAAACACAACTTAGTAGGTCAAACCCAATTGATGCAGCATTAAGTATGAAAAGAAGTATAAGGCCTAGACAATCGAGCTTTTGATTGATTTTCAGGATGGTCATGTATTAAATTTAACCAAGACAGTAAAACCATCAAAGAGAAATTTAACACATCAGATAAGATCAGTTAACCTTCCGATGATACATTAGCATGAACCTATCGGCTTAACAAGACTTAGATTATTAATAACAATCTAGTAGGTCGAACCCAACCGATGCAGCATAAGATTGTATATAATAATCTAAGAGAGTAAAACCATGCTAATTCTATATTTAACCAAGATAGTAAAACCATCAAAGAAAAATTTAACACATCAGATAAGATCAGTTAACCCTCCAATGAAACATTAGCATGAACCTATCGGCTTAACAAGACTTAGATTATTAACAACAATCTAGTAGGTCGAACCCAACCGATGCAGCACAAGATTGTATATAATAATCTAATACTCAACGAGCCGATAAATCTATCTAATGTGATGGATATAACAAATCTATCTAAAGCATCATTGTGTTTGTAGAGAAATATCGACTAAGATAGAAAATCAGACCTAATCGAGACAACCCCAGCTAAACCGATGCGTCTCTAAACACAATGCTATTAAAGATAGAATTGAAATATCAAGTAGGCAAATATATCAACCGAACCAGAGCAATCCAAGAGGTCGAAGCGATGCAGCCTTGAACAACACCAATGTAACCGATACATTCACCAGAGTCGGCGAAACTTTAGACTTACCCCTTCGCCGGAGATCGAAACCAATGTAGCCCCGCGTCAGGTGCCAAGTTCCGCCGGTTGATAAGTAAAATATCGAAAAAGATGGTAGCGATGCGCCAAAAGTTGTACATTGATCGAGAGATAAATTACATGGACCCCGGATGTACATATTTATACCCATGGGTAGATACTAGTCCTTATTGGACTAGACACAAACTTTCCTAAAGATAAATTAAAAGATACAAGTCCTGATCGGACTCTAAACAATCTTTCCTAAAAATAAAAGGAAACTAACTGATTTTGCCTAATTAATAGATAAATTGCCACGTCGTATCTTTCTTGAACTTGGCTTCTTCTGGATAAACTTTCTTTAATTGAATAATCTCCTTAACCGAAATTACTGAGAATCCGACTGCTGGCAAGTGATAATTCCCATCGGCCGATTCCAGGACTCTGAAGCCGATACTGATTCTAGGCCGATGATGACTTTGGGCTTTACCAAATTTTGACGTTAACAATACCACATGCATCTAATTGATCGAATACTAGTGCTCAAAATGCTTCATCTTTGCGTGAGTTGAAAAATCTAAGACAAAATTTCAACTCTGGTTTGTTTTACATGTCACAACACTTACAACAGATTTCTTTACAAGTTTTTCAACATCTCTTGAAGGTTTTGACTCATGTTTTATGCTAGGTTTGATATTCCATGAAACAAGCTTTCGATAGAGTCCAAGATCATCTAAATTGGACTCCGGAGCAAAAAATTATTGCCATTTTACTTGAGCAACATCAGACTATCCGATTTGAAATCAGACTATTCGATTTTTCATAAAACTTCACTCTCTGTCCTGATTTGAAAAATCTTCTCAAGTGAGTTTTTCTAAGTGTAAATCAAAGTATCCGATTATGGGTCAGATAGTCCGATGACACAGAGACTTTGAAATTTCAAGAAACTAGAGTCTTTGTTTGAGGACGAAGTTTTTGCTTTTAAAATATTGGACTTTTCGATTCGTTATCAAATAGTCTGACGTTTCAGAAAGTCTGAAATTTCATGGAACTTCGTTCTTTGTCTCTTGTTGCCTTAAAGGTTTAAATTATCGGATTATCCGATCTTGTGTCGGACCGTCCGACGTGAGCTGAAAGATTCCTCGTCCAACGGTCACATATTTGGGGATCTATATAAACCCCCACCAACCCTTTTTTAGGGTTAGCCCTTTCATTCCAATCTTTATGGCTTGTTACTTTGAACTTTGTGCTAAGTGCTTCGGATCTTTGAGCTCTCTCCCTCTCTCACTCTCAAATCCTCCTTATTCTTTGTGACTTGGATCTTTGTGGTTGTGGATTTGGAGTTTGGGAGCCTAGTGTGTGTTTCTCTCGATCTTGAACACTAGGGTTTGTCCAAGAGTTATGTAGTGTTTATTACTTTTGGAGGTTGAGGACTCCTAGACGGCTAGGCGTTGCTCTTGGGCCACCGATCTACTTGTGGTTGGCCAAGGAAAGTTTGTGAAGGCCGCATCTCGCCTTCATAAGAAAAGAGATACCCTTACTGAAATGAAGAGCGTATTTGTGCAACTTCATGAGGATAGGGTTGAAAAAGACTCGGCTCTTTGTGAGCTCAACGGAGACTAAAGTCCCCTTAAGGATTTGAACTCCGGGAAATACATCGTCGCGTAAAACTCGGTAACATCCTCCCTCTCTTTACCTTCTTGTTGCAATGTTTTGTGTCGCGCTAATCTAATTGTTGTTTGTGCCTATCTACTTGTACGTGAGGTGATCTATAACTTTTAGGTTATTGTTTGCTTGTCTTGCTGCTCTGTATCAGATGGTCCGATTTCAGTTCAGACAATCTGATCTACATTAGATTGTCCAACCCATTATCAAACAATCTGACCTGTTTTGTTTTAGGTTCCGCATTTCATTTTAAATTGCCTATTCACCATCCCTCTAGACAACATCAATGTCCTTTCAATTGTGATAGTATGTTTATTTTGTGTTAAAAATGTTATTGTATTTTTTTATAAATTTGATCAACTTAAAATAAGTTTGACTTAAAAAAAGTCAAAATGATTTATAATATGAAACGGAGAGAGTAGTTGTTATTTTTCTTTCAGTAATTTGACAATACATATCATCGTATTAATTACACGTCTTTCGGCAAACACATAAAGTCAAAATTGATCTATAAATGAACGAAGAAATAAGCTCTCCATCGGCCTTTAATTTAACTAGTATTTCCTTTTCCATTGTGTGTCCGTCCACGCACGCAAGGTACCAGTTTAATTTCATTTGTTTCCCGAATATAAATATATACTATATACTGTACTTAGATTAGATTAGACGGGAGGCGAGCTAGCTACATGCAACGGAGTGGGTAGCATATTTATTCATCAGTACTAGAGTACATTATTTCGTGATCGATGCGTAGAGTAATTAATTAAAGAAATTCCACTAACTTTATGCATATAGTTAATTAGAGTAGCAGGCCAGCCGCCGTAGTTTTCCAGTGAAGTCAGGAATAATATCGATCGATCGTATACTGCGGCAACAAGCTAATAAAGCTGAAACGTATCTAACTAAACAAACTAATGGATTGAGCTGGCATGGATCGATGCTCGCTCATGGAGTAAAACAGTTAATCGCCTCCCATTTTTTATCCAAATTTTTCAACTCACGTCTCTCTTTTTTTCACGTGCACATTTTTCAAACTGCTAAACGGTGTGTTTTTTATAAAAAGTTTCTATACGAAAGTTGTTTTAAAAAATCATATTAATCTATTTTTTTAAAAAAATTAATAAATACTTAATTAATCATATGCTAATGAGTCGCTCCGTTTTTCGTGCGAAGGAAATATTTTCCCAAATCTAACAAACGAACACAGCGGAGGGAATATGAATAAGTGCTCTATATACTGAAACATGATTCAAAATTCAGAAATTTTTACAAATGTTATGTATATATATGTTTTTTTTGGTATACATGGTTATTATGATCGTTGACGCCCTCTTATTGAAAAAAAAAAGATCGTTGATGCATGTGGAGTTTGTCAGCCTCATAGGTTAAAAGTTTTAGGGAAACTATGTGTTTTTAACCATTTAAAAACCAATGCTAAAAAAATTACGTTAAAATATCTTAAATTTAAGTTAAAATTAAATTTCAAAATTTTAATTTTAAATTTTGCTTTAACTTATTAGGGCAACCGCTCTGTGTCTCACTATACGGTTCATCGTATCGACAGTATGGCGAGAAAGCTGAGTCATGAATGGATCGACTAGTTGAGGACTAGAGCAGTGTGCTGGCGTTGTAGAATGGTAAAGTGATTTACTAACTCTCCTCTCCATTTTATATTATAAATCGTTTTGATATTTTTTAAAATATTTTAAGTTTATTTAAATTTATAGAAAAATATAGTAATATTTTCTACACATCAAAATGTATTAAATGTTAATTTTAATGAAACTAATTTGGTGTTGTAGATGTTGCTAACTTTTTTTTAATAAATTTAATTAAACTTAATGAAGTTTGATTAAAAAAATCGAAACGATTTATAATATGAAATAATATGAAATGGAGGGAGTATTATTTTTAGTGACAGTCCTATACGGTGCTTAGTAATCAATCACATTGTTTATATCCTTAGTCCAAATTGCTTTTGACCTTATTTGGTTAATTCTCATAAAGAAGAGATTGAGAAGGATTAATTTCACATCTCAATAAAGTGTCAAATTTTCCCTTTTAATCCTCTTTATTTTTTTGAAGTATGTATAATACTATTGATAGTATATGTATAATTTTTTTTTTAAAAAAATCGTTGACATTTGTTAGTTGATGCGTACAGCATGTGCATCTAAAGTGTTTATGTGCACATGGTACGTTGTCTTGTTTTTACCGTAAATCATTGACAGGGTCTCCAATATCCTCGCATACCTAATGATTAATTAGTGTAACTGAAAGTTAAGGCTTTTTTTGGCTTGATGCTAAATTTTGTCTTACTAATTATTTGGTAACTTTAATAGTATATACTTGTCATTTGGATTGATATCAATTTTTGTCAAAGTCAATAGTGATATTACTTTTCCCTCCTATAAAAACCTGACAGTGTCAAAAGTTACCCCAAGGTTTGACACTACCTAATGCTTCGCAGATTTATTTTGTAAACCGTGCGTGACCCATGTTTACGAAAGAGATGAGTATATCGCCCAACTTAACAATTTATAACCCACATCACACACATTTGGTATGGTTTTGTACTGTCAATTCAAGATGAACTACTAAGTTATTATACCCACCTTGCAATTTATTATATTATTAATTATTTAACTAGAAATATACTTAGGGCCTGTTTAGTTTGCTACTACTACTTTCAAATCTATCAAAATTTAGTGTTACTGAACGGTGGTAGGATAACAAACTAATGAAACTTATGTATGCCAATGTCATTCCACCATCATTTCGCATTTTTGGAAGTTTCTTCTTATGAAAATGCTAGCAAAATTTAGTGAGGCTATGAATGAAAGACATCTAGCGCTAATGCTAAAATGTGTCAAACTTTGACATTTTGTGAAAATCCTTCAATGCAAAATCTATCTATTATATTATTAAAATAACTTTGAAAGGAGGCATCACGTTTGCTGTGAAGACTAAAAATTTTCACATTAATCAAAAAAAAATTCGAGTAGAAATATATTTAAAAATAATTGAAATTCGGAATAAAAATAAAAATATATTGGAAGAAGAGTCCATGTAAAACACAATTAGAGATTAACTAAAATTCAAAATAAAAAATAAAATAAATTCCAAAATTAAAAAGAAGAGTTCAGATAGGAATACATTCAGAAATAAGTAAAATTCAGAATAAAAATAAAAAATATTAAAAAAAAGTCCATGTAGAACATAATTGGAGATTAACTGAAATTCAAAATAAAAAATAAAATAAATTCAAAAATTCATAAAATAAAAATAAGAGGTCAAGTAAAAATATAATTTACAGACAACCAAAAGGGAGAGAAAAATATTGAGAGAATAATAATGTAAGATTAATTAAAATTTTAAATAGAAAATAAAATAAATCCCGAAATTAGAAAAAAAAATTCAACTATAAATACAATTTATAAATAACCAAAATTGATAAGAAGCAACAACCATGAGATGATAATTTTCAACGACAATTATGTTCAATTTTTAAAATCCCAATGATAAAGATAGAAGGCAGCGGACAGACCATAAAGAAGTACAGTGACGGCACGACATTTGATGAGACTTTTAAAAATTATAAAAACGAATCCCAACAAGAAAATAAACTCTAAAAATTCAATTTTTAAAGTTTCCAAAAAGGATGAATAAAAGCCATGATAGATAAGTAAGTAAATAAAGGGATGATAAAGAAGTAAGGGACAACGACTGGTGTGACTTTTAATAAATACTATAAAATTAGAGATCCACGAAAGATCAGGTTCGGTCATTCAAAGTTGTAAAACTACGAGATAGCTATTTAAAAAAAAATTAAGTAAAATCATATGTAAAAAAATGCTAATTTTGTATGGATGTTAGCTGTGCAATTGCGTGGGACACCTAACTAGTTTTTGTGGGGTAAGGTCAATTTTTTTGCTTTGATCATGAGGTGGGCTGGGGGCTGAGATGGGCCTTAAATGTGCAGTGGACCAGAATAGTGAGAGATGTCCAAACCGGAGGAGGAGGACTCCTTCCTGATGGCATTATCCGACACAAGGAGGAAATAGTGAAATCTGGCGTATAATTTTACCTCTTCTACCTTTAATTTGTAAAGAAGAAGAAAAACAAAAGAGAGAATTTTTTATTATATATATACTTGAGAGAAAAATAAAGGAAAAAAAACTTGATCTGAAAGGAAGAGAGAAACCGAACGAGTCAACAAGAAGAAACAGACACGTACATATCTGAAAGAGGAGGAAATTTCCCCTCCCTTCCCTGGTATTTTCGTAAATAGAAAGAAGAACAGGAGGAGGAGGAGGAAATCCAAGCCCAACAAGTCGCCGCCTCCGCCGCCGCCTCCGCCTCCTTCCGATGAAGAAGATCTTCGGCTCCAAGAAGAACCAGGAGCCCCCGCCCAGCATCCAGGATGCCACCGATCGGGTGGGTACACTATTCTTTCTCTCTTTCTTTCTTTCTTGTTTCGATTCGATCTTCAATTCCATTCAATTCATCCACCAATCAAGCAATCGAATGAATCGAATCAAACAAACCCGCAGATCAGCAAGAGGGGCGACTCCGTGGACGACAAGATCAAGAAGCTGGACGCCGAGCTCGCCCGCTACAAGGACCAAATCAAGAAGACCAGGCCAGGCCCCGCCCAGGAGGCCATCAAGGCACGCGCCATGAGGGTCCTCAAGCAGCGCAGAATGTATCCACATCTCTATCTTTTTCCCTTTTATTTCCTTACCACACCTTTTATTATATATTTACTGTTTCTCAACTTACACTTAGACTATATTGGTAACTCTAGTTGCCTAATAATCTCTACTTAATGCAACCCCAACCATCCACTCTTCACCCAGCGCTCACATATATCATACATATACAACACCAAGGCCTCACTCTTGCAACCTGCCCTTGTTTTGCCTATTCACATTGTTACCCTGCCTTCTTCCTTGTGGACAACAACAACGCCACATGAACAAGATAAACAACTCGACGTTGGATTTTTTTTTTTACCTTACCATCAATGACGTTATAAACGGTAGCCTCTTGTACCAAGTCCAGAAGTCCCTGCTTACGCCAATTTTGACAATTCATCGTCTTACATGCTTTTTGAGATAAAAGAGGCATACATTTGAATCTGTAAATTGTTTGCTTCCTTTCATAAGCACGCAGACTTTTCCTTTCTAAGTGTACTTCTTTTTTCCCCGGTTAAGTACCTTATATACATTTTAAAGATTTTCCAAAGGGTAGCAGTTATTTTAGAAGACAAAAGGAGACTTCTATCTTATTACTTAGTTAAGGAACCCAATCTTGTTGAGCTCTTTTGCTTCTCCTTCGAATTACTCTATTAAGTCACTGTTCTCATCTGTATACTGTCTTATATATGCTTTCCTGGCAGGTACGAAGGGCAGCGTGACATGCTGTACAACCAAACATATAACCTTGACCAAGTTGCGTTTGCATCGGAGGGACTTAAAGATGCTCAGCAAACGGTATATTGCTACAGCATACTCGGAAGTTTTGTTTCCATGATGTTTTACATCCTGATTCCCAAACTTACGCTACAAGTGTTTTCATTTGGGCAGATGACTGCAATGAAGGCGGCCAATAAAGAGCTGAAAGGAATGATGAAAACTGTCAAGCTTGAAGATATAGATGTATACAGCATCTTTTTGTGTAACATATTCGTCATGTTTTCAAGATTTTCTGGCTTACAACAGATTTTCATTGTTCCTTGTTTACTTCTGTTTCCAATTGCATCTGAATCTAGACCGGCGCTTTTCTTATCTGCAGAGCATGCAAGACGAGATGATGGATCTTATGGATGTGAGCAATGAAATACAAGAAACTCTTGGAAGAAGCTACAATGTCCCTGATGACATCGACGAGGAAGAACTTATGGGGGGTATGGATTTTATTTGATAGTTCAGTTTTCTTATATGACACTGGCACCACAAAAATGTTTGCCTTGATGTTATGCAGTCAACTTGTTTTTCTTTTCACAATTCTGTCCATATAGTCAGGGTTTGCCATAGCTGCTTACTGCCGTTTGATTGAAATCAATTTCCAGTTTCTGATGGTAATCTGGTGGATTTTCTTTTCAATCTAAATTTGTATGTGTGTTGAGGTAGCAAACAGTCTAGATGTTCATGAATTTTTTTTCTGAAGCCATCTCTTTGGTACTTTGCTATTGGTCCTTCAGTTCTGTGTTTTGCATGTGTTGACTTACTGAAAGCAAAGAAACATGCTTGTCTGCTTGATGTCCTGATTCTTTGTGTGGAAAATGCAGAGCTTGATGCTTTGGAAGCCGACATGGACTTTGAATCGAATTCAGTCCCCTCATACCTTCAACCAGATAAGGAATCAGATCTAGATTCTGAGCTTAACTTGCCCACTGCACCAACGGGTCACACACCCGCCCCACCAAACCGGCAGCAGGTACGTGAATTGTGACAATGTTTACTTTCAACAAGACTGCTTAGAAGTTCACTCTAAATAATTATCTTTATCTTGATGTGAACTAATTGATAGGATGCATATTTGAAGATCTTTGTACTTGTATTTATTAGATTTGAATTCATTTATTCACTGCAGAATTTGGTAGCTGATAGGACACCGTGTAACCGAAGTCTGTAGGGGTATAGATTATATTTTACAGTTGGTCTACCTGCCCTTTATAGACCAGATATTCACAACGTGACGGTGATGGGGGGCACATAAAAGGATAATATGAAAACCTTTTTCATTCCAAATATAGGCCCTTTGTCTTCATGTATAATGAATTCACTCAGAGCTTTGGAAACAAATAGCCCATTTAAGCATAGTTAATGGATTGTCTTGTGAACAATAATAATAATTTGAAAGTTGCTTTTATTTGCTGGTGCAGGAGGATGAACTGGGATTGCCAACAGTGCCACAAGCATCGATCCGTAGTTGATTGGACTCGTTTTGTAAAAACATAATGTCGTATGCAATAACAAATTCAGCGTATCTTTGCTCATATACTACTACAATTTGTTAAGATTGGAAATAGCTTTCTCATTGTTTTGTTAGGGTCTATGTAAGAGCATTTGTTACTTTTTGAAGTACAGTGTAAATTTAATTGGCTGCTTATATTTAAGTCCTTATTCTGTGTTGGTGATGAGCTGCCCTTGCATTTCGGAACAATGGTTGTTTATACGCAGAGAGAAGAGAGTAAGCAGTGCTTGCTCTATATATGTTTTTGCCTGTTGCAGACCTCTTTCTGTCCATTCACTTGTCGGCATGTCATCAGACTAATCTGTTTGCTGGCTTGCAGTTCATGGGGGTTTGGTGATATCCTCTTTAGTTTGGTTGCTTTATCTGATTCAGATATCTTGTGTATTATTACTACTAGTTACTTTTGTCAAAGAAGTCCAGTTGAGTAGAGAGAGATTTGATACTAGTCTGCACTGCTCCAGAATTTGAGCATTTACGTATAAGCGATCTATGATGTGTTGGGCTCATGAAGATTGTGCCAAGTAAAAGCTTGATCAGTGTGACTGAGTGCATATGCTATTATGCGTCCATAATGAGATTGATTTGCTTCTGTCTAGTTTCTACATACTACACCATTCGTCTCAAAATAAATTAACTTATATATATAAATAAATCTGAACATAGAAGTTCACTTTTATATATAAATCTGGATATATCTAAATTCATATATAAAAAGTAAACTTATTATAGGGCAGAGGATGTATACATTACTGGCGACCGGATTAAATTGCAAATGCTTTGCCTTAATTTGAGCTGAATATTGGCTCCAGCTGATGAACTCATTGTGAATGCTATCCCTACTATAGTACCAACCCTAGCAGAAAAGGACTAAACAACATTGAATCCTCAGCCCAAAAGGTGCAGCAGAGCATGCATGGCAACATAGCACTGTAGTCCTATCTACACCGACCATCATACATGTACAGATGTACTGTACATAACATAGCTTGCAGAAAGGAAGTTGCATAGGAGTATGTAGTTAAACTGGTCAAGGCTCAAAACTCAAAAGACAAGCATCTCATCTGAGAATTCTGAAAGGTGCGGGTCAGCAGCAGCTTTGGGAAAGCAAAAAAAAAAAGGATGAATTTTTCCAAGTCAAATGTTCACTGGCTACAAGCCCAGATAAGGCCTTGCTTCTCCTACCATTTTCATTTTTCATGTGTCCAAATAGGAGTATCCAATACTAGTATCCCAAGCAGCAGGTCAGGTCAGGTCAGGTTGCCTAAAAGATTCCACTTTTCTGTGCATGCACACACACATTTGCATTTGCAAGCTTTGAATGGATCCCAGAGCAGAGATAAAGAGAGATATGGTACAGTGTACAAGAGAGGACTGGAGGCAGGAGGACAAGTCATATCAATCAGGCTGCATGCAGCATCAAGTACACATTTGCAAGGCATGCATATTGCACACACACACATGCACATTTCTACTAAACACATGATGAAGAGGGAGTAGAGTATCTACAGATGCAACACACAGAAGAGGAGGAACAGCACAGCAGCAGCTGAATGAATGAAACGAGATGAAACGAAGGAGGAGCAACAGTACATGTCCTCGTCTTGGTACTGTCTGCATGCAGTCTGCTTCTGCAAAGCAAGCACACTAGAGACATGAGGGCAAGGATTAATGGCTTCTTGGTGATGGTGAAGGCAGAGATAACGATTCTTGGAGCCCAGGAGGAGATGGTACAGCTGAGCCAGCAACCAAAGGATCCTTGTGAGATCTTCAGGAGGTTCAACTGTGTCAGCTTGCCGCATTCTTTTTCTTCTTCAGCTTCCTCACTTCACTTCACTTGTTGATTCGGCATCTCCTCCTCTATGTGATACTGCTTGGTGGCCATTCTTAGTTTGTACAAATGCTACTAGATAGCTGCATTAGTCTGTCAAATGCAACAATTAACACATCTTCAGTCACCATTTGCAAAGAACATAATCTTGCTACTTGCTAATCAATCATGCATGTATCTCAATTACCAGAATATGCATGGCTTCTACTACTACTGAAAGAAGCAGAGGTTGCTCATCTCGACCTGGTGAAGAGGGCCCTGCTGCTGGCCTTGTTCTCCAACTTGCATCACCACCATGTTCATGTGGCTGCTGCCATCCTGCAATGCAAAGGGGAAGCACAGGCAGCGCATGCACGATCAGTGTCATATTGCCTTTCCTTATCTGCTACTCCTACTACTCTTGATGAGTGCTTGGTGGAATAATTTGTGTTCAACACAGGAGAAGCAACATCACATCTGATGCAGTCATGCAGATTGGGTTCAGATTCAGAGAGACTATGGTTATCATCTTGACCTGAGCAAAGCCTGTGGGTCCTCCTCCTAGTCCTTGGAGTGAGATGCCTGTACTCCCCATTTGGCCCATGCACTGCACCATCTCATGTGGCATCTTTGCAAGCTTAATCAAACAAGGAAGGTAATACTAAGTAAGGGAGTCAGAGTTATTGATCGCATGCATGGCAGAAGCAAAACTGGAATTACAGAATTCTTCAGAGATGCTTGCTTGCGTTTGGATTGATGCTGTCATTGTTCTCTATTTTTACTTTACCTGTGGAAGAACATCTGGGTACATATCAATGCCCGGTCCAAACTCATACATCATAGGGTTAAGGGAGGCAAGCTTCATGGACAGAAACTGAATGAGAACAAAAGAATGAATTAGTTCCTCATATACAGAGTAGAAGAGCCATCGATCGATACTACGTGCTTAATTACGCAATTTCAATTCTTATCTGAATGACATATAGTAGTACCTCAACTTGGTTCTGCAGAGATTGCACATAGCTGATGATCTCATCTAGCATGAGGGCTTTCCCTGTGACCTTGTCACAACCAGGAACCAGGCTTTGCAGCATCTTCATCCTCTCACTGATCTTCTCCCTTCTCACCTACAAGTAACAAATCAACAGACGTTACTACTCCTGTAGTTAAGTAAAGGGCACTAACAAACAGCCGTTACTACTAATTAAGATAACAACAATTCAGATAAGATAACAAAAGACTGGTGAGTGAGTGACCCTCTCAGCAAGGCTGTGGCTGTCTGTTGCTTGGCCTCTCCTTGCCCTCACATGAATGTACCCAGCTGGTGGCTCCCCACCTGCTGCCTCCTTGGCCTTCTTCTTCACATCATCACCATGTTGATGTAGTACCACCCTTCTTGCCTTTTTCTCCTCAAATCCCTTCAAACCCACATTGCTCCTCTTGTGCTTTCTACTCTTGCCCCAACTTGCATCCTAAATGGCAAGACCACAGAGTAACCCACAGCACCACATAAGGCAGATCATCGCACAAAACAGAAAATGGGCCCATCATACATACAAGGACATTTACCAGGGTTAACAACTTAAACATCAATGATAATACTACTTGCATCAGAAAGCAGTCACTGCTACATTTACATATGTATGTACTTAGTTCCAGGTTTTGGGTAGATTTCCACTTGATACTAGTAGGAAGGAGCCGCATTTTTTTTTCAGATAAAGATGAGCACCAAGAAAATAACGCATCAATATATTATGCATCATGTGGGAAGAAGCTAATAAACCTTTGAGGTAAAAAAACATATGCATGCTGAAACACCTTGTGAAGAAAAAATATAACTGAATTTTGCAGTTTCATCTGTTGTATATATACATTTTCATGGCAAAGTGCGAGCAAAGATAACACATGTAGCAGGAGCTTAATTACCATATCTTGAGTTGAGCCCAATGAACAAGTGCAGCTTCCTTGAATGCCAGGCACCCATTTGTTGTCGCCGGCAGCGGCAGCGGCAGCGGCATTGTCAAAGTGAAAGGAAAGAGGGCTCTCCTGTGGCTGCAGCACTATTGGTGAGTACACCATTGGCATTGAGGTGGGGTCAAGGGAGCTGCAGCTGCTGCTCTCATACTCATAGGCCGCCATGGCTGCTGCTGCTGCCTTCTCTTCAAGGTTGCTGCAGCCGGCAGAGAAGCTTGGGACAGGAAAAGGCTCTGGAGCAGAAAGGAAGCAGTAGGGGAGGAGTGAAGATGAGGAGGATTGGTGCAGCTGCTGCTCATGCTGCCCACACAAGCTCTCCATTGGTATGCTGCCTCCTAAGTCCTATGTTGATCCTAGTAGTATCTCTAGTATGTGCCTAGTATGTGCTATGTGTAAGAAAGAGCTGTTTGCAGTTGAGTTGAGGATTCAGGTCTCCATCTGCCTTTCTTCCTTCTTTAGGCCCCTCTAGCTGCTGCTTATATACCCCTACTGATATAGTGACTGATTGTGAGCAGATAGGCTAGAATTCTGTGCAGTTAATTGGGTGGGCCAACTTCCTCAAGGCTCCTGCCCCAGCATCATGCTATTTGGAGTAGTAAGCGGTTTGTACTGCATCTTCATCATCTTGTCTTTCCAAGCTTTAGCACACAAATAGAACGATGATTGATTGATACTTACTGGTACTTCTCTCGCTTATCTCTACTGTTAGTGCTTTGGGCTCAATCCACATTCCCAACCCATCCTCAATTAAAAGAGAGGTCACTTGTAATATTACAAGGACATGTTACTAATCAATCCGTCATCAAGTACTCATAATAACTCATTCACACCTCAGTTTAGTTCTAACTCAAAGAATTATAATATACATCCATCAAGGCTCAGATATTCAGAACACAAGATGCACCAGCGTCAATTCTCAATAACTGTAGCATGTGGTCCCTTTCCGCAGTACAACGTAGAATAGGATCTGAACTAGCAATTCAGGAGACAGAGAAACATATTACCCTGTGAATTCGCCTCTCAATCCATCATCTGCTCCTTGTACAATTCACCTGCTCCCCTCAGGAAAAAAAATTTAAAAGGCTAAGCTTACCATATCATACAGTATTATCTTACCGCTTACAGTACCAATCAAACAGAGGCTCCACAAGAACATCGCTTGAAGGTTGAAGCCCTATCGGCGTCACAATGGACAACACTCTTACCCTTAACCCATGATGGGAGATGAAATGAGAACCAGGCATAAAAGGTTGAATGTACTAAAATGATTTAAGATGTATCAAATCTACACCTCTGATTTTAAGTCAGTCAGCTCAGGCTTCACCCGAGATATGCTCAACTACAGAAGGCCAAAATGACAGATGATGCCTTAGTCTAGTTAATCCCTTAGAGTACATAGGAGAACCTTATAAAACCTGAGAGAGTACATTCTTGTAAAACCAAATACAACAAAAGAAGTCAACAAAACAGATTTAGCGCCTCTTCTTGCTTCCTTTTGCAGCAGTGGATTTTGACGGGCTTGCAACCAGGTAGACAAACACACCAACAAAGGAAACAACGGAGACCAGCGACCCATATTTCCCGACAAGTCTCTGCAGATGACGTTTGTTAACACGTTAGTTTGCAATGTCTAGCCATATGGTTTTCTTATTGCCTATTTCCTAGTTAGATAAAACACATAAGTTTAAATAAAACAGAGGGCAATGGCAGTACCTTAGCCTGGAAAGGTCAAGTGCAAAAGATGCATATCCAGAAGTTGAGTACCAGCACCAAAAAAGTAAAGCATTGAGACATAAGAATCAGGAAAGGTTTTACTCTTAATGAAAGCAAATGGTACGAGATAACTAACCAATTCAAACTTCTGTTGGGGAGGTCTCTCAGCAAGAATATCAAGTGGAAACATGGGCGTTGAGTAGGCCTCCTTCAGAAAAATAATTGGCAGCTTAAACTCAAGAAGAGAATAGTGCAGAAATAGAATGGTGAAAATGATAATTAGAACACAGAGTACTAGGATCGTAATGAGCTATTTAAGGTGAGCACAGTTAGCCCTTTCGCTATGATCCATGGAATAATGAGATCGATCACACCGCAGTCCTTTAGAAAAGGCTCAGTAAAGCTCATGTGGTGCTCAATACTAAAGGTTTACTCGATTGTGATGACATGTTCTATTAGCATCAGGAAACGAAAATTCAAGTTTCACTTGTGAAACAAAAAAGCATATGATAACCATCAATTGCATGAGTAGTGTATTAGGAGTGTAAGTATGAAAATTTTGAGGTACCTGAAGTGCAGCCTTTGTGGGAACACGGTATGTGATAATGGCAGGAGAACCCTGAAACTTGCCCTGCACTTTGGTCTCCAAGATGAAGATGTGGGAAGCAGTAGCACCACTGAAAGCACAAGAGGTAAAATTGTAAAGGGCAAATGTCGGCATGGCGTTGGCGTGAGTAAGCATTAGTAAGTGTTGTTACTGACGGATCAAGTTTTTCCACAATCTTTGATGTGGTTCCAGAGATAAGTTGAAAAGCCTCCTGTGGCCAAGAGTCGTCGTTGAAGCTAACATCATAGGCGGTCCTGTAAAAAATGAGAGAGAGAGAGACAGTAGCAAACATCATGATAGAATAGAAGATGAGTGGTTGATGGCAGTGAAGAATATCATGAGGATTTCCCTTCCCTTCCCTAAAATAGCAGTGTGGTTAGCTAGATAGAGAATTCGATTAGCGATTAATAGTAGGAGTATATGCAGAATAGCGTGATAGATGGATGGTTTAATTTGTGTTATCAACAAGTCAGCTTCACAGAATATGGGAAACATGGGCTCGTAGCTAACAGTAGGGGAGAAACAAGTAGTAGGAATTGCCTAATAAATACTAAAATTTTGCCCTTTTGTTTTGCCTATAAGAATTAATTAATAAGGAAAGAAAACAAACAAAAATTGAGGCGGAGATGTGGATCTGGATGGGGGAGGAGGCAGATCGGGAGGGAACTGACGCGGAACCCTGGTTGTAGAGGTTGAGGGTGACGGCGAGGCGCTCCACGCCGGGGCCCGGGCGGGACAGCACCACCTTCTTCTGCGCTACGACGAACGGCGCATCCTGGCCGGCGGCGGCGGCTGTGGCGGCGAAGGCCACGAGGAAGAGGAGGGGGAGAGATCGCCACTGCTGCGCCATCACCGCTTCTTCCTTCCTACACTTACAAATGACTATTGTGTGTGTGTGTGTGTTGGATACTAGTACATCAATCAAACCCATCCATGTACTATACTAGCTGGCTGTATTCGTTCCTTGCTTTTCCCTAACTCACCTTTCTCGTTTTTCACGCGCACGTTTTTCAAACTGCTAAACGGTGTGTTTTTTATAAAAAGTTTTTATATAAAAGTTACTTTAAAAAATCATATTAATCTATTTTTGAAAAAAATTTTAGCAAATACTTAATTAATCATGTGCTAATGAGTCGCTCCGTTTTACGTGTCGAAGAGATTAACTCCCAACACCAACTTTCGAACTCAGCCACATGTCCCCTTCCCTCTACCCAGAAGAAAAAAAACTTTTATGCAGTATGCTCAAACTCAAGAGAAAAATATTTACTCAGTTAGTCTGTTAACGATTTATCATCAATATTATCTTTTTATATAATATACCAACAAATTTATCCATTGCTTTATAATATAGCAACGGTTGGGTTTTCTAAAAAAATACCCTAAAATATATAAGGGTAACAATTAATTTATTCCTCTAGGGATTTAAAAAATATTATTTTTATGTAGCTTCTATTTTTATTTTTTAAAAAAATTAGTGGTTTATGATAGAGAAATTACTTACGCAAATGATAATTTGCATTTAAACAAGGTTTGTTCTCGAAAAGATTTAAAACAAAAAAATATTCTAGGTAGTATATAATGGATAAATCATATATTTTTTTAAAAAAATAGAAATGTAAAAATCTTGAAACTAGTACATAAACAAGTATATTTTTGAAACTTATGGTAGGATAAATCAAATGTTAACCTTATATGGTGTATTTTGGGTATTTTTTAGAAAAGCCTAGTTCAATGCTATATTATAGAAAAATTAATAAACCTGTCTATATATCTATTATATTATTAAGACAAGCCCTTAAAAAGAGGCACAATATTCGATGTAGAGGCTAAAATTTTTCATATTAATCGGAGAAAAAGAAAAGAAGAGTCTAGGTAGGAATACACTTTTGAAATAACTAAAATTCGAAATTAAAAATAAACAATATTGGAAAAAGAGTTCATATAAGAACCAAATACAAGATTAATTAAAATTCAAAATAAAAAATATATTATTAAGACAGTTTTGAAAAGATGCAACACGTTAGTTGTAAAGGCCAAAAATTCCTACATTAATCGGATAAAAAGAAAAAAAAAGTCCATGTAGGACTACAATTTATAAATAACTAAAATTCAAAATTAAAAATAAGCAATATTGAAAAAAGAGTCTATATCAAAACCCAATACGAGATTAATTAAAATTCAGAATAAAATATAAAATAAATTATGTAATTAGAAAAAAGAAAAAGAAGAGTTCAAGTAGGAATACAAATTTGAAATAATTAAAATTATAAATAAAAAAGGAATATTGAAAGAACAATTAATCCATCTAGAACACAACACAAGTTTGATAAAAATTCGGAATCAAAATAAAATTTAAAAATAACTGCAATCTGAAATTAAAAATAAAGAATGTTATGTAAAATCCAATAGAATATTAATTAAAATTTAGAATAAAAAGTAAAATAAATTTCAAAATTAGAAAAAAAAGAGTTTCAGTAGGAATAAAATTTAAAAATTACTGAAATTTGGAATTAAAAATAAACAATATTGGAAGAAGAGTCCATATATAACCCAATTCGAGATTAATTAAAATTTAAAATAAAAAATAAAATAATTTCTAAAAAAGAGTTAAGTAGGAATACAATTTTGAAATAAAAAATAATTATTGGAATAACATGTAGAATACAATACAAGGTTTACTAATTCAGAATAAAAAATAAAATAAATTCCGAAAATTAGAAAAATAAAAATAAGAGTTTACGTAGGAATAAAATTTATAAATAACAAAAAATCATTAAAAAATAATAAATTTTGAAATAACAATCCATTTAGAAGACAATGGTAGCAAATGACAACAAAGAGGGGATGAGCACCAAGCCCGTAAACAAATAGGATGGTGGTGGTTGATGGGATATCTAAAACTAAAAACAAAACCCAAAGATGATTAGATTCGATTTTAGAATTCCAAAAACAATTAAGAGGAGACACAACGGGGATGTCGTTAAGCAACATAGTTATGACGATTGGCGAGACTTCTAAAAAAGTAATGAATGAGCCACAACGATAATCATTTTTTATTTTTATAATCCCAATGGCAATAAAAAGGGAAGGCAATGGGTGGGCCATAGAGAAGTGCAAATTCAAGTGTCACTAATTTGGTTTTGGTGATTAATGATAAAATCCAATTATATGAGACAATTTTTTATAAGCATTTTCTTTGTCCTAGTCTCATGTGGATATGGAAGTGGAAATTGTGAGAAATGGTTCACGGACTTCATATGAGTTGAGATAAAAATATTCGTTGATGGTGGACCTAAATCATAATAAGGATGAAGTGCACGAAGATCAAGTTATATGTATCATTCCTTCTCTCCATGCACATATTGATATGTTCATATATAATATTTTCATGCGAATAACAATATACATGTGAGACTAATGTTTTGTTTGAGCATTTTCTCTTATTTAGTCTCTTTACATTTAGAACATGGAGATAATGAAGGTATGTTTTTATTTTAATGTTTATATCTGATAAATGCCTTCTATTCTTATATAGGATAAGCTCCCAATGTTTTATATCTTTGTATGCATATTCTTGCTTCACACAAACATTTTGTATGCATACATTTAGGGGGAGCAAATCTTATACCTTAGTTACACATGTACTTGATCCAAGTTATTCACTTTCATTTAGTTAAGATCTTTACATTTGAGCATATATTTGAGTATATGATACTTGTGGTGTTGATTAATACTCATCATTTATTCATATTCTTTTATACATGTAATCAGTTGGTCAATAAGTAAAGGTTGACAACCAGATCGTTGTGACTAATAATTTTATTGAGTTGAATGATAAAAAATAGGTCCCAAGGATTGAAAATGTGTTGATACTCAAGTAATATGATTACACCTAAAAATACCAAGGATGACAAAGACCCCGTTCGTTTCCTCTAAAGAAAGAGGATAAACTTTTGGATATTCGTGGCACGCTTTTCAAACTGCTAAACGATGCGTTTCGTGCCAAAATTTTTTATATGAAAGTTGTTCTAAAATATCAGATAAATCCATTTTTCAAGTTTGTAATAATTAAAACTCAATTAATCACACGTTAATGCCACCTTGTTTTACGTGAAACACTTAATCTTTATCTTTATCTTCATCTTCAGGAGATTCAAACACCACCAAAGTGAAGATATTAAAGATGTGGGATACAAAGTAGCTACTATGGTAAGACGCTGAAAGGCAAGCGATGCTCGGTCACTATAAACCATGCGGTGGTGAAGGGCAAACAAGAAGCTTGGCACCGAAGAACCAAATCCGGTGGTGAAGGACAAGTGACGGCTTTGTCATGATAGACCGTGTGAGGTCATTTGAAGCTACAAGTAACCGCATCAATCATTTGAAGAATATATGGTGAAACGGTTTTGGCGTTGACGTCCCTTAAGACAAAGAAATGAAGATGAAAAGAAGACATTCCTATTAGTATAATTCTCTTCCTATCTACTTTTGAGTATAGGAATGCCGTACTATCAAGAGGGATGCAACGTCGATATGTTTGTGTATGTCTCGGTGCTCAAAGTGACCTATCCTAGTGCTACCTTGAGAGAAACCCAAGTTTTAACCTATACTTTGAGTGGTTTTAGACCTTACTTTTGGTTGAATTGGGTAGTTCTCTGAGTGAGCTTTCCATAGAGTCCAAGATCATCAAAAACGGACTTCCTAGCAAAAAGTTATGGCCATTTTGCCTGGTGTTTTTCAGAAATTCCGAAAAAAATCTAGGAAAGTCCGAAAATATTTCGGAAATTCCGAAAATGGCTGTGTCGGTGACATGGGACCGGGGGTATCGAGACCAAAGGGAAGGGCGGCCACAGGGATCCACGTGGCCCGTTCCCCCGGAGGGGTCGGGCCTGAGGGTGACGTGGCGGCTGCCCTCCCGGTTTCCCCCCGGGGTCGGGCCGCTCCCGTTTTTGCCCCGAGGCCTGGGGCGCCCCGACCCCCTGTGGTTTTGGTGCCACGATCGCAGGTTAGGTGAGCGCGACAGGGCTCACCTAACCGCATTTATGGCGGTTCAGACGAGCGCACTACGCCGTATTTAATGCGGCGTGGCGCGTGCATATCTGGTCTGTGACCGGTCACGGTGAGTGATCGGTCGCAGACCGGTCAGATCGTAGGTTAGGTGGTGCCAGGCGGCCTGCTGCACGCCTTGCCCCGTCCCGTCGGAATGATGAGAGCCCTCTGTCCCTCATCTCTCAGCCGGAGTTGGTGTGCCAACTGCCGGAGTTGGTATGTCAGCCTCAGTCAGACACTTTCCTGATTCTGGCGCTGGCGAGACGAGAAAGTCGCCTGCCATTTAATGAAAGTGGAAACGGGCGTCCCCCGGATGGGTCAACTGGCTGAGCAGGGGCGTGCTATGGCGTCTGTCAGAGACTGCTTCCGGCGATAGGATAGCCCTAAATGTAAAAGAATGTTTTCTTTCTTAGGCAGCTCGTGGCCCATGTGATAGTCCCTTGCCATATAAAAGGAGGCCCAGGCCTAGTAAAGAGGGCATCGGACGGAGACTGGCTGGCTAGAGGCTGGATTGTCTCTGGATCCCATCACACTCTCAGATCTACTAGAACACAGAAGTAGGGTATTACGCTTACCAGCGGCCCGAACCTGACTAAATCGCCCGCGTTCTCGCGTTTTTTCTCGCTGAAAATCCCTTAGATCCGGGGCAAGGGATTGCACCTCGCGCCCCCGGCCGAACCGGCAAAGGGGGGCCTGCACGGTCTCCTGATGAGGAGTTTCACGCTCCGTCATCTGGCGCGCCAGGTAGGGGTACTCTGGGCGAACCGAACCACTCCAAGCCGAGCGACTGGGGAAACGCCTTTCTTTCTCGTCTACGGCGCGGAGGCGGTCCTCCCATCCGAGCTCACCCTGAGGTCTCCTCGGACCACCATGTATTGCGAGGCTGATCAAGATCAGCTACGCCGAGACGACCTCGACTACCTGGAAGAGCGAAGACGGCGCGCGGCCCTCCGAGCCGCGCGCTACCAGCAAAGCCTGCGGCGCTACCATCAGCGCCATCTCTGGGCCCGATCACTCTGCGTCGACAATCTCGTCCTACGCCGCGTCCAAACGCGTGCTGGACTGAGCAAATCTCACCAGTGTGGGAGGGTCCGTATCGAGTGATCGGTGTCCCCCGGCCGGGCTCGGTTCGACTGGCCACGGGCGACGGCACGGAGCTGCCTAACCCGTGGAACATCGAGCATCTTCGCCGCTTCTACCCATAAGGGGGTCGGGTGTCGTACCTCGGGCTCAGGCCAACCCCGCGTCCTCCTCGAGCACGCAGGGTTGGCCGGGGGCTCCCACATGCCTATACCTGTTTAATTTTTCCTAGCATTTCAATAGCAGACATTTTTGATTTCCTAAGGACTGCGCCTGTGTTATCGTTTCCCTTTGAGAAGTCTTGGCTTGAGTCAGTTTGCTCGTGCTCGTCCTTGCCCTCGGCAGCCCGGGTCGTCTAAACAGCCAAACGGGGCCCAGAACTGAGCCGTGCCCCGGGGCGCGGTGAACTCCGGGGGGGAATCGACAAAGGCCCACAATCGGGTCATCCATAACCCTCGGTCACCGCGCTCCCGCCCTGGCCAGTCTCGACAAGCACTAGCTCCGACCCGCGCCGCTTGAGGCTGGGGCCCGAGTACGAGCCCTCGCTCAAGCCAAGATGCAAAAGGATCGTGACACAGACCATCCTTATCACGCGCATATAGCAAGCATAACTAACATGGAAATTAAAACCTTATTTGATTGCAGATAAAATAAAGCCAGTTTATACAAGCAAAGGCCTCAGGAGATGAAGGAATAAAAAATTAGTAAGACGCGCGGGGGCCCGAGGGCTCATTCCGACGCACCCGGGCCGCCGGCCTCGCCATCGCTATCGCCGTCGTCGCCGTCCTCCTCCTCGTCGGAGTCGAGAACGAAGACGAGCCGAGGGGCCGTCCCCTCGAAGCCATGGACGATATGATCGGCGGCATCCCGGACTTGGGCACGCGCGCTGTCCTCGGTTCCGGGAGGGAATTCCTCTAGCGTCGTCCACGGGGAGAAGTCGGGGTCCTGGGCTTGGTAGCTCGCCAGCACGAGCTGCACCGCCCCCCGGGCGAGGTCCCTTGAGGAGGACTTGACCGTCTCCTCGATCTCCTCGGGGAGCCTTTCAAGGTCCCCGGCCATCTCCGAGAGGCACTGGGCGAGGCCCCCCTGGTTGCCGGCGTACTTTGCGTACCGCCCGCTCCAGATGCCCGCCTGACGCCCGGCACGGTCAAGGCGGGAGACAGCGTCCTGGAGCATGCCGGGCCCCACCTCGTTCGACAGCCAGAGGGCCTCAACCTCCCCGGCGGACGAGTCCAGGGTGCCCTGCAGCTCAGCGATGGTCTCCTCGGCGGCTGCGAGGCGAGCGGCCAGATCGTCGTGGCCTGCGGCCGCCCCGCCGCTGCGCGCCTGCGCGTCCAGCTCCCTCGCCCGCGCCTCGAGTTCAGAGGCCCGCTGGTTCAGCGCGTCCCATTCGGCGCGGGCGCTTTCTAGATCGCGGCGCGCCTGCTCCTCCCGCGCCGCCTCGCGGAGGAGCAGACTGTCCGCCAGCCGCTGCGCCGCGGCCTCGGCCTCCTCGAGGGCTCGCCCCCGCTCGGCGAGCGCGTCTTCGCGGAGGCGGAGTGCGGACTCCTGCTCGGCGGAGGCAGCCTTGTGCGCCGCCAGCGTCGCCTCCCGTGTGGCGGCGGCAGTCTCGCGTGCCGCCAGCGCTGCCTCCTTCGCGTCCAGGGCGCAGGCGCGCTCCTCCAGCGCCTCCACCTCCCGGGCGCGGAGGTCAAGGGCCTCGGCCCGCTGGCGCACGGCGGCCTCTTGCATGAACAAGCGCGAGGCCCACCCCCCGAGCGTAGTGAGGCTCTCCTCCAGCACCATGGTTCGGGCCTCTAGGGCCTCCTCGCGCTGGCGGGTCGCCGCCTCGATCTCCGCCGCCCGCCGCTCCCGGGCAGCGGCGGCATCGAGAACTCCACGGGCGGCGTCGAGCTTCGTCTCCAGCTCCGCCATCCGGCTCCTGTATTGGAGACAGAGGTCATCCCGCGCCCCGTCGAACGCGGCGGTTGCGATGAGGGCGGTCTCCCGCTCCTCCTCCACTTCCCGGGCGATTTCCACCAGGGTGCTGCGGCGGGCCTCGAGCTGTGAGGCGTGCAGGCTGTGCACCTTATGGCCGGCCTCCACCATGGCCTCCACGGAGCGCCGTCCCTCCTCGACGCGCGCCCACGCTGCGTCGATTTCTGCCCGCTCCGCCTGCAGGGCCTGCATTTGGGCACTTAGCCCGTCCAACACCGTGCTATTGGCCATGGCCAAGGCCTACAGGAGGGGCTCCGCGCTTAGCGGGGCAGCGAAAGAAAGGGGGGAAGGCCACCTCTGTGACGGTGAGGCCCGGCTTGGCTCGTCAGTCAGTGTGTTGGCCTCGGGGGCCTTTCCCGAGGCCGGCTCATCTTCGGTGCCGCCCGGGGTGTCGGGCCCCGGGGGCGCCCCCTCGGCGTCGTCGCGGGCGGCCTCGGTGGCGACCTCCACCTCGGGCACAGTCGGGTCGAGGACCTGGGTGGCAGCCTCGGCCGCCGGTGCCTCGTGCGCGCGCGTCGCCTCGGCCTCCCGGACAGCCTCCTCGGCCCGGTGGACTCTAGCCGCCTCCCGAGCAGCCTCTTGAGCTTCCTGTAGGCGGACTGCGGCTTCCTGTAGGTCGGCCTCCCGCCTCCGAGCCTCCGCGGCCGCCACCTCCGCGGCCTCGTTGCCCGTGGGCTGGCCAGCCTTGGAGTGACGCACGGGGCGGGATGGGATCTCGCTGAGGCAGAAGAAAAACACGAAACAGAAAGAGGTAAGTAAAGATGAGCCCCAGGGGTTTCGGAATAAGAGCGTGGCCGCTGTGGGTGAGAGGTCAAACCTGCGGGGTGTCCGGCTGAACGACCACTTTGGGGGCGTGATGAGGCTCCCCCTGCACGGTTCGGTCTCCCCCATCTTGCGGAGCCGTTTCTTCTTCCGCTCCCCCTCGGGCTGGGGCGTCGGTGCGGCGTCCTCCGGGCGCTTGTCGCCGACGCGCGCCGCCCCGCCCCCTCGGGGAGGAGATGGACGAGGGATCGCTTCCTGCTTCCTCTTCCCCTTGGCGTTGGCAGGGCGGCTGCCCCCCGAACCCCCGCCGCGGGGCCCAGAAGCATGGCCCCCTCCGGGGGTAGATTGATCCCCTCTACGACTGCCGCCCGCGCCATCATGGCCTCGGGGGGCCCGGTCCCCCGATGCCCCGACCACCTGCATGATAGCCAGGATGTTGGCGCGCTCTGGGTCGCTGTAGAGGGGAAGGATCCGCCGAGGGATGAGGGACGACTCCACGGAGCTAAGGTTTAGCACCCGTTGGACCACCATCCTGAAGTCCTTGGGGTCCCAATCCCACTTACGCCCCTGGTGGGTCCTCAGGAGGTCCTCAGTCCCAGTGTACTCCCAGGCGCCCCAGGCGCATCGCCGGAGCGGCGCGATCCGGCGGCGGAGGTAGTCGCCGAACACCATGGCCCCCGTGAGCCCCTGGGTTCGCAGGCCCGCCAGGCGATCCAGAACGGCATCATAGCCGTCCCCCAGATCCACCGTCGCCCGCCAGCTAGCCGCCTGCGCTGGGGGCTGGCTCGGGAGTCGGAGGCGCGCTTCGTCGGGGAGGGGGGTGTAGAACTAGTCACTCTTTCAGTCGTCCCACTTCTTGCGAAGGACGCACGGGATGTAGCGGTTCAGCACCTGCCCCTGCGGCTGGAAGTAGCAGCCACCGACCACCGTCGGCGGCGATACTGGCTGCACGGTAAAGAACCACCGAAACAGCCGAAGGGATGGGCGCACCCCGATGAACATCTCGCATAGGTGTGCGAAGATGGCCAGCGTCATCACCGCGTTGGTGGTGAGGTGCGCCATCTGGAGGCCGTAGAACTCCAGAACATCCATAACGCATGTGGAGAATGGCGGGATCAAGCCCGCCATGGCGAAGGAAAGGAAGAAAACGGACCGCCCGGAGTAGTGCGGCACCGGGCGTCCCTCACCCAGCGCGACCACCTCCCGGGTGGCAGATTCCGGCATGAATCGGCGCGAAAGCCCAGCTTGCCTCTCGCTGGTGATGCGAGAAAGCGGCAGCACGCTGCCGTCAAGCGGCGCGGAGCTCCGCGTCATGGCGCCGGCGGAGAGGGAGCTTGAGGACGAGAGCGCGTGGCGAGACTAAGGTGAGAGAAACGGGAGAGCTAGAGCACGGATGGCGAAGGCAAGGAAAAAGTGGCGAGAGGAAGGAAACGAATCCCTTCCTCGGCGCCTTTTGTACCCCTGTCTCCGCCGCGCTTGGCTCCTCGTTTCCCACGCCCACTTCCTTGCCCCCTCGTTTCTCGCACCCATGCCTCCACTAACCCCACTCGCCCGCTTACGGCGCACGCGTCAGTCGTGCGATCGTGGCGGTTGAGGAGGGGCAGATCGTGTGCGCATTGATCGCGCTCGGTTACCGCGAAAAGTGTCATCATCACATCCCAGGCGAAACGGACCGATGTGTCCCGATCCGCGCGCTGCCTCGAGTAATGTTGCGGTTACAAGGAGACCGCTCATTAATGTCGACTGACATTCCTCACCGATGAGCGCGACTCGCGACCGTAGGAGTCCTGCCCGCCTTTGGGGGCCGGTCCCATCTGTCATCGGGCCCGAGAGGTGGCGTCAAGCCTGGATGCCCCCCGGTTACTGTCGGTGACATGGGACCGGAGGTATCGAGACCAAAGGGAAGGGCGGCCACAGGGATCCACGTGGCCCGTTCCCCCGGAGGGGTCGGGCCCGAGGGTGACGTGGCGGCTGCCCTCCCGGTTTCCCCCCGGGGTCGGGCCGCTCCCGTTTCTGCCGCGAGGCCTGGGGCGCCCCGACCCCCTGTGGTTTTGGTGCCACGATCGCAGGTTAGGTGAGCGCGACAGGGCTCACCTAACCGCATTTATGGCGGTTCAGACGAGCGCACTACGCCGCATTTAATGCGGCGTGGCGCGTGCATATCCGGTCTGTGACCGGTCACGGTGAGTGATCGGTCGCAAACTGGTCAGATCGCGGGTTAGGTGGTGCCAGGCGGCCTGCTGCACGCCTCGCCCCGTCCCGTCGGAATGATGAGAGCCCTCTGTCCCTCATCTCTCAGCCAGAGTTGGCGTGCCAACTGCCGGAATTGGTATGTCAGCCCTAGTCAGACGCTTTCCTGATTCTGGCGCAGGCGAGACGAGAAAGTCGCCCGCCATTTAATGAAAGTGAAAACGGGCGTCCCCCGGATGGGTCGACTGGCTGAGCAGGGGCGTGCTACGGCGTCTGTCAGAGACTGCTTCCGGCGATAGGATAGCCCTAAATGGAAAAGAATGTTTTCTTTCTTAGGCAGCTCGTGGCCCATGTGGTAGCCTCTTGCCATATAAAAGGAGGCCCAGGCCTAGGAAAGAGGACATCGGACGGAGACTGGTTGGCTAGAGGCTGGATTGTCTCTGGATCCCATCACACTCTCAGATCTACTAGAACACAGGAGTAGGGTATTACGCTTACCAGCGGCCCGAACCTGTCTAAATCGCTCGCGTTCTCGCGTTTTTTCTCGCTGAAAATCCCTTAGATCCGGGGCAAGGGATTGCACCTCGCGCCACCGACCGAACTGGCAAAGGGGGGCCTGCACGGTCTCCCGGTGAGGAGTTTCATGCTCGGTTAGGCTGAGAAACTGAAATTGCCTTTCTATTGATTTTCGGACTTGTCCAAAAATGCATTTCAAAAATTCTGAAAAGTGGAATCTTGGCCTCCAACCGCTAGTTTTGAGAGGCTCGGGTATGTAAACTCCTCCACCCCTCCTTTGAGTGGCTGCTGTTCTTGGACATTATTAGACACATCCATAGCCAAATAACCTTTCACATTTCCTTATCTTTGTGGTGCCTCTTTGTGAGAGGGATTTGAGAAGGGAAGAGAGTTGGATTGAGAGATTGAGAAGTTGAGAGCTAGTGAGCTTCACTCCATATTTTGAGCACTAGAGTTTATAGCAAACAAATCTTCGATTGTGTTTGTTACTCTTGGGGACTAAGGTCTCCTAGACGGCTAGGCGTTGCCGGTGAGCTCTCAAGGTTGTGGTGTGCCTCAAAAAGTTTGTGAAGGCTTCGATTTCGCCTCCGCAAGGGAAGAAATCAAGAGTGAAATCGAGAAGTGCATTTGTGCAATCTCATGAGGAAAGGGTTGAAATAGACCCGGCCTTTGTGGCCCCTCAACAGAGACGTAGGATTCGTGGATCCAAACTTCGGGAAACAAATCACACGTCTCTTCTCTTGGTTTGCTCGTTCTTGGCTTCTTCCATATTGTGCTTAAGCTTGTTTTAACCCGATCTACTTGTATGCTTAATTGATATAGTTGATGACCTTATATCTTGCTTAGATACCTTGTTTGTCACCTTTTGATTCATATATATTTTGTTTGTTCGAGCTACAAGTTTATAACTAGTGTTTTATTCCGTTATCCGCCAAACTTTTCGTTTGAGACCGAAACTTCTAATCCCATACTGGAAGTTCCGATTTGAACCGAAAGTTCTCATCTTTCTAATATGCTATGAAGTTATGATAATTTTTAGAAACGCCTATTCACCCCCACTTAGACGACATCAAGATCCTTTCAGTGTAGTGGCGACGTTTGATGGGACTTCTAAAAATTATAAAAATAAAACCCAACGAGACAATAAACTTTAAAAACTAAAAGGTCCAATTTTTAAATGTTCAAAGGAGGATGGATAGAATCCGTGTAGGTCAGAGAAGCAAATAAAAGGATGACAAAGAAGTAACGATAGCAACAAGTGTGACTTTTAAAAACTATAAAATTAGGAACCAGGAGATAATAAGGTTCGATCTTTGAAAGTCCTAAGACAACGAGATAACTATTTAACAAATTTTAAGTAAAATCATGTGTAAAAATATATATTTTTTTGAGTGTTAGCCACGTAATTACGTGAGCCACCCTAGTTATATATAAAAAAGACAATATAAACCGTAAATAGTTGGATTGGGACAAACATAATGGTATAATGGTATATAGTAGATTTTGTTCCGTTTTAATGGATGCTTTTGGGTCCAAAAATATAATAGTATTTCATTTATCCCAAAATATAGGGAATTTCGGTTGGATAGTTTCAAAATAAAAAAAAAGATTTTAGTTAGATGAGATATATCCATGTAAAATCCCGACTAGGGAGTATAGCCCAGGAAGGAGTTGTATGTGATTCTTATATTCCTTGTGCACACATACGCAAAATGCCACCCATTCATTCCAGTGCGCTATCTATATCCACCACCTCCTAGGAGTAGGAGTATCTGATTTCTGTTCCCAAAACATCTCTCTCTTTCTCTCTCTCATCTCCTGAGAATCAAGTGCGAAGTGAGATAGATAGGGGTCTCCTCTCCTCAACAATGGCGGCCGCAACCTCCTTCGCCACCCTCGTAAGCTCATCCATGGCCTCTGGTGACCTTCCCATCGAGCTCTGAATCTTATTATTACCTCTCTCCTCTCTTGTGTTTGCACTGCAGGCCATCGTGCGGCCGGCGGCGGAGCGGGCCCTCCTCGCCTCCAAAACTCTCTCGCCGCTCCTCTCCATCCGCACCGGCACCGCACGCCTCCCCTCGCCGGCCGTCTCGGGAGCCTTCGCGCCTGCGCCCTCTGCTGTTCAAAGCCGCTCGCGCTTCGTTACCTCCGCCACCGCTGACCCCAAGGTCTGTGTGTCCGGATCTTCTTTATCTGCCCTACCCCCCCATTCGATTGCCGCACCGCCATCCATTCCTGTAATCTTGTCTAGTAGGAGTATATCAAGTTTGCAACTTTTATTTCTAATTTACTACTCCACCTTACTGTATTATGCAATCAGCCTCAGCAATATTGGCCACTCTTGTCTCTTTTGAGGGAGGTAGTATTGGGTTAGCCTTTGGATGTACCTCCCAACACCATAAAAATTACTACTAGTAATTATTAGCCTTTAGATGTCAAATTCAATTTTTTTTTATATCATCAGGTGAAATTTATGCTACCAAAATTGCAATCTGAGGTTTATCATCACCAATGCTTTAGTTATGTATTCACCTGCTCTGATCAATAAATTTAGTTGCCTCGCCCATAGGGTTCTGCTACTTACAGGTCTTACTACCTTGTATGTGCACCGAATGTAAACACGTTATTCATCACCAGCGACTGCTTGCAACATTGTGAGGAAACACATGTGCGCCCTTCTGTACTACTGAAAGCTGGGTTTTCCTTTACCATATGCACCATGCCCTTTCATGTTTTCATCCACTGGACGAGATATCAATTATTCTTACTTTAGCATATGCACTATGTGGGAGAACTGGATACCACGCTTCAATTTTGTTTTTTCAGTTTTGCTAAACTTCTCCCATACATTGCAGGAAGAGGACCTACAGTCCAAAATCACAAACAAGGTGTACTTTGACATAAGCATCGGAAATCCTGTTGGGAGGAACGTTGGGAGGATCATTATTGGCCTATACGGGGATGATGTTCCCCAGACCGCAGAGAACTTCCGCGCTCTCTGCACTGGTACAAAGGGCTTCTTGCTTTTCTTCTCTTCTGTCATTTACTACTTTACAGGATTAGCCAGATTTTGTGCATGACACACCATTGCCCTTTTCCTTTTCAGGAGAAAAGGGGTTTGGTTACAAGGGGTCCAGTTTCCACCGTGTCATCAAGGACTTCATGATTCAGGGAGGAGACTTTGACAAGGGCAACGTATGTCTTCATTACCTACTTTCTTTAGAACCCACTCCTATGTTGCACTTGAGCCTCTGTTCCATCTGACAAACTCTATTAAAAGAAGATACTGTATCACCTGATACTGTGCAAATAACATTACTCACAACACTGAATGAGCTCATATGTTTGTTTCTATCTATCACCATTGAAATTTAGTTGGATTTATTTTATCAATGTTAGTGCTTTTATGAGCTGACCTATATGTGTTTTGGATCATTATACAACTTTGTGTCATGTACTTCAGTACTTGCCGTAATGATGTTTTAGATAATTATACTGTTTTGCATCATGTACATTATGACCATGGACTTGTTTGTGATCAACCTAATGTGTATGCAGTGATTAGTGGCTTCATGGCTAGATTACAAGGAGATTAGCATCAAATCCATTTCTTTAAACTGATGGCCTAAACTAAATCATGCAGCTGCATGATTTCATGAATTATGAATTTTTGTGCTAGCCTATATTAAACGATTCAGCTTTCAACTGTTGCATGTGGATATTTCAGGGTACTGGAGGGAAAAGCATATATGGCCGGACCTTTAAAGACGAGAACTTCAAATGTACGTCTAACAAATGACCTAATCTGATTGTTCTTTCTGCTTCTAATCATGTGATTGTGCTGATTATGTCTTGTAATGTTTATAGTGGTTCATACTGGACCTGGAGTGGTCAGCATGGCCAATGCTGGGCCGAACACCAACGGCAGCCAGTTCTTCATCTGCACTGTCAAGGTAACACTGTGTACTGATATGTTCACCGTGTACTAGCGTCAAAACTCACTCCAAATTACAATGTGCTGACTGCTACTTGCAAATGCAGACACCTTGGTTGGATGGGAGGCATGTCGTGTTTGGGCAGGTTATTGAAGGCATGGACATCGTTAAGATGATTGAATCGCAGGAGACTGACAGAGGGGACCGCCCGAAGAAGAAGGTGGTCATCAGTGAGTGCGGGGAGCTTCCAGTGGTCTAATAGGTGCCAGAGGGTTAATCTTCTTCCCTCGGAGACTTTGCTGTTTTCCGTTTCATAGTAAGCTGTGAACTTATCGCCTGTTCTCCGCGCAGTCAGAGACCATGCTGAGTTGAGGCCAAGATTTCTAACTTGAGAAGAATCCTCTATTGTTCGGCTGGAACAAAACGTTCTTGTTTTCTTTTCATTACCTGTTGAGGGTCAGGAAATGACGTTGTAGTTCATGAAAGATGAAATGTCTGTCTTTTCGTGCTTACGCAGACTGAAGTTACTCCTTTCCCACTAGTAGGTTGCTCTTTGAACATCCTGTGGTTGTCCTTATACAGGGAAACGCCATGTGCAGTGCACTAGGTAGAAAGAACAAGCTGCTGCTAATTGGACCTCAAAAAACTCTTGCTAAGTAGTAGAAGCAGATAAGGCAAGAGCCATGCTGCCTAAGAACATAGTACTACATTGCAGCTGATGCAGAAATATATATTGGACTGCACTACTCCAAGCTGTTGCTAGTGTTGCAGCGACTTGACTTGCAACAACACAGCTTAATCTGGGTTAACAACACTACATTTTTTTAATCAGGAAATTGGGCTATAATAATTACTAGAAAGAAAGAGGGAGGTCTTTCTTATATGCAATTCAACTGATGGGACTATAGCAAGTAATGTAGTAGTAAAAAAGTTTGCTTTGGGGTGGGTAGATATATCTCCATCGCACATTCCTCATCGAGTGGACCTTGTGGTCAGCTGCATATCCATACTTGTATATAGAGAAGAATGTAATACTCCTAAGTAGTACTCCAGTAGGCTATAATAGCTAGATTTGTGCAGGCAGCATCCCCTCCTCCTATATCATCATCATATCCATTCCTTGGTTGGTTGGTTGGTAAGTTCGTTCGTTCACAAGGAGGAAAGCCTCGAGCATCAGCATCAGCATCAGCATCAGTAGGAGGAAGAAGAAGAAGGAGAGCGAGCGAGCAACAAGAAGAGCAAGAAGATGCAGGACTGGGGTCCGGTGCTGATATCTTGGGTGCTGTTCATCCTGCTGTCGCCGGGGCTTCTGTTCCAGATACCAGGCAAGTGCAGGGTGATCGAGTTCGGCAAGTTCCAGACCAGCGTCGTCTCCATCCTCGTCCACACCATCCTCTTCTTCGCCCTCGACGCCATCTTCCTCGTCGCCATCGGCGTCCAGATCAACCTTGGCTCCTCTCCCTGATACAATCTCTTTTTCTTTCTTGTACCTTTCTAGGTAATCTCAATTGCATATGTATAGCAGTATATATGCACCTCCATCATCTACTCATACTCACCTCACCTTAGCTCGTTAATTTGTACTACTATTTGTGTGTTCCTTCCAATTCTTGGCATAATATTGTAACTGAAGGGAATTGATTTCAAAGCCAAATACTCATACTCCTTTGCTCATTAGTTAGTTTCTTCCTCCACATATGTATGTAGCAAAATCAAAAGTTCACCATTTATAGCATTTCAAGTAAATATAACTAGTAAATTTCCCACGCAAAATTACACGGAGCCTGACTTTTTTTTTAAAGCAAGAATTGGATTTGATATACAAATGTATTTTGTTTCCATAGATATATTTGTATTTTGTATACAATAGATTTTAAAAAGTAGAATTACATTTGATATACAACCATTAGCTTCTATTTCTATACATCCAATTGTATTTTGCATACAATATATTTTTAAGAATAGGTTTAGATTTGATACACAACTCTTACCTTATTTTTTATAGATATAATTATATTTTGTATATAGCCGTGTCTATCAATCTATACCATTAAAACATGGACATCAACAAAATATAATTGTCGATATTGTTTTCTTTTTCTTCGGTTAATGTGGTAATCTGTTGGCCTCGTGAGCAAACATAGTTTTAGCTATCTTGTATTATAATAGGGAGATACTAGTAACATATAGTCAGCTGAGGCAGTGAATTGCTGCAAGTGCAAAGAAAACCAACCAAAACCATTGGGAGGGCAGGGCAGGGCAGCATCAGTACAGTAGCAACAGGGTCCCAAGGAGGAAGAATTTTGGTGTTATGTTGCGTGGCACAATGGTAATGGAAGGCATGAAGTAGTTGCCCCATCGCCATTCACAGCGACTGGCCTGGACCTGGATGGATGTCAAAGTTGAGCAACAAAACAAAAGCTACACATTATGTGCACAGTACAACCGACTGACCATCCATATATCCATCCTATTCTATTCCTGCAACCAAGCTTCAGGATCACACATCTACAGAGTATTTCACAATATATTGATCAAATCTCCAAGAATTCTATCCGTGTGGTGTGGCGTTGCTAGCTCCACCCGGAACTGAATTAAATTTGGCATCTGCCTAGCATAATAAAAGACTAAATAACCAGAAAGGTACTAGCATAACGTAGCATCTGAACAAACTGAACTCAACTGCTCGGTCCATCTTTAATTATTAATTCAATCAGAGTTTCAGCTGAAGAAAGTTAATCGATTTGTTAATCATGTTGTTAGATTCTAACCAAAAACTAAATGCAAAAAGTGACGGGCTCAAGCCTGCTACTGCCAGCCGCTTTTCTTGACCTCTGCAATATGCTTAGCGGATTACAGTTAGAGGGCAAACGACAGGTTGGAGAAACGTAAGTAAAGCAGGCGATCGATCGAGACGAAAGTTGGCCTGAGATTAGCACAGTGACACGACATCTCGGCCGATTTCATGCGTCACTGAGCTGCACATTTTCCATCCTGATATCGATAATGAATGTGCTGTTGTCTCTCCTCATCTCACAAAAGCAGGTGGATTAAATTAATGGTTAGTTGGAGAAGTTGATGGAGATATATATCTTCTTGTGCAGGCAGCCTAGGCACCAAAGAAAGATTCCTTGCTTTACTCATCATCTATCTGATGATTTGGTTCAAGAACTGGCCGGCCGGTCACTTAATAATTTTCATCTTAATTTCCAGAGCAGAGGTTAAGTAGTTATGATTTCATTCAGATGAAGCAACACAGACCCGTCGATCACCACAATTGCATCATAAGAAGGGGGAAAATTAATGAAATGGAACCATATATAGAAAAAGACGGAAATATATGGATGATGAATACTATGTTTTGCTCTTGTATGAAAATGTCCATGCATTATTGATTGAGGTACTGCTCTGGTTTTGAATGGCAGCAGCATATCCAGGCATCTCAAATCACTCCATCGATTATATTTGGTCATCTCCTCCTCCAGGACCAGCTACCACTTAACTTGATAGCTCAATCCATATGTATCAGACATACTTGTGGCTTTTGGTTGCGTATCCGACCTTGATCGGCTTCTTTTTCTTTTGCAACACACAAAAGAAAAGGAAGAAATTTTGTTTGATCTATATATCCTTTTGCGCTCCGATTTTGGTCCGGCCACAGAAAGAAAAGGCTGAAAGCGAGACATGAAACACAAGCACTTACTTACTAGAGCCACAAGCTTGAGATTGGTTGTAATAGAGCAACGAGCAAGCCTCGGCCTCTCTCTAGCATAGCTAGCTAATCCGTCCAAGCATTAAAAAGGGAGGAGCTCCTGCTGCAGCTAGCTAGATAGCACCATCGAACAGTCAATTACTGCGCAATTAGCAGTAGTGCTCTCTTCAAATGCGTTTGAGCTTGTTCAGAAAGGAAAAGAGAAGACGAGTGTCATTAGGCCAGTCTCAATGGGCAGTGTCACTGCACGGTTTCACATACTAACACGCCATCAAGATTGAAATGAAACCATCCATGAAACAACCCCAGCAATGAAGCATTTCATTTTGTTGTTTCCAAGGCTAAGCAAATCATTTAATTGCTGCAAGATGATTGGATCACATGCAAGATGGTGAAACAATCTGGCCCTCAGTGGGATTTCACGCGGTTACCAAAGTCTAGGAAACAGTGCATACGAGTTTCACCATGGTGAAACTCTTTTCTTCTCTCTCCTCTCTATTTCATGCAAAAAGTACATATTTGTTGATGTGGCACTCTAATTAATGTGCATGACACCTCCATGAAACCTCCACTGAGACTGGCCTTAGGTGAGCACTAGCTGAGTCAGGCAGGCAAGAAGCATTTAATTTTCTACTAGTTTAGTTTTCTAGTTGAGTTCAGCATGAAATTATATATATTCATTGTGTGTCCGTTATCAAGAAAATGTAAAGAAAAAAACGAGTGATGGTACTGCTGCCTATTGTGACTTATGCTATATAGACAGGAGTCCTTGATTCCGGCTAATCAGCAAAATGATGACTTTGACGACCAAACTAACCGCTGCAAGTGCAAGATGAAATCAATCAACAAGATAGTACTATATTACTAGCAGTAGCAGACAATACATACATACAGTAATAATACTATAGATATATATGAAGGGATTGTAGTAACAGCAGTAGATGCTGGCTGCGAGTATTATGTGGAGAAGGAGGAAACGGTTGCATTCAGTCGCAAGTAGCATGTGCAACAGAAAGCGAAGCGGCACCAACCGCACACAACCGGTACAGAAAGAAATATGGAATAGCAATGAAAGCATGCTTGATGAACAAGTGCAGTTGCAGTTGCAGTGTAGAGCAGGGCACCGGTAACCTGCTCTTCTCTTCTCTTCTCTTCTCTTCTCTTCTCTGCTGTGCTTTCCATCCACTCCACGAACCGCACCTCACCTTCTTTCTCTTTCTCTATGTACTGTATGTTGCCAATAGCAGTACAGTGAGTGAGTGAGTTGCATCTGCATACCAACACGACACTACCTCACCTGCTTCTACTGCTGCTCTATTGCTCATCTGCTCGCTTACTTACTACTACTACTACTAACCTGCTGCTGCTAACAACAACAACAACAACAACAACAACAAGAAGCTCTATCTAGCTCGGGAATTGAAAAAGGAGGAGGAGGTAGTAGCAAGGTACGTAGTAGTACTAGTAGTTAATTAAGGAAGGAAGGAAGCGAGCAACAAGGAAATTAACAAGGATGTCAGACTGGGGGCCGGTGGTGATCGCGGTGGTGCTGTTCGTGCTGCTGTCGCCGGGGCTGCTCATCCAGCTACCCGGGAAGCACCACTTCGTCGAGTTTGGCAACCTGCACACCAGCGCCATGTCCATCGTCGTCCACTCCATCATCTACTTCGCCCTCATCACCCTCTTCGTCATCGTCATCGGAGTACACATCACCACCGATTAATTACTTCTTTAGTTTCTTCATTTCTGCAGGTCGTCTGGCCTGCCCTGCCCTCTGTAATCTCTATCTTCTTCTTTCTTGCTCATCATGTCTTCTCCCCTCCTCCTCGTTATACATATATATATATATATGTTCCTACATATATATCCTACCTCGTATTAATTCTACTATCTACATGGTACTTCCTTGATGTTCAGCACATCAAACCATTCATAAACCAAGACTGTTTAAAATTAATACCGTTTTCTAGTAGTATTATATATGCATGGGCACTAGTATCAAATTCAGATCTCATAACTAGCTTAATTGGGCAGTTTGGCACATATATATTCTCCCAAATTTTCAGCTCTTATTACTCATGTTATTACTATCTCCTGTATAAATGTAATCATTGGATGGCTTGTTTTCGATCTGATTCAATTAGATAGTTGTACAGTTTAAGGAGGCTGCTCAGAATCATCCATGGAATGGATCAACAATCAGTATTCGGTAGTGTAAAAATATATATGCATGTATGTATGACAGGCAAACAAATTAACACTGGCGTTGCAACAACATTTTAATTGAACCGATGGATGTAATAATGGAGTAGCTACATCAAGCATCTCAAGTCGTTGAAGCGTAGAGTCAGAGAGTACATCAGGACAGGGAAATCGCAAGGCGCCGGTGCCATTAACTTTACGTTGACACTGCAAGTGCTAATGCTACGTCTCTCATCACGGTTCATGATCCATCCATACATCCAACCACTACATACACTACGACTCCATCTGCGTGTATGTATATGTATACTACTGTACTTAATTTATACGCTACGTGTTTGTACTCCCAGCTGAAATACCATTCTGATTTCCCAACTGAAGCTTCAAGCTGAGGTTTACCTAGGGGATGAAGCTGACAAGCACAACAAGTAACTAATCGCTCTCATCTTAAGATGATAAGAGCAACCGAGATCGATCGAAATGCTAGTCAGCCTCACTCACACCCTTTGCCTGCTTTTTGGTTCCTGCCCTTTCATCTGAAACGTCACAGATGAAAACTGAATTATTAATGGAGAGCGTTTATGCAACATCTCTTTCTTGCCTTCTTTTTTCCTCCATTTCTTTATACCCTTCGCTTTCAGATATTCATTACATTTGACCGTATATACAGGCATCACGAAAGCTGCAGATGTTTCTCTTCTTAAGTGTAAAATATGCATTACTTAAAACATTAGCCGCAAACAACACACATACTAGCATCTTGTGCCTAGTTGATCAAGCTAAAATATTAATGGCATTGTTTTTGTGCTTCATAGCTATACTAGATGCAGTGGATTATTTTAGCAGCAACATAGACAGTACTAGCAAAAGAGAAATCCAAGTTCCAACTCCTACACAGATGGAATCCATTTCATAGATCTCCATAAAAGCCTACCATTTCACAAGCAAGAACACTAATCTAGATTGTAAGCCAGGCAAATTAAGGTACTCCATCCAGGTGATTCTGATTTCTGAAAGACCAACATCTTCAACATCCATGAATGCTTAAAACTGATTGTACGAGTGTATATTGTGATATATCAGATATCTACTTCTGAAACTACTACACCATAAAGTTCATCGACATCTTATCTTTACATCAAGACATCTTGTTGGAGAAGCCAACAATGCAGTACTAAACTGTTACTAATGCATGCTCGGTTACCAGTAAAAAAAAATGAATGCTCAATCCCACAAGATGACTACCAATGGTTGGGTTTTAATCAAGGGTTGATACCACAAGAACCATGCTGCAGTAGCATAGCCAAACCACAACAGAAACCAGGGAGAAAAATGCAGGCGAGTAATAAGGGTTTTGCAAAACACAAATGGCAACAGCATAGATTATGTATGGATAACACTTTCACTCATGGTACCAATCAGAGAAAACACCCAGAATTCATGTTTCATTTGTACCCAATATTTGCAATACAGAATCCCTAAACTCAAGGATCTGTAGCTTCCTCACCTAGCCTGGTGCGAGGCCATTAGAATTGTAGAAAGATGTCTTAGGTCTCATCAAAATTCCAGGTTATTAAATCATCACAGCAAAGCAAAATTGTATATCAGTTCTTTCCTCATCACAAATCTTCCAGGGCTACTGAGCAACTTTTGTGTTGCCCCTTCGCCTCGCCAGGCGAACACATGCTTCGAATCTCTTGACTGCCTCAGCACACTTGAGTGGGTCCTGTGCATTGCTCACGTAACACTGGCGGCAGTTTGCCCTCTCCTCGGTACATGGCGTGGGGTTCTGGTACGGCAGCTTGAATTCCTTGTCACGCAGGTCTTTTGATTTCTTGATGAGTTCATCGCGCATCCCAGCGTGCTGCTTATCCAGCTTCTCCTGAACCTTTTCGCTCTCCTCCAGAACAGCACGGATGGCTTCAAGCTCTGAAATAGCAGGTGGGGGTGGTGGAGGAGCAGGGGTTACGGGGAGATACATGGGGGGCTGCAGTGGCCAGCCAGGAGGAACCTTGGGTTCAGAAGCTGGGAGTTCCCTTGAGTTGTCCTGTGGCTCTTGTTGATGTTGTTTGACAATCTTCTTAGGCTTGGGTTTCCTGGTTTTCTTTTTGACCTTTTCATCATCACGAGCAAGCTGGTCGATTAGCTTGGTGCTAATCTGGATGGTGTAGTCACCCATAGCAGAAAGTCACAAACAGATACAGATGCTGCAATAGCAGTAACCAAAAGGAAACCAGATTGAGGCATCAGAATGAAGTTTACTTAAGTAGTAACACAATGCAGCAAGCACATACACAAGAGGTATTGAAATGTAGACGGCAGTTGTAAAAAGCGCATGCTCATATATGGCAGCATAATACAATGAAGCACATAGTGCTTGTTGAATGTGAAGGAAGATGAGAAAGATTTAGGCATTTCATACAGCTTGGTTGATACTGACAGACAGTATGGAGAATAATAGAAGAAGCTGCAAACTAGCCATGACTTAAGTTAATCAAAGCATGCAGTGTAGTGGCATTTATCTTAATTTTGTTATTTTAAAAGGAGGAGTCATCCCCTAATTCGAGATCATCTATCTTTCTTTGTTTCTTTCTTTGTGCGGCTACCAGATCTGCCTAGACAAATTGGCTATTTGCAGGATTTCTTTGCATAAAAAGTGCATGTGCAGGAAGGTGGGCGAGAGATCAATTACCAGATTCGCGGCAACACCGCGATTTCGATGGGTGCTTCTCTGGGCAAATCCAAACCTCCTAAAAAGTAGGTAATTGAAAGGATAGTTGGCGAGGGGATGGAGCGGATGCTTACCGAGGTCGATGGCGTTATCAGCGGGGACACGCAGGAGAAAGAGGAGCGGGAAGGCAACGGCGCCAGAGGAGGAGAGCGAGCGGCAGCGGCAGCGGCGGCGACGGCGATGGCCCGTCGCCCTAGTTCGTCGCGGTCGGGGACACCAATGGAGGAGGAGAGCTTCTTCCTCTGCCCTTGTGTCATGTGACTCATGTGTTGGGCTTCTATTGGGCTTTTTCTTCTTTGGGCTTCTTTGGGCCCTTGCCTCTCCCCTGTGGGCTGCGAGAAGAGTCCATTCTGGGGTGTAACACTAACACACGACATTCTCACGTCTTGAGTTGGCGGCAGAAAACTCACCATGTATGGTCTGACTATTGCTGACTGCAAAGCATTAGTCCAAAAATATGATCTATACACAACGAGGCGTATATATATCAAAGAAAGGCTATGTACGCACAGGGACGCATGCCTGTCTAGTAGATAGCCGCAAGTACAACTTAACCATAAAAAGAAAAGCAATCATAACCTATAAGAGCAAGTGGGAAAACACAGTCCATACATATTCTGCCAACCAGTGTTGTCAATTAATGTATATGGACCAAGAGAAACTGATTTCATATACAAATGTATATGCAGTAAAACTGAGTTTGATTATAGTTTTTTTTCGCGAATGCGCAAAAGGATTGTACATCAATATATGAGAAGGAAAAGAGTTTTTGATACACAACACAATTGACCAGACAGGCCTATGCCAGAGGGAAGGGAGAAAAGTAAAACAAAAACTATAGCTAGAAGGAGGCTGGCTAAACGCTACTCCAAGCAGCAGGAGGGTGGGGCAAAGCCACACTACACTCTCAAAAAAACTCCCAAAAGCAGCAACGCCGGCTGTAGACCACAGACGACCCTCCAAGAGGATGGTCTCCAGATTCACGGAGACCGAGGAGAGCTCAAAGTCGAAAACCCTAGAGTTTCGCTCCTTCCACAGTTGCCAAGAGACCAGGAGGACCAGGGAATCGAATCCGACGCAAAGATGTTCAGGTAAGCAAGCCGTGAGGATAGCCACCAGACCTGAAGGGAGCTTCCACGGAGGGGAGAGAGGGCAGCCCAGCCAAAGGACAACAATACTTGATGCCAAATTTGTCAAGCGAACACACAATCGAGGAGGATGTGGTTTGCTGTCTCGAGATCCTGAGCGCAAAAGGGACAGACTGAGTGGCTAACAATACTGCGCTTCTGGAGAAGATCAGCCATCCAGCACCATTGCTAAAATGCAAACCATAAGAAGAATTTGCATTTAGCAGGTCCCTTCGCGTGCCAGAGCAGATCGGCACAGGTAAAGAAATGCTGGCCAAGGAAGAATGTTTGGTACGCCGAGCACGCCAAGTAACGCTGGTCACTCGTCCAACACCAAACAAGACGATCCTCAATGCCCGGCGAGAGCTGGGTAGGAAGTACCACATCCCAAACTAGAAGGAACTGGGAGATGACCGGAACAGTGAGGGCACCACGAATGTCACTAACCCAGGAGTTGTTCGCAAGGCCAAAAGCAACCGTGTGCGAACTCCAGAGACGCGGGGCCACGATGAGGAGGAGATCTGGAGCCAAGGAGGCCACCGAGCGACCATCAATCCATTGGTCAGTCCAGAAGAGCATTGATTCACCATCTCCCGGCACGAAGAAAGTGGACGCAACAAATATGTCGGAGACGCTCTGCTCAACGGGGGCTTTTAGGCCAGCCTAGTAGGGATGCCCTAAGCGCTGAAGCCAAAGCCAGCGGACTCGCATGGCAAACCCAGCCGTCCTGAGGTCAGGAATGCCCAACCCGCCGAAAGCCTTGGGATGACAAACATTCATCCAGGATACCCGTCACAGTTCCCCATGGGCCGAATCCGTACCTGTCCATAAGAAGGCACGACGCTTCTTGTCAATGGCTTTGACAACCCAGCCTGGGAGGCCGATCGCCATAGACACATGGACCGAGATGGAGGAGAGAACAGACTAGACTAGCATAGAGCGGCCAGCCAGAGTAGTGAGTCGGCCCTTCCAGGGGGAAGCCGATGAGAGACTTTATCCACGATCGGTTGCAGGGCCGCTTTTGGTAACTTGCGAACCGACAGCGGTAAGTGCACGGGAAATCAGAGATCGAGCAAGGAAAGGTGGACTGAACCAGCTCCAAGTCCTCAACCGAGCAGATCGGAGTAATCGAGCACTTGGCAAAGTTGGTGCGCAGCCCAGATGCTGAACCGAAGACAGAGAGGATGCCTTGGTGGAACTCAAGATCCTGCCGAACGGGGGAGAGGAAGAGAACTAGATCATCAGTGTAGAGGGAGGCACGGTCGTCGAGCGGAAGGAACCCGCCCAAGTCGGAGGCCTTGCAGATCATCGCATTGAGGTCTTGCGGATCATCGCATTGAGCACATCCATGACCAGGATGAAGAGCATTGGGGAAAGAGGATCCCCCTGGCGAAGACCCCTCCGGTGAGGGAAGCAGGGACCTGGCATCCCATTGACCAACACGCGGGAAGAGGAGCCACTGAGAATGAGGGAGATCCAATCACACCAGCGCTGACTGAACCCTAGATGGACAAGCACCTCAAGCAAGAACGGCCAGCTAACCGTGTCGAAGGCCTTCGCGATGTCCACCTTGAGTAGAAGCCGGGGTGTGCGCCTGGCATGGAGAGCCCTGGCTGCAAGCTGGATATAGAGAAAGTTGTTGTGAAGGGAGCGGTCTTTGACGAAAGCACTTTGATTGACCGCCACCAGCTCGTCAAGGTGAGGAGAAAGACGGGTGGCCAGTATCTTGGAGAACAATTTCCCAAAGCTGTAGATGAGGCTAATCGGTTGGAAATCCCTGACGTCGACGGCCTCCTCCTTCTTTGGCAGAAGGGAGATGAGGGCATCATTGAGGGAGACAAAACCCTGGCCATTAGTCATAAAGAAGGAGTTGAGAGTCGCCAAGATCTCAGACTTGATCATCGGCCAGCAAGTCTTGTAGAACAGGCCAGTGAAACCGTCAGGGCCGAGCGCCTTATCTGAAGGCAGAGACTTAATCACCGCCCACACCTCATCCTCCATGAAGGGGCTGTCCAGCCCCCCGAGCTGCGCAGGCGGGAGACCAAGAGAGTGGAAGTCAAGGGCAAGATCACGCTCGACGCCCGTCCCCATGATGACGTGAAAGTGATAGGAGGCAAGCTCCTGCAGCTCATCATGAGAAACGGTAAGCTGATCATCATCCCGAAGGCATGTGATGAAGTTCTTCCGCCTCCGGGCTCTAGCTTGCAGGTGGAAGAATTTGGTGTTGGCATCGCCCTTCTTGAGCTAGACCAAGCACGAGCGCTGGCGCACGATGGTACGCTCAAGCGAGGCAAGCCGAGGCACTTTAGCTTCAAGTCCCGCCGCAACCAGGTCTCCAAGGGGGAGAGAGACAGACTCTCTTGCGCGACATCGAGCCGGAAAATGAGCTTCTTTGCCATCAGAAGCTGGAGATGGACACTGCCGACATGACGGTCACTCCAGCTCTGTAAACGCTTAGCTGTGTTCAAGAAACACCAGGCAAGCGCGGCAAGAGGAGGAAGGTTGGCCGGGGGTTGCCAGGCATCTTGCATGACTGGAAGGAAGCCCTCGAGCTTGGGCCAAAAGGCCTCAAACCGAAAGTGATGTGCTCTCGACGAAACGACACAAGAATGAAAGAGAAGAGCACAATGATCCGAAGCGACAGAGGAGGCCGCTTGGAGGAGGCAAGAGGGAAAAAGCTCCTCCCACTCCGCTGAGAAGAAGACGCGATCAAGCTTGATGAGCATAGGAGAATCACGCTCATTGCTCCAAGTGAAACGACGGCCGTGGAGCGGCAGCTCCCGGAGATCCAACTCATCGATCAATCGACGGAAGTGGCCCATCATGCATCGATTGAGATTCAGGTTGTTTTTGTTCTGGGCCTCGAGAATAAGGTTGAAATCACCTGGAACGGCCCACGGCCCCGTGCGAGAGGATCACAGCAACTGGAGCTTGTCCAGGAACCGAAGCTTCTCCGGCTCCTCCTATGGCCCATAGATGACGGTGAGCCACCAGGGTACATCGTCAGAGTGGTATCGGACCAACGCGGTAAGAGAGAAATTCGCTAGGTGAACATCCGAGACAGACCAGACGACCGTCCGCCAGGCAAGCAACACGCCCCACTCCAACCAACAGCAAACAAGAAAGAATAATCAAAGTCAAGGCCTAGCATCTCCAGAATTGTACGAGAAGGGATTACATCCATTTTGGTCTCCTCAAGGCAGAGAAGAGATACACGCTCATCACGGACTACATCACGAACAGAATCCCGGCCGGCGCGCAAGTTTAGACCCTGTATGTTCCACATCAAAACATTCTCATTGCATGATCCCATAGGGAGAAGACCACACAGAGGGGGAAAAGACGGGAGGGAGGGGTCAGCTGCAGGTAGACAGCATCTCAAATTATGCAGCGGCTACTGCCACGCCGTCGGCAGCAACAACGAATGCACGCACAACGGCACAACCCCGCTCACAAGCTAAGGGGATAGTGCTCTACCATCGATAGCAGGAGCATACAGTAAATCACAGCTAAGGTGATGGACCAACTGCTCTGCTTGAATCGATCATGGCAAATGGTGATGAAGCTTCCAATCTTCAAATTCCGAAGGTTGACAAAATGTGATTATATATGAAATACATCAGGAAGCACTCCTAGCTCGGATGCTTGAAAGAACAAGGTAAACAAAATCATTTCTTGAGAATACATTCAAGAATATATATGATTGTCAGAATCATATTGCAAATACAAGTCAAACCACCTAAACTAACGCTGCTAAATACAGCAACCACATAGGAGTCAGATCACCTGCAGGCATCCCCTCCACGAAATATCCAGTCTTTCTCTAATTGATAGCAATTAGCAAATCCTTAAACTAGTTAAGTAATTAATCGATAAGAGAAATAGAAAATCTAGCTCTAGAAGAAGAAGACTTCCTAACGGGTGCTCGTGCTGGTGGCAGCGGTGACGGCGACGGGGCGTTCCGTTCCTCCGGATCAAAAGCAGAGAGGAGGCGCCGCTGCTATGCAGGACGTCGTTTCGCGCCGCTATGCACGTGGAATCGCCGATAAAAGGGCCCTAAAATTTACAATTGCAACTAAAATCAAATTTGAATTTGCAGCAGTGTATTACTCCTATTTGGAACTTGGAACCTAGCCAATTAGCCATGCGTTTCATTCCATTGTTTGTCTTGCGTGATGCCATCCATTCCATTGTCTCTTCACATGGCAAAGAGTCACAGAGATGAGGAAGCTCCTTATTAGGTACTCCACATTATAGGATGAGGAAGATGTGAATTTGTTGTGTATTAGATTCTCAATAGCGTAGATTAAAGAAATGCTAAAGAACATGAGTATAGTTTGGCCACTCGAATCTAGAACCAGCCACGACACACATACATAATTGAATCTGATAAATGATACTAATAACAAATTTATAGCAACATCAAAAGAGGGGTTAAGATTTCAGCTGCTCCATTTCTTGGCCAAACTAGTCTAGCGGTACAGATTCATTCAGTGATTCCTCCCTCCTATAATATAGGTCTAGCCAGTCCAAAACACATCACATTGATGTATCTGCCTTGTTTGCGTTTTGCTTCTTGTCCATCCCATGGAATTTCCTCCCGGCTTCAACCGCCTCCCTGTCAATCAGTTCAAGTAATCAACTTCACTTGTCACATGGAATAACAAACAAAAACATACATATATACATACATACATACATGAGTTCCAAACAAATCATAACGACAACCCATATATGTCTATGCTAATTTGCTAAACAACGGAGGATTTCGCTTGCTTTTCTTTGCTCACAGAGGAAGGATTTACTACCTGAACGCGCTCACAAGCTCACTGTTCTCTGGCTCAAGCTGCACCCCCTCATAGAAGGCATTCGCGGCTTCTTCGAACCTCTGTTGGTGTCACCACAACAACTTCAGCAACAATTGTATAGGTAGGTAATCATAACCGCATATCAATTCCCAAACTCATCACTCAAATCAACAAACCTGCAGCAGTCGGAATGCCGCACCCTCCCTGTAGCAAGCTTTCGCCCAGTCTGGCCTCAGTGCTCGACATGCCCTTGCATCCTCCAGAGCACGTTCAGCTTGCCCTGCCCGTAGCCAGCAAAGGCTTCTGTTTGAATGCAATGTGGCGTTGTTTGGATTCAACTCAATAGCCTGAAATGCAGTTTCATTCCATTCTACTCTTTGAATTTGAGTTCATATGATATATGCGCTTTTTCTTAAAAAATACACGCTGTCTTGCGGTTTAGTTCTTACCTGTGTGTAGGCATCTACTGCTACTAGGTAGTCTTTATTTCTGAAGGCATCATCACCTCTTGATTTTGCCTCCAAGGATCTCTCGTTTGCCTCAGATGACACCTGTACAGTAATTCGGTGACATCAGGATTGCACCATTAGCAGCAACAGTTAGATCTCGAGTCCACAGTTATTGAAGAGTTGGAGCCATGGAGATGAATAAAACTATAAATGTAAATTGCAGTGCACCTCAACAAGTTGTGGTCTTTTTAATCTGTCTGCTTTCTGAGTTGTAGCTTCCTTTACCTGTGCCTGCAAAATTTATTCAACCATTGGGATCGACAAAGAACTTGCAATTAATAGATCATGAGAAGATTGAAGTGGCACCTTTTCCTCGACTGATTTAGTGTATTCTATAATTCCATCAATGCTCCAACTTGAAACACCTGGAATTGGTGATGTCAAAGGTAAAAGAAGTTCCACAACTTCACGGTTATTCCTCAAAGCAGCAACCTGTATTGGCTTTAGTCCATCCTGTAGAAGAATGGAATAGTTATTTAACCATTAATTAGCCTTACTTAGCTCTACAGCTACAGCAAAATCAACAGTCACATCCTTCCAGTGAAATTGTGCAGCACAGCGCTGTCTGCTCAATAATAGTGCAAGAAAGGACAGGTGACGGAATTGCAAAAGCAGTTGCCCAATCCAGCTAAACAAATACAATACACTGACCAAGAAAGTGATATTCATTATCATACATGGTGTGGAACAAACAGCAAACGTTTTGACACCCTCTTACGAATCATTTTGATCAATCAATGCACATGAACCTGGCTATTAACATTAAATGATACACTGGAAATCTAAATTAACATGAAATGTACACAACTTACATCATCACATGCATTGGGGTCACTTCCAGCTTTAAGTAAACAGTTTATTATTTCCACGTTTCCACCATCTGCAGCTATATGCAATGGGGTTGCTCCACCAGCTCTGATGTTCGGGTCTGCACCTGCCTGTGTAGCAGATTATAAGATCGTGTTTTTATACAAATCGTAGATGTAAGGGCTGTAGAAGCAACGGAGCATTAAACAACTCCAAGAACAGAAACAGCATATGACAAAAGTAAGAACAGACACTTTGATCCTCTTATCAAAATCTTTTGACATGGGTAGCGCACATACAAGCACGTGACACACTATGATTTGCAATGCAGCAATCTAAGCAATAGTAAGTAGGCACAAAAAAGAAGAGCTTGTCTGAACCCCCATTGCACAAGCCAGATTGTTAAACAAGGAAACTATAGCATACAGCAACCATATGACGAATGAATGACATCAAAGTGGATAATATCCTAAAGTAAAAGCAACAGTCTTTTACTTTTGAAATTAGATTTGTGTACCTGAATTAGAATCTCCAAGCATGGGAGGGAACCCGCTGCAACAGCAGACAACAAAGGCGTAATACCATCATCGGTTTCAGTATTTGGCTGCCAAGCAATAACTAGCTTCAGTACAAAAGTTAAGGAAAGGCCACATGAACCGCTAATTGAAAGGTGGTTGGTTGAGTCGTAAACAAAGATAAGCTTGTCCAATTCAAAGAAACATAATTGGATACGGATGCTATTAGAACCAAAAGACAGCATCTTAACAATAGCAAGCTTGCGAACCCTTGGTGGTTACTGTTAAAGTGTCAATTGCTACTAGTATATGACAATATTAAAAGGCGCCATATTAAAATTGCAGCATAATGAAGATTTCTGAACAGAATGACTACTAGAAGCTCAGGTTCGTTTAATCGGTGAGATATGAAGTGAGATAGGAGATAGTGGGTTTATTGACGACCAGCCTTAGCATCGTGTTGAAGCAAAAGTTTGACAGCCTCTTGCTGTCCGTGACCAGCAGCCCATATGAGGGGTGTGCCGGCATCACTTTCTGATTCAACATCAACCCCCTTGGAGAGAATTAGCTTCATAAGGTCCAGGTTCCCTGGAGATGCAAAAAAGAAGAGAGGTGTTGAATGCATTTATAGAGGCGTTGGCACAATCAAAGAATGGGGGAAAAAACGAGTATATATATATATATATATATATACCATCAATCCATGGCAACAATGAAGTGAATTGGACAAATTGATAATGAATTTATCGCATTTTTGTTGTTACCTATCCCGGCAGCATGGTGCAAGGGCGTGGCTCCGAGGGTAGAAGCAACGGAAGGATCGGCTCCATGGTGAAGCAGATAGGTTACAGTTTGGAGATGGGCTTGGCGCGTAGCATGGATGAGTGGAGTTTCACCTGGTGGAGTGGATGTTGATGGTATGTAAAATAAATTGATGGATGATAGATTGTTAACAGATCAGATTCAGATGGAGATGGTAGTCATCAAAAACAAACCATCGTCGTCCTTGGGGTCGACGGGGAGGGCGAGGTCGGAGATGAGGAAATCACAGACGTCGGTGCGGCCCTCGCGGGCAGCGAAGTGCAGGGCGGTGCGCTTGTTGGCGTCCCTGACGGCGGCAGCGACGGCGGCGACGCCCTTGCCCTCCTCGTCGAGCGCAGCAGCAAGGTCTGCAGGGGCGTGGCGCATGAGGAGATGAGACGAAACGGGAAAGCAAACGAGAGAGAAGGCATGAGGGCACCTACTCTTGAGGGATTCGAGGTCGCCGGCGCGCGCGGCTTCGAGGAAAGCTTGCACCTTGCTCCGAGCTGCAGCGAATGAAGCGACCTCAGTAGTAGTAAGTCCCCAAGAGCCAAGAGTTGAGTTGGAGATGCATGGTACCGTACCTGAGAGGGCGGCGGTGGCGTCGGCCATGGATGATGGAAGCTACCGCCGGCCGTCCGGCCGCAGAGCAGGGTGAAGAGAGGGTGCAGGAAGGGTTCCAGAAGCTTCTGGAGACGACGAGACTGCACTGGAAGGTGGAGGTGGCGGCGTCGAGAAGGAGCAGACAAGGAGTTGAATGAATGGAATTACAAGAGGACGGAGGAGTCGCCTAGGCTTAGGGCATGGGCCTATTAGACCTTGGGCCCATATAAACACGGCCCATATCTTCGGTTTTCCTCTTTCTCATAAGGCCCATATCTTCGACCAATGAAGCTTCTGGAGAAAGAGACCTTGGGCCCATTGACAACGCGCCTAGAGCCTTGAAGAAGGAGGCCGAGGAACCACATCGGTCAGCGTCCTTCCCGATAGTCTCCCTTTTTCCTGGTTGCTCTCTTCCATCATGAGAGCTAGATCCATTGGGTGCCGCCATGCCTTGAAAGCATGAGACGAAGTAGCAAGAGTCCACAAGACTGGTGCCGCCCACCATCGTTGTTGCCGACATGCACTCGAGCTGGATCCAGTAATGAGGAGAGCCTAGGCTTCTAGATATCCGTTTTCGAGGGGCCTGCTCCACCGTCATCATGCCTGCACGTCCCCCGCCATCATGCCTGCACGAAGAAGCTCTCTACAGAAAGGAGAAGAGGAGAAGAGGGGAAAAATAGGGGCGAAGGAGGAGAGGCGGAAGAGGGAGAGGCAGAAGAGGAGGACAAAGGTTTGGGTAGAGAAAGAGACATAAGGGAAACGGATAAGACTGGATCGTTATCTACTTATTTCGTCTCCACGGGATACTGTAGAGTAGTGTAGAGTAGTTTTTCTGTTGTTTTCTTTCAGATTCTCTACAAAATATCAGCATCTCATACAAGATACAGTCGCACATCTTCACAGAAATCCCAAACAAATCATATATCATACGAGATACAGTAGCGGGATCTTAACACAAATCCCAAACAAATCATGCTCCTAAGCTGGATGAAATATCAAATGTCATACAAGATACAGTAGCAGCTAGTAACAAAGGCAACCAACCAATCGGCTCGTCATAAATTTAATTAACCAAGTACTAGTAATCTTGGCATTTTAAGTGAAAAATCTCGACATCAATGACCAAGGTATTGCCCTGGACGATGCATTCATAGCTATAGATAGATAGGTGCACATGTTTTCCTCTCTTTTTTTTCTACAAAAATTTAGCCTCCTCAAGAACAAAGGAGCCCAGCCCGCACGTATATACGTGTTCCATCACATCACTGCTAGTGCTATCTCTTCTCTCCTACTAGTACAACCTAAAACTACAAGCAAAGCAATGGAGAGCTCCTTTTAACTCAATAAAAACACCTCGTCAACTAACTCGTCGAACTTGCAAGAAACCCAAGTCCAGGCAGCCTCAGCCCACCAAATCTGCTCGTGCTTGTGTTACGATTGCTTGTGTTTGTTCCTGTGCTTGTGTTCGTTCCTGTGCTTGCTCCAGTTGAGGATGAGGCTCCATTTGAAGACTCAGGAGATCCTTCCCTAATAGACGACGTTCTGGTGACAATGCCACGCTGCTCCTGCAAACGCCCTGATCCTTCCCTACTAGATGATGTTCTGCTCACAAAACCCCACTGTTCCTCCTGCAAAAGTCCAGCAACAGCTCGTTTCAATCATGGAAAGGGCAAGAGGAAACTGAAATTGCATACAACAAAGTGCAACACCTGTGGCGCCTCTGCCCTAGGTGATGGTTCAGCTGAAAGTGTGGTTGTCGGCAGAGCCGGAAGAACAGTAGATTGAGGCAATGAAGAAACCTGCAACAAGTAACACAGGAACCAAAGTCAACAAACTGGGGCATGTTCCGGCCATGACAAAACTGGGAAAGGTGCAAGTCTTTACCCTCCTAACAACTCGCTCTGAAGATCCAATAGCTGGAGGAACGGATGCTGCTGGGACCTGAAAATCAAAACATCTATTCAGAATAAGCATATAGGAAGAGAATATGCAATAGTTGAGGTGCAACTGGTTTTGTTAAATAAAGCATAGGCATTAATGAATCACTAGACCATTTAAACTTGCCTGGCGAATAGTGGCTTTCTGGGTGAACTCAACCAAGTCAGATATTCCATTAGCCGTATGATCCTAACAGGATTTCAAGAAGATAGCATTAGGAACATGTCGACGAGTTTGTTGGTAAATAAGTAGTGGTAACACGAGCTTCTACTTTTCCTCAAAAAAAAACATGAGCTTCTACTCACTTGAGTGTATTCCAGACTCACGAGCTTTGATTCCTGCAAGATACAAGATACAATAAAGGTACATGAGTAATATTCAGTAAATAAGGTAGAAATCTAGATATTCAGTAAATAAGGTAGAAATCTGTTCAAGTATGAGGCACATACCAGACTCCGAACTACAAGGTTAACCGATTGTAAATCCTCTTGGAAAGCACTCAGATCCCCATGGATGACTGTGACCTACAAGTCAGTCATGAAATGCCATTAGGTCGCTACAAAATGAATCAAAAACTATAGAAGGAAACCCAGAAAATAAAAGGAAAAACAGTTCCAACCTCATCCCTTGTCCCTTCAATAATTTCTTGTGTTTCATCTAAACTGATATCCACGCGATCAATCCTTCCAGCGAGATGTTTCCTTGCAGACTGAATAGTGAAAATCAAAGGCCAGTAAGATGTTTTGGTTGGAACAAAGAAAACATGGAATCACAAGTAACACAATTTGAGTGCAGCGTTGCTGATAGAAGTTAAAAACTTACAGTGACATCATCTGAAACCTTGTCCAATTGGCTGCCAACTACATTGCAAGCATCAGACAAGCCCCGCTTCGTGACAAACATCAAATCAGAAAGTTTCCAGCCCTGCAAATCAATGTGCGAACTTTAGAAACTAGCTAGAACGGCAAAACAAGAAATGGCAAGCAGATATGATTGTAATAATATGCACTTGTGCCCATGATCTAGAATGACAGAACAATAAACATCAAGATAGCAACTAGAATAATCAAAGATAAAGTCCTCCTCATTCTGTACTTCCATTGAGATGAAAGAATCAAACATTACCTTCCACTTAATGTAGGCGTAGCCAACAGCCCCGGCAACAACAACCGCCGTTATAGTAAATGTACCAGGTCCTACAGAATAAGGATTTACATGAATGTCGTTCAAGGACATTCGAGAAAGAATGTGTGTAACTTAGAGAGGGGCAAACATATGTAATTGTGTATGTTTAAAGGCAAAAGGGCACGATGACAGTTTATTAGCAATAACTATAAAAACTTTCACATGTCCAAGAACCTTTATAATGCAGTGAGCAACATAATGATAATTGGCAGCACATAGTATCTCTGCCAGGACCAGGACAAATAATAAGGAAAGAAAAAGAAAAGAACATGCGATTCAGATAACATCTGAATCGCAAAATGGTGTACTCTTCTATATATGAAGAGACAATGCAATCGTAGCTCTGTTGAACATGTAGATATAAAAACAACAAACCAAGTCTGAAAAAAATCGAAAGGTAATAGAAATATCTAACACTCTAAAATCGCATTAATTCTTCGCAAGAAAAGTCGACATTGGGCCATACACAAAGTCTTGTGTCATGCGAAGTTTATGTTTTTATGATCTCTGTCTCACTCATAAGTCGGTAACTAAAACGTAGTAACTAGTCAGCAGGAACTGACCTGATCTAGCAGCATTGGTGACAACTGTAACAGGCCTTGAGCCTAGAGATTGTATCTCCTGTCTGAGATGGTTGACCTGAGATAATAGCTGAGCAGTGTGTGCATCATTGTTAGACGTTGAATCTTTCCCTTCGTTTCCATGCTTCTTGACAAACTAAGAGAGGGAAAAAGAAAATCGTGTGATGGTGAGTTATAACATATAACCAGCCAATAGTGGTACTATTCTTGGTTGATAATTAGGGCATGGAGGCAATAATACCTTGGCAGCACCAGAAAGTACCTCCCCGGCACTAGGGAGTTTGGCATCACCACCTACAAGAACTGATCCAAGAATTCCTGCAAGCAAGCAAGCAAACAGCATAAGTTTAATATATATATAGATAAGATAAAAAAGTAAGGCGACCCCAAAGGGCAGGATCACCCTATGTAGTGGGGAAGCCGCTAAGTTTAATATTAGATGAGCAATAAGTTGGATTTGACAGTGGTGTTTAATCTAGCAGTGGGATTGGTAGTCCTAAGAAGTAAGTTCCCCTGAAACCTAATATAATTTTAAGCGGAGGGTTGCTTGAACTAAACAAACCCAGGCCCCGGCCCCGGCCCCAAAAAGAAAGCTACTAGATCAGTCTATGTATTGGAATCTGGTAAGCAAATAGTAGATGAGCAATACGTTGGATTTGGTAGTGGTATCCCCTAGAAGTGGGATTGGCTTGGCGTGGAAGGCGGCTAATAGCTAATCTATGCCTGCGCCATGGTTGCAGGTGGCATCTATCTATCTATCAATCTCGAAAGTCAACCGGCCGGGCGACCTAGCGACGAGAAGCTAGGGCAGGGCGCGGGTGGAAGGAGGGAGCAGACGGCGGAAAGTAGATGTGGGGGTTGGACTCACCGGAGCCGACGAGGATGGCGACGTTGCCAAGCACCATGGCGGCGCGCGAGGAGAAGCCTCTACTGCTTCAATCTAATGGCGGCGGCGGAAGAGGAGACGAGATTAAAACCTCGCTCGAGTTTATTTGCTTTTCCTAAATAAAAGAAAGAGAAATCTATCCCTTGTTTGTTAGGGAGAGAATAGTACTCCTTATAAATGGGGCCTGCGGGTGGGCCGAGACCGACACGGTCACCTGTTGGACTCCCTCAAGACACGAGTTTTTTTATTTTTAATTTTATTTATTAAAAGATTTACAAAAATAATTTTTTATTTTGAAAATTTACAAAACTAGTCGCCCATCGCCCCATGGGAGGGCGTTTTTTGTGACGTGGCAGACGACCGTTGGTCGGGCGGGACGGAAAATTTGCAGGCGGTCCCCTTGCCGCCCTCTAGGAGGGCGTTTTTTCACTGTGGGGGGCCGCCTGCATAGGGCGGCGAGAGAGGGCATTTTTGCAGGCGGCCCCCTCGCCGTCCTCTGGAAGGGCGATTTTTGCCCCCTGCAGGCCGCTTGCAAAATCGAGGCCGACCTGGCATTTTTGCAGGCGGCCCCCTTAACGCTCTCTGGGAGGGCGATTTTTAGCCCCCCGCATATATAAGCTCTCCCCCCTCTGCAAATTTTCATTATATTCACTCAAAATCCAGAAAAAAAAAAGGAAAGAGGGGTGAGGGAGAACTGAAGGAAAGCGACGAAGCCCTATCCATTTTCTGACTCCACAGCAGATAAACGCAGTATTCTCTTTGAAATTTTTGTTGCATTGTAGTTCTACTGTCATATATTTTAGTAGATCTGGAGCATAGTGTATGTTTTCATAATTTTAGAACAAAGGCATACGACATATTTATAGAAATTGAGACTTAGGACATAGTGCAAATTGTACAATATATTTGAGTTATTTGATACATCTAGAGCGCGTATCCGATTTGTAGAATTTGAGACCTATGACAGATAATACATTTCCAGAAATTTGAACTTATAGCGTAGTACATATTGATGAATTCGACATTAGATCCGGTGGTTATGTTTCAAAGTTAGTTAACCTATTTTTTTGTTTCATTAGGCAGAATGTCAAGTAAGGTCATGTTTCAACTAGTACACGGTCAAGGCAATCTTAGATTTGGTCCAGATGGTGTTGATCTGTCAGATTTTAAAATGACATCGAAGGGCATCGATAGGCCTGGCGAGAGAACATTTCAGTCAATTTATAGTTGGTTGCTGCGAGGATTTAGAATAGACCCAGAAGTCAACACAATGTCAGTATCTGTTGTAGTGAGTCGTGTAACAGAAGGTTATTTTTGGGAACTAATGCCCATGGATAGCACTGATGCTTGGAGACGGTATGTGGAGATGGCTTTTGAACGGTCATGGTCCCTTGTTATTTTTGTTTCGGTGCATGAAAAGGACAGAAACCTTGGAATAGAAACCGAAGATGTTGAGGGTCCTAGCCATGTGGACGATTGTGTTGGACCATCAAACAATGAGGAAAATCAAACAAGGGTCGTGCAAGCCATGGGCGTGGCGGATGAGGGGGAGATAGTCGGTACAATCGTCGATGGAATGGAGAGGGAAGATTCGAATAACGAGCAAATGGAGGGCGACTTGTCATCCGATGAGGAAGACGATGTAATGCCCACTGATTGGACAAAAGAAAACTTCTCAGGACTTGTTATCTCAGAGGGGCAACATACACCCTGGGAATACAAGGAGAACGAGGTAATTCAGGGTGCTAGGTATGCTCATAAGGAGGATATGAAGGAGGCGGTAAAGCATTGGGCGGTCTCATTGTAGAGAGAGTTTAGGGTGGTCAAGTCAACCAACTATGTGTACGAAATAAGGTGCATGAGGGTAGATTGTCCATGGCGCGTCCATGCATATAAGGGTAAATGGTTTGATTTTTGGAAAATTAGCATAGTGACCGAGCATCAGTGCCACTTACTAGGGGTGGAGAAGTATCACCGCAACATCACTATAGCTTTTGTTGCAAGTGAGATATATAGCAGTGTTGTCTCCAACAGTGGCTTTGAACCAAGATCAATTATTAGCCGCATTGAAAACAAATTCAAGTACACCATAAGTTATGCCAAGGCCTGGAGAGCCAAACAAAAAATTATAGAGACGAGATATGACACATTTGAAGCATCCTACGATAATTTGCCTTGTCTGTTAGCCAGCATTACCCAGAGAAATAGTAATACCTACTATGACATCCATACATTTCCATCGGTTCATGATCCTACCAAGAGTGTGCTGCAAAGAGCATTTTTCTCATTGGGTGCTTGCATCAACACTTTTGTGCATTGTCGTCCTGTACTATGCATAGATGGAACATTTCTGACCGGTAAATACAGAGGTCAGATATTGACAGCGATCGGAGCTGATGGGAACAATCAGGTGATACCTATGGCTTTTGCATTTGTAGAGAGCGAGAACACTAAAAGCTGGTACTGGTTCTTGAAAAAAGTGCACATGGCAGTTGTCCGTATGAGACACAATGTTTGCCTTATACATGATCGCCATGCGGGCATGTTGCGGGCTATTGAATACCTGAAGAACGGTTGGGATGAGAAGGGAATTCCAGCAAGGTGGCCCGATCTTCGTAGTAGGTGGTGCATGCGTCACATGGGTGCTAATTTCTACAAGCAATTCAAGAACAAGCATCTGACGGATCTTTTCAAGAGGCTCTGTGCACAGAATCAAAAGAAGAAATTTAATGAGTTGTGGAGAAGGTTGGATGAGTTGACAACTAAGCAAACAGACGAGCAATCTCGTTGGCCACAAGCTGAAGTTAACGAGCCTCCCGTACCTCTTGGTGCACTGCATGAGAAGGAGGTCGGGATCATCTATCCGAAATTTCACCCATTGGATTGAGAACGAACCAAAGGAGAAGTGGTCTCTGCTGTACGACACCGATGGTTCTCGGTATGACATAATAACAACTAATCTGGCCAAGGTTTACAACTGGGTAATGCGAGGAGTGCGAGAACTCCCATTGGTTGGTATTGTCGAATTTATCCTTCACGGCACACAGGCCTACTTCAGGGATCGATACAAGAAAATTTTTCCCTCAATGGCTGATAACAAGATAATATTTGGTAATGTAGTGACTAAGTACATGGAAGATAAAATTGCCAAGGCACAGAGGCATAGAGTTGTTCCTCAAGGCACAAAAGTACATCGGTATGAAATAATGTGTGTTGATAGGAGCAGGCGTGGTATCTACCGCAAGCAAGCCGTGCAGGAATGTGTCCTTTAGGCCAATGGCGGATGCAGTTGCAGCTGTATGAAGCCAAAGCTTCGACACCTGCCTTGCTCTCACGTACTTGCCGCAACCGGTGATTGTGGCATACTTCCCGATGTGTACGTGTCACATTATTTCAGGAAAGAAGCAATCTTTCATACATGGAGTGAGGAGATATATGGGTTTAGGATCTCAGGATCTTACACAACTATGAGGCCCCAAGGGTGAAAAAGAGCCGGCGTCAGACAAGACGCATTAGAAATGACATGGACGAGGCTGAAGCTGGTGGTAGGACTATACGTTGTAGCAAGTGTGATCAACGTGACCACACTTACAAGAAATGCCCGAAGAATGCGGAGGGTCCGAGCGTCTCGGATGTTAGTTCATCTGGAGAGGCAGGTGATGGAAGCCGACCACCTGGGGAAGGAACAACAAACAGACGAGCACGTCCCAGGCGTCCTCGTGCGGTAGGGGATGTGATGGTGTAATATTGTCTGGAAACCATGATGTAGACCAATAATATATCATAAAGAGCCATCGCACTAAGTATTCGTATCATGTAATTTCAATGAATCTTGTTGTAAATCTGCTGTTCGTGAACCTTACAGAACTTGGTATTGTACACCGGTATTGTATTGTGAATTTTTCAGTACTGTATGCTAGACTTGCAAACAATTTGATGTAGCACCGTAATGTTGTCGTAAACTCTGTATCATTGTGCTGAAGTAATATTTGTTTGTACTGTTCCTAATGATGTTTAAGTAATATTTACTGTTTTTCTAATCATAATTTGGCATGCAGGTATGGCGGACGACACACCTGAGCTCTTCAGTCGTGGCCTCGACAGGAGCCACCGCTCATACTTGTCAGTCGTGCAGGGTGCGCAGCTCGGCACCCTCCGCCCACGTACTTCACGCCAGTTGCTGCGTGTCAACTCGTGACACGTTCCCCGGTACAGCTCGTTCAAATTTTAAATCATCACATTTGACCGCGGTAATACTTTTTTGGTACTAATGTGTGAGGTTTACATTACGCAGGTTGCGTGAGGCAGGGCTCCTACCACTGTGTAGGCTTGTTGAGGCTGGGGCGGACGAGAGAGACCCAGCGAAGCGCTGGGATGCAGACCGGTCTCTCCTTGCCGCTCTGGTAGACCGCTGGAGGCCCGAGACGCACATGTTCCATCTTCCCTGTGGGGAGATGGCTCCGACAATGCAGGACGTGCCATACCTCCTGGGTCTACCTCTCGCAGGAAACGCAGTTGGGCCTGTGGACGGTGCTGGGGGATGGAAGGAGGATCTCACGGAGCGTTTCGCGCACGTGATGTGCCTTCCGGGTGTACCTCCGCCCACTGGCCTACACCCGTACACTACCACCGGGCCGAGCAAGGCTTGGTTGCTTCAGTTCACCGTAAGTTCAAAGTTTGAACAGGTTTATGGTTTTTTGAACTAATATATTCATTTGTACTAATATTTGGTTCATTGCCACAGGCTGACCAGCTCCACCCGGACGCCGATGAGTACTCAGTTCGACGCGCCCTAAAGGCGTACCTACTCTGGCTGTTCGGATGGGTGATGTTCACCAGCACTACAGGGCACGCTGTGGACAAGGGTTTGATCCACTACGCACGTGGCATCGCGGATGCTGAGCTAGGCAACGTGCCTAGGTGGAGCTGGGGATCAGCAGTGCTAGCAACCACTTACCGTGCCCTCTGTGAGGCGTGCACGAAGACCGATACGGGAGCGATCTTCGCTGGTTGCCCTCTGCTGGTTCAGCTTTGGGCAGCCGAGAGGTTTGCCATAGGACGGCCTGTGGTGGACCCCGCACCGTACAAATTTTGTACATTGCACCGTCCATTTTCTTTCACGTTCGTCCGTAACAATCAATTAACCCTTGTACCATATTTGTATGTTGTAGCGTCGTTATGCCCACGTGCAGGTCAGACGGGGTTACCCGGACTTCGTGTTCGAGTTCGACCATCTCCAGCCCAACGACGTCATCTGGCAGCCGTACACAGAGCAGGCGGTGGCAGCGAGAGCACCGCTAGGGCTTACATCCCTTTGCACACGTGACGTGGCATACTGGCTCACGACGATGCCGATGGTGTTCGACATCTTCGTCGAGCCTCACTGCCCACATGTAACGCCCGTTTTGTCGCGGCATTAGCGGGAAAACTATTTTGCTAAAAACCCTATTTGCGAAAGTTTGCTCTTCGGTTGAGTCTTGTCGCGTGCCAAAGTCTCGTGTCTCCCCTCTCGGTTCAATCCCGGAGAAAACCGCGAAGTCGGATTTCAAATCCGAACCCTAAAACTCCCTCTCTCTCTTTCTCAGGTAAAGTCCACTTTACCTCCCTCAACCCTCGGACCGATTTCCCTCTTCGGCCATCTTTTTCTCTCTCTCCCTTTCTCGGGCCACCTCGGCCCAGTCCCTCTCGCTCGGCCTCGCTCCCTCCCCGCTGGGCCGCGCCAGGCCGCTCGGCCCGCGCGCGCAGTGCGTGCGCCGCAGGCGCCCGAGCCGAGAGCGCCCGCTCTCTCTCTTTTCCTCTCCCCCCCGTCGTTCTTCTCTCTCTCTCCCGTCCCGTTCCGTCGCCGGCGTCGTTCCGTCCTGTCGCCGCTCCCGGCCCCGCCTCTGCGCGCATGACGCCAAGGGGCCGAGCGCGCGCCCCCTCCCCGCTTTTTCCCCTTCCCGTTTCGGTAAGGGGGCAACCCCTCTTTTCCCCTTTTTTTTTGCTTTCTTCTCCGACCGGCCGGCATCACCGCTGCCGCGCTTGGCCGCTAGCGCGGGGGGCGCCAGCGTGGTCCCTCGCCGCGCTCCACCGCCTCTCGGTCGCACCGCCTCTCCCCCAGCCGAACCGACCCAGCGCCCCTTTAAAATTTCCCCCCTCGCACCCGGCCGCCATCACCGCCTCCCCGAGCTCGCCCCCTTCCCGTTGCCGCCGCCGCCGAGCTCCATCCTCTTCCAACCGCCGCGCCGCGCCACCACCCCTCTTGCTGCCCGCCGCTGCGAGGAGAGGAACCCGGCGCCCTCTTCTTCCCCGGCCTGGGACCGCGCCACACCGCCGCCCCGCGCCGTCACCCCCGTCCCCGGCGAGCTCCTCCCACCGCGGTAATTTCTTTTCCCCCTTCCGCCTCCTCTTTCTCCCCTGGTCTAGGAGCTAGGTAGCCCGTAGGATCCCCCTCCGGCCACCACCGTGGCCGCCGTCCCCTCCTCCGCCCCCTCTTCGCGCCGCCGTTGCCGCCGCCGCCGCGCACCATTGTCGGCCGCCGTCGCACCCCGCGGCCCGATCCGAGCCGTTGGCTCGGTTTCCCTCTCTCTCCTCCCGCCGCCGGTGCCCGCCGCCCGCCCACTCCGACTCGCCGCCCCGCCGGAGCACGCACCCGTCGCCGGCCGTCCGATGCGGCCTCCCCCTCTCTGTCCGACGTGGAGTCCACGTGGACGCCACGTCCGCCGTCCCGGGTCCCACGAGAGACCGGTCAAAACGGCCTCCCTCTCGCGCATCGGTCAGGCCGCGTCGCCAGGCCGGCCATCTGGGCCTCCTTGGCCGCTCGGCCTCGGCCCAGTTAGCCCCCTGATCCGTCGGCCCCGCGCGCGCCCTGGGCCGCGCCCCGTCTCGGCCCGCCCGGCCATCGCCCCCCCTCCCCGCCATCGGCCTCCGGCCCATCGGCCTATTCCCCTCCTCGCGCGCCGATCGGCCATGGGCCGATCCCTTCGGCCCGCTGGCCCATTAATTCGGCCGCGCCCATTCTATTCTACTGGGCTGTTCTTAGCCGCCCGAATTAAAGTCCAATTTCAGTCCCTCCTTCTTTTCTTTTCCAGGGAATTAAAAATTCCTTTTCTTATTCCAGAAAATCCTTTAATCATCGGAAATTCATATCTTTTCAACCGTTCGTCCGATTAACCCCGTTCCACTTCCAAAATTCCTAAAAAATCGAGATCTATCCAATGGCACGCTTAGTGGTCTTTAATAGGGCTTCTTTTATTGCTTTGTTGAGTCGTCTCGTTTGACGTGTAGTCTCGGAGCCCGAAGACCCGCAGTGCGCGGATTTCGAGGAAGAAGCTCAAGATCTCGAGCAAGGCAAGTCACCTTTGATCAATTGAACCTATAAATTTAAATTAAGTATTTTGATTTCCGCAAACTATGCATTAATTAGGTTACACTTGGCACTTGGCCTCTGTTTGCAATACAACCGGCAGGCCCTACCCATTTGCTGCATTCACCTTCCTTGATATTTGAATACCCTAACACCCTTGTCACCCCTCAGGTGAAGCCTCGGTATCCGTACCTCGCGTACGAATATCGAGACTCTCCTCAAACTTTAAAATTGATCACCTGGGTAAAACTTGAGTTTACAAAATGCTTGGAAAACCCGACACTTGGGTCGGTGTCTTGAAAACTAAAGTGAGTTTCTGAAACTCGTGGTACGGGAAACGTACTGGGGGTACGATCTGCCCGTTCTCGCTCTAAGGACCGATTCCTTGGGAATTACATCCAAGCATATGTCAAGTACGACCACATGGGTGATATGGGACGCCCCTGGCTGAGTAATTAGCTAGGCCGGGGAAATCTTGATGCCAAGGGACAAGTGGATTCGCCGGGGTGGTGTCGGGGAGGACCCCTGGGCTTCCTGGCACAGTATGGTCTGGGACCTAACCTGGTGTTGGTCCGTGGGACCCCTCCCGTTGGCATAGGATGACCCTGAGTCGGCTTTCGAAATGCCTTGTCGTGAAAGCCTCAAGGTCGCCAGACGTGACCAAGAGTCGCGGGCTGGGTGATTCGGGGTTAGTAACGTCGTGTGGGTAAAGTGTACCCCCTCTGCAGAGGTTAACAACTGTTCAAACAGTTGTGCCCACGGTAATGGGCGGATGTGAGGTGATTCCTTAGCGTAGTTTTTAACTGGGATCCTTGTGAACTGCTGTTGGTGTAAGATTTCCTTCCTGTGCTTAAGTTGGGCTGTTGGAGCAGCCAGTGTCGGTGAACGATTGGCAGGGAGCCTCTCGTTCCGACGTGTTTGATTTGTGGCTGTTGGTGCAGCCGGTGTTGGTGAGCGATTGGCAGGGAGCCTCTTGCGTGTGGCTGTTGGAGCAGCCGGGTCGGTAAACGATTGGCAGGGAGCCTCTCGTGCCGACAAGAATCAATCGATACATTTTCACTGCTCCGGCCGGATGAGACGCACTTTCTCGTCCGCGCCGTTGAGAAGCACTTACTTAAATGTTTCTAAAGTCTTAAACTAAAATCAATTGTGAAAAATAACTGGCTTTCCCTTGAAGCTTGCATTAAATACTTTATTCCCCTGACTTGCTAAGTACTCCCGTACTCACCCTTGCTCTATATAACTAAACCCCCCCAGTTCTCGAAGACGAAGAGGTGGACCCTGCTGATGAAGAGTTCTTCTAGGAGCTAGCAGACTTCAAGCAGTAGTAGGGTTTTGGCCTTTCCCCAAGACTTTGCTTGTGGCTTAGGGCTAGTCTCTGCTTTCTGCTTCCGCCTTTTTGTAATGCTGTTGTGAACTCGGGTTCTGTCCGCAGTTCCGACCTTGGTTGTAATCCTACTCTTAATAAAGAGACCGCTGTTGTTGTGATAATCTGTCTTCCTGTTGTACCAGCGCTTTTTCCTGGGACTGGTACAGACACACAGGTTAATTTGGATCGCCTTACACTGGCCTCCGCTCGGGGCTAGTTTGGGGCGTGACACCACAGCGGGTGATGCGGCAGTTTGGGCTGAGGCAGGTTTTCCCCGGAGACATGGCGCCTACCGTCCTCCCTGGAGACCACTCGTGAGTACAATGCGTCCAAATTACAAATATGATGTATTCCTTACAATTTATAAGTACATGCTTATATTTTCTTAAATAATACCTTCTATTGTGTACATGATTACATAATTGAACATACGCGACAAAAGCAATACATCGTTATAAAAAACCCCTCCTCGGGCTCCAACCCGAATTGAAAAATAAATCGTTGCAATTTTAAAAAATTGTTTCCATTTAGTTCGGTTCAATACAATGATTTACCAAATTTTTTGAATGTTTAGTTCAATATTTTGATATAAAAAATCTTCTCCTTCGACTCCAACGATTTTCGGAACTTCTGAAAATGGACAGAACCAATTTTGACTTCTGGAAACTTTCGGAGTTATCCAAAAGTAATTTTCGAAACTTCCGAAAATAACCGAGAAGCAAAGTTGGGTTCTGTAAATTTTTGGACTTATCCGAAACCACTTTTCGGAACTTCCAAAAATGACAGTGAAGACTGTGCAGGCGGCCCCACAGTGAAAAAACGAGGCGGTAAGGGGGCCGCCTGCAAAAATGCCACCCTTCGGCCCCACAGTGAAAAAAAGCTCTCCTAGAGGGCGACAAGGGGGCTGCCTGCAAGAAAGCCACCCTCCCTCGCCGCCCTGTGCAGGTGGCCCCCCACAGTGAAAAAACGCTCTCCTAGAGGGCGGCAAGGGGGCCGCCTGCAAATTTCGCGGACGGCCGTTCCCCCCGGCCAACGGCCGTCTGCCACGTCACAAAAATCGCCCTCTGGAAGGGCGATTTTAAAAAAAAACGCCCTCCCAAGGGCGATGGGCGACTAGTTTTGTAAATTTTCAAAATAGAAAATTATTTTTGTAAATCTTTTAATAAATAAAATAAAAAATAAAAAAATTCCTCAAGACACTATCATCCCCGTTTTCTCTTTACCCACCGTTCCCCTCTAATCTCAATTTATTTTATTTACGACACTGCCACTACGTTTTTTAATCCGTCTCATGTTATTCTTATCGCAAAATTACATAAACCGTCTTCGTCTGATATTCTACCTCATAACCTTTTTTTTATTCCGAAAACCCACCTGGCCAACACTGTCAGGCTAAAATTTGCCCATTCCCAAGCTAGGTCATGCTCATCTAGCGTGACTATGTGATAAGTCCAACTCAAACTTGTTTTTAGTCTAAGAATAGTGTTACTTCCATCTCATGGCAAACAAGTCTTTCACCTGAGCTAGAGTCGAGAAATAGCCTAAGAACAAGCTCGAGTCACACTCACCTCATAGCCACGCTGGAAGAGATTGACTTGCATGATACGGTCGGTTATGAATACACATCAGAAGAGAATCAGCTACTCAAGTGTGCGGAGGGAGCAATGTAGGGGAATGTGTCTATGCAATATAGTATAAGAACGTTGTTTTGAGCCCGTATTAAGTATAGGGCAAATAATCCACATCAATAATCCGGTTAATAAGCATAAAAGAACGGGCATGTTATTCTTTAGTTGATACATTAGTTTTTCCTATCATTTTATTCATATCCAAGCACCTTAGGTCACTCATCTCAGACCTTGTTTGATTAATCCCCATGAAAAAGGAATTCAGAGGGGATTGAGGGGAATTAATTATGCACCCCAATTCCTTTATGGATGGGATTAACCAAAGAAGGCCTCTTAGGATAAGTGCTAGAGGCATTTTGGCCATTTGATAAGGGCAAATAATAATACTCCCTTTGTAAAAAAAAGAAGAATAAATCTAGTAAAAATGTAATAATTCTGTCCAAACTCATAGTATTAGGATTGTCACATCTCATATTATGTTTTTTTTTGGATGAAGGGAATAGTACCTGAATTATTGTAAAGCATATTGTAGGTCAAACTACAAAGTCCTGGGCATAAGAATATGGCATTGGCAATACCAGACCAAGCTCAATTTGATGATAGATCATCTTGATTAGATCAGTACCTTAAACCTGAATAGTACTTCTTGGAGGAGAAGAAAGGACCGTGTCCTCTTCTCCTTCCTCCTTCCACAAGAGCAAATTAATATACGCTTGTCCTCTCATAGCACATGAACCAAACAACCCATGCTTTTGTGTCCGGTTACAATTTTCTTATTTCACTCTTTAAGAAATAAATGTGAACATGTGAACTGCTATATGTTGGGCTACTCACTAAAAAGGTGATTGATACATCACACAAGAGGAGGAACCTAACGTGATAATAGTCACATAACATGCTACACTTCTGTTGTCTTTTGCATGCCCATAGACAAATAGAAACCTTCAAGTTACACAACTCACCACCGGTCATCATACTGTTATATGAATTTCAGAAAATTAAAACTGCCATCCAACTTTGCAGCCATCATTCACTCAAAAAAATTTCCCAGCTTATCATCAAAGCATAAGCACAACCTAGTATCGAGTCATTATTGTACAAAACCATGTAAGTGTTATTAGTTCAGTATAGAGACGGACAGGGAGTCAATTCTAAACCATGTTCTTAGAATCCCACGGTGGATGAGTTCCCAGCATCCTTTTTCTTCATGTCTTCAAACTTATCAATGGCGACCTACAGCTCATCTGTGTCTCCCACCGCTCTCATGGTGTAGTAATACACGCCAAGGACGAAAGCAGATAGTCCGTCAGCCACCACAATGTTCTTGGTCTTGGGTGCCAGGCTGCTGAATCCCGCCATCTTTAGTTTGCACTGGTTGCTGCAGAAACTGAAGAAGAGATTGTTACAGCAACAGGAAGAAGTGGTGCCACACTGATGTCAGTTGACCTTGGCCGAGGCAGAGAGCTATACGGGATATACAAATTTGAACTGAAGATTAGGTGTAACAAACTAGGTAGACAATATAAAAGTTGTAGCATGACTGCTTTCAAATTTGTTCTTGTCCAACTTGATCTCCATAGCTGTTATCCAGTCTCACCATTGAGTACATTTGTAGCAAAACAAATGTAAAACTGTGTATTGCCCTAACAAAATAGTTAACATAAAAACAACATCACTGTATTGTATAGTGATACCCAAAAACTAAGATCAGTAGCTGAAAGAGTTGATGATGAGTTTCTACGTTCTAATGCTAAGGCCCTTCTGTCTGAATACAAAGAGCTTATTTTAGGGACACCAAATACTCTTATCTAAATACCCAAATTTACTAGGTTAGCCAAACTCCACCCTCAAACCTAGTTTAAATCACTAATCTTTCTTAGGTCTAAATTGATTAATCTCTCAGAAATTACTGCTGCGAGGTAAGTCTTTTCCTTTTCCATGTCCAAATCAATCTGGGCTACGTTCTGGTATTGTTATCCTTTTTATCCTCACTGTATTGTATAGTGATACCCAAAAACTAAAAGGCAGTAAATGTGTATAGCGATACTGCAAGTCATGGCAAAGATTTCATATTATCGCCACAGCCAGCTCTCTATTGTTTTTCTTCAGAATCAGAGTTGGTTTCGAAAAAGAGGTGGTAAAAAAAGAGTTTGCGATTGCGACTCTCCCTCGCTCTAATAGGCAGAGTAGGAAATTGACTAGGATGCAACCACTAAGCAATCATCAGATCCATAATTAATTTGTAAAGAAACTTTTGATGAATAGATATCCCACGGCACTCATGAGAATGAGAATATGAGATGTAGAAATCCCCAAAAGATAGATAACGATGAGCAAGTCTCCAGATGAGAGATTCGGGAAGTTTTTACCTTTAGCAAGGAGGGACGGGCAGGGCAGGTGGTGGTGGCTGGTCGGGGTGAGGGTGAGGATGCGCATGCGCGGCGGCGGAGGAGCGAACTAGAGATCAGGAGGAGGAAGGCGGCGCCGAGGCGAGCGAGCGAGCGAGCTCGGTTTCCCCGTGGGCCTTGTTGGGCTGGGCTGGGCTGTGCTGGCCTCAACTGCAAGCCAGCCATATAGGGTCGTATATGTTAACAACAAAATTTGGCAAATATATGCAAGGATAAAAATAGATTCAAAGCGGATTCGGAGAAGATTAGGTTGTTTCTAAAACAGAGCAATGCATCGATTGAAAGCTGTATCGGCCGATACAGAGTCGGACTCGAATAACCGATACAGACAGTGTGAGTTCATATTAGACTCGGGAGAAGATATGAAGATAATGTCAAACAAAGATTGAGTCCAAAAGAGGCAATTGTATCTATTAATTAGGAACAAAAGTTAGGTGTTTCCTTTAAGGAATTTATGGTAAGAGTCTTTCTAGAGACTTGTTTGTTTATTTTGTATTTAGGCAAGTTTGAATCGTGTCCGATATAGACAAGATTTGTATATTCGAGTATAAATATATACCCAGGGTCTTGTAAAAAATAACAATAGTTCAATACATACTCGCGGCGCATCGCCACCCTTTTATTTTTACTTTTCAACGAGTTCTTATTTCGAGTTGGGCTGCATCGATTTCAATCTCCAGTAAGAGATATGGCTTGTCACAGCGGCTTGTATTGGCGGATTAAGGCATCTATTTAGATGTTATAATCTATCTTATGCAACTGGTAGCTATCATATATCAATTTACCTGTGTCGGTCATGTCTTTTCTAGGTTTTGTCGGTATCGACCAAATCGTCTTACCAATTTAGATTAGCTAAGGTATCTACTGTAGGATCGAACAAGACAAAACAAACCTACCAGAGGGAGATGAATAATAGAAAAAACAAAAAACTAAAACTTTTAACGAAAATAAAAGTTTATCCTCTAACTTGATGAAGTCACACCGGTCAGACCGCCGTGTCGCCGCCAGTCAGACCGCTGCTCTGCCGCCGGTTAGACCACCTCCAAGCCACCAGTTAGACCGTCTATCCCACCTGTTAGACCGCCCGTAGTACTCCGATCAGACCGTTGAGAACCAAAGAAAACACGTATCAACGAACTCTTGAAAATAGATCAATTTTATTGCATCACTATGTGTTTACAAAGTGCATCTAAAGCACTTCTCTCTCAACTCACGAACTAGGATTGAAACCACGAAGCAAACCTTAACTTTTCTCTCCCAAAAAATCGATATACTTCTAAGCTCAACCCCTCACCTATTTATACCTAAAATCTCCTATTCAAAATAAAAGTACAACTCCTAATCATACTAGGACTTAAACTCTCAATTACCAAATCAAATTACAATTTCCAAAACCATCCGATGATCCCACGGCCACAACTGACCGTGTCGGAGTCGATCTCCACGCTGCAATACCTGCTGCATGGACCCATCCACCGACGCCACCTTGCACCTAAACTGAGCCAACACCAAACACATGCGTCATCGATCCACACATATACACAGCGCACATGCATGTAATTCATCATTCTTCCTCTTGTTTACTGCTTGTCACCACATGGATCAACCAACCCACTGAGCCAAGCACAACACAGTATATGCCACGCTACAGTACCACGAGTACCTCTCTCATACGATGTCCATCCATCATGTGTCATTTCGTATCCAACTTCGTCACTCGGCATCCTTACCGTCTGGACCTCAACTCTTCCCTGAGTCTAGTCCTGATCCCACCGTTGACCGAAATTGACTTCCAAGAATCCTGACTCTAGTCACCTTCTCACGTGGTATCCCGACCGCACTAGACCTCTGCTCCTCTTAAGCATAGTCCCGGTCCTTATCATTGACCAAGGCTGACCTCAAGTCATATGCACACAATCAGACAAAACAACCGTTACTGGGCACAGATATCACAACCTGACCGACATTAGTCACACGCATTCACACCAACATCCACATATATTTTCAGATCAATTCATCGAAAAAATCATTTGCAAAGCCAATTTGTTCATCACAAAATATTAATCATGACAATAATTTCACATCTACCATCCTGAAAATCAGACAAAAACTTGATTATTTGAATTTTATGCTTTTTTCATACTTGGTGTTGCATTAATTGGGTTTGACCTACTAAGTCGTGTTTAGAATCATAAAAACTAACATTCTTATTGATTGTCAATAAGGGTAGAATCGGGGTTTCAGCCGATCTTACCTGATATAACTGTTTCGCATTTAAGTTTACATGCTTTAATTTGTCTAATGTGTTATATCTATATCTTATACAAGTATATCAATCATTTAAATATAAGCATGTTTCAAAGCCTCACACTGTCATTGGTTAGTTTCAATCCGTCAAGGTCCAAACTTGTTTAGTATATTTGATCAAGATTGCTATTTTTATATAAGGTTGCATCGGAGTTCTAGCCGATACATTATATGAACTACCCTAAAATATCTTATCGGCTATAATATGAGTTCATGTAATTATTGATTTATCTTATCTTGGTTATAAACAATTAATACAGTCTCGGTTGGGTCCGATCTATCGTAATTGCTTGCTTCTAAGAGAAAGATTAAATGAATAATTGCTTGCTACTTTTCTCTACAGTCGATCATGATTGTTTTGGGTTTTGGCCCTAACATCTACCCATCGGCTAATCATTTAGGCTATATAATTGTATGACAATTGACTTTAAAAGATATCAATCTCATGCTACATCGATTGGGTTCGACCTATAGGATTGATTCTGTTAAGAAAAAGTTATTTATGATTATATTTAACCTAAATCTAGTTTATTAGTAACATCCTCTACCTTACAACCGATTTGACTCGTTTGTATTGGCTAGCTTTCTATGATATGTCATCGCCCATCAGCCGATCGATTATCGTTTACTAACATTGTTTTCTTGTATATCTTATTAGTTGCAGGATCAAACTAACTGGCACGCTCTGAACCCGAAAGCAAGATTTGGACCTGCATTGAAGCTGAGCAGAACTTTCAAGCCATCGTGTTTTCAACAGTATCCCATTCCTAACGCAGAGCCCTGGTTGGCTGGAAATAACACTGTCAATCCTTCTTGTAGTTGTACGTGCTGCAAAGTCAAAAGGAGAAAAAAGACAACAGGGCTTCAATAAAAGTGAAAAATATTGCAATTTACTTAAGTTATTTGCATGCAGCCGTCGAGCCCTATGATATACACTCAAAGCACTACGCAGGTTAGTATAAAAAGACTAAGTCGGTTATGACCATAACTACTTGAAGGTGACAACCAATATAATTTAGCATTAATTGGATCTATGCTAATTTGAAAAAATATCACTACTATTCGCGATATCGGATGCATGCCACTGAAATTTTGCAAAAATTCGAGCTATGCCACTCCGTCACAGCAACGGTCAATACCTCTATTAGATCCAACACTGGCCAGCACAGATCCGTTTCTTCTCCAACTTAGGCAAAACTCCGGCGACGCTCAGGCTCGTCGACGACGGTGCAGAGAGGACTTCTCCGGTGAGGGCGGTGCAAATCTGGTGATGGCTGCAAGCTCAATACCTCGTTAAGGGAGGTGGAGCTAGACGGGAGCGACGGTCACGGACCCCACGCCGCCGATGGAAAGTAGAGAGAAGCGTTGAGCCCAACCCCCGCGCCGGAGGGGAGCAGTGGACACGGACCCCACGCCGCCGGTGGAAGGTGGAGAGGAGCGTCGAGCCCAACCCCCGCGCCGGAGGGGAGCAGCGGTCACGGACCCCGTGCCGCTGGTGGAAGATGGAGGGGAACGCCGAGCCCAACCCTCGCGTTGTAGAGGAGCGGCGGTCACGGACCCCGCGCCGCCGCGTTGTCTTCCCTACCGGTGGAGCCTTGCACGACGCGGTCGATGAAGCTACAATGGAGAATAGGTTGGGATGGAGACTCATTGCCTCTTTTTCTCTCCCACCATCTCCAGAGCCATCATCTTCCTTGCCAATAATGTCCCGTGCGCTGTGGCCGACGACGCTAATGGTGGAGCCGTGGAGGCAAGGTTGGGGACGGAGACCCGCACCACCTCTTCTTCCCCACCGCCACAGGTGACGACGCCACGCCGTGAGCTGAGGCCGTCGTCGTCGCCGGAGAATGCTCCCTTAGCGCCGTCATCCACGAGTTGGAGCTAACGGAGGTGGTGACGGTTTACGGAGTGACATAGCTCGAATTTTGTAAAATTTTAATGGCATGCAACCGATATCATGAATAGTAATGATATTTTTTAAAAAATTGACAAATTTACAATGATATAGACCCAATTAACCGTATAATCTACTGTATAAATTCCTTGAGAATATGTAAGCCTAGCTAAGGGTATAAATACCAGGACCCTAAAGACAAAAAGTGGTCAAGAAATCGTTAAGCTAGCAACCTCAATACGACTCATCAACGACTCGAGTTAGAGACAACCTTGTTGACTGCATTTCCCTTGTCTCAAATCTCACCGAGTTTGACAACTAGGTTAGATCAGGTTTGTTCAAATGCTTTTTTGTACTCCACATATGCATCCCAACAAGACGCAAATGTTAGTGCTCTAAGGGGGACACGAAGTGCATGTAAAAGATCTTGCGTAATATAGGGCTTTACACTTCATACTTTACACAAGCAGCCCTATTATCCCATGCATACAAAAAAAACCAGCCCGTTTACTAATTATTGACAACATATGTTACGAAAGATCATATAGCCTAGCGACCTAAGTAGCATCCTAAAATTCTGAGTTCAAATTTTCATAGGAGAGAATTTTATATTGGGTTGTTTAAGAGGCTAAATTTTCAATTTAAAAAGACTGCATATATCGGTTGAATATAAAGACCGGGTAAAAAAAAACCCTTCTCTAAAATTTAAAAGAAATACTCTAGGAAACTACATTGTGCGAATATTGTTCTTTGTGTTGTAAAGTAGAGGACGTGACAAAACATGATATCGATAGTAAGCAATTGCAGGTCAAATATAACAATTAGGCTGTGTTCTTTTCCATCTTTCTCAACTATTCTCCTCGTTTTTTCCCGCACGTTTTTCAAACTATTAAACGGTGTATTTTTTGCAAAAAAAATTTTTTGTACAAAAGTTGTTTTAAAAATCATATTAATTCATTTTTCAAAAAAATAAATTAATACTTAGCTAATAATGTGCTAATGAGTTGTTTCGTTTTGCGTACTGAAAGAATTAGTTCTCAATTCTTATATCCGAACACAGCCTTAATTTTCTCCTCTTGTTTGAATATTAGTAACACCTTAATAATAATAGGGAGCAATGATAATCAGACTCATTGACAAGTAAACACTTTATAGTAGTATATCACAAGAAAAGAAAAGAGGAGATTGGTTGGCAGTGGCACAGTGGCCGGCAGGCAGGGGCAAGCAAAACAAGAGGCAGGCGCCCTTTCTTTTGGATGCATGTCGTTGGAAGCAAACAAAGCTTTAGCATCTAATTTCCAATAATCCATGGCAACGGCGATGGCGATGGAGGAATTTGAAGGAAGGAGGAGAAGGCCACAGGAGAGCAGGATGTAGAAGATGGCGGGAATGGCAGGCCAGCTTCCCGCCAAAAACCTACCTCTGCGCCTGCTGCTGCGTCTTGTGTCTCCGTGTGCGTGTGCTTGCGTGCTGTTACTGTACTGATCTGGGTGCGTACACATTTTTTTGCACGTTGCATCCCACCACGACGACCTACCTTTTCTACTGGACTAGAACTATATACCACATTCTTAAGCAGCTACCTACTGCAATTTCCCCACTCGCGGTTCCAAGCCAAAAATTCTCTCCATCTTACATGCATACTACACTGATACACACCACTACTTATCATGTAGTAAAAGTGATCATTTTGATATTGCCAACCGGGTACTCCTACCCGACTACGAGTATACTTCATTCGTCTCGTAAAAAATCAATCTAAAAATATACGAAACATTATCTAATACTACAAATTTGAATAGGGACTAAAGTGAATGGGACACTACCTCCAAATTCGTTGTACTGTAGTGTTCTATCCATTTCTAAATTGATTTTTTATGAGACGAAAAGAGTACATTCATAATTTTTTTTTAAAAAAAAAGATGACGTATTTGATTTGTGTTATAATAGCTGTGTGGAATATATAATCTACTATTAATTACAACTTACTCTCTTCGTCCCAAAAAAATCAACCTAATATTGAATTAGACTTTTACTTAGTATAATAAATTTGGACATGCTTCTGTCTAGATTTATTGTATTAGAAAAGTCTCATCCAATACTTCAGCCTGTCCAGATTCATTGTACTAAAAAAAAGTTTTATCCAATATTAGATTGGGTTTTTTGAACGAAGGGAGTATAAGTAGACGCAGGCCTTGTTTAAAATCGCAGCTTGATTAAAATCAATAGAACTACTTGCAATACCTCAGAGACAGTGACTTTCTATCTATAGTTGCATAATCATTGTTTCTTCCAACCAGTTTGTAAGTTGTACGTAGTCTTTGTCTTTCTCAAATTGAAAAACACATAATCTTCGAAATCAACGCCAATCATTGTGTCGATCGAATTCTTCGCGCATCACCATCCACAACAAGCGTCGAACCAAAGCAAAAGATAATACCTGGGAGTAACTGAGCCATAAATTTTGCACTGATCTGGTCACCACCATAGCCCATAGGCCATAGCCATCAAAGCCGATACCGTAGACAAAGCTATCAAGAACACCCATTAACATAAAACCTTCAATACGACGTCTACAAGAATATGATCATATCTAGGACATCGTTGTCACTATTCGGATATCCAGAATACTAGAACTAAGTTTTCGCACAGAGAGTTCACCCCCGATGAGACACCGGGGGGACGTCAGCACCCAAGATCTGTGACGATACGAGTTCGACCTCCTCCTCGGCGTGGAGTGACAGCGCTGGTTTTCCTAACCATAACGGATATGATCAAGGATGGCTTGACGAGATGCTACAACATTCCTCCTGTCCGCGCAGGGGCAGCAAGGCCACGACGAGATCACGAGACCGCCTTTTGCGCTATTGAGAAAAAGCTAACTTATGCTAAGATAAGAGCATCTCCAAGAGACTCTTGAAAATAACTATCTAAACTTAGAGAGTTAGCTCTCTTGTAAAATGAAAAACACTATACTACTCCAGCAGATTTTCTAAATTAGACTCTCTGTATTCAAAGGCCTGCCACGTCAACCAACAACCCCTGATCTCCTGTCTTTTTATTAGATCGCAGCTACTGCGTCTCTTGGTCATGTTCGTACGCCGCCGTAAGGGAACTCTGCATGCCACTAGATCAATTTGAAGTCGCGATCCGCACTAGCCACCACACACGGGCAGCGTTGCCACGTCCAGTCGGCGGCACCGCACGGCAAGGACCATCGCCTGGAAAGGGGCAACACGCACGCGGCAGCCTGCTCGTGGCGGCGTCGCTGTTGGCCACACGCGGCTTCAGGGGCATCACAAGGCAGCCTGCTTGTAGCATGTGATTGCAGCCAGCTAGGAGGTATGTTTTGCCATTCGTATAAATAATTCAGCTGACATTGAATTAGTCTGGTTGATCAGAGAATTTTGTTATTGTTCCATACAGTTCAAGGTGTGTCCACGATGGATTTTGAAGATGAATTCTATGATACATGTGTATGGAATGAAATACTTGAGTCCTCAGACGATGAAGATGATTTATATATTACTGCCGCGCACATAGTTGCAGATGACAATGACAATCAACAATATCGCCGAGGTTCTGTTGAGGGACATTGCGTATTGAATCGAGATAGACAATCCGGGCACGACAGACTTTTTCAAGACTATTTCTCGGATGATCCTACGTATGGGCCGAACTATTTTAGGCGCAGGTTTGTAGTTTTCCTTGTAGTAAGATTTTTCTTTTGTATATACACCATACCTATGGCTAATTAATTTGTCTTGTGCCATAGATTTCGAATGAGGAGCCATGTGTTTGTTCGTATAATGAACGCGGTTGAGCAGCATGATGACTACTTTGTGCAAAAGAGAAATGCAGCTGGTACTTTAGGACTATCTTGTTTGCAGAAGGTCGTGGCTGCATTTCGAATGATAGCTTATGGTGTAGCGGCTGACACTACAGATGACTATGTACGTATTGGGGAGAGTAGTGCTCTTGTAAGTTTAAGAAGGTTTGTCACAGCTATTGTTCAGGTATTTGGACCTGAGTACATGAGATTGCCTAATGAGCAAGATATTGCTAGATTACTTGCAATTGGTGAGAGTAGAGGTTTTCCGGGAATGCTTGGCTCTATAGAGTGCATGCATTGGACCTGGAAAAATTGCCCAGTTGGATGGAAAGGTGTGTATCGGGGACATAAAAAGGAGCCAACAGTTGTACTAGAAGCAGTTGCCTCTAAAGATCTTTGGATCTGGCATGCATTCTTTGGGATGCCAGGCTCGCATAATGATATCAATGTTCTTCAAAGATCTCCTATATTTGCAAGGCTTGCTGAAGGTGAAGGTCCACAGGTTAATTATAGCATCAATGGGAACGACTATACAATGGGTTATTATCTCGTAGATGGCATCTATCCATCTTGGGCCACATTTGTGAAAACCATACCAGAGCCACAAGGCAACAAGAATAAGTACTTTGCCAAGGCACAAGAAGCTTGTAGGAAGGATGTTGAACGAACATTTGGGGTTTTCCAAACTCGTTTTGCTATCATTCGAGAGCCAGCTCGTGTGTGGGATGAGGAAACACTTGGATTAATCATGAAAGCTTGTGTCATTATGCATAACATGATTGTCGAGGATGAGAGTATCGACGAAGATGATTTTAATTACGATGACATAGGAGAAAAGGTGAAAATATCACATGATCGTATACCTGAACTAGATGAATTCATTCAAAATTACAAGAACATTCAGGATAAAGAAACTCACACACAGCTTCAAGTAGACCTTGTTGAGCACTTGTGGCAAAATCATCCTGATCTATATAAGAATATTATTGTTGAATGATTTTATTTACTGTTAGGAAATAATTGTTAAATAATTTTATTTGCTTTTAGAATATTATCTTATATTCATGCAGACTATAGTTGCTAGAAGAAACATTTGTATTTTTTATTGAGTTATTGAACAGATTGTGAACAAGGGTATCATAATTTTGTATTTTCATTCAGTTCTTGAATAGACTGTGCAAAAGGCCATGTCTCAATCTGATTGTGACAAGAACAGGGATGCAGTATTCACATGTGTCGATCTGAGAACAAGTACTGCAAATATATTAATAGGGACTGCAAATGTGGCAATCTGAGAACAAGTACTGCAAATGTATAAGGACAAGTACTGGAAATGTGGCAATCTGAGAACAACTACTTTAAATATGTACAAAGGGTAACTAGAAAATAAAGACATTAACACATCTAATTATTTAGGCGACTTGCACATATGTCATTCTTGCACACTTCGTAGTACTGATGTTGGTCAGGGCTCATGTGACTTGTATCGACTTTCATAATTCTCTCTTCTTCCAGTTTCTTGTTGAACTCAAATTCTTTCTTTTTGAACTCAAATTGGTCCCTTTGTAACTCAAGTTTTTCTTTCTCCAGTCTGATCCTTTTTTCCTGCAATGTAAAGGCTTTCTTCAACCACTCCTCTTTCTTCAACTCATTCTCTGCATCGGCTTCTTTTTTTTTTGCCAAAAGATAATCCAATGCTTCAATGCTAGAATGTTGTCGAAATTTCTGCTTCTCCTTCTTCTGCCCTGGAGGTCTCTGAAGTGCATTATTTGAATGCTGATCCTCATCAGCACTAGCAGCAGGCAGCAATGCAGGAGCCGATGGAGGACTTGAGTTGGCTACAACCTTCTGCTTTTTACTGATTGTCTTCTGGGTTTCCATCTACTTCTGCCTATCTGCCCACTTAGCTGTCCCTTTCAATAATTTCCAACAATGCATGTATGGAAATTGCCTATGTTGTTTATCTTCATTAATAAACATTTTCAATGCATCAGCTTGCTACATAGTGGACAAAGACAAATGTGTGAGATGCATCCAAATCAAATACAATTGAAAAAAAGAGAAAGGTGTGTCATCAAACCTTGTCATCGATAGTCACTCAACTTTGATTTCTGTTCTCAATCTTGGAAAGACAACCAGCAACGAAGTTCACATCGTGTTGTATACCAGACCAACGGTTCATCAGAGACCCTTGCGTGCGATCAGACGAGAAATCCTTGTGGGCATGAAAATGTGCATGTATCCGTTTCCAATATGTTGCACGTGATTGGTCCACACCTCTCACTGGATCCAAACTCACATTTAGCCACGATTTCACAAGTTGTTCGTCCTCTTTAATTGTGAAATTTTTTGATCTTTTCGGAATTCCTTTCCCTGCAGCTTGAACCTCATCTTGTGCTACTGCTTCCTGAGCAGGAGGTGCATTTTCAGATTGGCCATCAACAAAGCCGTTTGTAATCAGGTTAGTGTAATATCCCCCTGAATCCATGGCACCTGTGATAACAAATAACAAAGAAAGAGTTTATCCTTGTTATGACAATCAGACTTGATTGATGCATACCCATGCCTCAAGTAACCTCAGCCTGTTCTACAAGTGCAGGAAATAAATTCAACACCATGATGAACTGCTGTGAAGGAACTACCATAGGTACAGAGCAATGCATTACTCTCTGGAAGTGTAACAGTTGCACAACAACAAGAATAATACTGAAAAAACTAACCTTGCCCATTGCCTTTCATCGATGCTACAAAACAAACAATAATATTAATTTCCAATCTAAATGTCACCCTGTTAACAGCAGATTTTCGTAATCGACCCGGAGAGGAAAGAGGAAACTGAAGCAGAGAGGAAAGATTAAGTTGGAGTCGGACCAAGCATCGTATCGGACTCGGTGAACGTATCGGACTGGGAGAAGCGCTAGTAGGAAGAGTGTATCGGCCGATACGAATTCAATATGGTCGATTGGCCGATAGAGGCTGGAAGTTGACAGAGTCAGCGTGGGCTTGGTTTGGGCTCGAGATAAGCTTCAAGGAAGTTGCCAAATAGAGATAAAGCTCGGTTTTAGGCAGTTGTATCTTGTAAATCAAGTAGGTTTAGATCTGATCTATGACAAGAATCTGCCGCAAAGACTTGTTTGTTAGTTAGAGATAAGATCGTGTCCTACAAGGACCCTGTTGTAATCTTGGGTATAAATATCCCAGTAGTTTGTACATAGAAACTCTCTCACAACCGAATACAATAACCAGTTTGTTTTAATCTACTTCCGGCGCATCGCCAACCCTCGCAAGAGGTCAACTTCGACGAGTTCTTGCTTCCACGGAGCAGAGGTAAGAACTCGTGCCCGACGATCTACATCGTCGGGGCTAGCGTGTCACTTTAGACACGTTAAGCCTCGATGATGTGATCGTCGTTTATCATGTTTTGGATGATTTTGACAAGTGTTTTAATTACGCCTCGCCAGCGATCTACTCGTTTTAGGGTTTGTTGCTGATGACGGTTTAATTATTATATTTGGCTAGATCATTCAATGCATCTACCATCCCCAAAAGCAATCAGCGACTTGATTTTCTTTGTGTTAAGTTTCAATTCACACTTTGAGTTGCCATCGACCTTAGTCATGTCTTGAGATCTAACCCAAAGCCTGTTTTCGGTTGTAATTAAAGATAGCACTGGAGTTTCAGCCAGTCTTGCCTGATATGCATGATTTTCATAAGGTTTTTATGTGTATCTGCCATCTACATGAACGGATCGATGAATATAGATATATCTGTTATAGATTACTCTTTAGGGTTTATCTGTGGTCAACATATTTATATTGGTTGATTGGTTCATATAGATTTGCACTAGAGTATTAGCTAGTGTAGTTATTTTTGTTATCCCTTATCGGCCGATGTCATTAATCGATGTTAATATGTTGATGAAGGCCGATAAGATCAGATCCATGCTTTAGTCTTATTTTATCACAAGTAAGCCGATATAGCTTTGCCCTATCGGCTGGGCCACGACAATGCGACATCGGCCTATCGGCCGATCGGCCATTGTTTTCTAACGCGGTTTGTTTGTTTATCTTGTTGATTGCAGATCAAATCAACTGGCATGCTCTACACATGACTAGGCAAGCCTTTGGACCTGCACTGGAGTAAAGCAAACCTCCCAGGCCGCCGTGGAAACGTGGAACTCGCTTTCTTGTTGGGCGGGTCGAAATTCTACGTTAACACACCCTAAAAGTAGAAAAAATGTATCAGTTCAGTCTAAACAAATTGCTATTACTGATGATGACAGAGCCAAACATCACCTTCTAAAATTACTACATAAACTCAACAAGATCACTTCTGAGTGCAATTATTCCTAAATAAGAGGATATTCATAATTCAACCCTCGAGTACAGAATATACTAAAATCCATATGAATCATATCGGTATAATACAGGAGCAAGATATGGACAATAATCATGACAATTCATTTCTAGATTTTCTTTTTATGAACTAAATCAATTTTGCTCAGAGGAACACACTGCTTTGAACAAACTGAGAAACCAAATAAAATGAACAAGGCCTCACCAGAAAAATCCTCCTCACTGTCGAACTGTTCTGCACCTGGGAAAGAGAACTGTTGCATCTAGGCACCGAATCCGGTGGGAGGCACCACCCGCCGGCGCAGCAGCCCGACCCCTCCGTTTTCCATCCAATCCAAATTCACGAGCTCGTCGCAACCATCGGAATCTTGGCTTCCTTGACCCACGGAACTACCGGCGAACTGGGGAATCTGAGAACACCGGGCGCCATACCCCCCGCGTGCAGCCGCCGGAACAGGAGGACGCGGCGGCCGGGACATGAGGTCGCCTGAGAGGGACGGGGACGGGCAACAGACGAGACGAGATGAGCCCCAGGAGGCCCGCGAGAGCCGAGAGGTGGGGGAGGTGTCCTTGGAGGACGGCGTGGTGGGAGGCAACCAGTACTCTGCCGGCGGAAGTCAATGGAAGAAGGAACGAGGTCAAGCGCGACGGGGTTTGTTCGCGGGAAATTGCGGCCACAACGCGCGGGAAGGAAATCTCGAGCGCGCCAACCGGCCGGATGCCGAGCCATGCGAGCTGTCCAAAAGTAGCGAGCGGAGGGAAAGAGATGCAGAGCTAGCCAATTTGGAAAGCCATGTAGAGAGTCTGTTGGAGGCTATTTTTCTCTCATAATAGCTAAATTTAGCTTTACAAGATTATTTGGCTAGTCTCTTGGAGATGCTCTAATCTGATAGAAAACCTACTACTCCCTCCAATTTCAAAATTATTAACGTTTTGGACGTGATCTCATATACCAAAAGTGATTTATTTGGAGGGGTTAGCTTTAATATAAATTATTATTTTTGGGCGATTCAGAAATAAAGCTATAGCCGAAGAGCAGGCGGCATTTTGTGTTTCATCTGTCCATTTTTTTGAAACAAAAAAGAGACAACACTGACAGGAAAAGGGCAGCCGTTTTGAAAAGTGGAGCCGCCGTTACTCTGGGGTGAGTTCTTTATCCAACTTTTCCAACTCACATATCTTTTTTTTCGCGCGCACGTTTTTTCAAACTGCTAAACGATGTGTTTTTTTTAAAAAGTTTCTATACGAAAATTGTTTTAAAAAATCATATTAATTCATTTTTTTAAAAAAATTAATAAATACTTAATTAATCATGTGCTAATGAGTCGTTCCGTTTTTCGGGCAGAAGGAATATTTTTTCATAACTAACAAACAAACACAGAAAATGCATTTCCCACTGGAGTAGTAATAATCCAACGTCGGTCACAAAGGCCTCGTTACTTGTATTACCAAGGCAACAAGACACAGGAGGAGGAGCACTACCATTCTACGAAGATGCTGCCTTAGCTGGCGGGCCCACCCTGCACTTGTGCACAGTCTGACCTGATGAGCATGCGAGGGTGAGATTGTCTGTGTGAGGGTGAGCCCTCTCCGATCCTCTCGCTCCTAAGAGAGAAACCTCCCCAAAACCCACCCAACCTTCGATGGCGATGGCGATGGCGATGCCTCTCTTCTCCTCCTTCCTCAATCTCAAGCTGCTGCTGCTGCTGCTGGTGCTTCTAGCCACATGCAGCGCCGTCTCATCCCTCGCCGTCGCCAACAAGCACACCACCCACCACCGCTCCTCACCCCCGCAAACCCTGCAGCAGCAGCTCCAGCCCACGCCTCCACCTCCGCCCGCGCCAAGGCCTCCTCGCCGCCACCGTCGCACCCCGCCACCGCCACCGCTACCGCCTCCTCCTCCGCCGCCACCCACATCGTCAACCCCCACCACGCCCACGCCCACGCCCACACCGCCACCACCCACTCCGACTACACCGCCGCCCACACCCACGCCCAAGTTCCCCTCCTCCTCCGCCAACCCCGCCCCCGACGCCTACCCCTTCACCAACTACCCCTTCTTCCCCAACTTCGCCGCCCCGCCACCCCCAGCACAGCAGCAACACCCATCCTCCTACTCCGGCGACGGCGGCCTACCCACATTTCCAGCCAACATCTCCACCCTCGTCCACCCCACCCCGCGCCCACCCCGCCGCTTCCCTGTCCTCCAGGCCCTCCTCCTCTCCTTCCTTTCCCTCTGCCTCCTCCTCCTCTCCGCCCTCCTCTCCCTCCACCTCTTCCGCCGCCTACGCCACCGCCACCACGCTCGCTCGCCTTCCTCCGCCGCCGGCCACCGCCGTGCTGGGGCCACCAACCACGACGACGACGACGGCGACGGCGATGAGGAGGGACGCCGTCTCAAGCCGCCGCCAATGCCCACCTCCTCCTCCAACCCCAGCACCGAGTTCCTCTACCTCGGCACCCTCGCCGCGCCGCACCAGCCGCCCCCGACCACCTCGCATCTCCGTCCGGGATCGCCAGAGCTCCGCCCTCTCCCGCCGCTCCCCCGCGTCGGCCCACCTTCCGGCGAGTTCGCGTCCCGTAGCTCCGCCTCCGACCCCAGCACCGCGCCACCCGCCGCCGCCGAGGCCTCGTCCTCCTCGCTATCCCCTTCCTCGCCGTCGGCCTCCTCCCCCACGCTCGGCTCCAGCCCGGTCCATCTCCGCCCGCCGTCGATCCCGCAGCCGCGCGGCCGAGCCCCCAATCCATCGCCCCCAAAGCGGAGACCGCAGCCTCCGGAGCCAATGGCAGCGCACGCCTGGAACCCCTTCGTCCCCATGCCACCCTATCAAGCACCTCCCTCGGAGGAGGAAGACTCGCCGTCGGAGAAGAGCATGCGCAAGTCGCGGCCTTTGCACTCGGATAAGCTAAAGCCCGGGTCTTTGCAGTAAGATGCTCCCCCAATGCAGCCACTCAACTTTCATCTCAAGTTTGTACCTTTTTTTTTAAAAAAAATATTTCGATTTGATTTCTGAGGCTACCTGTTGCTTTTCCTGTTAATTTGCAGCATGAAGGATGAGATGATCCACCTATATCTGAACAACTCCACCATGGCGGCGGCAATGCCGAGGGAGGTGTGCTTACTGGGCGCTCCAAGGTGCCATGGCATTGGGATGCTGGTGGGAGCATTGGGTGTTTCCAAGGAGCAAGTGCGCGAAGCCATCTTGGAAGGTATGTGTGGCTGCTTCTTCCTAGCAATTGGATTTGGCGCGCAATGTTGTGCTCTTGAATTATGCTGTCTAAAGTTGTCATCTTTCTGAATGAAACTAGTGTTCACCTGTTGTGGGGGCCTTGGAATGGATGGCTGTTACCAGTGGCCATAGTTGCATTGCATTATTATGCCACCATCAATAATGACTAGATGATGCATGGTGCCTCTGTCCTTTGAACTCTAGTTGCCTTTTCACTAGTTATATTGCACGATTTGGTTAAGTACATACTCTGTTTATTTTAGAACAGAACGGTTAAGTTAGTAGCATTTTAACTTCATGTTTGAACACCTGCTGAACTTGTTTCTTGCCCTGTAATTGTCCCACATGGCATGATTAGCTGGCTGAAATAGTTTATTTCACAACCTGCTCTTTTGACATAGGTGCACATGAAATTTCCTTGTTCCCTTGTGATCGTCTGATCTCTTCTTTGTAGTTGCCTCCTCTTTGTGTAAAGGAAAAAAACTTGTTTTCAGTACTTTGCATCCTCTGGTATCAATATAGTACTGGCCACATTTTTCCAATATTGCCATATTGGTATAGCGTTTTTTTGGTGACTGTGTTTCCCTGTGGTGGGCTTCTGTATTTTGATTTAACAACATAGAACTGCATTCAAGTTGTTACAAACAGCATAGCTAATCAGTTATTGAGCCTGATAACATTATTTGTTTACTTTCCATGCTATGCCTTAATACAAAATGGTATGGTTCGTACTGTTAATTCCTGCTGTTTGGGAATTGACATGGTTTAGTTTGTGTTTGCTGGATATAGGTAATGCACATGGTTTGGGAGTTGAAGCCTTGCGAATGCTCATGCAGATGGCCCTCACCAATGAGGAAGAGCTTAAACTGAAATATTTCAAAGATGATCTACCCACCAAACTTTGCCCTGTGGAAGCTTTTCTAAAGGCAGTGTTGGACGTTCCATTTGCGTTCAAGAGAATGGATGCTATGCTCTATGTTGCCAACTTCTATTTGGAGGTCAATCAGCTCAGAATGTCATATGCTACTCTTGAGGTATAGTTTGAGCCCTTGGCCAAATATTTTGTACTAGTATACTTCAAAAACTGCAGCAAAATTTTATTGGCTATATGTTTAGATCTGAAGAGATCTGAAGCATAATTCTTGTACAAAATGTTTTGCACCCTTTGCTGAAAAGAAACAAAACAAAATTTTCATATGCAATTGGGTATCATACATATCAGTATTTACACAAATGATTTGAATCTGTGAACAGAATAGACCCTCACTTACTGTTTCCTTGTTTATAGTATTACTCATCTCTAAGGGTTTCTTATTGTTTTTCATACAGGCAGCTTGCCAGGAGCTAAAAAACAGCAGGTTGTTCCACAAGGTCCTTGAGGCTGTTTTGAACTTTGGCAACTTGATGAGTATCGATACAGGATCTCCGAATTCACATGCCATGGAACCCAACACTCTTCTGAAGATCGTTGACGTGAAAGGAGCTGATGGCAAGGCTGCTCTCCTGCAATTTGTTGTCCAGGAAATTGTGAAACCTGAAGGGCACAGTCCGGTGTGCAAAACGAACGCAAATACTACTCTGCAGTATGATGTGGAATACAGAAAACATGGTCTTCAGGTTGTGTCCAAACTTGCGGCTGAGCTGAGCAATACCAAGAAAGCTTCATCCATTGATATGATGAAGCTCAGCAGAGATGTTTCAGAGCTCAGTGTAGGGCTTGGAAAGATCCACGATGTGTTGAGGCTAAACAGCATGGTGACCTCAGCGGACAGTGCTAGGCGGTTCCACAACACAATGAGCATGTTCCTAAGGCAGGCAGAGGAGGAGATCCTGAAGCTCCAGGCGCAAGAGAGCATCTGCCTGTCTTGTGTGAAGGAGGTGACTGAGTACTTCCATGGTGAATTGAGCAGCGGCGACGTAGGGCACATGGCGAGAGTTTTCGGCGGTGTGAGGGAGTTCCTAGCCATGCTGGACCGAATCTGTAAAGAAGCTGGAGAGGAGATGAAGAGCAGCGGCTGGGTGATGGGTAGAGACTGGAATATGGCTGCCCCAATGGGAATGACAACGCCTTGAGCTGCAATTGCTGGCAAATTGTGACGTTACGGTCATCTCATCTCTTTGTTACTATTAATTTTGTAGCGTATATGAATGGAGATTATGTTTCCTAGCGTACAATCAATGGCATCTATAACTATATGTATGTAATGTACTCCATCTTCTTGTATAAAGTACTACTACTAGCAGGCATACCGGTATGGTATGGATCTTTCTTTTTCATTCCTTGGGTATGTCTCTGTCTCTAGTTTGATGATAATGCTGATAGCAGTGGTTTATTGGCCCTTGTTCTTCATCTCTAGCGGGATGAATAAGCTCAAAACTAGACATGGTTTAACTGGTGGAGTTTTCTATAGGTGGTACTATATTGATGATAAGAATTAAGAAATGTAAATGGACTATCCTGGTAAAAAAATATTTGACGTTTAGAACAAAGGGTCTGTTTAAACTTTTAAAAAAAATCTTCGAACAAAACTACCCGTGCCAAGTCTTTTTTTTCCATTTGTTCTGAAATAAGTTTATATTTTAGTAATCATTATATTAGAGTTTGTAAAAATAGAAAATAAAAAATAGTTGCATTGGATGTAGGTAAAGTGAGAAATAATTGCATTGCGATATGATAAAATAGAAGTATTTTATTTTTTTTATTGGTATATGTGTGATTTTTTTTTTACAGAGGGAGTGGATTTAAACTAAGTATTTAGAGAAATTTTTTATGGTTAGAATTTAAAAAAAATGATCAAATATTATCCTGAATATCGAGCATGCCAATTGTGGAGATTCGAATGGAGTCAAATGGAGGAAGTTTAGATAGAGTGAACAATTGTGGAGATTTGAATGGATTTCGGTTTAAAGAGTTGTAGTGGCATCCGTCACCAATGAACCCAAGCAAGCAAGCAAGCTAGAGTAGACTTGTTGGTGGACTCCTCTAATCTGGAGAAGAGGAGACGAGCGGAGAGAAGAGAGATCACTCTTTTGCCCAGCTATGGCGTCCCCTTGCTCCCAACCCTAGCTCACCACGCCAACCCACCTACACCCACCGCTCGCTGTCCGCTGCCACCCATGGGATCCAACTCTCCACCCTCCCGCGCCGCCCTCGAGCCCTTCGCCACGCTCGACCCCGCTGCCCTTGCCGGCCTCCCCGCTTCCTCCCCGCTCACCGTCCGCTCCGCCGCCATCTCCTCCCGATACCTCTACGTCGGCACCGGCGGCGGCAAGCTCCTCCTCTTCACCCTCGATTCCCCCGAGTTCCTCCGCCTCCNGCCATCCTCCCCCTCCCCGCCGTCGCCCGCCTCCTCCTCCTCGCCGACGGCCTCCTCCTCCTCGCCGACCCCCTCCTCTCCCGCCCCGTCCGCCGCCTCGGCTCCCTCCGCAGCGTCGCCGCCGTCGCCGCCCGCGCCCCCGAACCCTCCTCCGATGATCGCCCATCCTGCTCCCTAGCGGTCTCCGTCGGGAAGAAGCTGCTCCTCGTTGACCTCACCCTACACGAGGCCGACGAATTGGAGGTGCGGACGCGTGACATCGCCCTCGTCGATGGCGTCAAGGCGCTCGCTTGGGTCGGGGACTCGGTGTTCGTCGGCACTGCCTCGGGCTACTCGCTCTTCTCCACTACCAACGCCCAGGGTGTCGATATATTCACGCTCCCTGAGTCCTCCAGGCCACCGAGGGTGAAGCCTCTGTCCGGGGGTGAGGAGGTCATGTTGCTCATCGACAATGTCGGTGTCGTCGTGGACCAATCGGGGCACCCCGTCGGAAGCAGCTTTGTCTTTAACAGCACGCCGGACTGTATAGCCGAGGTGTTCCCCTATGTTGTTGTTGCCGGGGACTCCAAGGTGGATGTGTACAGAAGAAGGAACGGCGCACATTTGCAGGCTATTCCTTTTGCAAGGCCTGGTACAGGTGGTCTAATTGTAGCGAGCGAGGATGCCGGAACTGGCAGCGACGTAGTTGTGGTTGCTACGGCTTATAAGGTAACGTAGGTATGTCAACTCATCCATTGGTGCAACTTGACTCAAAATTTCTAATGTATGCTGCCAGATTGCTTAGCTACTCTGCTGCAATGTATCCGCTAATACTCGATAATTACAATTTCCAATGACAAGAGAATGATTTTGTATGCTGAAGTGAAACCCTGAGAGTGGATTCTCTCATAAATGTGCAGCACCATTTTATCATCTAGATTGTATCACACATTGTACTTATGGACAAATTAATTGGCTTGACCAGGTATTTTGCTACCGTAAAGTATCAGCGGTGGAACAGATCAAGGCACTACTACGAAGAAAGAGTTATGCGGAAGCTATTTCTTTGTTACAAGAGTTCGAGGCTGATGGTGAAATCTCAAATGACATGATTTCCTTTGTGCATGCACAACTTGGATTCTTGTTGTTTTTCGACTTGCGTTTCGAGGACGCTGTAAATCATTTCTTGCTCTCGGGAACTATTCAACCAGCAGAAATATTTCCATTCATCATGCGGGATCCTAATCGTTGGTCAGATCTGGTATGCCTCATTACCACATGTTAAATTGGAATGCTGTATCTCCTCCGTTGATTACTATAAGGCATATTTTGATTTAAAAAGTCAAACATTGTAGATTTTGACCAACAACTAGACAAGTTACAAATACCAGTTCAAAATGTTTTCACACAATATTGGTTCTATTTAGAATATATTTTATGAGAAAAATCAATGCTCAAGGTTTAACACTGCAGACTCTTTGAAATCAAATACGCCTTGTAAAATCAACAGGGTATAAATGAGACAACTGTAACACATTGCTTGTTTTATCCTGTAATGTGCTCGAGGAGCTGACTAACTGCACAACCTTTCTCATTATATTCTCTTAATCTTTTCTTCTGTATGTGAAAAGTTCATGTTGAATGCTGCAACTTCTTTTATCTCTTTAATGTGGTTTTCGATGGATCAGACTTGATTAATTTCTTGATATATGAACCCGTTCCTCTTGAGTATCAGCATGAGCTGGTTCCTTCAAATTTGAGCGTAAAGCTTATATTGGTAGGCGCATCTGTTAAGTTTTGATCAGCTAGATTAATTTGTCAACATATTTTTGTAATTGTTAAATGGAATCTGTAGTTTTCGTAATCTAACATACTGATTACGTTCTCAAGACAAACTGCTCATCTTCCACTATGACTGGCTGCCTTTTGTATTCAGCAGTTTTTATCTGATTGTAAACTTTGTAAATTTTAGGTGCCAAGAAAGCGTTATTGGGGCTTGCATGCTCCCCCAAAGCCTCTTGAAGAAGTTATTGATGATGGGCTAGTAACAGTTCAACAGGCATTGTTTCTCAAAAGGGCAGGTGTGGACACAGTTGTGGATGATGATTTCCTTTCAAATCCACCAAGCAGAGCTGATCTGCTGGAACTAGCAATCAGAAATATTATCAGGTTTGCTTCATTCATGACATTTCTTATTCATTACGAATTGCAAATAAGCTACTTCTTCCAGTTGATGTCTGAATGCTATATGAAACTAGGTACCTGTGTGCGTCCCGGGAGAAGGATTTATCTTCTTCAGAGATGGAAGGGGTTGATACTCTTCTGATGTATCTTTATAGAGCTCTCAATCTTGTTGCTGACATGGAGAAGCTTGCATCATCTCAGAATAGCTGTGTTGTGGTATGTGAATCCTTTAAACATCTGCAACCTTGAAGCATTTAAGACTGTTACACACCTATGATACTTAAATTGACATTAACTCTTCATATGAGAATAGTACATATAGTTCAGTGATATTCTTATGTTTTCCTCACACATGGAGTTCAAAATAAAAAAAAAGCTGCATACTAATAAAAAAACTATGGGTGGTGCAGGAGGAACTAGAATCACTTTTGGATGATTCTGGACATCTGCGGACGCTTGCATTCTTATATGGCAGTAAAGGAATGTGCTCCAAATCTCTTGGTATCTGGCGTATCTTAGCAAGGAATTACAGCACTGGTTTGTGGAAGGATCATGCAACCCTACCTGAAACTGACTCTCTTGAAACTTCTGTTGGTACAATGTCTGGTGAGGAAATTGCTGCCGTTGAAGCCTCCAAGATACTTCGAGCATCATCTGATCAGGACCTTGTTCTGGAGCATCTTGGATGGGTATTTACTTCACACTAAGGACTTCATGCTCAACGACCTGTTCCACTTTGTGTACTTCTACTGACTATTTGCATTTAGGTGGCAGACATTGATCAAGAGCTTGCAACTGCAATTTTAACATCTGAAATGAGGGAAAAACAGCTTTCTCCTGGTAATTGCTTTGTTTTAGATGAACTACTATACCAGTGTGCCTTTTACGGCTTATCCATGGCAGATCAACACATTTTCCAGTTATTTTTCTCCTTTTGACTTGTGAATGTGTCAAAGTGTGGATGGTGGTAGGCATATGTAATCATGGATTGATGGGCGCTCTTTCTCCTATTTTAGAACTAACAATATTTTCACTACATCTGCCTATATTGCATCCAGAAACATTGTGTTTGCTACTTAGGGCTGCTAGGAAACTTTTTGTGTGTAATTAACATTTGTTAACATTTATTCTGGATGGTTGTTATTCTCCAGGAAAGGTTATTGCTGCCATTGATCCAGAGAAGGTTGGCATTCACCAAAGGTACATATAATGAATCGACAAAATCATTACAAGTTAGAACTCAAGATTCCATGATGATCCTCCAATGTTCCTTGTGAAAAAAATGTTTAGATCCTCCAATGTTCCTTGTGAAAAAAATGTTTATGGGTATACGTTGTGCTGCTAGTTTGTTCATTATACAATTGTATGGCCATAAACAATGAACTAATAGCAGTTTGTGAGGCTTCTTACTAATTTTTTTTTATCTTGGGATCCATCACCACTGTAGAGTTACCTGAATATTGATACGATTGCTTGATAATCTTGTCTTTCCATGCCAGATTATTCGAGTAAATGCTGACCATAATAGTTATCACCAAGGGTTTTGGATCAATTCCACTCCTAGCCTTACCAATTTTTTTGACAAGAATGAGTAGGTTCTAATTTGTATGGGCATAAGAGTGATGCCAAATAATTTGGCAATGCCAGTTCTTTAGGTTGCAAACCAAATGGGTGACAATTTTTTTGGTGTTGCCAATTATTTGGCATGGTTGAATTGGGCTATAAACCAAACAGGCCCTAAGCATATTCTAAATATATACTAAGGGTTTACATAATGAGGCTTAATGAAATAGCATATTACAACTTGAAGCTACTGTACCATATGCATATTATATTAGGTAGTTCTTAATCAAATACAGTTACCATTTGCATGTTTATTTGAAAGCTGTATGTGTCTCATTCTACGCCTTTTCTACTCTTATATTTTCATCATCACTTGACACCTGTCAATTACTCAATCATCAAGGAAACAAGCTTATGTTTGCTGAATAAATTCCTCAGCTTTTATGAAATTTGAATATGTTAAGTTATGCAGATATTTGCAATGGTTGATTGAGGAACAGGAATGTGATGAGCCTCACTATCACACGTCATATGCATTGTCCCTGTCCAGATCTGCCATGGACACAGTCCATTTGGAATCCAATCATGAAGAGAAAAACAATAAAGAATTTGATTCTGATATGCAGTTCATTTATCTATTGAGGGAAAGGTTGCAATTTTTTTTGCAATCATCAGACTTGTATGACCCAGAAGAAGTGCTTGATGTGATTTCAGAATCTGAGCTATGGCTGGAAAAGGTGATTATACAATTCATTTCTTCTTGCGTTCCATGCCAGCTCATTTTGTGTCCTACCCATTGAAATTTATGCTTGCTTGATAGTCCTCATCGCTTATATCTGACATACTTGACAAAAAAAAATCTCTTTCCTTCTGGCAGGCTATTTTGTACAGGAAGATGGGCCAAGAGAACATTGTACTTCAGATATTAGCGCTGTAAGATCCTGTGCTGCATTTATTTTTTTTATTGGTTTGTTGTAACTCGTAAATTTCAGCAGTAATGTTTTGTTGAACTGGACTTGTACACCCCTACAAGTTCTGTTCCCTAACTTTCTTGTTGGTTCTTCATTTGTGATGAAGGAAACTGGAGGATAGTGAAGCTGCTGAGCAGTACTGTGCAGAGATTGGTCGAGACGATGCCTATATTCAGTATGTTATTACCTCACTTTAGTATTTATTACATAGTGGCTTGTTAGTATTCTTGGTACATTCTCTATGTTTTGATTTGGTTTTAGCTTTTCTATGTTGACTTATTAGTATTACCAGCATAACTTCATGCACCATGACCTTGGTCCTTAGTTCATATTCTCTACATCTTCCTGTGAACTCAGGCTGTTGGATTTGTATCTGGACCCAAAAAATGGGAAAGGGCCCATGTTTACAGCAGCCGTTCGACTTCTCCATAACCATGGGGAATCATTGGATCCAATACAAGTGTTGGAGGTACCACTTTCTTACAGAAGTATGATCAGAATCTATTTGATGATATTAATTTGTTATTTGTGATGTGCATGCTAGTTAACATCGGGGCTAGTGTTTCTAGAAAAGCAATTTGTGTTGTCCCAGAAAAATGAGTGTGCGCTTGTTCCTTCAGAACAGGATGCCGAAGCATCAAATGCTTATTGCCTGAATGTTGTATTTAGTATTTATTACCTTTTTTGGTTCCTGATATTCCTTGATCATCCTGGTCTATAGAGGTCTGCTGTGATCCTTCTCTTTAGGAGTTGATATAACAAAAGGTAAATGAGATGGCCTGTTTGTTGATCTCTGTGTATTGGTCTTTGAAAGAAATAAAGAATACATGGATAATAGAAAACTGGTGTAGGGGCATCCCACCATGTTCTTTTATGTTTATATTATCGCTGCTATTGGTTTGATCATCCTATTCTGTGCTACTTTTATTAGAACAAGAATTCTGAAGTCTGAGCTATAATTTATTTTTGCCAGAGATTATCTGCTGATATGCCTCTTCAGCTAGCATCAGATACAATTTTGCGAATGCTGAGAGCTCGGGTGCACCATCATCGTCAAGGGCAGGTAAACATCTTCATTTCCTGTTTTTCAGTCAATGTCTTCTGTTGAAATGTGACTGTTTGAGGAACTATTCTGCCTCTGCACCGTTAATCTTTCTCTTGAACCCAAACTTGCTCCCAGGTTAGTCTTATGTGAAGTTTGACTTACCATTTTCTCTTTCGTTCTATGCCTATTGATAGATAGTTCATAATTTATCACGCGCAACGAACCTTGATGCACGGTTGACCAGATTAGAGGAGAGGTCAAGGCATGTGCAGCTAACTGACGAGAGCATATGTGATTCATGTCGAGCTCGCCTTGGCACCAAGCTGTTTGTCATGTACCCAGATGATTCAGTTGTATGCTACAGGGTATGTCAACTCAAAACAATTTTGCTGTTTGGTTTGCTATTTACTTCTTTGAATGAAACCGTGATTTGGTTGGTAGATGCATACACTGGATTATTATCCGATAATGCATTGCAGGTGAATTCTCTCGTACAAAAACACTATCAAATTAGCTGTGCTTAGCAACTTGGATATTGGACATGTATGGTTTACTTGATTGCCTAACCCTTTGAGAAATGAGCTGGAACTGCTTGTGCTATTATTCTTTTTTTTTTGTCTGGCAGCCTCTTTTGTTTAAAAAAGAAAAAGAAAATGTGCATAAAGTCTATATATGACATTTTTAACATTATGTTTTTCAGTGCTACCGAAATCAAGGTGATTCTGCGTCTCCACATGGACGCAACTTCAGGAAAGGTGGTATATTTAAACAAAGCTGGCTCGTTAGTAGATAACAAAGCTAAGACAAGGAGACCATGGATGCGCATGCCTCTGTTTCAGTGCTATGCGTCATGAAAAGAGAGCATATATAATTTGCGGAGAATCCTCCCCTTTGCATTTGATGTAGCATTCAGCAGCGATACGGTCTGAAACCATCTGAACTGAAGCATTATCGTTGATCATGGCGATTGGAGGGAGGCAGAGAGGGCAGTGTTCCTGGAAGTTGATACCCTAGCTTCCGGTGGTCGACCAGAAACCAAGATGTTTTTTGTCCATAGGATTGTTGTTTTATTTTGATAGGATAAGATGGGCTACATAATTTTAGGTGTCGCTAGGATTTAATTTACACTGTAGAGTTTAGAGACAGGATATAAGGCCTTTTGTGTCTCATAGAAGAAGAAAGAAAGAAAGAAAGACAGCATTTGCTCCTGTTGGAACAATGTGCTGCTTATGCTGCAGGCAATAACAATCCAGTTGGTTGCCCATTCCGATTCCTGACTCCTGTCCTGAGTGATGAGAATTCAGTGCCTCCTCCCTCGCTAGAAGAGCTGTTCAGAGCTACTAGTAATAAGTAATCCGTGCATATTGTTGTTGCAATTGGGCGTCTGCATATCTGTGTCCAGGCAAGCATCCATCGATGGAAAGGCCGGCAAAATACTAGTAGTAAATGCATATCCATGTCAGTCAGATTGAGATCACATGAGGTTAGATTAGGTCCGCAATGCAAATACTACTACTCGGTGAAATATCTGAGCAATTAGTAAGTGACTGTCGCTACTGCATTGGCGTTGCATGGCCTGGCCTGTCTCCATGTATCTTTGTCGCGCACTTGCCTGCGCTTTTTCCCAATCTTTTATTCGAAAATCATCCATCTTACTCAGGCTCATTAGTGCAGGTGCTCCCAACTTATTAACCTTTTAATACCTGAAAAAGAGAGAGAGAGAGCAGGACCCAGGCGAGGCTATATATAGACGCCATTGCATGCACCATGCATCTCAATATCTCATTGCAATCTCACTCCTTCAATTGCACAAACATACATACTCGATCAGTCGGCAATTGATTAAGCAGCTAGCTGGTAAAAACGACCAATATATGATGATGACCATGGATGTCAAGAAGCTCCTGCTGCTGTCCGTCCTCCTCCTGGCTGCCTCCATGGCGACGGCGGCCAAGGACGACGATGAGCAGCAGCAGCTGCAATGCCACGACGACGACGAGGCGGCGCTGCTCGCCATCGACGCTGCCCTCGGGAACCCCTACCACTTCGCCTCGTGGACGCGCGACACCTCCTGCTGCGACTGGTACGACGTCGACTGCGACCAGGACTCCGGCCGCGTCGTCTCCCTCTCCGTCTTCCAGGACACCAACCTCACCGGCGCCATCCCCGACGCCATCGCCAACCTCACCCACCTCCGCACCCTCGTCCTGCACCACCTCCCCAGCCTCTCCGGCGACATCCCTGACTCGCTTGCCGCGCTCACCGACCTCTCCCAGCTCACCATCTCCTGGACCGCGGTGTCCGGCCCCGTCCCCTCCTTCCTCGCCAACCTCACCTCCCTCACCATGCTCGACCTCTCCTTCAACTCCCTCACCGGCGTTATCCCGGCCTCCCTCGCCGCGCTCACCAACCTCAGCAGCATCAACCTCAGCCGCAACCGCCTCTCCGGGCCCATCCCGCCGGGGCTCTTCGCCAACCTGGACGACCCGCAGCAGGACGTGTACCTCCGGCTGTCGCACAACAACCTGTCCGGGAGCGTCCCGGCGGACCTGGCGGCGGCGAACCTGGCGCTCGTCGACCTGTCGCGGAACGCGCTCACCGGCGACGCGTCGGCGGTGTTCCAGCGGGCAAGGAACGTGGACCTGTCACGCAACGGCTTCGTCTTCAACATGTCCGGTGTGGTGTTCGCGGAGGAGACGTACTACGTGGACGTGAGCCACAACGGCATCCGCGGCGGCATCCCGGCGCAGGTGGCCAACCTCACCAACCTGCAGATGTTCAACGTCAGCTACAACAAGATGTGCGGCGCGGTGCCCGCCGGCGGCAACATGCCCAGGTTCGACGCCTACTGCTACCAACACAACAAGTGCCTCTGCGGCGCTCCCCTCGCCACCGCCTGCCGTCGATAGATTTTGCCTCTATATATACATCAACTCAACTAAACTAATTACTTAAATTAATGATCCGGCTAATAAGCGAACTCCTTGTTAAGAATCGAATTAAGAGTATATATAGTGTACTGTGCTATAGCTACGACTGGGAAACTGGTAATGTACGGAGAACGAGTGTAAGTAGAGAGCACAATGTTCATCTGGTCTTAGAATATGCATGTATGATCAATCATCAATCAGCGAATTTATATTATATATAGTTCCAGATGTACTTGAAAGATGAATATTGGAGTGGATGTTACTACTATAAATGTGTACTAGTTTTCAGATGATATAGCTTAAATCCGTAGTTATGTTTGATTTCTCCAAAAAAAAAGTTATGCGATAATTTCATCAACATACATGTCCTTCTGTAAAGCTAACACAAAAAAGGGAAATAGACGACTAATTGCCTGTTTGATCTAATGGCTGGAGGAAGTACCGGGTGGTAATGGTTGACGCAAAGATTTTGAGAACGAGGGTACGAAGTTACCGAAGCACTTGAGGTCTAGAATACAAAAAAGGATATAGAATTCAGAAGAAAAATATACATGTCTCATCGAGGGATTACTATTCATTCCCGTACTAGCATCCACAATACCCAATTTCAAATGGGATATTGTGTCCAAGTTTTTAACTATTTCTAATTTCTAAAAATACTAAGTTGTGTAGTACAAATAGTTAAGAACATTACAAATAATGAGATGTTGCTATGTTTTATTATAAACTTAGTCAAACTTAAAAAAAATTAATTAAGAAAAAATCAAAACATCTTACAGTATGAAACAGAGAAGGTAAAAATTTTAGATAATTGAAAAATGATCATTCCGTCATTTGTACCATACGCACCATCTCCACCGTAGCTACTCTTTTTGTCTAGAAATATAAGCATTTATAGAAGTTTTATGCTCCATCTATCCTAAAAGAGTATTTTTTTAAAGCTAATATCTGACAGAATATTAGTTCAGATGTCAAAGTATGAACATGTCTTTCATTAAGAATTTATGCTTTTTCTATGCTTCGACGCTCGGCTAAACTTTTGGCATAAAAAGGATATTTTCTACATCTAGGTGTATGCATGTAGTTTAAAAAATTATATAAAAAATTCATAAAATTTGATAAGATAGTTTATGATAATATAAAACACTATACAAACATGCAAGTCTAAATTCGATCTACACATGAGAAACAAAAATAACAATTTTTTTCTACGTTGTAGAGGTACTATTTACTGTTTGATTTTATTATTTTTGTTTCTCTAGTTATAGATCAAATATAGTCTTGCATATTTGTTTATAGACTTATATTATACCAATTAATGTTATCAATTTTTTTTAATTTTTGTATAACTATTTGAATCACATGCAAATGATGGGTGCCATGGCACCTAAATGTAGAAAATCCATGTTCGCCGAGAAAGTATTTTCTAGCAGCTAGGTGTATGCATGTAGTTTAAAAAGTTATATAAAAAGTTCATAAAATTTGATAAGATAGATTATGATAATATAAAACACTATACAAATATGCAAGTCTAAATTCGATCTACACGTGAAAAAACAAAAATAACAAAATTTTTCTGCGTTGTAGAGGTACTATTCACTTAGTGACATTTGCAACTGACAATTGGAGGTGGGAGGGAGGGTCTCTAACCAAAGAAGAGAAAGTGAAGATGATAAAGAGGTTAATGGACCCTAAGCCTAAAAATAAATCTACGTGGGACAAAGGCTCGAGTCTAAATGCAGGGTTTTTATGGATGAATGGAGTACTCCTTCCATCCCTGAATATAGTAATATAAGATTGGATTGGATGTTTTACAATAGTAAGGATCTGGATAGACCTTCTGTCTATATTCGTAGTATTATGATATATTCAATTCGATCCCAAATTACTATATTTTGGGATGGAGATAGTAGATATTAATTTTGAAGCAAAATTATTTTGATGTCCCTATGGGTTTACTAGTTTTTTTTAAAAAAATACATTCAACGATATAGCAATAAATTCTAGGAATTACGAGAGGAGATTGGATTAAATGAGTCATATACGTCCAGACAGAAAGCTTAGAGTCTATTTGGTTGCCAACCACAAATTATCATTTATCAACAAAACTTGTCAAACTTATCTAAAATTAGGTGCTTAAGATATTTGTTTTGACACACCCTTAGGCTGTGTTCGGGAGGTGGAGTTAAAAACTCCATCTTCTTGCACGAAAAACGGTGTTGCCTATTAACACGTGATTAATTAAATATTAGCTAAAAAGCTTGAAAAATAGATTAATATAATTTTTAAAGTAACTTTTTTTATAGAAAACTTTAAAAAAACGTACCGTTCAGTAGTTTGAAAAGCGTCCGTGTGAAAAGAAAGAAGAATAACACAATCTTAGTCTCAGTGAGCCTCATCTTAGCAAGGCACAAGAGAATGTTGCCGCACTCTCATGAGTTGATGCATGTGGGACCTAGTTGTTGGAGGGAAATCTTTTCACAATTATACAAGTAGCTAAAAATTAAACAAAATAATTATATAAGTTGGTCAAACTTAACCAACCACATGATAAAATATGGTAAATTGTATGGAGCAACTAAACAAACTCTTATATTTGTAAATAAATTTTAAGCGTTAGGCATGATTATGTTTGTGGATGGAGCGAGTAGATGCACAAGATAAGAATAGAGTACTGGTTTTTTGAGATAAGATGACCAATACTGTTCCCATGGATAGATGATGGTCCTAGATCAATAAGCGAGCAGAAGAATATTAGGAAATGAAGTGAAGTGCTGTGTGCCCTGCACATCGGTGGTAGAGGAGACGACCATTTGGACCATTTTGGCAATTTGGCACTGCCAACTTTGACCTTCCCTACTTTGGCTGGCTGGCGGCTTCCGCCTCACATGCATGCATGCATGTGCATTATTATCCGCATCCGCATGGGTGGTCAATGATTTTTGTTGACTCGCTATTGCGTTGGATTTTTTTCAACTTGATTCTTCCTTGCGATTATTTTTCCAAATAATTTCATACAACAAGTCAACAACAACAGTTGATTAATACCAACCTTCTAACCATCAAATTAATCTCCCTCTCTCTCTATATATACAACACACATCTAGCTCACTGACTGACTGAAACGGGAGTGGAGGCTACCTAATTAATCTAGCAATACAACATGCGCGCCTCCATCTCCATCGTCGTCGTCCTTGTTGTGCACGCCGTGGCGGGCGCCGCCGTTGCCACCACGAAGAAGAAGGAGTGCAACGCCGGCGACAAGGCCGCGCTGCTCGCCATCAAGTCGGCCCTCGGCGACCCCTACCACTTCGCCTCCTGGACGCCCGACAACCTCTGCTGCGAGTGGTACGACGTCACCTGCGACGTCACCACCGACCGCGTCGTCGGCCTCTCCGTCTTCCAGGACGCCAACCTCACTGGCACCATCCCCGACGCCGTCGCCGGCCTCACCCACCTCCGCACCCTCATCTGGCACCACCTTCCCCAGCTCTCCGGGCCCATCCCGCCGGCCATCGCCAAGCTCAACCACCTCTCCCTGCTCATCATCTCCTGGACCGCCGTCTCCGGCCCCGTCCCCTCCTTCCTCGCCGCGCTTAAGAGCCTCACCCTCCTCGACCTCTCCTTCAACTCCCTCACCGGCGCCATCCCGCCGTCGCTCGCCGTCCTCCCGTTCCTCAACGGCATCGACATCAGCCGCAACCGCCTCACCGGGGCCCTGCCGCCGGCGCTCTTCAGCAAGCTCAACACCACGCAGCAGGGCGGCGCCTACCTGAGGCTATCGCGGAACAACCTCACCGGCGGCATCCCGGCAGAGTACGCCGGCGTGACGTTCCAGGTGATGGACCTGTCGCGCAACGCGCTGAGCTTCGACATGGCCGGGCTGCGGCTGCAGGAAGGGTTGAGCTCGCTGGACCTCAGCCACAACATGCTGTACGGCGGCGTGCCGGCGCAGGTGGCCGGGCTGAGCAGCCTGCAGTACTTGAACGTGAGCTACAACAGCCTCTGCGGCGAGCTGCCCGCCGGCGCGGCGAGGTTCGATCAGTACTCCTTCTTCCACAACAAGTGCCTCTGCGGACCGCCGCTTCCTACTCCCTGCAATTAAGCTCCCATTACAACTACGATTACTTAATTATGTGGTGGAATTATTTTTTTAGACAATGGAATTATGTGGTGAAATTATACAGCAGCAAGCACAATAATATATTTGTAATTTGCATGATCTTAAATAAGTGGGGAAGTCAAAAACAGATTGATGCATTTGGAACAAATGATTAATAAAGCTGAGTTCAGTTGTTTCTGGGAGAATCTTGTGTGCTGCTGCACTTGCAATTGCAATTGTGATGCAGAACGGAGATGATTTTCATCACTCGAGAAAATATCTTTTTGTTTTTTATATGTCATCTAAATAATCATAAACAAATTTAAAAAAATTTGATAACATAGATTAATATAAAATATATTACTTCACAAAAATGCAAGGCCAATTCAGACTTCTACAAATTGCAAAAAAAAATAAATTAAACTAAACATAGTTAACGCACATTCACAGATATATTTGTTATTTTTGTTTCAATTTGAAGTTGAATTTAAACTTGCATGTTTGTGGAGTGATATGTTTCATATTAATCTATCTTGTTAATTTTTTAAAAAAACTTTTATGATTATTTAGGAGATATGTAAGAAATGAGATAATATTCTCTCGGGATAAAATATTTTCCCATGCAGAACAGAGGAAGCATGCACTTGTGAGTTATGAGTGTTCCATTAACGAGTTCAAGTCAAAGCGGATGTTTGTTTGTTTTGTTTTGTTCAAAGCGGTTGGCGCCAAAAACTGCAGACTCCATCCGTCTATATATACCAACTGAGGATGTAAATTCGGCAAGGAAAGAAAAGATTATATTGGATGGAAATGGCGCGCGCCATCGTCCTGCTCCTGCTCGCGGCTTCTCTCCTCCTGTTGATGAGTTGTGCGGCGGCGTACGGGCCGAGCTGCCACGCCGACGACAGCGCCGCTCTGCTGGCCGTGAAGGCGGCCTTCAACAACGCCTCCTTCTTCGAGTACTGGGCACCCCAATTCCCCTGCTGCGACTGGTACGGCGTCGACTGCGGCGACGACTACCTCCCCTCCGACGACCGCGTCATCAGCCTCGCCATCACACGCGACGACAACGTCACCGGCACCATACCAGGCGACGCCATCGCTGGCCTCACCCGCCTCCGGGACCTCACCTTCTTCAAGGTCCCCGGCATCACCGGCCCCATCCCCGCCGGGCTCGCCAGGATCTCCGGCCTCAGGGTGCTCACCATCTCCCACACCGCCGTCTCCGGCCCCATCCCGTCCTTCATCGGCGACAAGTTCGCCGAGCTCGGCATCCTGGACCTCTCCTTCAACTCGCTCACCGGCGCTATCCCGGGGAGCCTCGCCAAGCCCCCCAAGCTGAACTCCATCAACCTCAGCCGCAACCGGCTGACCGGGAGCATCCCGCGGCTGCTGCTGAGCAAGGCCAGGCAGCAAGCGTTCCTGACGTTGTCACATAACAACCTGACGGGGAGGATCCCGGACGAGTTCGGCGCCGTCAACTTCGTGCAGATCGACCTGTCGCGCAACCAGCTGACCGGCGACGCGTCGATGCTGTTCGGGCGGGGGAAGAAGGAGCTCGTGGGCGCGTACCTGTCGCGCAACGCACTCAGCTTCAACATGTCGCAGCTGCAGCTGCCGGAAGAGCTGAATTATCTGGACGTGAGCCACAACTCCATCTACGGCAGCATCCCGGCGCAGGTGACGAACATGACGGACATGCAGCTGCTGAACGTGAGCTACAACAGGATGTGCGGCGAGATTCCGGGCGGCGGAAATATGGCCAGCTTCGACGCCTACTGCTTCCAGCACAACAAATGCCTCTGCGGCGCGCCGCTTTCTGCCTGCACCCATTGATGATCGATGATATATATATATATATATATAATCGAATAATCCTAGCAAAGCAAAGCAAAGCAAGCTAGGAAAGTAAATAAGTACTCCTAAGAACCTTCGATCGGTTCCGGTTCATGCGTGATGTAGGTGTAATCTGTTTTGTTTGTGCTTCATCTTAGGACACCAACACGGTATGTATGTTTTACAGGTTGGGTTGCTTGTGGGAAATAATAATGTCTGAATCGTAGTAAGTAGTTTGAAGCCACGTTTATATATCTTTTGGCACAACTTTGAATTCAAGATTTTTTAAAGTTGGATATTCTTAGCTTCATAAAGTTATCGATCTAGATAATGTTTAACAAATCATTTTATTTACATTTTAGATGAAATTTAAAATTCTAAATCACTATAATTTAACATATAAACCTTAAATTTACCATCGATTTGAGATCCAGAGTTGTGCCAAACAAGATCTATATATAAAATTAATGAATTATATTGGCTAATGATGTAACGGCATGTAAAAAGGTAGAGTCTGAAATGGACTAACATATCGTTAGAGACTATACTTCTATAATAATTGAGACCATTAATGCACTAGAATAATTTTTTATTATCCTTCTTTTATTTTTCTTCACCCTCATGCAACAAAATTTCCTTTAATAAATCCTCTATTATTTTTCTTTTCTTTTCTCTACCCTCTAAGCCGTTGTCCTATGTAGCAACAATGTTTTTCTTTTCTTCCCTCTCTCTCCACATCATTTGCATTACAACGAAAAGAACCCATTATTAAACACCGTTGTATATGCCCTAACTATGAGAAAGGGAGGCTATCAAGGCCCATCCGCGATTAGCAGAAGGGCAAGGCCAATGGAAAAAGTTCACTTGAGGTTCCTCATCTTGCCATCGAGTTTCAAAATCATCCTGAATTGGATTACTAGGTATAACGCATTCCTAATATTGCAAAACCGGGTCACATTGGATCCCAAGGCAGTATTGTTCCCAATTTTATCTGACGTAGCAAGCAAACTTCGGTCAACCAGTTTGAGTCATCATGGGACCCATATGTCATACACACAAAAAGATCACCACCAGGACATGCAACGTCTGGTTCACACCGATGGCGTTCGCACCAGACGGCCTCATCGAGGGATTTTATGACTCCAACGTGTATAGCTCCTTGGCGTTCACCAGCACTGGCATGCAGCACTTCTAGATGGTGGCGGTGACCACCTTGGTCCCAAGAGAGGTGGAGATGAAGATGCCGATGACAGTGCTGCACGAGGGGGATGTCGTCATTTGCTTCGGTGCGGGCTACCTCGACAAGGGAGGGCGAGCCTTTGCTCAATGCCTCTCTCTTCCCTCCGCTCCTGATGCAATTTCGCCGCCACGATGCTCGCCACCACGGTCGAGTGGCCTGGGTGCAACGGCAGCCGTAGTCCTTGGCGTCGCGTCAGCCTGCAACATGAGGTAAAAATCCCATCCAAACCGCACCTCCACCGTCGCACACAGATGCCGACCGTTGGACGCACAACTTAATCGCCGCGACGTCGTGTGTCTGGTGCCAAGCATTCAGCAGGAGAAGCGGCTGAAGCAGATGGGCGTGACAGTGAGGAACACGACGGGGTACATTAACCAGATGAAGCTTCACAGACATGCAGGTCTCACATAGTTTTAAAATTTTAATTTCTACTTTTAGTGCCACGTCAACCAAAATCGTCCTTAATACTGTCTTGGAATCCAATGTGATCCGATTTTATAAGATTAGGGATGCATTATATTTGGTATTCCAATTTAGAGATGATTTTGAAACTCAAGTGAACCTTTTCCAAGGCCAATTTGTCGGGGAATCCTTTGAGATGGGCCGGGCCGGGCCGGGCGGATGGAAGCAATGAGAACCGTCGATTAAAAGGAAGGAGCCCCGTCACTCGTGTCATTCTCGCTGGCAGCGGTCGCCCCGCCCCTTCCCTTCCCGCGCCGCCGCCATCCCACTCACCTCCTCCTCCTCCCCGCGTTGCTACCGCCCTTCCACCGCTTACTCTTTCTGTCATCCTCCCGCTGCGGCACGGGTACACCTCGAACCGCTCAGCCGCCGTTCCTATCTCTCATTCTCTCCCCTTCAAGAATCGAATCCAATAGACTTCAAGTTCGATCAAGTTATTCACCTCTAGCTCTGCTTTTATCTGTGTTTTATTATGGACTATATATACTGTTTCATGTGTCCAAAGTTAATTTGTACTATGCCACAGACGATTGTCAACTGCTTTGGTTAGCTTCCTATATATCCTTCACATCTTTTTTGGTCCTGGAAGCTATCCATGCTCTATGTATGGCGATAGCAACTCATTTCCAGCTTGATGTTTGGTAAATCTGCTATAGCAACTCTGTCTATAATTTCAAAGGCAGATTTTGTATCACTATCTTTTAGGAATAATTAATTATTTAGTGTTTAAATTTGGAACAAAGCAACGTGGTATTATTTGAGCTTAGCTATACATTATCCAAAAACCTCGCAAGTGCAAGTTTATTGAGATCATGCAAAGTCAATATCTGATTCCTGTACCATGTATTGCAGATCATCCTTTTTCATAAAAGAGATCCTTGGATTTCTTCAAACATGGCATCTCCGGGTGAAATGTCAGTAAGCAATCCATTACGCTTCCAAGGCTTTCCTTGTAATGTGGTAAGCGACCTTTGCGCAACACTGGATGGATTTTTTTCCCCATAACATTGCTGTGTTTTTATGTGTCTACTCTCTATGTAGGGAAAAATAAATGGTTTCATTGCTGCAAGGTGGACTGAGAAGATCTCAACAGTGCTTCCAGAGACACCTTTGTTGGCCAGGTGTTCGAAGAGCTTCAGTTCCTAATGTCCGATTGCTGCCAGCTCCTGGTGCTTTGGTTTCCAGGGGGGTTGGCAGTTCATTGGTTCACAAATCTGATAATGCACCAGAAGCTGGAGTTATTCAATTATATCGTATACCATATCTTCAAGACAGCGAGACAATTGAGCTACTCAGCCAAGTGCAAGCAAAGGTTTCTTCTAATATTGTGGGTATAAAGACCGAACAATGCTTCAACATTCAATTGGATAATGCATTAACTCCGGAGAAGCTTGCAACACTGCAGTGGCTCTTAGCAGAAACCTATGAACCTGATAAGTTACAAGCACAAAGCTTTCTGGAGGAGGAAGTCTCTAGGAGCCCTTATAGTGTCATTGTTGAGGTTGGTCCCCGGATGACATTTTCAACAGCGTTTTCGACCAATGCCGTCTCGATATGTAAATCTCTCTCATTGATGGAAGTAACTCGCTTGGAGAGATCAAGGAGATACTTTTTGTGCCTGGATCCTGGCTATGGTCCACTTGATGAAAGCCAGCTTAATGACTTTGCTGCTTTGGTTCATGATAGAATGACAGAGTGTGTTTATCCTAACAAGCTCACATCATTTCATTCAGATGTAGTTCCTAAACCTGTCCGTATTGTTCCAGTCATTGAAAGGGGAAGAGAAGCTTTGGAAGAAATAAATGTGAAGATGGGACTTGCTTTTGATGAACAAGATATCAAGTACTATACCCACCTCTTCAGAGATGACATCAAACGGAACCCAACCACTGTTGAACTTTTTGATATTGCACAATCCAATAGTGAACACAGCAGGCATTGGTTTTTTAATGGAAAGCTTGTGATAGATGGAGAGACCATGCCGAGAACCTTGTTTCAGTTAGTGAAGAGTCCCCTGAAAGCCAACCCTGATAATAATTCTGTCATCGGATTTAAGGACAACTCAAGTGCAATAAAGGGATATCCAGCAAATCAGCTACGCCCAACAATTCCAGGCTCCACTTCACCATTATCTGTTATGATGCGTAAGCTTGATATTTTATTCACAGCAGAAACCCATAATTTTCCATGTGCTGTGGCACCTTATCCAGGAGCTGAAACAGGTGCAGGTGGTCGCATAAGGGACACACATGCCACTGGAAAGGGTTCTTTTGTTGTTGCTTCTACTGCTGGCTATTGTGTTGGTAATCTCCGAATTGAAGGTGCATATGCACCCTGGGAGGATCCATCCTTTTCATATCCGTCGAATTTGGCCTCCCCTTTGCAAATTCTTATTGATGCTAGTGATGGCGCTTCTGACTATGGGAACAAGTTTGGTGAACCTCTAATTCAGGGTTTTACTAGAAATTTTGGGACAAGGTTGCTTAATGGGGAACGGCGCGAGTGGCTGAAACCAATAATGTTTAGTGGGGCAATTGGGCAAATTGACCATGCACATATATCTAAGGGGGATCCAGAAATTGGCATGCTAGTTGTGAAGATTGGTGGCCCAGCATACAGAATTGGTATGGGTGGTGGTGCTGCCTCCAGCATGGTTAGTGGACAGAATGATGCAGAGCTCGATTTCAATGCAGTACAGCGTGGAGATGCTGAAATGGCACAGAAATTATATCGTGTGGTCAGGGCATGTGCAGAAATGGGAGAGAGCAACCCCATCATCAGCATTCATGACCAGGGTGCTGGAGGAAATTGCAATGTGGTGAAGGAAATAATCTATCCTAAGGGCGCTGAAATTGATATACGATCAATTGTTGTTGGTGATCATACATTGTCTATCTTGGAGATATGGGGTGCTGAGTACCAGGAACAAGATGCACTTCTGGTGAAACCTGAGAGCAGAAGCCTTTTAGAGTCACTTTGTGAAAGGGAAAGAGTTTCAATGGCTGTAATTGGGACAATCAATGGATGTGGAAAGATTGTTTTGATTGACAGTGCTGCTGTGGAGCATGCGAAGTTAAATGGCCTTTCTCCTCCAACCCCTGTTGAGGATCTCGAGCTTGAAAAGGTTCTAGGAGATATGCCCCAAAAGACCTTTGAATTCAAGGGAGTCTCTGTAGTCAGTGAGCCCTTAGATATTGGCCGTGGAGTAACAATCATGGATGCTCTGAAGCGAGTATTGAGTCTTCCATCCGTATGTTCCAAGCGATTCTTAACCACAAAAGTTGACAGGTGTGTGACAGGTCTTGTTGCACAACAACAGACAGTTGGACCTCTCCAACTTCCTCTTGCAGATGTGGCTGTGGTTGCACAGACGTACACTGACCTAACAGGTGGTGCCTGTGCCATTGGAGAACAACCAACGAAAGGTTTACTTAATCCCAAGGCCATGGCAAGACTTGCTGTTGGGGAGGCCTTGACTAATCTTGTTTGGGCTAAAGTTTCATCACTTTCTGATGTCAAAGCAAGTGGTAACTGGATGTATGCTGCAAAGCTTGATGGAGAAGGCGCAGATATGTATGATGCTGCTGTTGCATTGGCTGACTGCATGATTCAACTTGGTATTGCAATTGATGGGGGAAAGGACAGTCTTTCCATGGCAGCTCAATGTGATGGTGAGGTCGTAAAGGCTCCTGGAAATCTGGTCATCAGTGCTTATGTGACATGTCCTGATATAACATTAACGGTAACTCCTGATTTGAAGCTTGACAAGGATGGAGTTTTGCTGCACATTGACCTTGGCAAAGGAAAGCGCCGGCTTGGTGGTTCTGCTCTTGCACAGGCTTTTGATCAAATTGGAAATGACTGCCCAGACATTGATGATGTTCTGTACTTAAAGAAAGCCTTTGAGGCCGTTCAGGAATTGCTTTCTGAGCGTCTTATTTCAGCTGGCCATGACATTAGTGATGGAGGTCTTATTGTGAGTGTTCTTGAGATGGCATTTGCTGGTAATTGTGGTGTTAAGCTGAACATTGACTCAGAAGATTCTGGCATTCTTCAAGCACTCTTTGCCGAGGAGCTTGGCCTTCTTCTTGAAGTGCACTTGAAAGATCTCAGTGTTGTGAAACAAAAGCTTGAAGCAGGAGGCATTTCTGCTAATGTAATTGGACAAGTTACAGAATCACCAGATATGGAGCTGGTTGTTGATGGCAGGCTGCATCTCGAGGAAAAAACTTCAGATCTCAGGGATATCTGGGAGGAAACAAGCTTCCAGCTTGAGGGGCTACAACGTCTGAAATCTTGCGTCAGACTTGAGAAAGAAGGATTAAAGCACAGAGCATCACCATCATGGTCTTTGTCTTTCACTCCCAAATTTACAGATGAAAAACTGCTGACTGCATCCTCAAAGCCAAAAGTTGCCATCCTTCGTGAAGAAGGGAGCAATGGTGATAGGGAGATGGCTGCTGCATTCTATGCTGCTGGATTCGAACCATGGGATATCACAATGTCAGACCTCTTAGCTGGGAAGTCTTCTCTAGAGGATTACTGTGGGATTGCGTTTGTCGGTGGTTTTAGCTATGCAGATGTTCTTGATTCAGCTAAAGGTTGGGCTGCATCAATCAGGTTTAACCAACCCCTCATACAGCAGTTCCAGAATTTCTACAATAGGCCGGACACTTTTAGCCTTGGAGTGTGCAATGGTTGTCAGCTAATGGCTCTTCTTGGCTGGGTACCAGGATCAGATGTCGGAGGTTCTCTTGGTTCAGGTGGGGATATGTCCCAGCCAAGATTTATTCACAATGAATCTGGCCGTTTTGAGTGCCGGTTTACTAGTGTCTCTATAGGGGCCTCTCCTGCTATCATGTTCAAAGGAATGGAAGGTTCTACAATGGGCATTTGGAGTGCTCACGGTGAGGGTAGAGCTTTCTTCCCAGATGAAAACGTTCTAGCTAGTGTTGTGAAGTCTAACCTGGCTCCTGTGCGGTACTGTGACGATGCTAATAACATAACTGAACTGTACCCATTCAATCCCAATGGCTCTCCACTTGGCATTGCAGCCCTTTGCTCCCCTGATGGAAGACATCTTGCTATGATGCCACACCCAGAGCGTTGCTTCATGATGTGGCAATATCCATGGTATCCCAAGGAATGGCAGCTTGAGAAGAGTGGTCCTAGCCCCTGGCTGTGCATGTTCCAGAATGCTAGAGAATGGTGTTCATAGCGCAGGTACAGCAGACTTGAATTCAGTTTTCAAGCATAAGGTTTTCCTTGCTGAACTCAGTTTCATTTTAGTACAGCCCTAGCGAGCTGCAAGTTAACTGAAACTACCTGCCACTGTTATATTCAACATTGCTGTCTTCGTCAAATTACTATCTGCCACTGTTTATTCAACATTGCTGTCTTCATCAAATGGCATGCTTAGTGTTTTATGTTACTAAAATCATGATGCTTTATGTGCTATGAGTCTTTTGTCTGGCATGGCAATATATGTGTTAGATATCCTAGATCTTTCAATCTATAATACATTGTCTTATTCCTGTTTCCAACTCAAGAAAATTCCAGTACATGGGTGGCTGGTGCCAGGCCTGTGCACCTGTTCATGTAGGAATGAAGTACCGATTAACACCTAATTTTACTTTCTTTTTTTCAGTTCTGCAACATATCAGGGACCTAATTGATGGCCATATGATGAATAGAAGCTTGGAGCTATGGGCTCCTTTGGATACTTAAACATGATATCAGTTGCTGGTGCGATGCATTCAGCAGTCAGCATTGTTGTTACTGAGGATCGAATAAGTGGGTTCAGCGAAATAACTAAAAGCAGATTTTGTGATTCTTGCTTGCAGCTCTGAGTTTTGCTGCTGGTTTGAAACTAGGAATCCTGTAAGGCTAGTAGTGTTTTATTAGGCAGAGGCGAGGAGAGGCCACAGGCCTGCAATGCTGCTATTGTTGGCACTGCAGTGCTGCTTTGAGAATATCTTTTACTAGCAGAACAGGATGCATATGCCCCGTAGTGTGTTCGATTGTCCGGTGATACTAAATGTCATCTTTCTTCTATGGCTATCCGTTTTCCAGCATTGGTTCTCTTTATTATCATTAGTCTGGAGTAGATAATGTCCTGATAGTAACATCATATTCTGCTGTAACCGATGCTACTTGATGCAGAACTATGGCAGGCTTTTGTTATGTTTTTCCACTGGGAAGGGGCAACGCCAATTCGATAAGTATGTATATATGTTGGGAGTGGATTTTGATCTCTCGAGAGGATGTCCCTTGCATTGGTCAAGCTTTTATCTATTGACCTGTGGACTCTGCAGTTGCATGATGCTCGTACCAACAGTATCTGTCTGGGTTGATGATCCTGCACCTGCAGGCTGTAGACTGACAGTTACCGATCACTGTGAGTGGCAATGTTGTTCCGATGTTTTGGGGTTGTGTTGTTTGACCACCCACCCAGGACCCAATCCAACACCAACAGAGGTTTCATTTCACCAAAGATGCTCTGCACAATTTTTGTGTTTGGTTTGGTGTTGTTGGATTAAATTGTCAGTCAGTCTGAGGTTGGCAGAGTTTTTAGATCTGCTCTTCCAAAGTGTGTAAATTTGTGCATGGGTAAACTTATTCTCCGGCCGGTTGAAAATGCAATGACCGGGCATCCCTGCTGGTAATAACACTGTAATTGTTAAAAGTATTTTGTAACAGAATTGGCATGAGGAAACAATGTGGCAGTTACACTGGTAGTAAGACAGTTGGTGCTGTATGATGTGATAAAGAAACATTTACTTGAGCAACTAGTCCTATGGTTTTGGACTTGTGACCCTGCAAGTGATGACCAAGCTGCTAGCTCTTACTACTCCACTAAACTTGTGTTTTGAGTTTGTTTCAGAGACGATCTTGTGTGCTGGATTTGCATGCGCAGTTGTGTTCAAATAATGCAGGCAGAAGCAGAACAAGGCACTTGAGAGTTGGAATTCTAGAATGTGTACCCTTGCTTGTTTTGTTCAAAGCGGTTGGCGCCAAACTCCTTCCATCTTCAACTCGCCAATATGATTACTCCGTCTCGGTCTATATATATATACACATACACACACACAAGACTCGATCAGAGGTCCATCGTTGAAGACAAGCTGAGATAAAATCGATCATTAAGCCGAAATGGTGCGCGCTGTCGGCCTCCTGCTCGCCCACTTGCTCGTGCTCTCCATTGCGGCGGCTGCGGCGCCCGTGCGACGGCCGCGCTGTGACGCCGGCGACCGCGCCGCGCTCCTCGCCGTCAAGGCGGCCTTCAACAACGCCTCCTACTTCCAGTCGTGGACGCCCGACGTCGCCTGCTGCCACTGGTACGGCGTCGACTGCGGCGGCGACGACTACGACTACGACCTGACCGACGACGACCGCGTCCTCAGCCTCGCCATCATACGCGACGACAACGTCACCGGCGCCATACCCGGCGACGCCATCGCGCGCCTCACCCGCCTCCAGGAGCTCATGTTCTTCAAGGTCCCCGGCGTCACCGGCCCCATCCCCGCCGCGCTCGCCACGCTCACCGGCCTCAGGGAGCTCACCATCTCCCGCACCGACGTCTCCGGCTCCATCCCTTCCTTCATCGGCGACAAGTTCACCGCGCTCGAGTCCCTCGACCTCTCCTTCAACTCGCTCACGGGCGCCATCCCGCCGTCCCTCTCCAAGCCCCCCAAGCTGAACTCCATCGACCTCAGCCGCAACGGGCTGACCGGGAGCATCCCGCGGCTGCTTCTGAGCAAGGCCGGGCAGCAAGCGTTCCTGACGCTGTCACACAACAACCTGTCCGGGAGGATCCCGGCGGAGTTCGGCGCCGTCAACTTCGTGCAGATCGACCTGTCGCGAAACAAGCTCACCGGCGACGCGTCGATGCTGTTCGGGGAGGGGAAGAAGGAGCTTGGCAGCGTGTACCTGTCCCGCAACGCGCTCAGCTTCGACATGTCGGAGCTGCAGCTGCCGGAGAGGCTGAGCTTCCTGGACGTGAGCCACAACTCCATCCGCGGCGGCATCCCGGCGCAGGTGGCGAAGCTGAGCAACCTGCAGCTGCTGAACGTGAGCTACAACAGGATGTGCGGCGAGATTCCGGGCGGCGGAAACATGGCCAACTTCGACGCCTACTGCTTCCAGCACAACAAGTGCCTCTGCGACGCGCCGCTTTCTCCCTGCACCCATTGATGATCGACCCACTTGCTGGTGGCTGGGATTGGGAACTGTAACTAGTAGTAATAATCACTGATTAAGAACTAACAATCATGGTTCATTCATTATGAAGATGAATGAAATGTCATTATCTCAAAAAAAATGATTGAAATGTAGTGTCAATCTATGTGCTCCAAGCTACTACACTTTTTTTTTAAGAAAAAAAAATCAGAAATATATAGTGTCAAGCTTTGGACATTCTTGGTCGTGTCTGCAGCAACTAGTGTCGTGACTTGGGCAGCCTGGAGGCAAAAGCAAAGTCATCTTTGGTCAGCATGCAGATACAGATGCAGCATACTATATTTGACTTTTGACCGTCTCACCTCTTTGGATCAAACTGCAAATTAATTTCCAATTACAGCGCAAATCCTCCTAACCAAACTCACTAATTCAATTAGATTAGCTAGCCTTAGCCTCCCATGGATTAATATATATATATATATATATATATATATATCTTTCTAATTCGATCGATTTCCTCGTGCCACTGGACACTAGTCTATTCTAGTCTCCCATGGCCATGGAAATGCTGCTAGCTAAGAATAAGATGCTCCTCCTGCTCTCCACTCTCCTCGTCGCCGCCGCCGCCGGTGTCGCGGCCTCGAAGCAATGCCACCCCAGCGACAGGGCGGCGCTGCTGGCCGTGAGCGCGGCGCTGGGCAACAAGTTCCCATCTTGGACGCCCTCCACACCGTGCTGCGACTGGGACGGCATCCAGTGCGACGCCACCACGGGCCGCGTCGTCGACCTCGCCGTCAACCAGGACGACAACCTCACCGGCACCGTGCCGCCCGTCGTCGCCGGTCTCACCCACCTCCGCTCCCTCCGCCTGCACCACCTCCCGCACCTCTCCGGCCCCATCCCGCCCGAGCTCGCCACCATCTCCTGGACCACCGTCTCCGGCCCCGTCCCCTCCTTCCTCGCCGCGCTCCCGGCGCTCGCCATCCTCGACCTCTCCTTCAACTCGCTCTCCGGCGCCATCCCGCCGTCGCTCGCCGCGATGCCCAACGTCTACGGCCTCGACCTCAGCCGCAACCGCCTCACCGGCGCCATCCCGCCGGTGCTCTTCGCCAAGCTGGCCGCGCAGCGTCAGCTGGAGGCGTACCTCACGCTGTCGCACAACAACCTGTCCGGGAGCATTCATATGATTTTAATTTTGTAAAGATTAAAGTGGGTTTTTTTTTTAGTGCAAGTGGAATGGAAGATACACAATGTTTTATAGCGCATCCACAAAATCACATAACTATCGTATGCGCGTTTCACAAACTCGACATGATAATGATGATCTGGTGGTTTGTCTATGCCTCAAAAGTCAAAACTCAAAACAAACGCCTGACCGCACCTTCGAAAGTGCTCTTTGAGAAAATCAAGCAATACAAATATTTAACTACAAGCAAAATACTAATCCAAGAGCGCATCCGACTCCATCAACAATAACATTATCATCCGAAACATGATTGGATTCTTTTCTTTAGACCTTACATAAGTAGGAGTACAAAAATGCATACTCTGCCAACATATCCCAATTTTTCAGTCGTGCGAATGAAAAACAAACAAAACAGCATTTTAAGTCAGACTCCCAGATGATACTACATGGAAATTACAGGATTTGGGCGGCAGTGTTCAACTTTTCGGCTATGCTGATCTGTGTCCTTGTGATGCTTGACAGGTACACCAGTGCAAGATTATCCTGTATTACCAAATGGTGCAATGATTATGTACTAGAAAATTGAAATTAACATTCATTTACTTAGATACCAACAAGCAAAAGCACTTACCTGAATCCTGTCATTGAAAAGCTTGTCAAAAGCAGCTGGAGACAATTTCGGCATTGAAGCAACAGCGTCAGAGATGAATCTCCCAATTTTATTGTCCGGTGCTACACGTCCCTCCTACATAGCGATGGAAACAAAAAAGCCTTTTTAACACCGCGCTACGTAAGAAATAAGATATTTTTGCAGCGAAAGATGCTTACCACAACATCATCAACATATTTGTAGATCTCGTCAATAAGAACATACAGCTTTTCCATGGAGGACTCCATTCCTTCCAGATCATTGGGGAGCTTCTCCACAATTGTAGATTTCAGGATGTCAACTGTTACAAAAGCATTAATAATGACCACAGATGAATATACAACTAACACAAACGCAGAACTTGCAGAAAAGGTATTTCTTAAGACATCTAAAATCATTTATTTATTGCTGTCATTATCAAATTGCTGCCTTTAGATTAAGCATTCCACATGCTAATGAATATACAACTAACACCAAACGCAGAGCATGAAATACTTTTCCTCCAACAGGAGTGTTCAAAAAATCCATAATGTTGATATCCTCCACTATTTAGATTGCTAAAACAAAAGGAAATTATAAATGTTCGAGCCACATGGACTTCAAAGCTGCAAAAAGAAGAATCTGTTTTTATTATTATTGTTTTACTTCAGGTTTTGGTTGTTGCATAGAGATTTCTAGGCATAATATAAACCTGTTAATTCAATGTGGTATACCTGCCATGCTGAGCATTTTAAGATCTTATTATAAAACATCAAATCTGTAAAATGGATTTTCAGATAAACCACAAAAATATATGAATAGCAATGATGAATGTGAGACATACATCCAACTTTTCCTGCTTCAAGCATCCTTAGATCCAGTGGAATTTCTTGGAACTGCGCAGCAAGGTGCCTATCTCCAAGAGACAGGTTGGATGAGATATAGGCTTTGATGGAAGCATCGCCCCTTGTGAACCCAGTGTCAACAGTGAGATGTATGGGGCTCTGCACTTCTTTTGAGTAAAAATCATGGATAAGCGCACTTCCCCCAGAAACACCAAAGCCAGTCGAGAACCTGCATACAGATGTAATGTATTACTACCACAAAAGTAAACTGTAGACAAGGGCACCTTTTTTAACTAAGCAAGCCATGCTGATTTCATAATGACCACTCATTCATTTTTGAAAAAAATAATCTGAGAGAGAATAAATTATAGTTATAACTGCAACTCTAAGTTTGCATTTTGGGTACTGTTAATTGTCGCACAGCACTAGATAAGAATTGGACAGAATCATGAAACCTTCAAATAGATAAATCATCGTAATGGTTCTAGCTGCTATAAAACCAAAGAGAACCAATGAGATTGAGATGTGCTTTACACATCGAGCATCGAGCATGATTGAACGAGTTAATCCAGTCAAAATATTCCACTCTTAATCTTAATGTTGTAAGAACTAGCAGGAACAGAAGCAAGATCATAGTGGTACATCATCACCAATGAGGAGAGGAGAGGAGAGGAGAGGAGAGGAAAAGCAGGGCTTACCATCCAACAATGACTTCCTTGGGGTTGACCTTCTGGTGAGACGCATACATGTTGTGGTGGTACTCGATGTCGAGAGCAACCTAACATTAGCAACGCAACGTGACGGAATCAATCAACTAAAACCCTAGATCTGATATGGGGCGGAGAGAGATAGATTTACCTGGTCGGGGGACTCGTTGTGGGGGACGACGTAGGAGTTGCGGACATGGACGGTGCCGTCGGGAAGGACGGAGCCGAGGAGGGTGCCGATGACGCGCTCCGCCTGGTCGGGGCGGCGCACGTAGCTGTCGCAGATGTTGAACACGACGACGGCCTCCACCCGCGCGGACGCCGACGCCGACGAGGTAGAGGGGAAGAGGAGCACGGGGCCCTCCGGCGCAGCCATCTTCTGCTCAGGGGGGAGAAGCTGCTTCGGCGGCGGCGGAAGGAAGGAGACGAGCAAAGGTTCTCTTCTCTTGTGGTTAGGGTTTTATTGGTTGGTGTCTTTAAGATTCGGGTTTTATATATTGCTCCCTGGAGAAGGGAACAATTTCTGCCTGAATCCCTTCTCTCTTTCTTTCTTATATTGAATTGGTTTCCAAAGATTTTTTTTTTATTTACACGGCAACCAGAGTTTTTTGTACATGCCTCCTGGGTTGCCCAACACTTATAATAAGTCATAACGGTTTATTAGCGATTAAAAAACATTCTCTTAGCGACTTAAAAACCAATACTAAAAAAATTACATTGAAAATCTTAAAATCAACTTTAAAATCGAGTTTTAGAATTTAAATATGACTTTGTTTTATTCTTTTTAGATAACCAATGGGGCTCCTACATGTTTGCATTTTTTTTTACAAAAAAGGGATAACGATGGCACTTCATTGATTAAGTAGCATCAATACAAAGGATCTCACGAATACACTCCGGTGTGACAGTACGATAGGCATTACGCTCAGACAGATGAACTAAAGTGTGTGCCACGAAGTTATACAAGCGATTAACATCCATAAAAGTACCAGCGAGGAACTCAGCCTTGATCTTCTTCGATGTCACTCACCAGACAGCCTACTCTTGAACGATTCCATTCTGGGCATTGAATCTTTCGGATAACAGAGAGGCAATCTGAAGTACGGGCTGTCAACGAGCTGAGCTCGAAACGAGCTCGTCTGTCTAGCTCGAGCTCGAGCCTATTAGAACTTCGAGCTTTTAAGCAAGCTCGGTGAGAGATCGGCCATAAGTAATATAATATATATTTTAATGATAATCTCTTGATAAATAAAATTATTTTCTAATTAATCACACTAATAAAAGAGTAGAAAAGGACTAAGATAAATATATCATGCTAACACATGCTAATTTGTTGTGTAAATAGATACTAATATATATTTATCTATTAGTTTATTAAGGTTGTGTTCTTTTATCTTTCTCAACTCATCTATCTCGTTTTTCGCACACACGCTTTTCAAACTACTAAACAGTGTGTTTTTTACAAAAAAATTTTATACGAAAGTTATTTTAAAAAATCATATTAATCAATTTTTCAAAAAAAGATTAATACTTAATTAATCATGCGCTAATAAGCCGTTCCGTTTTGCGTGCGAGAGGGATTAGTAACCATCCCACACAACCGAACACAGCCTAAATCAATAAGGTGAACAAACAATATAGACTATTCACAGTCAAAACTCGGTAGAAACTCGAGCTCAGCTTGATAAAGCTCGCAAGCTTTTACATAGGATCAGATTCGGCTCGTTTGGAGCTTGAATCGGGTTTAGGATGAGCCAAGCTTTTTTGGCAGCCCTAATCCGAACCCAAAATAACAGACAGCCTACATGTTTGCTATTGACAAGGGAGAAACAAAACATGTACTAGTGAAGTATTCAATTCATATTATTCAGTTGCAAATGCTATTTACTAGTTTCACACATGTTAAATTCGCTGGAGGCTGTAACAGTGAATTACCGAACAAAAGAATGATTTGTCACTGAGAATTGTCATTTTGGCACGGTATGTCTGAAACCGTCCAAGGTTCTGCTATGATGTTTTATGTACAATTGTCCAAGGTTCGTCAGGAGTTGCCCAAGAATCAATCAATTCCATGAGGGCACGAATGAACTTGCTTACGTTACATCACAAAAGCAAAGAATTCCCTCTTGACAACCCAACATTTTATCAACACCTGTTGTTAGCACTAAGCAACTACGGAGCAACATCATCAGTTCAACTTGTAGGCCCAACTGTGATTCTTGAGGTAGTCTTGGACTGCTTCCTTTATAGCCAGGTTAGGAACCAACTGATGCTCTTTCAGAGGCTCTCGTGTCACCGGGTCGAAATTGCCCACCTAAAACCCAAAAAAGGAAGATTGCGGTTATTAGTACATTATTCTCATCTAACGCAATGTGAAATTACAGTTCAAGTCTAGTATATAGCAGCAATTACAGGTAAGGGAATGGTTAAATTAGATTATGGACACATAATCCAGACAAGACATGAAATACACCAGTTTCATGTTTAAATATTGTAGCATTGTACTGACTCAAATATCCCACTAGTTTGATTTTGATTTTTTTGTTAATTACAGTCAAATATTTTATCTGTTGGAGCAACATTATTTGTAGGGGAACATATCCTATGCACATAAGTCTTCTCGTGTATACACTTTGCATACCAACTAACAGAATTCACCAAAAAATCTAAAAAAAATATACAATTACTTCCAATAGTATTATACTTATTGTAAAGTATTCACCTCAAATTCATTATATTTTAGCCGTAACAAAAAAGATAAAAATTTTGACAGTTTTGAGAGCATAAATATGTCAGAATTTTGTCTTTTTTGTTACTCCCTATATATAATAAATTTCAAGATGAGACTTCACACATAGATGTAATACTACTAAAAGTAAGCGTACAATTTTTTCTGAATTTTTTTTGATGAAATTTGCTAGTTGGTATGTACACGAGAAGACTTGTGTGCATAGGATACGTTCCCTATTTGTAGATGTGGCCAACTAATACGTGGGCCTTTTAGTGAAATATTAGCAACAGCATATAAAGATAGGCAAAGCCAAAACCTTCTAAAAACAGATACCAAATTAGCAAGGAAGGTGTACCTTGCAAAGATGTTCAAGGATTATGGACCTCTCATACGTTATACCACTGGGTGTGATCACTGGATCTCTAAAAATCTCAAAGGTTATTTGGCAGCAAAGGTAGTTGGGCACCTAGATTTTCAGGTAGCAACAGCCTAAGATCACAGAGAAAAAAATATGCTAACACAAAGAAGTTGAACACAAGATAACATAGATAATAATGTTACATCTGTTGGTGTATCGTCGATTGTAGCTTTGGTGAAGACTTTGGATAACAATTTCAGTTGGTCTGTGTACTCATTGGTTGTGCCATCTCCCACAAGTGTGCCACTAAGAAAGTGGTGCTCCTGCAAAGCATTTTCACATGCTTCCCTAATTGTCCATGTGACACAGTGGTGTTAGAAAGTTTAAAGCATCATAAATTTTAGACAATGCAGGCAGTGCTTAGGTTGTTATAAGAGTAAATCGGCCACCAATGCCCAAGATTCATACTACAGTTAATCTGCAACACAATTATGGAACATTATTATTGTAATTATTTTTCATGTATAACATACTTTAAACTTTGCATCTTCCAAACTCTCTGAGTGGAGTGTATTTCCCAATCTTGGTATTTTGCCTTCGCAAGAACCTGCCAAATGTCCTCCGCCATTTTGTCCCTCAAATTCGAAGACTTAAGAAGATCCAAAGCCTATTTTACATGATAACATAAGCATGGTCTTAGCAATAGCATGGCAAGAGATCAACATCCCATTTCAACATGAATGTAGCAACAAAATATCAATGTGTAGGTGCATGAAGGCACAACAGTAGCATTCATTAGTAAATATCCCTTTCGATTCCAAATGTAAGTAGTTTTAGTCTTCTCATGCCTTTTGTAAATGCAAGTCACTTTAGGCTTTTTTTTTCATCATTTCTTCCATGATTGCCCTAGGCCCTAGCCAACTAAATGCTACCCCTTTCAAAAATAAATGTGCCATCGTTTTCAATGGACTAGTAAAATGAAGGGAAACAAAGTCATTTAAGGTATTTGTCAATTCCTAAATTCTTTGTAATGTTAAGATTTGTCCTAAACAATAACATGGTGAAGAGCTCAGGATATGATTCAGAAGAACCTGCAGCAAAGCTTTCAATGGCCATAGAAGTATAACAAACCTTGTTAAATTCCTTGATAGCAAGAGCACATTCTTCCTTCTCAAGCATCGCCCATCCCAGCAAATAGTGACCCTGGACCATGCAAACGAAAGAAATAGGAAGGCCTGTAACAATCACTTGATTTATGTATGAACAAGGGACATTGAGATGATGTTACCTTGACCAGAGTGTCATCAAGCGCAAGAGCTCTCCTGCTATCCTCTTCGACCTTGGCCCATTCCCTGTATCACATCACATTAAAAAAGAAATCAAGTTTTTTTCCCCAAGAAAGAGGACAGGTGAAGATGATAGTGAGGGAGGGCAAGAAACAAGGGAGAGAAATACTTGCGCTTGAAATGGCAGAGGCACCGGTTGAGCCAGTAGACGGCAACATCGGGGCAAAGAGCGATTGCCTGGAGATCGTCGAGCATTAATAAATAAATAAATCAATCAATCAATCAATCAATCGAGTTAATCATTATTGGTTGCCAAAGATTGACAAAGGAGAGGAGGGAGCTAGGGATTGGGGAGGTTGCCTCGGTGTAGCAATCGATGGCGGCGCCGAGGCGGGCCTTGTTGAAGCAGGAGTTGCCCTCGATCCGCCGGAGCTCCGCTTGCCTCGCCACGCCATCCGCCGCCGCCGCCGCCGCCGCCCTCGTCGTCGCCATACAAGCAACGAACACCAATGCCGAGAGAATCTCAGATACTTCGATTAGGTTGGATTCAATGCCTCTCTCTCTCTCTTTCTCTCTCTTGAGTTGAGTTGAGTTGGATTGAATTTCGATTTGGTTTCTTGGTTTGCTTCAGTTTGAATTGCTCTTTCTTCTCTTGCTTGGAAGTTGTACTAAATACGTACGTAGTAGAAGTAGTTGTATCTGACAACGCGTCACGACTCACGACTCACCAAATAGGAGATGGATTCTGCCGCACACATCGTTTAATGGAGACTCAGTTTTTTTCGTAAAAAAGAGAGAGAGAGAGATGGATGACGGGGAGTTTTTTTTTTTTTACACATGACCGGTGACCGGGGAGTACTACAATACCTTCATCCGAAATGGTCACGAAAATTCCCGATATATAAAGCTCTATTTTCACATAAAAGGTACTTCGTCCCAAAATAATTGTATTTAGAATTTAAAATTTATCTCAAAATAATTGTAGCTCTACAGTATTAATTGCTTCATCAATCACCTCTTATTCAATTTTTTTCTTATTTTACTCTCAATCATCTTCGCACTCTCACCTGTACATCATTCAACGAAGGATACCACAGTCTTTTTTCTCAAACTTTAATATATGTTAAACAACCTAGTATCATTTTTGGCTATACATAAATTTTAGTTTTTTTAATCTTTTTTCATTATATTAATGTCGATATTGAGTAATTTAAATGATAGATATGATCAATTACCGATCGATCTAGCATCGTTTGTGAAGAGAAGCTACGGATTCCAACTGTTTTCACCTCTTCATCCCATATTATAGCTACTCACAGAGCTAGCCACATCTTCAAGCATGAAGAAAGAAAAACATTTTTGTAGTAATCAACAATTTTTACATATGCTACGAACAGCAAGATAACGAAGATGTCGATGACGGAGCCCGGGTGGGCACAACCAGCCATGGAGCTGGTTTCGCTGCTGATTATAGTTATGTAATATTCCTTTTTAATATATGATGTAATTGATTTTTTATATTTATTTAACATTTTTTGTTTTTAATATATGATGCCGTTGATAACCATTCATCTTATTAAAAAAACATAAAGTAACTTGTTTTTTATTTAAAGGTACTTCTTCATAATTATATAGCTAAAAAGATGGCACATGTATTGTAATGGGAAAGATTTTTTTAAAAAAATTATCAAATTAATTTTTTAAAAATACAGAAAACCTAAACACAAACTCTGTTCGAAAAAAAAGTAATAGCAGAGAAAAGGATATGACAAAAGTAGTTCAACAATAACGCATGGACATCATCTGTTCCCCCTAGTCCTCCACAACCGGCCTTGACCAAGTCATAATCCATGCTCTCTCTTCCGTTGGCAGAAGCACATGTTCATAGTATGTAACAAAAGGTTGTTGCAGCGCAGACCAGGTCAGCAAGACGGGCGTCCCTTACCCAACCTCAAGCAGGCGACAATGACATGCTCGATGACATGCGGCAACTAGTGGCTTCCAACGCGGAGTGGCAAAACTGTCGAGGGACCACGAGACACAGGAGGTCGCCTCTTTCCCTTAGGAAGCAACGGCCAAACGGCAGCATCCTGAGCGCAGAGGTTGAGGGAGGACGCCAAACATGCGGATGATGTCGGAGAGGAGTTGGGGCAGGGTGTAGGGGGCAGGCCCCATCGACGAGGCTAGCGGATACCACGGCCTACGTAGAGGTTGGGGAAGAGCGAGGGAGGGGTGACTCGGCAGGATGAGTCCCTTTATGTGCTAGCACTAGGCGGTGGTAGCTTGGTGGAAGGGGGTTGATGTGAGGAGCTTGGTGAAGACGACCTAAGTGGAGGAAGTTGAGGTGGAGGAACCGATGCCCCTGGCGGCGGCCAAGCCAGAGCTTGCCCTGTGTCGATGGCGGCTTGAGCTGGAGTAGAGGCAGACTGGGCGGCGATCGTGGAGGAACCGATGGGCATCGGGAGAGTCAGCGAGGACGGGCCGGCAAGCGCGAGTTGGCGACGGGCTCAGGTGATGCTACCAGGGGCCTGAGCCTCGAAAAGCTAGACGACCGATGACAAATTCACCGAAAGACTTACATTTTTTTAAGTAGATATAGAAGTAAAAATCACGTACTCACACATCGACATCGTTTCAAAATAGAATGACATATCAAAATTTTGGACAAAAACATCTTTAATTTTTATAATAGTAGAGATAGAGATAAAAAAAATTTTAGAAGATACATAGTATGTATGTCTAAAAGGCGTCATGTATTTTTTTTTTGGGTTAGAGATTAGCTATAGATAGTGAGTACTACTCAAGAAAAAGTTGTTCCCTAAAATCAATGCCATTAAACTGCCATGGAATTTCTTTTTGTTAGATATTTTCCTTTTGCGATTATTACTGAAAAAGAAGGCAACAAACTTGCTTTTCGCCGGAACGGCGGAAGGACAAGGCATCAAACTTGAACATTCACGATATTTCGTATTTTCCGTATTATTAGGGAATAAAAGGTTAATAATACCATACAAGGAAATACAATAATCTCCATCTCGTAAGTAATAATATAAGAGCATGTTTGTGGTGCCATCTCACTTAGCAAGTAGGGATAACACATGGAAGAAATGTAAGCATAAAGATAGCAGAAAATAAAAGGAAGCATCATCTTCTGGGGAAATATGCCATGCCAATACATCGTTCAAACTTGATTCTTTGCTATGACATTCAAACCAACCTTCCTGTGCCCGTTATTCTTTTTCTAAGCGCAAAGGTAGGTTTAATCAGCCCCGGACAAGACAATGGATATGAAATATGTATGTAGTGGCTACATTTCTTCAGGATTCAGTTTCCACGACGATGGTAAATTTCCTCTAGTTACCATTGATCTGATGAGAAGCCTTGCTTCCAAGAACCAACTCCTTGAAGCGAATTATGCAGCCCATAGCACGCTCGAATTCGCTGCTCTCCAGAGCAAAGCTAAACCGGCAGTGGTCCGGAATTCCTGTCCATGAGCTGCTGTTTATGGACAACCCAGTGGAAATGAGGATGGCTTCCTTGATGTTGCAGCCATCTAGCTTGCCCTCGAAACCATCCACCTTGATTGTTTTGCCCATGTAGGCGGTCGGTTTCGCCAGCATCGATATGCCACCATGACTGCCAGCAACATCCCAGCCACAGCTCTCAAGTGTCTGTTAATTGCAAGAAAAACAAAGAGGAGAGGAAGAGAACGTCATATGCAGCTGGAAATCTCAGAGTAAGTTGCAGCATTGTGCAAAGTATGACTATTAAGTTCTAGCCAGGTCATTTCAATGTACCAAGATAGGAATAGCTAGTTTTTGAATATCAACTATCATGGAAACGTAAAGTTACTAATTTCATATTTCGGTCCTGCCATTGATCTTACTTCAAAGGGACCAGAACTGTGAACGAAAGCTAAATTGAAAATAGCATTCAGAATGTTATGAGAAGGTAACCTTTATCAAGTGGTCAGCACGACTCTTTAGTGTATCCTTCTGCTCCATGATGAGATTGGAGAAGTGTTCATCCTTCTGATTCTTGAGGCCCAGTAGTTTTTTGAAAGTGTACTTCAGCGTACTGTGGGGTCGACTCAAGCTTGGGAAACTGTGAAATGTGTCAACCAAGGATGAGTCATTCAAAATCAGAAACCCAAAATCATGCCCTGCAGCAGTAAGCTCAAAGGAAAGTTCTCCGAGCAGAGCTACAGAGAATGACGGTTTTGGACAATTCACAGCAGAAAGACATCTTTCCAAATTCCATCGACTCCAGCCATCAGTTTGGAATTCCAGACCAGAGAAGGAGGTATCTATTACTACCCTAGCTCCATATTTAGCACAAACAGAAAGGAGCTCTTGAATATCATTGTCACTGTACAGGAAACCAGTCGGGTTAATTGTGGGGCCAGAAATATAAACCCATGGCCTAGATACTGTCTCAAGTGTGTCAGCGAGAACCTGTGGTTCAATCTTGGAGCCTGATTCTACCTTTGTTGGAATAGTCAGTGTATTTGTGTTCACAAACTTTGCTGCTGAGACATAGTGACCATTAGCACCCAAGGGGAAAAGCAAGGTGCCCTGGTCTTGGATGCAGCAAAGAACAAGCTTGTTGAAGAGTGCAAGACAGGTGTTTCCATATAATATTTCAGAACAACCATCTGCTGGGAAACCATAGCTATCTTTCACCAGCTGCTGAATGCTGGAACGGACATCAGTTTCAGACTCAGTGATGTTCTGCCTAACAAAACTTTCAAAAATGGAGGCATTCACTGCAGAAGGCACTGGCAAGAAGCTGCGATCTAAATCCATATGAATGACACTGGATTCTTTGGAGTCAGGAATGAAAAATTCAGCTTCTTTTAGGGTAGACATAGCTGAACTTGAAAATCCTATCATCTTCTGAGGTATCACTTCTGCAGGTTGTCTCTGAAAAAGAGCAAGAAAAAAAATTTAAAGACCACAAACCAAAAAAGATACTTCAAGGTCACAAAAAAGGTCCCTTGGGTCACTGGAAAATTATTAACTTCACTTGTAATTAGACATAAGATAAAACAAGTCAAAAAAACTTCAAACTCTTCTAATAAATTTAGCTGTTTACTAATAGTGTGTGTCATGTACATGGGCTGGGCCGGCTCTATACACACTGCAGTTCTTTGGATCATCGATGAACAGAAATGAAACTTGGCTTGGTTTTATACTCCTCCTTACTGTTTGGTTGGGCCTAGAGCCAGCCCAGACCATGTACATGACAGTGTGTTATCCAACAAAGGAGAGACCAATCCAAAAAATTAAGAAGTAGCTGGTTTCTGCCATTATATATCGAAGGTCACCAAAGGATGCGTGAGGTTAAGAGTAAGAGGCAAGTCATGTTTACTTCTTGTTGTGGATGCCGATCAGCAATTTGAAATGCCAGTAGCTCATGGAAAAGACAACCATAATAGTGCTGGCTGATCTGAGACGTATGCCCTTCCAATAGCTCAATAGTTTGTGATAATGCCCTATAAACAGCTGCATCTTCAGAAATGGCAAAAGCAACCTCCATATCAGAATAAACCTGCAGGGATTTAATCCAAAATAAGATAAAACAAATGCAAAAGAAAACAATATAGTAGAGAAATTTAAGCCCACTCAATTAAAATTAGCTGCTGCAATAGTTAGAGGCACCTGATTCTTTACTAAACCACATAGTATAGCTGCATGGGAAGGTAGGGTCTTTCCAGCAAGGTATTTTAATACACCATTAGAGCTTGGCAAACTAGACAACTCCAGATGCTCTGAAATATCGATGAATAACCGAGAACCAACATCCTTCGTTACACTTAATAAGTTCTCAAAAGCAGCACTTGTGATAGCCTCAAACTGAGCCATGCCAGTAACAACCACTTGAGGCTTCAGTTTCCTGACCAACTCAATCAACAAATCAGATTGGCGTGGTGCCTCAATTACAGTAACTGTATCTTTGGCTTTTCCCTGAAATTCAAAAAGAGGTAGCAGCATCAAACATTATTGCATTCATAATAGAATGAGTGTCTTATGAGTCTTGTCCATACTTTCTTCTCTGATGTTCCTTATGAACAAGATATTTTTAAAACAAAAGAAAATAAAACAAAGCAAAAGAAGATGACATGAGACTAATAAAGTAGAGCTCAGATGTACCAAACAAATTCTGGTCAATGTGCACAAGACTCACTCACAGAAAAGAGAGAAATTAAGGTACCTCAATTGCTAAAGAAGTTAACCATTGCTTTGGCAAGTGTCTGGTCAGATGTTCATCAACGATCGCAAGCGCTGGTGAGAATAACCTAAGAGCATTTTCTATTGCCACAGCACGGGAAGGGAAAACAACAACATTCTGGAGGACGATAAAAAAATCAATTATTTTAATTTCTAATGAGTGAATGTAACTATAACGATAACAGACACCAAGCTTACATCAGGAGTTAATGGGATATGGTGGTAGCTCTTCATAAATCCAGCAACAAGATTCCGGAAGTTTAGACAACCAGCTGGTGGCTCACAAGGATTGTATTTATTCTCCTTCAAAAAACTAGCTAGGTATGCTAGGAAGGGTATTTTTTCGTCAGCAACAGAGTCATCATCAAAAGACAAATCCAGGGAGCTGCTGACTTCATGGAACCCATCTTTAAGAAACTCAAATATTTTCTTCACCTGAAAGTTAGATGAATTAGTATTTTTCTTGTCATTGCATTGCTTTTAGAAATCTAAAGAGTACACAAGGAACCTGGTTGGGTTGGCGAAGTTGACAGCTATACACTGACAAAGCATGTGAAATACGACCACCAGATTTCATGTATGCCCAAGCTGTGCGTGCACAGACAGGCTGATCCCCAACAAGATCCATGAAAAACTCAAAGCGATGCCGGCTATTTTTCTCAATTTCAACTAAAGCTGAAATATCTGTGTCAGCAGCCTGCAATTAACCCAACTAGTTAGTAATATGACTAACGATGGTAAACAAAATGGACGTGTGATGTAAAAGCATAAACTCGTCGGTGAAAAGTCTAGGCCTACTAAAAGATATTGTGCAACATAAAGTACAATTTCTTGACCAAACCAGCCCATAATGTCAGCATGAAAGACACCTGCATAATACCAGCATCTGATTCATAACAGCATCACTACCTGCATAATTTTTGTTTGCCACAGTTTTGTGATCCGAAATCCACGGCGTCGAAATAGGCGTTCGCAGACACCTTGTCCTGGTCGACCACCCATGTTAAATATCATAATACCCATAGGCTTTATGACTGCTATCCCTTCTTCAACTGCCCGAGCAATCAACCCAAGGCCAAATTGGTCCTCAACAAAACCCTGGATGCAATAAGGTGTGCACTAAGATAACAAGCAGTGGATTACTGGGGTTAAAGAATATGAAGATCTATCAAGTGTAGAAGTTCACGCCTTGGTCCTATATTCCAACTAGAGAAAAAGCTTGGAGATAATTCACCATTGTTATTATATAAATTGAATGGATTAGATTTCATGCATATTTATTCATTTTCACTAAGGAGGTGAATATACTGAAAATATTCTTCAGTTTACCTGAAGAGCACAGTAGTTACTCAAGGAATACAAGAACTCCTCACTTGAATTTTCAGTTACAATCTTTGACATTGCTTCTGGATTTGGGTTAAGAATCTGAAAAGGGAGGATTTGGGGAGTAAGCGTTTTCCTTCCATCTGGTTTACTGTAATTTCCTTTCAAAAAAGAATATATTAGCAGATGACTGTACCTGTGGTATGCATCCAACAATGCGATCAAGTTCAATTTTATTGTCTCTGCAGTAAGAGAGAAGATCAGATTCATAGAATTCAACTCTATCCAGCAACGTTTTCCCCTCCCCGTCATAGATTGGGAGACCATCGTCATCTAGTGCATTCAAGTAAAGGTTTATCCATGCAATCTTGACGGCTCTTGGGTTTATATCCAGTCCATAGACCTTCAAAAGAAACAAACAATGCTCAGCTCGGATTGTGGCTAAAAAAAAGGCTGAACAAGTGAGGTAACATAGAGCAAGTACTAATTAATTAGATACACTGGTACGTGCAGTTTAAAATATCAAATTACATGTTAGTTTTCCTTACTATTCATTCTCAAAGGACGCCAACTTTTTACCAAGACTGAAACAGTTGTGTGGTATAGAGCAGTGCCTTGCTTTCAATAGTTGCTTCTAGACGTACCAAATCAAGTTAGATCATCAATGGATTAGCAAAACTCATATCTTGTGACTTAGTAAATGTCTAAGTGCTGTAGCTCCCACCTCTGTACAGTAGCAATGAATTAAAAATGTACACAGGAAAGAGATGCCAACCTTCGAAGGGGACCACTTTTCTGCAAGTGCAATGGATATCCAACCATTGCCACATCCCAGCTCAGCTACTGTCTTATCCCTGAAAATGGAATCTGGATGCCGATTGAGGCCCTCGTAGAAAGTGAAGGACCAGTCTTCAGGAATGAAAATGCTAGGTATTTCCATCATTGTTAGCTTCTTCCTCTGCTGGAATCCTATGAACAGTTGATAAATTTGTTAAATTATGGAAACCAAACAATAAATACCATACAAGAGGAAAAAAAAGGGGTAATGTATTGGTATAAAAAACTAGGAAGGTTTTACCATTGAGCCAACACACATAAATAAAACAATAACAAAACGATAGAAGAGGATTCATGTCAGGTCCATACTCCAGACAATGAGACAATCTAGGAAATTGTTCAGATTTAAAGACTACTATGCTGTCCAATATTACTAGTAATTATAATTATATGGTTGGTTGACTTATGTCCTAATTTTGTTGTTAGGAGATAAGTTAACAACCAGGCTCATGCCATGCTTTTGTCCATATGATGATAAGTTCGGCAAGGTAGTTCTGCCAAGGAATAAATTAGAAAAGGTGAATAACCTTCAGCAGAAATAAAAATTGAAAAGAAAAAAAAAAGGGTCAGGCAGACCATTGTGGATTGGTGGGTCTTTATTTTAATAAGGCAAACAGAAGGCATAAATTATCCAACTACCCACACAAATTGTTCCCAGAAACGGAACATATGGATCACATCTGTCCAACAATAAGCACATGCATCCTCCTTGAAATGCTTACAGCAGCATCACACGTGGTAAGCAATCTGGCCAGAATCAACAGTATACCATTGTCATCTATACAGAAGAGTGTGCACGGTTGTTGATTCCAATCTAGGTTAGCCCTTTCCTTTCCCATCATCCCCTGGGAGGCTGAGGCTCACTATATATGGTGATAGCATACTTGCTTGGCTGGTCAGTTGTGAGTGGTGACAACACCATTGCTACCAAATAGCACTTCCAAATTAGCGAAGCAATTACTCAATCAGCCAAGCAGCCAAGAAAAGATTTTACCAAGAATCCAAATTAGCGAATAATAGTAAATCGTGAAAGGTATTTTACCACACTGTAAATTTTGAGAAACGGATGGAGGAATCTGCGACCAGCAACTAACCAACCGTGACATCCGAACGGTTCTCCTAAACCCCTGAATACGCACGGGCAAGGCCGCAAGTGGAATGGCGGCTAGTCGGAGTGGCGATGTGAGATCGTGGATACGGTGGATACCTCGGAGGTGGGGGTCGAGGACGACGTCGTGGATGCGGAAGTGGAAGGTGCGGAAGCATTCCTCCCCGGCGGCGAGGCCCGCGAAGCGGCGGCGGACGGCGCCGAGGAGGCGGCGGGCGTCGGCGCGGGAGGCGGGGTCCTGGAGGCGCTCCAGCACGGCCTTGGCTGCGCCGTACGCCGCGTCGCCGGAGGCCGCGCACGTCGCCAGGAAGGACTCCACCTCAACATCCACGGCGGCGGAGGCGGCCATTGGATTGGGGCTCGGTTAGGTCGGATTGGATCGATCGATCGATGAGATTTGTGTGGAAAGTGGAAAAGTGCAAACTAAAAGAGGAGGAAAAAATGGCGGGGAGGTCGGAGGAGCTCCACTTTTATAACGAGACGACGCCGTCGTCGCCGTGGCCGGTGACGAAGGAGCCTGCCAGGGGTACTACCGTAATTTCTCTTTTCTTTTCTTGTACGAGTAGAGTATATACTCCGGATTCTGTCACGACACTCTAGTCTCATTATTTCTTTTTCTTTTTTTTTCTCAAAGGTATTATTATTATTTTTTATAAAAAAAACTTTATCTTATTAAATTCAATACCAAAATAATAGAATACTCTTCTTAGGTCCCTATCAAATTATTCTTAGGCTGTGTTAGTTCCAGGTTTTTTCGGCGCGCTACAGTACTCCTTCCCGTGCACGTTTTTTAAACTACTACACGGTGTACTTTTTTGCAAAAAGTTTCTATACAAAAGTTGTTTAAAAAAATCAAATTAATCCATTTTTGAAAAAAAAATTTAGCTAATACTTAATTAATCACGCGCTAATGATCGCTCCGTTTTCCGTGTTTACTGTGCGCGTTTGGAAACTATACTGCCGAACACAGCCTTACTTGCTTTTTGCTGTAAAGTTCTCCAAAATAAAAGGGGACTGGAAGAAACTCATGGCTGTGGCCTTTCTGGGTTAGGTGAAATCTTCAAAGGTGCCAACTTGATGGTTTTTTTCTTTTTGATCATGAATGCTAAGTTGTTGTTGCTATGTAGATTTAGATTTATTGTTTTTTTCCTGAGCTCCCCCCATGTTAAGCACCACTCATTCTAATGAGTGCAAGGGATACTGGAGATCTTCTCGATGACTTTTGCTCCATTGAAGATGAAAGATATATTACTAAATAACATGGAGAAATACATTTTCCCCTTTTTCTTTTGCTAATTGGAAAAATGTATGACATATATGTGTGTGGCATGGATGCGCCATATAATTGTTTGTTTTAGCTAAAATACTTACTGCGTTTTTTTTGTTTCGTACGTGTTGCTCGCTCAAGTATCCTATATATGATTGTCATTATAAAATAGAAATAAAACCCATCATAGTTGGTAACATGTATGAATGGATTTCTTTTACGTTAAAAAGTTTAAAATATATGGGACAATCATGGGGAATGTTTTTAACCGTACCTGGTTTTGGAATAAAAATCTAACGGTACCGTGTCCATTTATCTCACATCGATACGGTACTCTATCTTTTTCACATTTTTTTAATTAATTTTCTCCCTATTTCACAAGTGCTCGTCAATTTCTTCTCCTTCTTTGCCACCTTAGTCATGGCTCATGACATGACAGAGAGGTATAGTACTAAGCGTTGACCACCGCTTGGAATGAAGTAAGAAGCCATATCTAAATCAGTACTTTTGTGAATTTTTCATGTTTTGACTAGTTTAACTTGATGTTTCATGAGTTGGATCAAAATGTTGCAACTAGGATTTTGACGGTGTTTCATATTTTTCATCTTTGATTCACGTAGATCTATAAATGTTTCAACAATGAAACTTGATGTTTCATGTGTTAGAGAGAAAGTGTTTTAAATGTGATTGGATTGTGTTTAACCATTTTAATATTCATTTTTATGAAATTTTATCGGTGTTTCAACAATTCAAACTAATGTTTAATGTGTAATAGAAAAATATTTCAGCTGGGACTTGGATGTGTTTCTTTTTTTCAATTATTTTTATGACGCACTCTAGATCGGTAACTAATGTTTCGGTTTTTTTTTCATGATGTACAAATGAATGTTTTCTGGATGGTTAATTGATACAATTTGACTGTTTCAATTTTCTTCCCAAATTGAACGCCCAACACCTAGTCACATCCAAAACATCGAATTCAAATTGTTGAAACATCGATAAAATTGTACCATCGCCACCCCCATCTCTCTACAAAGCCAACTATGTGGCATGCCTTACTTGTTTGTTCATAAGTTTCGTTGCAACTTTCTAAGTCAAAACCAAACCACACATTCGAGGATTGAATGTATGATCAACTAGGCACAATCATTGATGGACCTACCTTATGATCTATTTGGGAAACTGGTGTGAAGCAGAATTGGGTGAGTATAATTATATAATTAGCTACTGAGAATGTAAAGATGCTTAAGCTTCGTATTTTTCCGGCTGCTAAGTCTATATAAACCCGGTTCTAAAGATCATTTTACCTATAGTCACCCTATGTTCATAACTTGTACACCCCCCCCCCCCTCCTCTTCAATTTAGCTAAGTGTACTCCTCATCAAACCATCAGGCAGAGCAAGAAGGCAAAAAAGGCATGCTGTGCATACTTGCAGCCCATAAATATTCTCGTGTTGTATAATGCTTCCACTACTTTCTTCGTCTCAAAATATAAGAGATTTTGGATGGATGTGACATATCCTAGTACTACGAATCTGAACAGCGAATCTAGACAGACTGTTCAAATTCGTAATACTAGCATATGTCACATTTATCCAAAATCCCTTATATTTTGAGAATACTTGTTAATTCATGCATACCATAAATCAACAATAGCCCCACGCTAGCCTCCTCCAACTTGTCTTAATTGAACTTTGCAATCAAAACCAAATAAATAGAATGCCCTTGCCAGTCACATCACCCATTGACTGATAGAGTCTATATATCAAGCAGTCAGGCAAGTTGCATGCTTTCTTTCCAAATTTTTTTCATGATCATCCTGATTTATTGCAAGCAAACCGAACATTTTTGGTTGCTAGAGAGTCAATTGGATGATTATTGGTTGTTTTTGTCTAAACTGAGGGTTTATCTATTATGGGATATTAAATTAGAAAGAGCTTCAAATTTGCATGAGACTATTAACTCATTTTTGCCTCTTTTAGTACGTTTTAGATGATGAGTGTGGATTGTGGCAGTTCTCCAATTTGGGCATCCCATTTTGTTATGATTTTAGTATTTTTCTTTTTTTAATTACACTTCAATAATCATTATTGACATCATGGTTCTCTATTTTGGTTAAGAATTTTTATCGCTACATTTTTTTACCTACTTTCGTTTATTGAATTAGTGATGCTTAAAATTAATCATTTTACTATAACAACACATATAAGGTTAAACTTATGGTATAGTGGTGCACCCCCTCTATGTTGCTTTAGCTCCGCCATTGGATGGGAGCGAGCTAAAGATTCTAAACGTAGCAATAGCCTTAATTTCTTGCACGTGTGGAACGGTAGCTGGTCAGTTGGTGTCTTACGTATCCATATATAAGCATTTCGTCTGGATTTTTTACGTTTTTGGAAAAATGCACCGACTGACAAATGATATGGACGGATCGGATCGGAGGGGGTGATCATAACGGGCAATAAGAAAAAAGGGAAACGCATGTCAATTCCATGATACGTGGAATATATATAGAGAGACATACTACATAGCACCTAACGTGTTATGTATCTACATAACGCATTATTTTTTTTCATGCTGGCATGCCACGCGACCTTCCTTCCTCATTAGCGATCCACTAACCCATCCCTCATCCTAATACAGCAATTGTTTTACTAGAACTCTTCACCAATGCACCGACCCTGCCGGTGTCCCCCATCTCCATTGTAAGTATTTTTTTTACCCGCGTTATTATCGTGTACAGAGCATTTATATTTGTAGCCAGCCATCTCTAATTTTCATTTTTTATTTCGATTTATATGCTGCAGCACCACGCCTTGCTCCTCGGACAATCCTCATCTTTGCTGTGTCTCTCTCCTCCCGTCAACGGAAGATGCGTTTCTTCTTTTTTTTTTCTCCTGGTTGGTTCCGTAGTTTTTTACGCATGAAATATTTTTGTATAATTGATATGCATGATTGAATGTAATACCCCATAATATTACTTGTATGTGTTAATATGTCTGGTAAAAAAATAATGATACTCGTATTTTAATGTCTGCAAAATTTTATGCACTTTTTTTTTCATATATTACTGTCTAAAAGAATTACAAAATAGATGTGATAAAAATATTACTGTGAATGTAACAAAAATATATGGGAGTGAAAATATTACTGACGTGGACTAGTATTATCAAGCCCTTGACTTGCGAGAAGTAAAAATTTTACTACCCGTAGAAAGAGGCCTGCTTATGCTCAGGAACTTACTAGGAGTAAAAATTTTATTCCCTATAAATATAAGCTTGTTTGTGTTGAGAGTAAAAATTTTACTACGTATAGAAAAAAGGCCTGTATGTGTTGAGGGATTTCGTACTGACAGTGTGAACTGATAGAGTCCGAAAATGAAAGATGCGATAGCCTAGTAAAATTTTTACCAAGACAGTGGTGCGAAAATTAAGAAGACATGTGAGAAGGGGCATCGCTCCTTCCACGAAACGGAAAAATCGGAAGCAGCAGAGCGAGACGCGCCACGAGCATGATGATTCCATGGATCGATTGTATCCTTGTGGGCCGACAGGTATGGTAGTATTTGATCCTTGCAGTGTTGGAGATGACTGGACGGCACGCAATTGAAATTCCATGGCAGGAAGTAATTGTCATGTCGATCTATAGATCGATGTACAGTACAGTAGTATATATGTATGGCTACCTCGAAAGCTACTGTATTAGCTTTGGTATTATTTGTGATGATCGAGCGATGGCTTCCTGTAGATAGATTGTTAATTTGTCAACAAGTTGCATATAGAAGTATATGTCTGCGATTGGTCGGATGTCGCCGTCGCGCGCTCTGCATTAATTATTCATACTTTACTTTATTTTGAGATGATGCACAGGTGATCGACAAGGACCGCTCGCTTAGTTGTTTTAGTTTTTATTCAGAAGAAGAAATGAGAGGAGGAGATGGAGCGATGACGAACAGTTAATTAGTTGACTCAAATTAATTACTTTACGAGTAACTAAAAAAACCAAAAGGAACGATCGATGGAGGCAGGCAAGGCACAGGCCAGCATGCATGCAGATGATCGATCAGTCCAGCAGACTGACTAACTAATAATCGATGGATGGATGGTTCTCCTACCTGAGAATTGGTCGTGGTCGTCGGCAGTGAGGAGAGTACGGGCGGCGGCGCAGTCGAGGAGGGAGAGGTCGTGGATGCGGAATCCATAGCGCGCCAGCGAGTCGGCGCCGGAGCAGAAGGGCCGGAGCGCCGTCAGGAAGGCGCGGGCGGCGCGGCGAGTGGGCGGGTCGTCGTGCAGGCGGCCGAGCAGCGCCTTGAGCTCGCCGTAGGCCGCGTCCCCCGACGCCGCGCACCGCTCCAGGAACGCCGCCGCATCCTCCACGCCGGCGCTGCCCATACCTAGCTAGCTTTGCTTCTTGTTTATTGCTTTGCTTTGTTTAATTTGTCACCTCATTCCTGCATGCATATATAGCTGCAGTGCGCGCGTAATTGTGGAGCCCAACTACATCAGCATATTACATCACATATATCATATATGGCCCATCTAATCGATTTTGATGTCATCTTTCCCCTTCCACAGTTTTGCTATATATCTCTCCACTCCGTATGTAAGTCTATGCTAATTAAACATTATATTTCACACATTCTACGAGCACCTTTGTAGATTAGGTTTTGTTAGGTTTTTCTCGACATATGTCGATCAATGTGTGATGATGGACGAACAAGCCACTCACAACAACGGAGTCAGAATTTACACATAACCCGATCTGAAGATATATAGAGAGATATAATACTAATTACTTCGTCTTAAAAAACAAATTTAATATGAGATGTCCTAGCTAGTCTTTTCAATTTGAATAGAGGGTTATTCAGATTCATAATATGTCATATCTCATATTATGTTTATGTTTGTTTTTAATAAGACAAAAAAATAATACTTAGTTTAATTATTTAATTAATTATGTGACCTTACATTAAAGAAAAAGTTTTGAGGTTGCCTGGCGTCGGCTCGTCCTCTGTCTCCGCCTCATAATCTGGCCACTCATCGATGATGTTTGGTCCCGAATCCCGATCGATGCAATTATATACTGCTCCTACTTCATGTTAATTTTTTAGTACTGTTTTTCCTTTGTTTATTCGATTGCTAACGTGTTTGTATCCGTCCTGTGAAAGAGACAGAGAGATCAGTCGATCAGCAGGCGGCGTGTGTAAAATATGAGTGATTGATCGAGCATATAAATATATAGTGGATGAACAGACAATAGCCTGAGAGTGAGAGGTGGTTGATGATCGATCCATCACGATCATGTGCACTGCTAGCGGCACAAACACGTACTCTAAATAATAATACTCCCCTCCGCTTCAACATATAAAAATTTTTAGTTATGATTCTAAATAATTAGATATTCAGATTCATAATTAAAAGTTATTATGATTTAAAACTGATATAGTAATATTTCTGTATATAGTTAATATGCTTTGCATGTCTAAAAATGATCCATGCATGTATGATGTGTCCACTAAACCAAATCACCAATTGTCACACCAAAGGACTACCCTACGCATATAGTACATAGCCTACCACTAACTGATGCACATATATACCTCGTTAACAAGCTATCCAGTACTCCTATACACTCTGTACCAATCCTGCTCCAATTAATAATTTAATATGCCTACAAGCAAAATGTGTATTCTCAACGTAAGCACTTTCTTTTATCGTTTTTAACAAGTACATAATCTTAAAAAAATAACTTTAACTATTGTTTTCCATTATGATATATAAAAATATCAATAAATATATGATACTATTCAAGTACTTTTAGACTAATCAATAGTTCAATATACATATGATCTTCATATTTTTAGGATAAATATTAAGAAATTATTTATAGTCAAAAGGTTATAAAGTTTGGTATCAGCGACGCAAAATTCGTCGCACACACGAAGGCCTAAGAGATCTGCTTACTCTAGTGCAGATCCTATCAATTTCGGATTCAAGACGCGTCAATTAGTTTGATCCTGCAACTAACAGTAATAAACAAGAAATATTAGATCAATGAGTCAAATGATCAAGAGGCCGATATAGTTTGGTTTGCCCAAGCCAATGTCGACGGAATTTTGGATCGATCGTCTGTAATCGATAAAGTTTTAAACATAAAATAAATAAAACATCGTTGGTCGAAACAAAGACATAATATACCTGCCAATCTCCTTAATCTTATTACAATCAATCTTGATAGATCGGATTTAACCGAGATACTATAAAATTAAAACTAATAAGATTAAAGTTTTAAGCATGTATATGTTATTCTTGAATATAAGCCGATGTATTAGAAATTAAAGCTTAATGAGAGCTCTATATAAAACAATTTGGCCGATATCGGTTAACACAAGCTACGATATAAATTGCCAGTAACTCACAATTATTTATCACGATCTAGATAGGATCGGACCTAACCGAGACTGTGTTAGATTGAAAGTTTCGATTGCAGAAACTAGCCAATTATATTAACCTTGTAACTTTGGCTGATACAACAAGTTATATTGTAATGAACAGATAACTCATCAGCTGAAACTCTAATGAAACAGTGATTAGCCATCTATTGACTTAGGTAAATTTATCCAATAAATTATAACCAGAAGATTAGATTTAACCAAGACAGTTCTAAATTAATAATGGACTGGTTAAATTTAAGAAAGCTAATTGATGTTGTTCAAAGTGGTTGATATAATAGATTTAACTCAAGACAACAAATACAATGTAAGAAAGAGCCGATATATCGGATAAGCAACGCATGCAAAAACTGAATCAGTATATTGAACCTAATCGAGAAAGTACTGATTCCAATGATACAATCGAAGATGACGTTACTTACTTTCTTGTCGGAGATCGAAACTGATGCAGCCCAACTCAAAACTAAAGAACTCACTGAGAGTAAAAGGGTAACGATGCACCGAAAATTGTATATTGAACTGTTGTTATTTTACAAAGATCTTGGGTGTACATATTTATATACATAGGTTATACTAAATTTGACCATGTTACGATCGGCTCAAACTAGGACTCTATCTCTATTTAAGAAAATATTTACAGACTTTGACTCTCACACGACTCACATCGGTTAATCAAATAAGGGAAACTACCTGAGCCCGATTCTAATACAACTTCATCGGCTCAGAACTCTATCAACGAAAAGAAAACAGAAACCAAGATACACCTTCCTTAATCTGGAAGCTTACCAAAAATAGGATAAAAACTCGCCAACCGAATCTTCTAAATTCACGACGTGAATTCCATCCATTGACTCGATCTTGACTAACGGAAATTATCAAATTTTGTCATTAACACAGCCTTGTTCAAAATGACAAGTATTATTAATCTAGGGAGAGTATACCATAATGAACTTACACATCTCAAATAATTTTGTTACTCTATTTATACTATTGTTATGGAGAAAGATGAATATTTTATTTGTCGGGTAGATCATCACATTTATTGGACAAGTACAAATATGCAAAAAATTCAAACGAGACGACGTACCCGTTAAAAATGAGACGAGGTGTCTATAATATCTACGTGAATCTCAATATACGTTGATCTAATTTTCGAAGATGTTTATAAGAACTGAGTACGCGTGTATATGTTGGTAGGAATGAGCACACGCACGTGCATACGAGCTTTATATTGATTCGAGAAAAAAACAATTTTATATTTGAAGTGAGGGTATATATTCCGCCCGGTTACCATCATCTCGATTCTCCATGGATTGATCGATGAATCAAGTTTTTTAGATACGGGAATCCCGATCGATGGATCAGTTGCAAGTTAATTAATTTTCACCTATCATCGTCTTCATCGATCATATATCAACCCATCATATATATATATATATATATATATATATATATATATATATATATATATATATATATATATATATATATATATATATATATAAATTCAAAATTAAATAAAACATATCATAATATAATAAATTTGAATATATTGATCTGCCCAAATTATTTTATTAAACTATGTTCCGTTTAGTTTTAGGTTACTATAATAATATTTTTTTGAGACGAACGAATTAAGTACGTGCCAATCAACTGATCAAGAAACCAGCTAGCATCGGATAGCTGCATATACATGCATGTTCTACCCGTGTGTTAATTAGACGTTGCAATCATAAATTAATGCGAGAGGCCTAACCGGCTGGAATATATCCACACGTGTGTATATATGTCCAAATCCATCCGGTTTATTAATCCTTCCGTTGCCATAGTATCCCTCCCTCTCACAATACGATCATTTTTAGTCCCTTCCGTTTGTCCTAAAATAATATATTGTCTTCGTCTTATAATAAGTTTATTTTTAATTTCTTGATTTGTCTCAAAATAAGTTTATTTTTAAATTAATCATTGCATTGAAGTTTGTGCAATAATAATATTGATAATAGATAAAGTTATATGAAATTTGATATAATAGGGTATTCTAGTTTTTTTTATATTGGTACGTGTGGAATGAGTGAAAAATAAACTTATTTTAAAATGAAGAAAGTAGTACATTGTTGAACGATCATTGTATCAGAGTTCATGAAAATAGAAGATAAATATATCGAGAGTAGATAAAAAGATGAATAATTACATCATGATTTAATAAAGTTGGTATATTCTAGTTTTTTTATGTGCGGTTAAAAATAAATTTATTTTAGAAGGGAGGAATTATTATAAGTTTATCCTAGGTCAATTATTTTAAAATTTGATAAGTTTACGTGAAAATGTAACAATATTTTTAGTATCAAATTAATTTTATTAAATATAATATTAATCTTGGTCAAACTAAAAATTAGGACAAACTCTTATAATGCGGAATGAATGAAAGAAAGCCCAGTCCATCCAGCAACCAGCAGGCTGGAAAGAAAGGCCATGACCTCTTTGCACGAATGTCTATATATACGAATAAGTCTATTTTCTCCCTTCTCTCGTGATCATGATTGAACCGTATCTCTCAAAGCAAATACCGGGTATAACATCTCGTCTATCTTTAAAAACTGACGTAAATAAACTATGTCAATGGTTTAGACAATGTATCTGCTGATGTGGCTGGTCGATCGTGGTTGACTCTAGTTCTATATCTCCCACGGTAGTATAAGTTAAAATCAAATAACAGCACTACTATATAACTACTATATAATGAAATGCAATATTTTTCTCCCACACCTTATGGAAGGCAGTAAAATCCATACATCAATATTGTCGTATGTAAAAGACAGAGACTGCCGCTGTCGATCTAGTTGGGTTTAGGATGTTTCTTTAGGTCGGCTTAGCTGTTTTGTTCTGCTAGGTGGGTTGGAAGGTTGGTTTGTTGCTCCTGTAGCTATACAAGCAACTTGAGCTGGTGTCCTCAATAGTGTCTTTGTTTTTCGTTTTACTGTAAAATATCCTATTTGTTTTCTCGGCTTACTCCCAAAAGCCAGATCAATAGTAATATTGATTTGTTTTAAAAAATATTATCGTATGTAACATGTGAGTCGTGACTTCGTGTAAAAGAAAAAAATAGTTAAAAGACATAGACTTACATACATGGCATTTTATTTTTACATGACAACAATTATAGCGACTTATCTCTAAGGCTTACTCCTTCTGAAGTATCTTATACCAAGTTTGTATACTGTGAATAGAGAGATTAAATTTGTAATGACGCCTCTTAAATTTCACATGACACTTTTGAGGCTGTCATATTTATTTATAAGTGACAGCTTCATGATGATGTATCTTAAATTTACCATTTTTTAAACCTATATTTTATCAATATTTTTCTACTATAAAACATCAAAATAATCTACTCTCTACATCTCAAAAAACTTAATCTAGATAAAGATGTGATCATTTCTAATACAATAAATTTAGATTTATTGTATTAAAAGATGTCATGTATTTTTTTCCGGAGGAAGTACGTGATGATGTAAAAATTGCCCTCAAGGCAAGCAAGTAGCACGAATCGCGAGGTGGACAGGTTGTTGATCGGCAGGGGGGGAGACTGGGAGTGAGGCAGCTGCAGAGGAGAAGAGTCGTCTCCCACTAGTGAGTAGTGAGTACTGAGTAGTCCACTTATTACTACCACTCTTTCTTTATTGAGTTGCGTTGTCGAGGAGGACGAACTGAAGAAGAAGAAGAAGAAGAGGGAGAGGAAGAGGAAGAAGCAAGCCAGCGATCGATCTGTAGCTAGTAGTAGGAGTAGCAGGTAAAGAGAAGGAATTGGGGTTAATAATGGCGGGGACGCGACGTGCGGAGGAGGAGTACGACTACCTGTTCAAGGTGGTGCTCATCGGCGACTCCGGCGTGGGCAAGTCCAACCTCCTCTCCCGATTCACCCGCAACGAGTTCTGCCTCGAGTCCAAGTCCACCATCGGCGTCGAGTTCGCCACCCGCACCCTCCATGTATGTCTGCTTTCTCTCTTCCTTTCTCATTGATTTACTATTAGCTACAGTATTTTTCTTTCTCCTCCTTTCTTTCTGAATGAATTGCTAGAATCAAATCGCCCGCCTGGATCTTCCGATTTCTGCAATCCTCTACCTTAGATCGGATCTTTCTCTTCAACAATGTCCGCAACAACCAGCAATTTTTTTTTTTTACAAAGCCAGATCAGGGATCCAATCTGCAATCCCCTGTCTGTCGCATTCTGGTTTTTTCTCCTGCTAAAGAAAACGTGAGCTTGCTAGCTAGATCTACCACGGTTCTCTTCTCTTGGGTCTCCAATCAATTAATCGCCTTTTCTTTTTCCCTTTCTGTTTTCATGCTTCTGCTCAATCATGATCTACTATCACCAGATTCATCAATTCCACATCTACCTCACCACCACTTGCATTTTACTCGTACTTTTGTTAAAGACAGAGAAAACAGTAAAAAAAACATAATAATATCCAGATAGGAGTAACAAGTTGCTGCCGCTCCTGCTTAAAAAAAAACAGTGTGTGAGCTGATTAAGTTGCGCTAATCCATCCCACATACATACATGTGGGCGATGACGAGATGCCAGCTGCGTGTGTGCCTTATGGGATCCAATGGCTTGGTTGTGATATCCTGATAGGCCATAATCCAACTGCACCACCACCATTACTACTCGCTAATCTCACTGTCACACTCAATTCTGTAGCTGGCTTAGCAACTGCCTGGCAGCTAGTAGTACCTCTGTCCACAGTAATAGTTTAATTTCCTTTTGAGAAAAGTAATAGTTTCATTAATATTAACCTCTTAAAGGTTCTTTCTTTCTTCCTTGTTGTACCTTCTAGGCTTGACAATGTCTACCTGCGAGGCTTAAGCTGCTAAATGCTAATGAGAAGCAAAACACACACTTGTTATATACCGACCAAGAAATTGAAAATGGACCAACAGAGAGAAAATTGTGACACCATGTTCTATGATACTTTGCAGATATAATAGGCTGCGGTTCTGGTCAAATTGTACTAAATTGTACACTTTGGGAGAGCACCCTCTAATGAACTTACCATGATAAAGTAATAAACTTTCAGTGGCATATGCATCATGTTTATTTGGAGTTTGGACTTCAACTCCTCAGCCAGTTCAGATTATTTCCAAGTTCAGCATTGTGGCTCTCCTCCCAATTTTATCTTTTTCGGATAGTTCCTGTTGCAACAAACCACTAGTTCTCTCTATGGAATGTAACAAATGCGTTAGGAAGGAGAAACTGAATCTGATCAATTTGCATCTTTTACTTGATGTAGGTGGAGGGCAAGATAATCAAGGCGCAGATTTGGGACACTGCAGGCCAAGAGCGATACAGAGCTATCACCAGCGCTTACTACCGCGGAGCTCTAGGAGCAGTCCTGGTCTACGACGTGAGCAAGCCCACAACCTTTGACAACATCAGCCGGTGGCTCAAGGAGCTCCGTGACCACGCTGATGCAAACATCAGAATCATGCTCGTCGGCAACAAGACTGATCTGAAGCACCTCAGGGCCGTCGCGACAGACGATGCGCAGAAGTTTGCTGAGGCAGAAGGGCTGTCCTACATTGAGACTTCAGCTCTTGAGGCCACAAATGTGGAGGAGGCATTCCAGCTGATTCTTGGTGATATTTACAGGGCCATCAGCAAGAAGCCCGTGGCATCAGATGAAGGAGGGGCAGGTGCCGCTGGAGGTGTCAAAGAAGGGAAGACGATCAATGTGGCCGCCGGTGATGCCAATAGTGAAAAGAAGCAATGCTGCTCAGCTTAGAATGGATCCTTCAGTTTCAGAAGCCATTTGGTGTACCTTGTGTGGTGCTTGTGATTGTTCTTTCTTTTTAAGTTTATTAAAGCTTCGTTGATTCATTTTGTCAGATAAATATTTACCTTGCTATACCTGACAGTCATATATTACCTAAAGCAGTTAATTACTACTACTATATAGTAGTATCATGTCAAGATCATTGGTTCCTCCTGCATTACTCTTCTCCATTTTTTCAGGGTTGCATCAGTCAACATCCTGCTAATAAGCAGAAACTGACAAGCTTCCAAACACCAGCAAATGACAAGAGTGACAAGCTTGCGTCAAGCATCATGATGTTCAGTTCCAACATCATGTATCATATATATTAAATTTAGGCTTATAAACTGTATTTTAACAAACTGATGATATCACACACTGTGGCAAGTAACAAACACTTTGTGCACGCATGATGATGTTGTCTAATGCTAAAGTATCATCCAATCCAATGCTTTTTTTCTCCAGCCTTGTGACGAAATGAATCCTCCAACCTCTAGCTAGTGCCATGACAGGAACGGCGTCTTGTTGAGTTCATGATGAGCAGCAGCTACTGCTGCTGTTCTGCTGTTGAATGGGCTGCCCTCTCATGTGAATATGGACAGTTGGTTTCCTCTCCACGGCATGTTGGGTTGCCATCCTGCAGAGGTTGCACGGCAAGGAAATTCACTAGTCAGTCAGGTAGACATAGACCCCTCATTGTTGTTGAAAGGCACGGAAAGGAACTGGAGTACAAAAGGTACATAAACTGTATCATCGGCATTTGTTACTCATCATGAAGAGGGTCCTATTCTTTTCGGCTTACAAATTATCGATTATCGTGAGCACGTTCCCAAGTTCCCAAACGGTACCATTTCTCTGAAAACTTTCTTCATCAGCATTTCTTAGAATTTTTTAAATCAGCTTTTCAACTTTCTAATATTAAATTTATTCATTTGCACCCTCAAATAATTGTCATAAACTTTCATCAGCTATAAAGAAGCAATATCCAAAATGGTCATAACCTAGGAAATCAAATTTCATGGTCGAGTCCAAACTGGAATTTCCTTTCAAAGGATGGAAAGGTTCATGACAAAATTTGAGAAAAAAGCTCAAAATTGGCTAGGAAAAAATATGGGCCTCCAAGGCTCCAAGAGTGCAATAAATGGATTACCTTTTCTTGATGTCTGATGACATGGTTAAGAAAGCTTCCTCCACATTGATGGATTCCTTTGCACTTGTCTCAAGAAAAGAAATCCCTAATGACTCTGCAAAAACCTGCAATTAAACATTAACATTTCAGTCAGTTGATTGCCATGTTCAGTCTTTAGTCCTGAAGAGCAGAGACTGAAAATGCATTCAGGAAGATATATATCAAGAACATACAAATATCTTCTATAAAAGCAGGTACATGCTACATAGTGCTTTCTGGAATTTTTTTCACGACCAGGGATGCAAATATTCCTTCAATTGTGAATAAACAGATAATCGCAGCTAGATGTTAACAAACTCAATGGAAACTACATTAATCTATGTATTCTAATAACAGATATCTGTGATAAGTTGATGACAGCAGCAATCAATGAATATGACATTTTAAGTGTAGCATGACTGCAGAAATTGCCTATGGTTTCTTTAAAACTATAAATTACCTTGGCTTCTTCTGTATCAACAACCTTACTGTCAACCAAATCACACTTGTTCCCAACTAGAAGCTTGCATACACTGTCACTGGCATACCTATCAATCTCACTCAACCACTGCTTCACATTATTGAAGCTTTCCATGTCTGTCACATCATAAACAATCTGAAAATGTATTGTAAGATGTATTAACTCCATGCGTGGAAGTCTAGGTCTTGAAAAGTAGAACACAACATATAATGGAAAAAGAAAGAAGGAAAAAACTCAATTCAATAACAACCAATGCAAACTGTAAACCTATTCAGCCAATCGTAAACCATTGTACTACATTGGGGAAGAAAAACAGTACAGCTAAAAATCAGTGTAAGATTGTAAAGATCGTATAAACTGAAAAAACTCAATAGGACTTACAATGATTCCATGAGCTCCCCGATAATAACTGCTTGTTATTGTCCTGAACCTTTCCTGACCTGCTGTGTCCCACTGAACAAGAAACAACATCATTATAACAATTGGAGGGCTGAACAAATAAAGGTATATTTCATAAAGCAATGTGTGTCCTGATACATCAATACTCACCAAACAATTAAACATTAAGACCATTATTTCTGATTGTTTATGTATATATGTCTACTTGGCAAGCATGTGCAAGCTAAGTCTGATGTGAACTGATGCAGTAAATCAGCTGCTCGGCAAGAACATTGTCCCAAAATCTAAGCTTTTCTTTAGGGCCCCAACTATAAGCTCTCCCTGACTGTAACTCTAAGCTATGTGATCTTAATTACCTAGATCTTGAAAACCTCTCCTATCAACTGTACCAGTTCCCTCCAAAAACAAAGTTGCTGGACAGTCCAGTTCCTCATATTAGTTTAGGGGTAATTGTCAATGCATGCCTGCATGGTAATTGCTTATAAATAAAGTGCCAGCCAAGACCGGCTCCATTTCCTGTCCATTCTCCCTTCAACAATAATAGGAGGAAAATGGCAGGTCAACAACTCAGAAAGCATGAACAAGTTGTTTCATTCAAGATATTCTGCACAGATGGCAAAATTCTTAAATTTTACACCCATCACCATCCTTCAGTCATTGTATTCCTCTAAGATTACAATTTTGGATTATTGGAACTAGCCCCACTTTTAGAATATCCAGAGCGTATAAAACAAAGGGGGTCAGAACTGAAAACACCAACTTATGACTCAAGTTTTGACAGGATAATGCTAAGGGAGGATACAAGCCAAGCATCCCTAATCCATAGTCGATTGAGCTCCAAAGTTTCTACAACTAGGCATTATCATGTACTACACATGAAAAGTCATGCATCCCAGGCATGAATTAATCGTGCAATTATCTAAAAAATGGATTGGCCTGAACTCGCATAAGAGAATTGTCTCAATGAGGAATGAACTTACAATCTGTAGCTTCACTGTCTTCCCATCGAGTTCAACGGTTCGGATTTTCTGAAAAAGTGACACATTAGCCAACAAGTTAGCAAAATTTGATTCAGTTAGATGAAAGCAACCGCAGAATTCAATGGTTCATCAATAACAAGAGAAGAGGAAGATTTGTACTGACGAAATCAACACCGATGGTACTGATGTAAGTGTCGACGTACGAATCGTCCTGTATGAATCAAACCAACCGAAACTTGTCAGGACGAGAACTTAATTAAACACCGAACTTTGCTACTCTTTTTTTTCCCTCCTGTAGATTGAAATAAAGAAGAGAAGTTTCCGAGCGAAGACAGAGCTTTCTTACAGCAAATCGGAGGAGGAGGCAGGACTTGCCGACGGACGAGTCGCCGATGAGGAGCAGCTTGAACAGGTAATCGCTGCATCAGAAAACGCAAACACCATTAGTCGCAGTTTACAAAGGGGGGAAATTGGAGACGAGGGCGGCGGCGAGTTGGGAACTTACTACTCGATGCTCATGGCGTCCCCTTGGGTGGTTGGGTCTCGACGGATTTGGAGGACGAAAAACCAACTAGAATTCTAAGAAGGCGAGGTTTTTAGTGAAGAAAACGCAGAGGAGGAGGGAGAGACAGGTGGAAGGAGGATCACAAGAAGAAGGCAACCTTGGAAACTAACGAAGGAAGCAAAGCGAACGAAAAGGTTGCTTCTTTTCTTGGTGCGGTCGCATCCGTTTTATCAGGCCATAAACCCAAGTCAGGAACTCCCCAACTCACAACTCACAACAAGTGGGTTCGGTTTGCCGGCTAAAAAGGAATTTTTAAGAGTCAAAAGGACTGGGAGCTTTTCATTGACAGGTGACTAAGCACAGTCAATTCTTCCAGAGTCTTGATTTGTGTCTCAAAATTACTAGTACTAGTAGTTAACTTTGTTATGTCCATATTCATGTATATTTATTTTGGGATGGAGAAATACTATGAACTTGTATGATATTGTGAAATTTTGTGATTTTGTATGATAATGCAAAGTGGTTTGGTTGTGGTAGGTCTTTTTTACTTTATTGCTACCAATGGTGTATTAGTTAAAGATTGTAAAGCTGGTGAAAGCTTGACATATAAAGGTTTTGTTTTCATCTAGTAGAGTTTTTTTTTTCTTTTGATAATAAAAAAACTCATCTTTCCCAGTTGCAACTTCCATATTTGGGCCGGATAAGGCCAGCCCATAGCCCAAATTAGTGAAACGAGGGTTAAATGGGCCAAAGAAATGAACGGCCACTCCCACTTCGCCTCGCCTCACAGCACAGCAAAGCACACTTTTTTGACATGGCCGCCGTCGCCTTCCGCTCGGGCCAGCGCGTGCACGCCGCCGGCGACCCCGCCCGCGTCGGCACCGTGCGTTACCTGGGCCCCGTCGATGGCCACTCCGGAGATTGGGTGGGCATCGACTGGGACGCCGGCGCCGGCGGCCGCCATGACGGATCGCTCGCCGGCCGCCGCTACTTCGTCGCCGCCAGGGAACGCTCCGCCTCCTTCGCGCGTCCCACCGCGCTCAGCGCCGGGATCACGCTCCCCGACGCGATCCGCAACCGCTACCGTGTCGAGGAATTCACCAAGGAGGAACAAGGTCCGGATCCCTCGATCCCTCGGCCTCCAATCCAAATCCAAATCTTGCTCGTTGCTGCTGTCCATTCCACCAGCTCACTTTTTTTTTTTGGGGGTTCATTCCACTTATTAGTTTATTGCTAAAACCCCTCCTCGCACATTCAATAATATCAAGTGGTTCTGCTTACTTTTTAGCTGCTATGCATTGTAGAATAGCATTGCAGAAATTGGCTACATTTTTTTATTGCATTATACAACTTAGGCTCAAGCATCCACCACTTGCATTTTGACAGTTGCTCATCACTTGAGAGCATATATAGGACACCTCGTGTTAAAATTTCAAATAATCATGTGCTATTGGTGGGTTGGCGTAAGATTTTCCAACTACTCTTTTTTTTCCTGTTTCATATAAACAATTTGTTGCGTCCAGATGAAATGTATGTCTTCTCAACAAGTCAGAAGCGTGTGTCAGTGGAATTGGTTGGCAAGAACAAAGTTCAGGAAAAGCTGAAAAACCTCAATGATCTGACCAGTGCATCTGTATCCTACATGGGAGTAAGCTCAATTGGGCAAGGGGATGAACTACAGAATTTGGTTCCAAGTACTCGCTGTCCTTTAGTCCTTAAATCATCTCTTTTATTTGATTGTTTTGCAACTCAGCGATACATGTCAAGCCTTCCTGATCTTATATCTTGGAAGTGTTAACAATAAATAAATAAATAAATAAATAAATATATATATACATTGAGTCGCAAATGTATAGGTTATCTCCCTTTTATTTTTGCATATGTTAACAAACTATAAACTGTATTCCATTATCTCATTTCCAATGCCAAAATATGCAGTGAATGCTTTAGATGCATACACACACACACACACACACACACACACACACACACACACACACACACACATATATATACATATATATATATATATATATATATATATATATATATATATATATATATATATGTGTGTGTGTGTGTGTGTGTGTGTGTGTGTGTGTGTGTGTGTGTGTGTGTATGCATCTAAAGCATTCACTGCATATTTTGGCATTGGAAATGAGATAATGGAATACAGTTTATAGTTTGTTAACATATGCAAAAATAAAAGGGAGATAACCTATACATTTGCGACTCAATGTACTGACCGACTGTAACAACGTCGGCATCTACAATAATTGAGTTGAAATACCTTTTAGCTGCATTTTCTTATTAAAGTTTCCTTTAGCAAACTAAATATGTATTCACCCCACAGCCGGGTCATTTTCAACAACTATATCCTCATATTTCCTATAAAGATGACATTATGTACTGACTTACCTCTAGCATCTAGGTTCTGGGTTAAAACTAGTCCCTTAGGACCTGATTCAGTTGTATCACCATTACATTATCTGTTTGAAAATGGCATGAATACTCTTAGGCCATTAGTAGAAACTGAGCATTGGAGGGATGATTTTACTAGTAATCATTCATTATAAATTTGCTGGCTGGACTGTCATGCATACTTGACCTATGTTTATCCTGAATTCTGATGAGTACCAACAATAGTTTTGCCTGTTTCAGATCTCAAACAGCTTGATTTAACTGGAAATCTTCTCTCTCAGTGGCAAGTATGTACCTCCAGAGACTAACATTATGGTTATCACAATTTTTAATTAGTACGGATATAACATACACAACTTCATAAATCGAAATAGGCACAGCAAAAGGCTGCATGCTTTATTCTTAGTTCATTATAATGGTGCTACAATGTGCTGTTGAACTTCATTACTCATAAGCTTGGAGTTTATTCAAATTTATGTTTATTTTGACCTAGAAGTACTGTGTAAAACTTGTGGTATATCCCTGTATTGGATTATTAATACTTCTCGTGTGTGTTGGTAAGCTTTGTAATCATCACTAACCATCTTATCTTTTTCACCTCTGTTGAAAGAAGATTTAGCATATTTTACTCACTTGACAGTACATGTTGTATGGCTTGCTTGATATCCTGACCTTTCAATGGTTTTGTTATGTTTTCTCACAATTGATATTAATGTTATGTTTCTTTTGGCATTTGGCTGAACAGTTTTGTACTTTCACAGGATATCTTCTCTCTGTGTGAAGCTCTGGCATTGCTGGAAATTCTTGATTTGACAAACAATACCATGGAGAATGACTTTACTGAAAGTTCATCTGTAAAGAATATCCGTGTTTTGGTTCTCAACTATTGTGGTGTAACATGGGAACTGGTATGCCCCTTGGCTGACGCAATGAAGCTTCTGTTTGTTGATGCCAATCACATTATAAGTTGATATTTACTTATGTGAACAGGTTGAAAAGATTAAAGTCTCATTTTCATGTCTCAATGAACTCCATCTAATGACGAACAGGATAAAGATTATGATGGTTAGCATTTCTTCTTGTACATTTTTTGCCATACGTTTTATGCCTACTGCTTCATTTACTGTTATTCATCCAAAATAAAACAGAAACTCCTCATAAAATTTTTTCCCTGGGTAATTGGAAAGCGATCCATTTGGAAATTTGAGTAGGTAGTCCTTTCCAAATCTTGCAGTGCAAGGTTTTCCTTCTTCAACTTTGTGTAAATTAAGAGACATCTTTGAAGAACTAACTATAAACTATTATTTGTCCGCTTGTCTAGACTCCAGTTGGAAATATTGTACAAGGTTTCGATACACTGAGACTCTTAAATTTAGAAGACAATCAAATTGATTCATGGGATGAAATTGTGAAACTATCTTACTTAAGAAGGTACAAATGACTACTGAAGCTTTTGTCCTAAGTTAGTGCTACTACTGCATTTCAGTAGTGTAGATATTGATGTTTTTTCTTTCTTTTTTTTTGTGCAGCTTGGAACAACTCCATTTGAACAAGAACATGCTAAAACATGTAACATATCCATCTAATCCTCCTTCACCAGGATCTCTTGGCGATGCAGCTGTTTTGCCTTTTGAAAAATTACGAGTTCTTCTCTTAGGTATCTTTTGTGATCCGAGTATCTGACTTCCCTTATCTAGCCCTTAACAGACTATCGAATCTATGATACTATTTGGGAAAATTGCTCATGTGCCATGACATGTTTGCCATAATATTTTCTGTCAAAGCCTGCCTTCAATTCAAGTAAGTTCAGAATGACTTGCTAATGAGCACTTTCAAATGCCTCAGGATCTAACCAAATAGATGATCTCCTTTCTGTGGATTCACTTAACCTCTTTCCGAGTTTAACGGTAAGCAAAAGTTTCTTTCTGATTCCTTTTCTAGGAGCTTTGAACAGTTAGAACTGCACGGTTTTGATACTCTGGGACTCTTAGATTTATAAATATGTCATGATGTATTGATGTCCACCACATTCTATTTTTTTAGTTATAGTTTAGCATGCCAATGCTAATATCTGCTTTTCTAAAGGATGTCAGGCTTTCTGATAATCCTGTAGCTGACCCTGCCAAGGGTGGTGTGCCTCGATTTGTGCTTATCGCTCGACTAGGAAAAGTTAAAATACTGAATGGTAGTGAGGTATGTTTGAGTCCCTGGATGTTTCTTGAGCATGTATGTTGTACAAACATGTTGTTTCATCTTTCTTTTCCATATCCAGGTAAGCCCACGTGAGCGAAGGGAAGCAGAGATACGGTCAGTTAATCCCTTCTGTAAATTATTGCCTTCTTTTATGACATAGGACCTCTGTATATGGCTAGCCATCCTTTATTTTACATGTGTTCTTATCCATGCCAACTGTGGAATTTTCTTCTGGTTTTCTAGAAAGTGTATCTCTTATATATATATATATATATATATATATATATATATATATATATATATATATATATATATATATATATATATATATATATATATATATATATATATATATATATATATATATATATATATTATGTGTGCTCGCTTTTCTCGAAGGAATGTCACGATTCCAATATCTGATACCTTTGATGCAAAAATATAGGTATGTTCGCCTTGTTATGGGAAAGGCGGAATCATACGATCCTGAGGAGATCAAACGGCTGCATCCCAGGTAAGGCTCTGCAATTTCCCTTCTTTAATTTTTACACCACATGATCAGAATGTAACCCATGGATTTGCCACCACATGTGCTATAATATTGCTGCAAAGGGCACATTTAGTTTTTCAAATGATTTTACCACATAATCCATAAGAGCTCTACCTAGTCAGTTCCAGCCTATATGATCATAAGAATATAATATTGAGGAGACAATTTTAGTTATACCTGTTATTCAACAATTAGGATTATACGTCTATATTACTGTTCACATGTGCTTGCAAATTTGTGTCGCTGGCTTCATTTGTTAATATTAACTTACCTGGGAGGCTGGGACAGATACCTGATAGTGATGCACCAATGATTAATCGCATTATGCTTAGGCAATAACACGTATTGTCAATGCAGATTTGCTGAGCTGAAGGCCTTTCATGGTATTGAGGATGAGAAGCCTATTTCAAGGACTTCCGGTCCTCAAAAAATGACTTCTGGACTTATAAGTAATAATGTTGAACTATAATTAAGGCAAGAGAGTGGTATGGTCTGCATGCGAGGAAGTGAGCTTTTTTTTTCCTCCATTGCACACAGGTATCACCTTGAAATGCGTAGGGCCATCTATGGGTGAGAAGCAACCATTGACAAAAAAGCTGCCTCCTGCAACTACTGTAAGTACTTCTTGGGTCCTAGTACTAGTTATTAGCTGTCCTTTTTAGGTTGGTTATGTTTAGCTTTCATATGCGAGATATTAGTGGCGACTTGCTAGCAGTGATAGAACATGGTCTCCTGTTTTGCTACGACGGCTGAATTTCTTATGCTTTGCATGTTATAGGTTGGAAAGTTAAAATCTTTGTGCGAGAGCTTCTTTAAACTGAAGGACATTAAACTGAGACTGTATGTTGAGGAAGAGGTACGGACTTTTTGTGGTGTGTATGATCATGCTCATGTATGAAAATGTCGTCGAGAGAAAAAAGAAAGAAAGAAGAGGCAGCAAGATAGGTAGGGTAAAATACTTGCATGCTGGAAGAGCTGGGACTGATCGAGTTGCATTTTGACAGGGTTGCCCTCTGCCACAATTCTTCGAGGAAGACACGGCTTCTCTCGTGGAGCTTGGCATCGGCACGGGAGCAACCATTATCGTGGACGAAGAAAGCTAGTAGTAGTCTTTATTACTCTAGCCTGCGGCATTTGCGGGGACATTGTCGTGTGCGTTTTAATTTAATTTTATCCGAGTAAACGTGGTGAGTTGGTGTGTTGAGCTGGAGAAAACAAAGTCCCTTCAAAATGATACATACATATGCTTAGGTAACTTACACTCGGCAGCTTAACGCCATCAAATGTGTGTGCATGTATGTAGGGGCTCTTTGGTTGATGGCTGTTTGCCACATCTCACTTTGCCACAAAGTGTGTCATGCCACACGAAGTTGAGACTAGCAATCTATTGGCCACAAGTGTGGCTAAGTTTCATAAGAATTTGAGTCTACGATGCGTAGGCCCAGAAACTAGTGAAGTGAGATATGATATAAATGTGGCAACCAACTAAACATTGTACTAACAATTTATGGTATGTCTAAAATTTGGCGTGGCAATCTTTGGGAGCCAATCAAACAGCCCCGTATCCTCGATTCGACCACATCATGAGTCATGACACCTTTAAACAAAAAAATAAAGAGAATTATTGGTGCATATATAATTTTTTTTCTTGTTTGCACATGCTCTCTTCTCTTCAGATTCATTATACTAGATTATATCATATCTTTATCTTTACCTATTTAAAACATTGGTAAGGTTTCTATCGTTCGTAACTTCGGATGTCCCCCGCACGATCCTTTCGAGTTTCGAGTCACGAACTCCCATCAGTCTCCATCCCACCCTGGGAAAGCAAGCCCATCTCCACAGTCTCTAAGGCCTGACGACGCCGCCTTCCACCCCAACCTACACCTGCACCCCTTCGTCCCTCGGCCTCTGCTGCCCATGCGCTTCCCCTAAATACTGCTCGGTCTCGTTCCGTTTGCACCCGAGTGATGCGAGAGTTAGAGATGGCAACGGGTGATTCCTCGCCCATCGCCTTCTTACCCTCTCCTTCAACGACTGCAACGAGTAGTCGCGATCTGGTAGCGGTGGCATATTCCTTCTCTCCTCGTTGTCACCAGCATTGTGTTCTTTGCCAGCCGCTGACTTCTTCCTACTTGAGCTACCGGCACCATGCCAGCCCATGTCACCACTGACGGCTGTCACGCCCAGAGATTCGATAACCCGAATTCCAAGCAGAATGTGCATTAAATCCTCGTCCAGGACCGGCCAGGGTACACAAACGACAAAGTTGACATACAGATCCACGTCTTACAAACACCATAAAAATATTTTACATAAATACAGTGAAAAGAGATAAACAAGTTATTCTAGATAACTAGACGCTCGCAGCGTGGCAACACCATTCCACGAGCATCCTTGACGGCAACCACAAGCCTACTCCTCTGAGCAACCTCCGTCGGATATGTACTCCAACTCTGGTGTGGGAGAAAAATAGAGCAAGACTGAGTACTACCCACTGTACTCAACAAGTCATACCAGAAAGGGAGAAATGATGCAAATAATAGCAAAGGAGGCTGGAGGGGTTGTTTGCATGAAATATGCATTTAAAGACAATAGTTGAATGCGGTAAAATAATTGAGTTAATTAAGTAAAATTGAACCATCGCTGCCCAACGCTACACCACATTGTGACAGGCCCAAACCACCACCTGAACTACACCAGTTCCATTAAGTCAGGTTATTAGAAGTATAACTAATCACGGTGAATCTGGTTAATCGCCCATAACCGCGGGCACGGCTATTCGAATAGTTTTACTTTGATCAGAGGTGTACAACTGTACCCACAAGACACAGCCCCACGACACGTTACCGTGTGCCGGCATACCACCATGGTACACCGGAAAGGGACTGTGACAGGACCCTTCGCACAACCCTTCCTAACCAAGCGCACCACACCACAAGTTTCGCCCCCACCTTTAAACCAAGGCAGGCAGCCCCCTCTCATGCCTAGGTGAATCCGGCAGCTGATCAACGAGTAAACCTCCGCCGACCTAACTCCATCACACCCACCCTTGCCTGGATGCATTGGCTAGGAAAAGCCACACTACAAGCCTAGTCATTACCCATGCTGGCTTGTGGAAAGTACGGTAATTCTTCTAGGGTTTCCTGTGAACCGGTCCTTAATTGTCATGAGCACGACTATCAAAACCATGTACTCACAACCCACCATTAATCATGTTTTAGTTGGACGAATTAATTAATCAATCATGATTAGCCATCGTGAGCTACCATTAAAAATCCATCATTAAGTAATAGTGAAGCATTAGTTATCCCAATAGTGCGCTAATGTTTCTAAGCAGAGCTAAGCATGTTCTAACCTAGCGACTACTCAAATTATTTCCCAAGCTACCAAAGGAACAAGATAATTGGAACATAACGCTGAGTACAATAGGTAATTAAGCCCATAAATGACAATATAAAACAATGTAATTTTTAGAGAAGAGTAAGACATTTGCAATTTAGGTACAATATGTTCAAATGAATAAGCATGACTTGCCTTGCTCTTGTGCTGGATCGACCACTGCAACAACCTCGAGGTAAACCGGAGTGTCGGAATTACCGGAATCTAAACGAAAAACAAAGCACACAAGCAAATAGGCTATAAGTCTACTGAAACAGAGAACAAAACCATTTTTAAAGGATTCTCGGTATTTTTATGAATTTTTTGCAACTTGAATGGACTCAAACGGAGTTCGGATGAATTAGTTATGAATTTTAGAAGATTAACTGTATTTTTACTATAAACAGAAAAATCCTTATTTAATTTATTGCACAATAATCCTTAGGGCTGACGTCAGCGGAGGAGGGGCGGCGGCGCCGACAGGTGGGCCCCACCAGTCGGTGGCACGGGGCCCCGGTCCACGGTGGACCGAGTCTACCGGCCGGCGGGCGAACGGCGCACCACGTGGCGCACGCGTGGCGCCGACGCGGCGACCCGGCACGGCCGCCATGCGCGGCGGCGTGCGCGACGGCCGGCGCGGGCGGCGGCGGCGGCGGCGCGCGCGGCGACGGTCGGGCGACGGCTAAGCGAGCAGCGTGGCGGCGGGATAGAGAGGAGAGAGAGAGAGGGAGAGGGAGGGCTCACCAGAGCCAAGAAGACGACGGCGGCAGCGGCGCTAGAGGGCACGGGAGGGGTCGGCGTTTGGGGAAAAAGAGAGAGAGGAGCGCGGAGAGGATTTTTATAGGGTCCCGGGGGCTAGGGTTGGCCGGTTGCCCCCGGATTCCTCGCCGGAGTTGGGGAGTGGGGAGGAGAGAGAGCCGGGATTCGGTTGCGAATATGGGCTCTAGGTGCGAGGGCGGGGGCGCGGAGTGGGGGAGATGGATGCGGGCGGCGCGGGCTTCTCGGGGAGGTGGGTGGCGGCGGTTGCAGGAGCGCGGGAGGCACAGGCGGCGTGGGTGGCAGCGGGCGTGGGCGGCCGGCTGGGGAGAGAAAGGCCCGACAGGTGGGCCCCACCTGTCGGCGGTCCGGGAGGGAGAGGGAGGCGGGCGGACTTCAGTGGCTCGGGCCGTGGGCCGACCAAATCGGCCCGGGGAGAGGGAGAGGAGGGGGCGTGCGGCCTTGGGCCAGCCCCGGAAGGAAGAAGGGCGCGCGCGGCGCGGCCTGGGCCGACCCCGGGAAGGGAGAGGGAAATGGGCCGACGGCCCGAAAAAGGAAGAAGGAAACAGTAAAAGGAAAAAAGATTTTTCGAGGGATTAAATTATTGCGGTGAAGGTTTTTAATTGATTAAAATTATTTCTAGGGCTCTGAAAATTCCACTAAAAATCCTGTTAATGTATTTTCATATGGGGAATTTAAGAAAAATCCCACCATGCCATGTGCACTTATTTAAACACATTTTTAAGTTAGGATTTTGCTCTAGGTTAAATGGAAAATTTATTTTAAACGATTTATTTCGCGAATTTAAACCTAGAAGAAAAACTCCGGGGTGTGACAACGGCCCTAAACCATCATCTCTGACGGGTAGGGCCCTCGTCAGAGATAAGTGGTCAGTGATGACTCCACCTCATCTCTGATGGTCCAAGACCCATTAGTGGTAGGTGACCCCAATGACGAGTGATAATTAGCACCCATCACAGATGAATACACCACCCATCACACATGAGACACACCTCAAACTGGATCAGGCAGTGAATCTATCACAGGTGTCGAAAATCACCCAAAGAAAAAGCAAAAATAGTTGCAACAACAAAAAATCACATATTCGATGGTCGGCGCTCAGGGATGAAGGAGGCAACGCCCGGTAGTCGTAGGTGGCAACCAGCGCACGAGGATGGAGGAGACAATGCCCGGCAACCGGATCTGCATCCTCCAACCTCGTGGAGGACAGATCTGGTGGCAGACGGGGTGAGGAATGGAGGAGATGGCGTCCAGCGGTCGGAGGCGGCAGTAGACGCACGAGGATGAAGGAGACAGTGTGTGGCGGCTGGATCTGCATCCCTTGACCTCGTGGAGAACGGATCCGGTATAGTGGTACCCGGGGGATGGAGGTGGCGGTAGCCAGCGCACGGGGTTGAAGGAGACAGCACCCGGCGACCGGATCCGCGTCCCTTGACCTCGTGGTGGACGAATCCGACACCCAATGGTCAAGGGATGGAGGCACCGGCGCTCACGGTCGAAGGCGACGGCTGGCACATGGGGTTGAAGAAGACGGCGCTCAGCGGCTGAATCCGCATCCCCCAACCTTGTGGAGGACGGATCCAACGCTCGGTGGTCGGGGCATGGAGGTGGTGATGGTGGCTGGCGGTAGGGCGCGGAGGAGGTGGCGCTTGCATCGGGATGGAGTTCGTGTGTGGAGAGGAGAATAGTAGGCCAAACGGGCGGTCCGGCCTAGCACGAAACGGGCTCGTTGGCAACACGGCCTGCTATGACACGACAGCTGTAGCGGGTCGTGTCATGTTGGCCCACGTGACAAGGCCTCGCCCCAAGCATGGCCCAAGGAGGCGCAGTGTCGTGCCAGGGCAGCACGGTTGCTGTTATGGCACGTGGGTCATGGCAGCACAAGTGGCCCATAAAAACTAAAATTTGAGGCTGGAAAAAAAAGCGAAAAAAGAATAGTGACAAAAAAAATGGAGAAAATTAGGAAAAATATGGGGAAAATTAGTAAAAAAAGAAAAACATAGGAAAATATGAGGAAATGTATAGGAAAAATATGAGTAATATATGAGAAAAATGAAAAAAATAGGGAAAATTATGAAATTTGTAGGAAAAATAGATGGGCCAGATAGGTCGTGCTTGTGCTTGGGTTGTATCGTGCCGGTCCGTCGGTAACCGTGCCATGCCGGACTATGGGCTAATGCGTCGACCCAAGCACGACACGGGCAAACGGGCCAGCATAGCCCACAAGCCGGCATGCTGTGTCGTGCCTGTGTCAGCTACAGTACGGTTGTGCTCAGGCCGATCCGAGTTGGGACGACACATTTGGCCAGCTATAGAGGGGAGGGAGGAAGAACCGAAGAAAAGCGGATAAGGACGAGAGTGGGGGAGGGTCTCGGAGATAGGGAGCAATTTACTTTTTCTCGTGTCACCTCTTACGAGTAGAAATTTTTAATACCTGTTATAGGTGAGTATTTGTTGACACAAAATACGTCATGACACAGAAGGTATGAAAGTTATGCTTATCTCCAGTACAAGTCCTACCAAATCGATTTCAGGGCATGCTAGTTAGTTTGATCTTGTAACTAACAAGATAGAAATAAAAAGGTTAAATAAAACGGCCAATTGACCACGGGCCGATGTAGAATCGCGTGCCTAACCGATGCCGACGGAATTTGGATCAACAACTATAACCGATGGAGTTTGGATATAAGATAAGCATACATCAGCTAAAACTGGATAAAATATAATTACTTTCAATCTTCCTTTATTAGAGACAATCTTGATAGATCGAACCAAACCGAGACAATATAAGATTAAAGCTAATAAAGATAGACACTGGGAAGTTATATTAACTTGAATATTAGTCGATGCAGCACAGTGATTATAGATGTATGGAATAAAGCCAGAAGATGAATAAATGACATGTGATTGTCTACTAGTTTTCTCCTTATTAAGAACAATCTTAATAGATCGGATCTAATCAAGACACCTGTCACGTCAGCAGAAACCAGTTTAAAACCATTATAGGTATCGAATTGCACTAGTTTTAAAAGATAAGAGATACCTACCACCCGGTTTTATGATCGAGAGATGCGATTAAATCAGTAGCAAGAGAGAAGAGAGGAGGGAGGTAAAATCGGGAGCAACGAGAGAGATGACCCATGGGCCCTGTGCAAATGACCCCATAGGCAGGCGGCAGCAGAGCACTGCACGGCGCCGCTCCACAATCGACCTCCCCAATCCATCCCGTCTCCCCGCCTGCCGCCGCCGCCGATCTCCATCCTGCGAGCAGAGGTGGCGCCGGCGTTCTCCTGCTTCCGCCGCATCATCGCTCACCGGTGAGCATCCTAATCCATCCCATCCGGCCTCGGCCTCGGCCTCGAATTCCGTCTCCTCGCCCGCCGCTTGCGCCGATCTCCATCCCGCGAGCAGAGGTGGCGCCCGGCGTCCTCCTGCTTCCGCCGCATCGTCGCTCGCTGGTGAGCATCCCTCCCTACCCACACCTCATCAGGTATTTTCCGTTATTCCTCAAAAAGTTTGGGGGTTCAACCGAAACAAGGTCAGATCTGCCTCTGCCCTGCTCCACCTACTTCCAAGTTGTTAATTTTGATTTTTGTTTTTAGCAGATGTAATTTGGTTACTGTATCTCATCCAAACACCCTTAGAATAGATGCATTAGAACGAAAAATGTAAGCTCACATAATTTGTACTCATCCAAATTCACATAAGTTTCTTAAGAAGAGTCTAGACCACAAACTGCTCATAGTCACACAAAATATCTTTTTATCAAAGACTATTCTTGTAAGAAGTTTTCACTTTACAAATTTTTCTAAAGGACATGCTGTGCCACTTGACATGAATCTAATTTAACATTTTTTTTCTTTATCAGGTTATAAATTGAAACCAACGAACATACTTTGTCTTCCCGTCTCTAAAATTAGAACATTGTGATATATCTATAATATTTTAATATTTTTACTTTGAAAAATAATTTAGACTAATAATATAGACATTTAAATTAGGTAATTAATAAGTTCAAATCAACTATAGTTTAGAATAAAAAAGCAAAATGATATATGCCAAGTACAATCTAATAACAACAAAATGTTAGAAACAATATAAATTCAATATTTTTACAAATATTAAGTACAATCCATAAATAAATTTAAAGAAAAATATAAATTTATATATAAGTGATAATATAATAAAATGCAAGTTAAAATTATTAATAGGAAAAATATTATTAATAAACAATGATATTGATATATTTATAAATATTTTCACGTACTATGCACTAAGTGTCAATGGGTGAAACGGATGATTTACCATGTGACAGATGAATTATTAAAATTTTTTTCATCCGTTGCAATGCATGGGCATTTTGCTAGTCCTATATATATTGTTTTATTTTTTTTCCATCCGTTGCAATGCACGGGCATTTTGCTAGTCCTATATATATTGTTTTATTTTGGGATGGAAGGAGTCCTATATATATTGTTTTATTTTGGGATGGAAGGAGTAGGTAGTATATGTTTCTTCAAGCCTCAAACTTTTTTTTTGTCTGCCGCATCGCTCTCCATCCAGCGATGGCAAATTCATCAAATCCACCTAAATTAAACCAAACAAATGTAGTAGTAGTATACGAAGGGAAGATAATTCTACAGATGAAATACTAATTTACTTGAAATTTTAATATCCAAAAAGTTAATATGTAAAAGAGCCTTTCTCCATTAATTCCATTTCCCCCCTCACCTCTTTTCGATTGATTTGAGTAAGAGATTCAGACATGAACAACTCTCAAGTCTCAATCGATTGATTCTTTTTTTTCAGATCTTGCCAGTTGCCCACACGCTCGGTTTCGTCAACTCCTCCGCTCCCATCTTTCCAAGCAAAAAAAAAAAAGTTTTTTTCGCGGAAGCAATCCAAATCCAAACCCAAAGGTGGAGCCTTTCTTCCGATTTAAGCCACCCACCCTGTTCGCCCCTGCTTCCAATCCAATCCTACCCCCTCCTTCGCCTCCCCTGTAAGTTGGTTGGATCATTGCCTTCTTCCACGTTTCTTGGATTGTTTCATGCTGCAAAGCCAACCATTTCTTGGTTCCGCAGGATTTGATCATACAAAGTTGCAGGTTCTGATTTCTTGGTGCCCGCAACATATAGGCTCCTGCGTTTTGCTGGATTCTTCTTTTCCTTAAAGTTTGCCAAAAAATGTCGTTTTTCACGAGGATTGGCGTTTGGCCATGGTTACAGAACAAGGTCGTCGATCCCCTGATGCAAGTAGTTAGAAGGTAAGTTTCCCCCTTCATCCGGTGTCACATCTTGGGCTAGATCTGCTTAACTTCTTTTCGCAAAATGGTTGTTTTCATTTTACTGTTAAATATATGGAGCAGCTAATGCCACTTCTTGTATATCTGTTGGTTTCACAACGGTTGAATTGTTATTTAGCACCTACTACTCAGCTTCAATTTGTCCTGGCGTTGCTGACAACTTTCTTGTAATGTTGTGCAGGGGAGCTGAGCCAAAGCAACTGGCTTTCTCTGCTGCTCTTGGTGTCACCCTTGGGATCTTTCCGATATGCGGTAAGGAGCCTCTCAAGCCTCAGCATGTCTTCATTCTACCAGATTCTTCTCATAGTTTAACTGAACAAAAGAAGAGATCCAAATTAACTGAGTTAAGTGGCCATAGACAGCCAAGGAGGCTATGATTCGATACAAATTTGCACATTTAAGCTGTGTAGTTTCATTGTGGCTTTTGATAAGCTGGGCACTAACTTCTCTTTTTTGTTCCTGAAACAATCCTTTTGATGGATTATACATACATGTAGAGTAGGTGTATTTAATCTGTTGTGAAATTTGAGGTTCAGTGCTGTTGCGATGCAATGGTAATAGTGTTCTGGTTCTAGAAAGATTAATTCTGGCTGTTATCTTAAATTTGGAGGACCCGTTATGTTCTCGAGCACTTGTAAATATGATGTGGAGTAGTTTCTGAGTTAAAAGGTTTCGCAACATTTCTGTGGTGATGATGCTTAATCATGTTTGTGTATATCCTGCAAGTGAAATTGTCAGCGCTTTTCACTGTGTGGCATGCAGTTGTAACTTGTAAGCATTGTGCCTGCTGAGCTACTGGTAAAGTGACAAGCATGCCATATATTCCTCAAAACATGATGCATCTTGAGCTTTCATGATTGCAGGGACCACTGTTATTCTTTGTGGAGTTGCAATAGCGATGTTGGGAAGTCGCTGCAATGCTGTTACTGTCATGGTTCTAAATTTCGTCGTTACTCCCCTTGAGCTAAGGTAAACTTGTATTAAATTATTGAGAAGCCACATTCCTGTTGTGCTATCTGTTTGCATGTTCTTTTATATATACGCCAAACTTTGTTCATAACAGTATGGTGGTCTATTGCATCATGAAATAGTCTTAGATGTCTGTAGATGCTTGATCTTCTATGTCAAGCTTTGCTCTATGATATGAATCTATGGTAGTCCAGGCTATCTGATTTCTTTTGAGTTTGTGTAGCCTGAGTTTCCCTGTTTGGTACTCTGGCATGATCTTGCTTACAGTTTGCATCTTTACATATTATAATCCTCATGTACATACATTCCCAAATCCATTTTTATGTTCTTATTAGCCAATATATGGCTTTTGTAAATGCATTTGCTGTTGCTCATTGCTTGCATCTGATGCCTTCTATATGAATATTTGCTTACGGTACAATTTATCGATGGATCCATGAACTGCTTTACTTCAGGTCTTTGCCTTTGCACTTTCATTTATATATATTTTTTCTCTGTAAATGACTAATGGTACCTAGTGCAACGGTGTAGATTTATGATCCATGACCTTTGAATTGATTTACCACTGTTGGTGACCTTGTCATTTTGCCAGATTCCTCACTTGGTTTCCATGTGTTTGGCTCTGCTAATTCATTACTGATTATGTTTTGTTCAGCTTGATTGTCCCTTTCTTGCGTTTTGGAGAAGTTATCACAGGCAGTGGACACTTCCCTTTGACTTCAGATGCATTCAAGAAGGTTATCACTGGCCAGGCCTCAAAGGATGTGATGCTCAGCATTGTGCATGCGGTTAGTAAACAAACTTCATCTTTTATCCATCTAGCTGATGATATGACCATTGCTTTGCCTTTGAGGAAACACTGACATGAGTACTACTGCCGATCACAGATGCTCGGGTGGCTGATCGCTGCACCATTCGCACTGGCTGCGCTGTACATGGTTTTCATCCCTTGTTTCAAGCTTATGGTCGACAGGTTTGGCGGCGTTCCGTCGAGCCCAAGGACACCGATCAAATTAGTGTAGCCGTAATGTGGTTCTTTCCCTGCGGAGAGTGATCTGTCCAATACGACGCTTCTGAAGCTGTATATATCAATTATTTGTCATGTCCTCAGATTGAAATTGGTCCCTGCCAACATTTTGCTGGGTCATCCTGGACGCCTGTATGAACAAAATCTATCTTCAGAGGCATATATGAATCAGCTTATTGCATTCAGGCGTCTGCCTGGGTTATATTTCTAAATTTGAGTCAAAGCTAAAGCCTTCTCGTTGACCTGGTTTAGTGTTTCGCTCTTCATAGCCATGGTACCTGGTGGTGAGCATTCATTTGCTAATGTGCGTTTAATTGCGAATTTGTGGTTCATGGCAAAGCAATTCAAAATGCTTCCTAGGAAATCTGCAACATATTAATGTGATTCTTGGGATACCTTTCATTAACACAATCTCAGGCATTGCTTCGCTCAACCTGTAGCTGTGTGATCAACACCAACGAACAACGTGGTGATCAGAATACATTAATAAACATTCATCAACATGGTTGTTCACGCAGATAATGGCATTATTGCCTACAGACTTGTGCTTTGTTCTTGCCAATTTCGTCAACCGCATCTAGTCTATGGATTGTCACTGTAGCCACCAGATATGTAACTATTACAAACATTCAGGGTGTTCAAATCTTGTTCTAAGGTTTACCCACAATGATTCGTGGTTCTACACAAAATACTGTATATAACATTAAAATTGTTTGGATTCATCTTTGTATTATCCCGTCGTTGGATCAACCCATTTTTGCAAAGGAGGGTCAAGCCTTGAGCTGCTTCACTGACTCGTCAACTTATTAATTTTGGATGCACACCAGAACAATCTAAATTACTCCCAAGTTTCATAGAAACTCAAGCTCTGCATGCTGGCCTCCAAATTCTCCTACAAATGGAACAAGCAGGATCAGAAGACATCTTTTTTTTCCGGAACGTGCAGGAGAGCTGCGTGTCATTTCATTAAAGAAAGAAGAACCAACAGTACATCACAACCCACACTGACACATTAAAACAGACACGCCACATAACAAAGAAAAAGGCGACCAAAGGACACTAGAGATATAGATCTAAACTATCCCGAGTTCCTGACCCACAAACTCTCGAGATCTTTAGCTCCAGTTGCCTTCTACATCAGAAGAAACCTCACAAATTGTAAGAGATGTTACATACTACGATGGTTGGGTTTTGCAGCATTGAGCCCAACCGCAGACCATGTGTGGCAGAAACTGGCACAATTTCCAGAGAAGTTCCAATAGTCCTTTTTCAGGTTCACTTTCTCTATGTATTTTCTGTAGTAAGTATATATGTTCCCAACTTAATTGATTGAAATAGTGAGAACTTAAACGACATGGTTCAGGATCATCTGATTTCCAACAGAACGATCTATACATGTTAATTCTCTCCTTGAGATAGACTGGAAAACCGTGAAGTTTCTCCTTACAAGCGTTATCTTAAGAAGGGTTTGAAGATTATTCGTTTTAATCATGAGCTCTTCTGCATAATGACATGTGGACTTGGCAAGCAACCACAATCAGTGTTCACAAACTGCCCATAGTGTTCGTAAAAATATTTACACAACAAAAGTATCATCTTTTCTTAAAATTATTATCAAGTAGCCATTCAAAACATAGATCTAAATAGAAAGCACATACCACTGATATTGATCTGAAGTCATCAGAGAACCAATCTTGATTGATTGTTTCTAAATTTCTACCCTTCTGGGCATGGCGCATGTTTTCCTTTTCTTCGTAAAAATAAAAATCATCCAGAATTGATGTTCCCTGGTGACATGCCTTGAAAATCTTCAACATTTCCAGACCCTGGGGCAGCCCAATCTACATAAAAGGACAAAAGGTTGCTGGATAAAAACGAATCAACAATACAAATGGATAAAAAAATCAAGGCATGGAATTACAAAAAAAACACGCAAGTCAACAACAGCATTTGACATCATACAGAATATTCATAATCTGACAGGGAAACCTTTCTTCAGAGGACTGGACATAAAACCTGGCAACCTGCTATAGGCACCTAATTTAGAATAGTTAAGTATCCATTTCATTATCAAAGATATGGAATACTTTTTAGTTTCTATGTTCTTGATTGTACCAATATAAAAGAGATTATGACTAAACAAATTATAAAAGAGAGTATTCCATGTATAACTGAAAGAACCCTTTCAAAAAAATGCATCAGCATAAAGCTACAGGCATGGTACCTCCTGAGTGTCCCTGCTAAAAGTAACTACTTTGCCTTCATTATTTTCAAGAGTTATATGTTTGAAGAACCGATTTGGAATGTCCTTTATAATATGCCACATTACAGGGAAAAAGCCATTCCATTTATCCTGCTGCCAAAAGTCCATGGTCTTCTTGAAATCAACAGGACCTAACATCTCAGCTAATCCTACAAACTGCCCGCTGGTATTAACCTGGAAAAAAGGGGATCATAATAAAATTAACTATCTTGAAAATTGGACAGATTTTAAAACATACAACAGATAGCATGGAATTGCTTCAGGCAAGTTTAGTAATCGTATGATAAAAATAGACGTACAACAGACAAGATATGGAGCTACTTCAAGAGCTTTTGGTTGGCACATGATAAAAAAGACATAAAGAAGACAAAAAATGCTTCAGGCATATTTGGTGAAGGTTATCCAGTGGATCAAATCTTCTGGAGAAGCACATTACTCAATCTAAAGGCAGGACATTGTGACCAATATTTCAGGTAAAATCAGGTCTTCAGACAGTGGGAATTATGACTGAGCACGAAATTCTACTGAAATATTATCCAATACCTATCAGAGTCTAATCCCTCCTAATCAAACAAGCTCGAAGGAAATTTAATGTATTGTTGAAATAATTAGCCAAGTCAAAAAGAAAATCTGGAGCAGGTTGTCTGTAGAAGCTGGATCCATGGCTATCAATTACTATAGTATTCTTAAGAATATTCATTCACGATGAAAACTAAAATCATAAAATGTCCACAAGTGAAGAGTGAAGACACAACAGTCAATCATCTCAATTTCCTAAATAGAAGCCAATAAACTAACAAAACAAGCATGCACTAAAAAAAGCACCGTGTCTCACTTAACTATCATATTCAAGCATCAAACACAACAGGTATTAGGACACCAAAAAATATATCTCAGCATTATTTTTGGTGAACATTTTTCTTAAGGATAATAGTTAGAAGAGCAGCATTTCATCCTTACTGACCGAAAAGAATAGGAATATAGGGCATCTTTTGCCCTGCTCCTTCATTATTATCTGAGCTTCATGAAAAGCAGCATCCAGCTTATTGTTACCATTTGGAGTACTTGCCCAAACATTGTATTTGATACCTTTATGAACATCATCTTCACTATATGACTTTATCATAAAGAACTTGGCATGTTCATACTGAACTGTGAACTCTGGTCTGTTAATTTGATCTCTACAGACCAAAGGAGGGATGACATTATTCTTGATAGATGATGTTGAAGAATTATTTAATTTATTTGCTCGGGGGCCACGAACTTGATCCCTTATATCCTCAGAATTTCTCCATGGATTATCCTTACTAATCCTATAGTGATCGGTGCTGCTTACAACCTTGTTAGCCACCCTAGGTTTTGTCATAGTACGTCTGGTTGTGATAATTTTGACTTGCTCATTCCTACCACCCCTGGAAATATTATCTCTTAAACGGCCATTCCCATAAGAAGCACCTTGCTGGTAGTTCGCTAATGGTTGTGCCTCAGAATCATGACACCACTGACCAGAATGCAAGGGGATCTTATCTCGGTAGTGCCAATGGTGAGACAATGATGGGATTTTATCACCATAGCATTGTCTGACTGATGAGGTTTCAGCACTATAATCCCATATTCTTGAATATGATGATGCTACATTGCCATTACACTTCTTAGAAGATAGTGATGGTATCTCATCGCCATAGTCCATCCGTCTTGGTAGTGATGGGCCTCTACTATCAAAACACCATTGACGTGAAATTGGAGTGATCTCATCCATGTAGTTTGCCCCTTTGGCTGTCTGTTTCAACAAAAAAATTCTCACGATCAAATACTCCCAAATTCAAATAATCTTAATTATTTTCTACTGATGTCAGATAGAGAGATGCATATAGAAGTTACCATTCTATTATAATTAACACAATCAACACATGTACCTCAAGGTGTTCAGAAGATTGACCATTGAAGTTTGAGAAGGCAGTAAATTGATCAGATCTTCTGTACTGTTCGGAATTATCATCTGGGCTAAGATCAACTTTAACTTCATCTTGATACCTTATGTGAGGAACATCAGTAGGATATGAAAGGTAATTTGACCTTGCACTGAGGATGTTGGTTTTGGTTCCCATTTCCCCAACTATATGCCCTGATGCATCTGGACTACTTGGCACTACTTTCAATGCAGAAGATTTTTCCCAAGAACAGCTTGAAGGGGAAAAGTAAGGCTGCTGCCCATGATATACTCTTCCAAGTGTCCTTGCTTCCTTAGAATATGCATGTGATCCAAGGTCAGTAACATAGTTGGACTTTGAAGGTTGTTCTTGATAATCCTGAGAAGGGAGTTGTTTCAAAACAAAACAAAAAGAAGAAGGGGTCACCTGATGAACAAAGCTTTAAGTTTCAATGCAGTGCATGTTATCCATACATTGCATATTAACATTGAAACACAATTGTCTTACCACATTGATCCTGGATGACGATTTTATTTACTATGATATATAGATTACAGCTAGGGGTGAAAACGGGCGGGTACGGTCAGATCACAGCATTTCCATATCCTAACCCATATTTTCCTTCAAATTCGGAGCCGGGTACAGGTAGTGTCGGATAACATATCACTCCTTCCGTATCCTATCCCATATTATTTTCTCCGAATCGGATTCGGGAACGGATATTTATTTGTATCTTTAATTCATAGATATTTAATATAAGAAGACAATTAAAATGCTAAAAGAGATACATCAAGGAACAAATTATACAATATTACATGTGAGCTCATAAAATAGTGATTAACCAATCTTTTATCATGTTTATAGGTGAATTATAATAGATTTTCATAGATGTTTTATAGGACATACGGGCAGATACAACTCTTCTCATATCCTAACCCATATTTTTTTTACGGATTTGGATTCGAACTTAGATAATATCGGATATCCCATTTTTTGTCCCATATTCTTCCTGCAAGCCTTGGGTTGGGCGCGCGGTTGGGAAATACCCGCCCCATTTTCACCCCTAATTACAGCTACTAACAAAGGAAAGATTTTTCACAACTTGCATCACTCACTGTAAATATACATTTGATTCTGAATAGAAGCAGAGCAATTGTAGCCTTTGATCTAAAAATAGTCATGAATAATGGGGCATGCTTCAAATCAAGTGAAACTCTGAAGCGCGGCTAAAAACCCAGCAGCTACTCATAATTAATTAAAGGATATATAATTGCCTGCTTTTCCTCCCTGCCCTTGACCTACTACCTCTGTCTTTTAATAGATGGCGCCGTTGACTTTTGGAATAATGTTTGACCATTCGTCTTATTCAAAAAAATTAGTGTAAACATGCTAAAGTATAAGTCATACTTAAAGTTTCTTTAATGATAAAACATGTCACAACAAAATAAATGACATTTATATAACATTTTTGAATAGGAAGAATGGTCAAACATCATGTCAAAAGTCAACGACGTCATCTATTAAAAAAATAGAGGGAGTACGATTTAACCTGGGTGGGTGGCATGCACACCTGCATGAGCAACCAACTTGGCTACAGTTTGGTCCTTGCTTTTATTGTTTACTTCAACTAAACTAAAATTTTGAAATAATGCAAACAATTTGAAATTCTATATCAATTGCTGAACTGATTGAGTGATTAGTACAGAGTATTAGGGTGCTATTTCTTTACTTAGTTATTCTACAAAACTTCTTTGTTAGGGATGGGAGTGGGTCAATATATGGGTGCCCATTGAGCCACTCTAATTCAAGCAAACTGATCAACTAAAATTGTGTTTTTTTTCTAGTTTATGTTGTCTATTTAGTTGAATTAGTGTGGATCAAATATGTATCCATATATTTACCCTGTGACCCATTCCCGTCCTAGTATTTATGTTTCAGCAAGATATCCCTTCAAATGTTCCCATCAACGATAGTAGAACAGATAGTTTTGTACTATACCAAGCTCAATGAACCCCTGTTTGCATGAGATAGAAAATGGTCAGCCTTTGTGCATTTCATCCCATCTCCTGCAGAATGAGACAGAAAATGGGTGTCGTTTTCAAATTTCATGCCATCCCCTGCAGAATGAGACAGATTTTCACAGAATAAAACAAGGTGTACAAAAAACAGCCTCAACTAGAATAGATTTATTTGGAAACTGCCGGATGCATACATGGCCAGTATGAAGAGATGGAACCTTGCTGAACAACCACGTCATTCTTGGTTGTGTTTCTCGCGGAGCTGGAGGTAACATTTTCTGTTTCTGGTGATGTTGATAACACTAAGGTTGGCCAATTAAAATCTTCCTGCATCTGTCAATCACAATAGAAGTATGTAAATGGAAGAAAGGAACTGATAATAAGATGGTTATTTCTTCCTGCTATTATTATTCAACTATTGCAACTGGCCAACAACTACGACAAAGTATCATCAGAGTCATCAGCAGAAGATAGGTTGCCGTAAGATTATTGCAGAGGGTGATCATATTTCTCTTAGAATTTCACATGGAAGCAGCCGCATGCACATTTTATGCAATCGCTGCTTCTGTAGCTATAGTCCGACATCATCCATCAGTCATCAGGGAAAATAAATAAAAAATCATCAGGCAGAATATATATATATATATATATATATATATATATATATATATATATATATATGTATGTATGTATGTATGTATGTATGTATGTATGTATGTATATATATATATGTATGTATGTATAAATAAATAAATATAAAAGCTAGCCTTTAAAGGGAGATCAATCTTGAATACTCATTTGCCTAGACGGATCAAAATTCAATGCGACATTTCATCAAATATTTATCTACAAAGATGATGTTTCAATAACCAAATAGTATATTATCTAGATTATCTAGATTGTGAAAAATGGTTTGACAAGGTGATTTTCAACAAAATCCATGCATCAGCTATATGTTAGGAGAAGTTCTCCCTTTACTTATTCTCAGCAGAGAACTAGCTGGAGCAAAGTTCCTATATATATTTTCTGTTCAAATGGGTGGTAATGTGGGATTATTACATGGAAAAAGGAAATGTACCATTGGCAGTAAAACCTCACTCAGTCACTCCACCAGGCCACCAGTCAGTGAGGCAGGGAGAGCAGAAAGACGAATGAACAATAAAGGAACAATTTGATAATCATAATACTAGCTATGAATAGTCAGCCATTTCCCACAAAGGACGTGACCCAGGGGCGGATCCAACTTGGGACATGGGGGTTCAGTTGAACCCCAAAAATTTTGGGGGAACAAACAAACTGTTACTTGTATTAAGGTTAAGGCTCTGGAATTAAGAGAAGAGCTTCTTCCAGATCTAGAAGAGAAGCAAATTCCAGACAAAAGTAGTCCCGGTGGGAGAGAGAGATGAATCAGAAAGAGGATGTGGATGCTCACCAGGATCCCCTGCTCTGCTCGCCAGATGGAGATCGGCGCCCTTCCCCTGTTCAGCCGCGAGATGGCGCAACCGCGCAAGAACGGAGGAGACAGACGGGAGATTTTTCTTTTATACGCCAAGGGAAGGGGGAGATACTCGAGTACACCGCCTTTATCTCAATTTTTACACATCCCTTCTTTAAGCTAAGCTAATGCTGACTATAAACCTAAAACTCAATAGGTAAACATAATAATATTTAGTAGTATTTCTAAAATCTACGTGCAAACATGTCACATCAACCCATTAAACATATCAAACTCAACATGCAAACATATAATAATTATACCTACCATTTATTTATTCTAAAACTAAACATTCACATGCTAAATCATTATTCTCGAATCATTTTCACAATATTTCAATTTAAATCATTTCATCATTTCTCCAGTATCTAACATATATCCCGCGGCAAAGCGTGGGGCATCATCTAGTCTACTATATCTATGCTTACTACTTTAAATGATGTTAATGATGGTGTCCAAGTTTGTCTTTAATGTCACAAGCTGATATATAGAGTTACAAGATCCTTACACGTGAATACTTTTGTTTTATACGTGACATTGTATGCCTAATCAATTAATTATGTTATAACCTTGTAATTTTTGCTTTTATGTTTATCTCTTATAATATCTGTTGCAACATATAGACCTTTAACTAGTTCTTCATAATCACTGGTGACCCACATGTCAATAGTACTTATAGAAAAAAAAGACAAACTCGATAGAGAATTGTGTTGACAACAAACACCTTAGCCCACCGGCAACCACTAGTTGTCGCTCCACGCATCGTTGCCACCCCTCTTTCTCCATGTGCCAACATTGTTCCTCCTCTCTGCCTTTGCATGCGCAACCGCACCCTCTAGCCACTGGCATGTCTCTTTTCCTTCCTCGTCGGCATGCATGCTATTGTCATGGTCATCATTGAGGCCGGGGGTGTCGGACTTACAGGGACTCAGGGAGGCAGGAGCCGACCCGACGGAGAGCGGAGATGCTAGATCCGAGCTCTTCCTTGCTAGATCTGACGGTTCTCCAATTGTCGGAGGGAAGCAGAAAAGGGGGGAGAGAGAGACTTAGTGTGCGAAGCGGTGACAGAGTCACTGGACTTGGAGGTAGAGCGATGGTAGAGTCATCAAACTTGGAGATGGATAGTGTCGACAGAGTAGATCGCGACTACGATATTTGTAGAGTTTGAGAATCGTTGAAACCAAGATATACGCGAAATTGAGATAAAAGAGACGAGAGATGAAGATTTTTATATAGGTTTGGACCCCTTAACTGACAAGTAATAGCCATACTCCTATTGACGGAAGCCGATGTTGCTCTTATATATCAAATCATACGAGTATAATATTTGAAAGAACCTAATCTAGTCATCATCGATTTGGCGGCATGGATCTCCAACACGTAGTCGACGACAGGGTAGTCTTCTTCGTCAAATATGAACTCGGCGAGATTGGGGGTAGCGCTAAATCCCTCATGTCGGCCTCTGTGGCTCCAGATTAAGTCTATCTAGGCTTGTTCCTCATGTTAGTGTGTCTTGGCTTATATTGGCATGTTTCCTTTCTCCTCCTAGGGGTCTTGTATTTATACCTATAGATGTCCCATTGTTCAAGTAAAACTAGAGAGATAAATATGGATACGATCCGAGTAGTCCTTATAGTTTTCAACTTGAACTTTGTTTCTCCTTCCTTATCCGGAACACCTTCTGTATATGAAGCATGATTCCATATAAGAATTGGTATATAGTGGGTCTCACCGAGCTTAACCCAGGATCATTGGGTATGTCTTATCATAACACTAACAGATAGAATGGGACGATCCAGGTTAAAACAAAATTGTAAAGTTAGCTGTTGTTAAAGAAAAAAATGATTAAAGGATGATATAATAAAAAACTTTTAAGAATACATAGTACAAACTGTAATTTATTTTTTTCTCACTGTAATGTACTTTTTTTTCTCTAGCATAATTAAAGATAAGTTGTCCATTAGCCTATAGTCTCGTGCTATACTAAGCCCACTATAGTTTTATTGTTTCTGTATAGTATAATTGTTCGGTCTACTTAACTATTACTAATAATCTCATGATATGTTGACGCATGATAATATGGACTTATGCTAATACAGGCTGATTAATTATGATTAGATAGATCTGGCTAAAAAATAAAAATAATAACATCAATTTTGTTTAATAGTAAAGCATTCAATAGTGGTCTTTTTTCTCACTGCATGATATACACGATGACTATCTTTTATCAGTATGTATATAACTATATTGGTATTTCCCCTAATTCTTTCATATTGTTTTTTATTTTTTACATATATGTTAATTTGGACTAATATTTTTTTCATAATTAAATAGATAATAAATTATTTTTCCATATTTCTCCTACATAAAATGAGTATAGTGCATTGTATTATAAGTGTATGTAATTTAATGCATAAGATATGGACTTATATAGTATAAGATTTGACTTTTTCTAAAAATGTCGTACCATAGTAGTACTATAGGTAGTTAAGTGAACTACCATAAAAAATAATCTAGCCAAACCGTTTCTTTATTTTATTCAAAACAAGACATTTATCTAAACATGTCAGAAGAACTTCGAGAGAAGGTAAGAAAAAATGGGAGGTTAGTCACTAGCCCACACACACGAGGGAAAAAATTGCTCACATCTATGGTATGATATATTCTCATTAATCGATAATATACTAATATTATTAAATTTGTTCTTCGCTGTAATATGGTGTGAAACTAAAACTTTAGCTCTATATTCTTCCGTTGTTTTATCTTCTTATTGTTTTCTCGTTCTTCTTTATTTTCAATAATAATATTGCTAGAGCCAACACTATTACTTGCACATGAATACTATCAGTTAGCTCATGTGTGTGCTTCGTAATATATATTATCTATGTTTTCGCATGAGTAAATAGTTATTATTATCTTTGTTAATGATATTATATTTATATAAGGTACTTGACTAGTTTTCTAAGAACTGAAAAGATATTTTTTGCTAAACATAATCTCTAGAATGCTATAAAGATTAATAATATTGAACGCTATATAGTCATATAAATATATATAAATTTTATGGATAAATTGAGATCAACAATTGTTGTGAATCCAATGATTATAGTGCACATTGTTGAAGTGAAGTTACATGCTCATGCATTACAATGGGATCTAAACATAAAAATATGATTTAGTTTATTTCTAGTCGGATTTTTATGATGTGTTGGGTTTTTTATATCTTTTTAGAGAGATTTTTTAGGGTACAGTTTATCTAGGAGAGAGGAATCCGTTTTTTAAGGGAGAAGAGTAATTAATGCGTAGTCGGATTTTTTTATATTTTTTAAAGTTTTTAAGGGGAAGAGAATTTTTTTCGAAAGGTGTAAGGATTGTGCTTTTAAAATCATTAAGATAAATACATATATTTTATGTTATCTTATAAAGGTTAAATCTAACGATAATAGTGTGAATAATGATATTTTCTTTAATTTATAAACAATAAATGATTGATTACATATAAATTTTAATATATGCATATATATAATATAAATAACAATAAGATATGTAGCTGAGTTTTTTTATATATAAAAATAATACAATAACTAGAAATATGTTCAATGAACATATTATATTTTTATAATATTGTATAATAATGAGGTAATTTATTGTTTTATAAATAAATTAGTTTATCGATCTTGCCATCGATTATTAGACAGAAAGAAACAAAGGCCCCGTTCGTTTCCTCTAAAATTAGAGGATAAAATTTTGGATATTCGTGACACGCTTTTCAAACTGCTAAACGACACGTTTCGTGCAAAAATTTTTTATATGAAAGTTGTTCTAAAATATCAGATAAATCCAATTTTCAAGTTTGTAATAATTAAAACTCAATTAATCACATGTTAATGTTATCTCGTTTTATGTGAAACACTTTATCTTTATCTTTATCTTCAACTTCAGAAGATTTAAACACCACCAAAGAAAGAAAGAAAGAAAGAAGGGAGAAGAAGAGGGAATCGAAATGCAGAAAGGAAGGATGAGTTCACCGTGCGCGTGCGGCGAATCTGATGAGGATGAGGAGGAGCTTCCGGCGCAGGAAGGATGGAGGACGCAACGTGAACAAGACGAGAGCAATTGGAGGAGGTAAATCTCTCTCTCTCTCTCTTTCTCTCTCCTCTCCTCTCCTATCTCTCTCCTACTACTCCGATCCTCCTTTGCATTGGGGTTGCAACTGCACAGATAACATTAGATCGAATCTAGGCCATCCGATGGAGAAAACAACGGCTCAGATATTGCATTTAATGCCACCAATCTGCCTCCCAACTCATTGCAATCCTCAGTGCACTAGTACAGCCCTACAGCTTGTGCCTTCGCCGTTGGATCTTGTATACTGACGGCTCAGATCAAGCTTGTGAGGTAAGTCTGATTTTTTTAAAATTTCCGTTTCAACTCTCATATCCTTATCCTCTTCTAGGTTTCATTTCGATCTCTTTCCAGTAACAGTCCATTTTTTTAATCAAAATTTTGCTCGTATGTAAAAAGAAGTTTTTTAATAAACGCATTACAAACTTAGACGCTTGCACACGCACACTCATCCTACCCCTACAAATATCTTTGAAAGATTAAGCCGACATAAGTGAAGATTGATGAAGTCATCATGTGAGCCTCGATGTTGATGTGTACGTTATTTATCACAAAAAAAAATAATTAGCTGTAAATGCGAGCGCACATGTTTTAGAGTTTAAAACTAGTGGGCTAATTTTATCATAAAAAACCTAACCAGTTAAGCTACGGTCACTTTACTTGAGAAGAAATTTTTTTATTTGCGGCATGTGTAAAATTTAGTCTTTTTACTATCTAACGATCATAGGCAATTTTTAACAATCATGGCGATTTTTAACTTATAAGTATTGCATAGCTGAGGTGGCAACATGTTTTCTATGTGACGGACTTTGGCTGTGTGCTACTGACCTACTGTACTCCTCTTGTTAACCCGATTGTTCAGAACTCTTAATATGATCACCGAGAAAAAGAAATTTGATGCTTGTATATGGATGCTTTTACCAACATGTTATGATCTAGCTGAAATTGGAGTTCTTGTCAGATATTCTAGGAGCAGATTATGGTGTTCTTGAAATACACGAATCTGTCGGATTTTTAACTGCATGAAACCAGTTTCCTCCTTTTAAAAGCTAATGAGGTAAACACTTAATAATATCAACTGATAGATTATCAATCCTGCAGGTGCTGAAGCTAGCCCTCAAGCCTCAAAGGAAACAAGTGCTGAATTTGTTATACTTCTTGAGCTAATTATCAGTGCCAGTTGGCCATCACTGATAATTAGCTACAGGGAAGATCGACCTGTAGCTTTCATTTGGCAAAACATTTTTTCTTCCACCCTGTAACTCTTCTATCCCATGTACTCTCTTTGTACCTTGCAAAGTTTGAGCAATCCAATATTCAGGTGGGGAATCTCTCCCCTCCGGTGACTTGTTAAAAATAATAATTCTGAATCCAAAACTCATCAACATGAATTTACATACATCATGCAGAGGCAGAGCTAGCAATGACAGGTAGAGTACATCAATGCAGTTATATATATTCAGTTAATATGATGCCCAATTCAGAGCTAGGAGCCATCAGTGCCGCTTGGCTCTTAGCAGCACACTCACATGCATACAAGGAACCTGAATCTGTAGCTGGCTGATGATCCCATCCGGGCCAAGCAGCCGCATCCCTATCCAGACCATATGGCCACAACGCCTCACAACACATGGACCATGCATCAAAATCTGGTACAGAAATAATAATACTGATGCATCCATGGCTGTTAAGTTTTTTTTGTGGCTCCAAATCCTTCAAGTCGCTTTCGTTCTTTCTTTCCCTGTTCTGTCTTTCTTCCTAAGGCTTAACTATTTGGGCTCCATCTTCTTCTTGCCACTCTGAATTCAGCTTCAGGAGCATAGTCTGCATAGATAGCAATATAGCATCATGGAGCTTTCTCCGATCACCTTCAGAGCAACTGGTGCAGCAGCAGCATTCACTGCACCCAAGATCAAGAGGAGGATGAGGATGGCACCAACCATGGCATCCAAACCTGGAGCCAAAGTGAAGGTCTTACTGAAGATCAGTACTAGCTTCTAATTACATTTGCTCCTAATTTTTCTTCAATTTTTGGGGATCAGCTGGCTCTACATGTTCTCTGAACCTGAATGTGCTGTGTTGTGCACTGCAGGTCTCTGCCGGTTGCAAGACATGCAGAGGAAAGGGGGCAGTAGAATGCCCAGGTTGCAAGGTAGTATATATGTATATATGATCTCTGCAAATTAAAGCAAACGAGGTGTGAGCTAGGTATGTATGTCTTGATTCGATGACTGAAATGATCAACTGATGCAGGGCACTGGAAGGAACAAGAAGAACGGCAACATTTTCGAGAGATGGAAGTAGGTTTATTTTATACACCACTCATGACTCATGCTGCTGCTATATGTTAACTCTTACATTTCTTATGTCTTTATATCAACCAGCAAATGAAGTAGTATTAACCAACCATGTAGTATTTATGTTGTATGATTATTATGTGTTCAGGTGCTTCGATTGCCAAGGGTTTGGGCTCAAGAGCTGTCCTAGCTGTGGCAAGGGAGGGCTCACACCGGAGCAGAGAGGTGAAAGATAGAACAAATTAATTGACAAGAACAATACCGACACCCTGCACTTGCATGCCAGTATCATTATGGTTAAGCTTGCCGTGATGTAATTATCTAGTGGTAATTTCTTAGCTATAGATTAGATGGAGTACAAGATACTTTGTGAACTGTTGCAAGAAAAAAAGAACTTGTGTATTTGCACCCTGCTTGAGATCCAAACTCATCCAGATAAATATATGTCAGGTCGAGCTGTGTACTTAAAATCTGAATACAGTGCATACCTTGGAGTAAATCAAATATCTGGTATAGGGTAAAAACACATGTCTTCTTTGAGTCTTATGTCCAAATTTTTTTTTTTAAGATAATGGGCAACGCCCGACCTCTGCATCCTAAGGTGGATGCACATGGCCTAAGTCTTTCGTCCAAAAATACATACGAAATCCATGTGTCTGAAAAGAACTCACATTAGACATTTGTGCAGGGATTAACAGATTGCCTAAAATAATATTGTCCTCCTCCAGTTATTCGAGTGTGCAGATAATCGCATAATATATGATGACACCATTTACTCTTAGGTATATGTTTGACCATTCATCTTATAAAAAAATACTCCATATATATATTATTTATTTTTATTATGATTTATTTTACCATTAAAGATATTTTAAGCATGACTTCGTCATATTTGTACTAGATTTTTTAATAAGCCAAAAGATCAAATGTATGTTCAAAAGTTAACAATGCTATATATTTAAAACCGGATGGAATACCACCTCATTTTATTCATGAGAGTGAATTATTTATTTTGGAATGGCATAACGATTATCATTAGATAATGATAATGCCATCTATTCAAAGAAGACATTTTACACGGTCTAAATTCTGGAAAAGGAGGGGACAATATACAGTTGAAGAAATCAGGTTCAATAAGTGTGAACTTCTTTTAGGACTGGAAAAAACGTGTACAATACATACAAAAAGTAAATATGAAGAGCGATAATAGACGCCACAGGTGATCTTGCCTTGACTTTTTGACTGACAGATGACAAATGCATTTAGCAAAGTGCCCAAAAGAAACATAAGAAAAGGAGAGATGCCTGAATCGTTTTTTGTGGTAGTGGTAAGATTGATTGAATTCAATTGATTCACCCACCTTTTCAACCGCTACTACTCCTAGTATACCACTGTATGTCTGTATGAGATGATGATGACTGACGACGAGATAGGATGGAGATCAATTGGAAACCAACCAACCAACGCATATCTGACATCTCAATGAGAAAAAAAAATAAGTGGAGAAAAAGGGAAAAAACAGAGGATAAGATAAGTCCAACTCAAATCCAAAGCAAAACGACGGGACGTCTTCAACATTTTCCCCCGCTAATCTTAACTCCAAGTTCGACAACCTTGAAGTAGATTAAATTGTAGTATACCTTCTATTTCATTTAAAGTTAGTTTAAAAATAAACTAACTAATGTCAAACATTTCAGAACGGAGGGAGGAGCGTCTTGTACAGAACATGCACTCTTTTCCAAAATACACACGTGTACGAAATACATGTGCCTGAAAAAAAGTCGAATTAAATGTTTGCGATGGGATTAACAATGTGATTGAGGCCGAGTTTGAAAGTTGATGTTGAGAGTTAATTTTTTCAGCACGTAAAACGGAACGATTTTGACAGAGCGTGGAACTCCTCACCAGGAGACCGTGCAGGTCACTCTTTGCCGGTTCGGCCGGGGGCGCAAGGTGAGATTCTTAGCCCCTGATCTAAGGGATTTCAGCGAGAGAGAACGCGTGGACACAGGCGATTTAGACAAAGTTCGGGCCGCTAAGAAGCGTAACACCCTACTTCTGTGTTTTGGTGGATCTAGGAGTGTGAAAGAATTCAGAGAGTTCAGCCTCTCGAGCCGGTCAGTCGGAGTCTAATCCCCCCTCCTCTTTCTTTTTTTTTTCTCTCTTCTTTCCTAGGCCTGGGCCTCCTTTTATATGGCAAGGGGCTACCACACAGGCCACGAGTTGCCTAAGAAAGAAAACATTCTTTTACAATTAGGGCTATCCTACTGCCGGAAGCAGCCTCTGACAGACGCCGCAGCACGTCTCTGCTCAGCCAGCCGGCCCAATCCGGGGAACGCCCGTTTCAACCCTCATTAAATGGCGAGCGACTTTTTCGTCTCGCCTGCGCCGGAATCTGGAATGCATCTGACCGCGACTGACATACCAACTCCGGGAGTTGGCACGCCAGCTCTGGCTGAGAGACAAGAGACAGAGGGCTCTCATCATTCTGACGGGACGGGGCGAGGCGTGCCGCAGGCCGCCTGGCGCCACCTAACCCGCGATCTGACCGGTCTGTGATCGGTCACTCGCTGTGACCGGTCACGGACTGGATAGGCATGCGTCACGCCGCATTAAATGCGGCGCAGTGCGCTCGTCTGAACCGCCATAAATGCGGTTAGGTGAGTTCTGCCACGCTCACCTAACCTGCACGCGTGGCACCAAAACCACAGGGGGTCAGGGCGCCCCAGCCCTCGGGGCAGATTCGGGAGCGGCCCGACCCCGGGGGGAGACCGGGAGGGCAGCCGCCACGTCACCCTCGGGCCCGACCACTCCGGGGGAACGAGCCACGTGGATCACTGTGGCCGCCCTTCCCTTTGGACCCGACACCCCCGGTCCCATGTCACCGACAGTAGCCCCCGGCTTTACGCCCGGGTGGCCCCACACCCGGGGGGGCACCCAGGCTTGACGCCATCCTTCGGGCCTGATGACAAGTGGGACTGGCCCCACAGGCGGGCAGGACTCCTACGGTCGCGAGCCGCGCTTATCGGCGTGGAATGCCGACCGACATTAATGAGTGGTCTCTTTGTAACCGCAACATTACTCGAGGCAGCGCGCGGATTGGGACACGTCGGTCCGTTTTGCCTGGGGATGTGATGATGGCATTTTTTGCGGTAACCGAGCGCGATTAATGCGCACACGATCTGCCCCTCCTCAACCGCCACGGCCGCACGACTGCCGCGTGCGCCGCAAGCGGGCCAGTGGGGTTAGTGGAGGCATGGGCGCGAGAAACGAGGGGGCAAGGTAGTGGGCGCGGGAAACGAGGAGCCGGGCGCAGCATAGGCAAGGGTATAAAAGGCGCCGAGGAAGGGATTCGCTTCCTTCCTCTCGCCACTTTTTCCTTGCCTTTGCCATCCGTGCTCTAGCTCTTCGTTTCTCTCGCCCTACTCTCGCTACGCGCTCCCGCTCTCACGCTCCTCCTCCGCCGGCGCCATGGCGCGGGGCTTCGCACCGCTTGACGGCAGCGTGCTGCCGCCTTCTCGCATCACCAGCGAGAGGCAGGCCGGGCTGCCGCGCCGGTTCATGCCGGAATCTGCCACAGGCCGGGAGGTGGTCACGCTGGGCGAGGGACGCCCGGCGCCGCACTACCCGGGGCGGTCCGTTTTCTTTCTCTCCTTCGCCATGGCGGGCCTAATCCCGCCGTTCTCGACATTTTTTATGGATGTTCTGGAGTTCTACGATCTCCAGATGACGCACCTCACCCCCAACACGGTGATGACGCTGGCCATCTTCGCACACCTGTGCGAGATGTTCATCGGGGTGCGTCTATCCCTTCGGCTATTTCGGTGGTTCTTCACCGTGCAGCCGGTATCGCCGCCGACGGTGGTCGGTGGCTGCTACTTCCAGCCGCGGGGGCAGCTGCTGAACCGCTACATCCCGTGCGTCCTTCGCAAGAAGTGGGACGACTGGAAGAGCGATTGGTTTTACACCCCCCTCGCCGATGAAGCGTGCCTCCAACTCCCGAGCCAGCCCCCAGCGCAGGCGCCTAGCTGGCGGGCGACGGTGGATCTGGGGGACGGCTACGACACCGTCTTGGACCGCCTGGCGGGCCTGCGAACCCAGGGGCTCACGGGGGCCATGGTGTTCGGCGACTACCTCCGCCGCCGGATCGCGCCGCTCCAACGACGCGCCCGGGGCGCCTGGGAGTTCACCGGGACCGAGGACCTCCTGAGGACCCACCAGGGGCGCAAGTGGGACTGGGACCCCGAGGACTTCAGGATTGTGGTCCAACGGGTGCTAAACCTTAGCTCCATGGAACCATCCCTCATCCCTCAAGGGATCCTCCCCCTCTGCTGCGACCCGGAGCGCGCCAACATCCTGGCCATCATGCAGGTGGTCGGGGCCCCACGAGGCCATGATGGCGCGGGCGGCAACTGCAGAAGGGATCAATCTACCCCGGAGGGGGCCATGCTTCTGGGCCCGGGGGGCAGCCGCCCTGCCGACGCCAAGGGGAAGAGGAAGCAGGAGGCGACCCCTCCTCCATCTCCTCCCCGAGGGGGCGGGGCGGTGTGCGTCAGCAGCAGGCGCCCGGAGGGCGCCGCACCGATGCCCCTGCCCGAGGGGGAGCGGAAGAAGAAGCGGCTTCGCAAGATGGGGGAGACCGAGCCGTGCAGGGAGAGCCTCATCATGCCCCCGAAGTGGTCGTTCAGCCGGCCACCCCGCAGGTTCGATCTCCCGCCCGTAGCGGCCACATTCTTACTCCCAAACTCCCAAGGCAAGTCTTTACTTACCTCTTTTTTGCTTCTTGTTTTTCTTCTGCCTCAGCGAGATCCCGTCCCGCCCCACGCGCCACCCCAAGACTGGCCGGCCCGAGGCCGGGGAGACAGCGACCGCGGAGGCCCGAAGGCGGGAGGTCGATCCGCAGGAGGCTGCAGGCCGTCTCCGGGAAGCCCAAGAGGCTGCCCAGGAGGCTGCCCGGGAGGCGGCCCGGGTCCGCTAGGCCAAGGAGGCTGCTCGGGAGGAGGCCAGGGTCCACCGGGCCAAGGAGGCTGCCCGGGAGGCAGAGGCGGCGCGCGCGCACGAGGCGCGGGCGGCCGAGGCTGCCGCCCAGGTCCCCGACCCGACCGCGCCCGAGGCGGAGGCCACCCCCGAGGCCGCCCGCGACGATGCCGAGGGGGCGCACCCGGGGCCCGACGCCCCGGGTGGCGCTCCGGACGAGCCGGCTTTGGGAGAGGCCCCCGAGGCCAGAGCGCCGATCGGCGAGCCGAGCCACGCTACACCACTACCAAGGTGGCCCTCCCCTCTTCCTTCCGCCACCCCGCGGAGCGCGGAGCCCCTCCTGCAGGCCCTGGCCACAGCAAACAGCACGGTGCTGGACGGGCTAAGCGCCCAGATGGAGGTCCTGCAGGCGGAGTGGGCGGAGATCGACGCGCGGCGCTCCGTGGAGGCCATGGTGGAGGCGGGCCGTAAGGCGCACCACCTGCACACCTCGCAGCTCGAGGCTCGTCGCAGGAGCCTAGCGGAGATCGCCAGGGAGGTGGAGGAGGAGCGGGAGGCTGCCCTCATCGCCACCGCCGTGCTCGACGGGGCGCGGGACGACCTCCGCCTCCAATACGGGAGCCGGGTGGCGGAGCTGGAGGAGAAGCTCGACGCCGCCCGGGGAGTTCTCGACGCCGCCGCTGCCCGGGAGCAGCGGGTGGCGGAGATCGAGGCGGCGACCTGCCAGCGCGAGGAGGCCCTTGAGGCCCGCACCATGGCGCTGGAGGAGCGGCTCACCTCGTTCGGGGGGCGGGCCTCGCGCTTGCTCGCGCAGGAGGCCGCCGTGCGCCGGCGGGCCGAAGCCATCGACCTCCGTGCCCGGGAGCTGGAGGCGCTGGAGAAGCGCGCCCACGCCCTGGACGCGAAGGAGGCGGCGCTGGCGGACCGCGAGGCCGCCGCCGCCACACGGGAAGCGACGCTGGCGGCACACGAGGCCGCCTCCGCCGAGCATGAATCCGCACTCTGCCTCTGTGAAGACGCGCTCGCCGAGCGGGGGCGAGCCCTCGAGGAGGCCGAGGCCGCAGCGCAGCGGCTGGCGGACAGCCTGTTCCTCCGCGAGGTGGCGCGGGAGGAGCAGGCGCGCCGCAATCTGGAGAGCGCCTGCGCCGAGAGGGACGCGCTGAACCAGCGGGCCTCTGAGCTCGAGGCGCGGGCGAAGGAGCTGGGCGCGCAAGCGCGCAGCGACGGGGCGGCCGCGGCCACGGCGATCTAGTCGTCCGCCTCGCAGCCGCCGAGCACACCATCGCCGAGCTGCAGGGCGCCCTGGACTTGTCCGCTGGGGAGGTTGAGGCCCTCCGGCTGGCGAACGAGGTGGGGCCCGGCATGCTTCGGGATGCCGTCTCCTGCCTCGACCGCGCCGGGCGGTAGGCGGGCATCCGGGGCGGGCGGTACGCGAAGTACGCCGCCAACCAGGGGGGCCTCGCCCAGCGCCTCTCGGAGATGGCCGGGGCCCTTGAGAGGCTCCCTGAGGAGCTCAAGGAGACGATCAAGTCTTCCTCGAGGGACCTGGCCCGGGGGGCGGTGGTGCTCTTGCTGGCGAGCTACCTAGCCCGGGACCCCGACTTCTCCACGTGGACGGCGCTAGAAGAGTTCCCTCCCGGGACCGAGGACGGCGCGCACGCGCAAGTCCGGGACGCCACCGACCACATCGTCCACGGCTTCGAGGGGACGACCCCTCTGCTCGTTTTCGCCCTCGACTCCGACGAGGAGGAGGGCGGTGACGATGGCGCGGACGACAGCGACGGCGAGGCCAGCGACCCGGGCGCATCGGAGTGAGCCCCCGGGCCCCCGCGCACCTTAATAATAATTTTTTCATCTTCTGAAGCCTTCGAGCCCATGCTTGTACAAACTGGTTTTACCTGCAATCAAATAGGATTTTAATTTCTAAGTCAGTTACATTTGCTATATGCATGAGATAAGGATGGTCTGTGTCGTGATCCTTCTGTGTCTTGGCTTGAGCGAGGGCTCGTGCCTGGGCCCCAGCCTTAAGTGGCGCGGGTCGGAGCTAGTGCCTGGGGAGATCCGCATGTCGAGACTGGCCAGGCCGGGAGCGCGGTGACCGAGGGTTAGGGGGACCCGATTGTGGGCCATTGCCGATTCCCCCCCGGAGTTCACCGCGCCCCGGGGCACGGCTCGGTTCTGGGCCCCGTTTGGCGATTTTAGACGACCCGGGCCACCGAGGGCAAGGTCAAGCACGAGCAGACTGATTCAAGCCAAGACTTTTCAAAAGGAAACGATAACACAGACACGGTCCTTAGAAAATCGAAAATGCTTGTTATTGAAATGCTAGGAAATGAATTAAACAAGTATGCGCATGTGGCAGCCCCCGGCCAACCCTGCGTGCCCGAGGGGGGCGCGGGGTTGGCCCGAGCTCGAGGTACGACACCCGACCACCTTATGGGTAGAAGTGGCGAAGATGCTCGATGTTCCACGGGTTAGGCAGCTCTGTGCCGTTGCCCGTGGCCAATCGAACCGAGCCCGGCCGGGGGACACCGATCACTCGATACGGACCCTCCCACATTGGTGAGAGTTTGCTCAGTCCAGCACGCGTTTGGACGCGGCGTAGGACGAGATCATCGACGCAGAGTGATCGGGCCCGGACGTGGCGCTGATGGTAGCGCCGCAGGCTCTGTTGGTAGCGCGCGGCTCGGAGGGCCGCGCGCCGCCTTCGCTCTTCCAGGTAGTCGAGGTCGTCTCGGCGAAGCTGATCTTGATCAGCCTCGCAATACATGGTGGCCCGAGGGGACCTCAGGGTGAGCTCGGATGGGAGGACCGCTTCCGCGCCGTAGACGAGGAAGAAAGGCGTTTCCCCGATCGCTCGGCTTGGAGTGGTTCGGTTCACCCAGAGCACCACTGGCAGCTCCTCGATCCATGAGTCGCCATGCTTCTTGAGGATGTTGAAGGTCTTGGTCTTGAGGCCCTTGAGGATTTCCGCATTGGCGCACTCCACTTGGCCGTTGCTTCTAGGGTGGGCGGGTGAGGCGAAGCAGAGCTTGATGCCCATGTCTTCGCAGTAGTCGCCGAAGAGTTCACTAGTGAACTGGGTGCCATTGTCCGTAATGATACGGTTAGGTACCCCGAACCGAGCAGTGATGCCCCTGATGAACTTTAGCGCCGAGAGCTTGTCGAACTTGATGACCGGATAAGCCTCGGGCCACTTAGTGAACTTGTCGATTGCGACATACAGATACTTGAACCCGCCCGGGGCCCTCCTGAAGGGACCCAGGATGTCCAGCCCCCAGACAGCAAACGGCCATGAAAGAGGTATAGTCTGTAGGGCCTGAGCCGGCTGATGCGTTTGCTTGGCGTGAAACTGGCACGCCCTGCATCGTAGGACCAGGTCGACTGCATCGTGGAGCGCCGTCGGCCAATAGAAACCCTGGCGAAAGGCCTTGCCAACCAAGGTGCGCGAGGCGGAGTGGGCCCCGCACTCACCTTCATGGACATCAGCAAGAAGCTCGACGCCTTGTTCTCGAGGAATGCACTTCAGGAGGACTCCGTTAGCCCCGCGCCGGAGATGCAATGGACGCGTTCACTCCCTTCGCGGTCCTTGGGTAGAGTCTTATCTGTGAGGAACGCCTGGATCTCAGCCATCCAAGCGATCAATCTTGGGGGGCCGAGGTCGGCCCCTGTAACGCCCGCGTTTTTCTAAAAACCGCAGTTTAACGTCGCTCTGTCTTTCCGTTGAAAATCCCCAAAAATTTCAAAATTAGTTTTAATTTTGTTTTTGTTTATTTCCCAAGTTAGTTTTAATTTTGTTTTTATTTATTTTCCCCGGTCGTATCAAATCATTTTTTTCCTTCCGTCCAAATATTCCAAAATATTTTGGACCTCTACCGCCCGGTGTTTATCAGTCCTTTTTCACCCGGAGATTCTCTACACTTCCATTAAGCCAGGAAAAATCACTCAGGCTCATTCAACACTCGTGCATGCATGCTCTGTCTCTGTCCCTATTTTCCCTAAACCCCTTGCAAACCGACGGTTAGGCACCGTCCTGCCAGTACACAGTGAAGGATTGGCACCGTCTCCGTCTTCTCCGCCGAAGTTAGGCACCGCTCCGCGCCGCTCGCCGAGCAAGCCAGGCAATGACAACAGCTGGAGTCTGTAGACGGAGAAGCAAACACAGAGACATTAATGGACGTTCTCGTCGTCAAGTTTCTACTCCCGAATCACTCCGGCAGTATAAATACCCGAGCAGACTTACCGTGGAGTTCCTCAGCCGATTCACCACTCCATTTTCACCGCTCCGGAGCCGAGTTGTCGAGGCCGCGGAGTACACTGCGTCGAGGTAGCTTCCCTGTTTTTTCAAAAACCGGCCTCCTCCCCTCTTCCCCTGCACGACCAAACTCCCCTTTCCTCCTCTGTCCCCAACTCCTCCCTCTCCCTTCCCTACTCATCCTTCCTCCCGAGCCGTCGCCGGCCCTGCACCCCAGCAGCCACCTTCGGCCTGCGCCTCCCGAGCCGCCCCCTCCCCCCCTCCCTGCCGCCGCCGCGCCGCGCCCAGCCCGGCCAGCGCGCCGCGCCCCTGGCCGAGCCTGCCGCCGCCGCGCTCCCTCCCTGCCGCAGCCGCGTCGCGCCCCCGGCCGAGCCGCCTGCGCTGCCGCCGCGCCGCGCCCCCGGCCAAGCCTTCCCTCCCCACCGCCGCCGCGCCACGCCCGGCTCGGCCAGCGCGCCGCCCCACCACGCGCAGCCGCCACTCCCCATCGCGCCTCCTCTCTCACGGGACAGACAAAGAAGAAAGAGAGTAGAGAAAAGAAAGAAGGAGAGAGAGAAAGAGATAAGAAGGAGAAGAAAAGAAGAAAAAAAAAGAAAAGAAAAAGAAAGAAAAGGAGTGGGACCCACGAGCCCACATCTCTCCCTCTCTCCCTTGACCCCTTTGACCTGACAGCCGGGCCCCACTCGGAATATTCCCTGGAATATTCCTCTCTATTCTTTTAACCCTCCAAAAAGCTCCAAAAACTTCAAAATTCCATATCTTTCCATCCCGAACTCCGTTTGACTCCGTTCAAATTCCAAAATCTTTCTAAAATTCCTCTCTATTTATTAACGCTGTCCTTTTCGTGTTTTGTTTTGGTTTAGCAGTGGTTTTATGTATTGTTTGTTTTCTCGTGTTTAGAACCCGAGTCGGACGGAGGATTCGCACAGGAGTTCGACGCTCCGCCCGTTGTCGCGGAACAAGGCAAGCCCCCTTGACCATTTATTACGCTGTTGGCGCAGAATTTCGACCCGTCCAGCAACCAAACGGGTTCCGCGTTACCACGGCGGCCTGGGAGATCTGCTTAACTCCAGTGCAGGTCCAAATGGCTTGCCTAGTCGTAAGTAGAGCGTGCCAGTTGATTTGATCTGCAATCAACAAGAAACAAGTAAACCAAGTCAGAAAACAACGGCCGATCGGTCGGTAGACCGATGACACATTGTCATAGCCCAGCCGATAGGGCAAAGCTATATCGGCTCACTTAGAAAATAAGTAAGACATGAATCTAATCTTATCGGCTTTCATTGATAAATAGACCTCAACTAATAATATTGGCCGATAAGGATGACAAAGGTAACTACACCAGCTAGTACTCTAGTGCAACCTTATACGAGCCAATCGGCCAGTATAAACACATCAACCATAAAGAGATCTTAAGATTACTTCATGATCAATACATTTATACTTATCGATCTGCACGTATAAGTGGCAAACATATGCAAGAAACATAAAGCAATCACATATGTTAGGTAAGACCGGCTAAAACCCCGGTACTATCCTTAATTACAACCGAAAACAGGCTTTGTGTTAGATCTCAAAACAGGACTAAGGTCGATGGCAACTCAAAGTGTGGATTGAGATTTAATACAAAGAAAATCAAGTCGTCGATTGCTTTTGGGGATGACAGCTGCATTGAATAATCTAGCCAAGCATAAGAATTAAACCATCGTCGGCAATAAACCCTAAAGCGAGTAAACCGCTGGCAAGGCTTAATTAAGATACCTGTCAAAACTATTCAAGACATGATAATCGACAATCACATCATCGAGGCTTAATGTGTCTAAAGCGACATGCTAGCCCTGACGATGCAGATCGTCGGGGACGAGTTCTTACCTCTGCTCCGAGGAAGCAAGAACTCGTCGAAGAAGACCTCTTGCGAGGGTTGGCGATGCGCCGAAAGTAGATTGATTTTGTTGTGTGATTGATTGAGAGAGAGAGCTTACATGTACAAACTATCGGGATATTTATACCCGAGATTACAACAGACCCCTTGTCGGGTACGATCTTATCTACAACTAACAAACAAGTCTTTGCGGCAGATTCTAGCCACAGATTAGGTCTAAACTACCTAATTTACAAGATACAATTGCCTAAAACCGAGCTTTATCTCTATTTGGCAACTTCCTTGAAGCTTACTTCGAGCCCAGACCAAGCCCACGTTGACACTGTCAACTCACAACCCGCATCGGCCCATGACCAAACCAAATCCGTATCGGCCGATATGCCCTTTATAGCAACACTTCCCAAGTCCGATACGGTTACCGGGTCCGATACCAAGCCTGGTCCGACTCCAACTCAATCATTCCTCTCTGCTTCGGTTTCCTCTTTTCTTTCCGAGTCGATTACCAAAATCCGTCGTTAACATACGCCTATATTTTTAAATTAAGTATTTTGTTTGCCAAATTGCATGCTTTAGGTTACACTGTTTTTGGCCACGATTCAAGTATGGTTCGTCGGACCTTCCCAGTAGTCACACCATTATTATATAGGAATTGATGACCCCATTCCTTTGTAACTCCACTACATATTTTGCGTTGGTATTTAAAATGCCAGAGTAGATTACCTATAGGTCACGATTGTTCTGTCGTGTGGAAAAAACTGGGATATTTATATTTTAAAAACCCGGCGAGATGTCAGTATGGTTAAGAAGGAGGAAAGTGTTTTGTAAAAACTTGATGATGCGGGAGTCAGTACCTTGGTGGTTTGACTACGTATTATCCATAAGGACCGTTTCCTTTGGGAAATTCATCTGAACATATGACAATGCGACCACACGGGTAGAATGGGATGCCCCTGGCCGAGTAGATAACTAAAACATAGGTGTCCAGCATGTTAGCAGTTGAGGAGCACTGGTATGGTGGCGAGTATGGCAATCTCCTGCAGTGGGAATGTGTCGGAGTCCATACGGTGGGGCCTGAGTAGATGAGGGCTTGAAATTTGGCCTGATGCTTGGTGGAGAGGTTCCACCCAACTGTGGGACGGGGGATATTTATGGGTTGGTTATGGAAAAGCCTTGTAGCGAGCTCTCCTTTGTCGGCCATGTCTGATCCACATGTGTTCGGTAATACGAGAAGTCCGCGACGTGTGGGTAAAGCGTGCAACCTCTGCAGAGTTTAGTCAAACTGTTTAAACAGCCGTGCCCACGGTCATGGGTGGATGTGAAGTGTTTCTCATAGCGTAGTGTTTGTTTTTATAAATTAATTCTTGGAATGGGTACCGTTACTAGAGTCCTTCTTCGTGGCGGACGGCCAGCCTTCGTGGTTGGGAACGAGTCTGTGTGACTCGGGGTGTCGATTGGCACCAAAGTGTGGTTAGGGCTGAGATGGCCGAGGTAGTGTGGCTGAGATGGCCGAGCAGTGCTGAGATGGCACGGTGTTTGTGTTGAATTACTACAGTGACAGGTTGTTGCAAAGCAACCTGTGGAATGGAGTGAGGCGTGAGCCTTACTTCGAAACTAAAAACTATTACACTAGAGGTTTACAACTAAATGATTTATAAAACATGGTTTTCCAAATAAAACCGTTCCACCCCTTGTTATTGGCCTTGCATGTCATATTTTTCCCGGGCTTGCTGAGTACAACGAGTACTCACCCTTGCTATTATTATTTATAGAGTTAGAAGAAGGATACCTTGACCCTTCCGCCGAGGCCTACTTTCAAGAGCAGGTCGAGTACGACTTCTCTGGGTTTTAAGCCTAGTTCCCAAGCCTAGCCTGTGGATTTATGGTTGTCTTCTTGCTTCATGTCACCCTCCACTGTTGTTATGTTTCCGCTTGCGTTTACTTTGTTCTTTCAGTCTTTCTACCAGTCTGGGGTTTGTCCACGATGGTAGTAGTTTGAGACCTCTAACAATGTTGTAATAAAAGCTTTGTATTTCTGGGTTCCACTATTATCCTGTGAGTACCAGCTCGTGTATCCTGGGACTGGTACTGTAACCACAGATAAGGTTGTGACCTCCAGCCTATGCCGGTTGACTTTCTAGACCAGCATAGTGTGGGGCGCCACAGCCCCCCCGGGTCCCGAGGCCTGGATTCCGACGGGCCTCGGGGGCCGGTCAGGCGCGTCCGTCTCCCCTAGGGGGTCGGGTCGCGCCGACGGCTGGGCAAGCCTTTCTTCAAAGGCGCTCGGTGGGGTCGGGGCTCGCGATGAAGCGAGCCTTGAGAGCTCGTCAGCGACCGCATTATCCCGCCTGGGCACGTGCCGAAGTTCTATCCCGTCGAAATGGCGCTCCATACGCCGCACCTCACGGACGTAGGCGTCCATCTGCGGGTCGGAGCACCGGTACTCCTTGGAGACTTGGTTAACGACCAACTGGGAGTCGCCTAGAACCAGGAGGCGGCGGATCCCCATTCCAGCCGCCACTCTGAGTCCCGCAAGGAGTCCCTCGTATTCCGCCATATTGTTGGTTGCCCGAAAATCTAGGCGAACCAGATATCTGAGAATATCTCCGCTCGACGAGGTCAAGGTGACCCCCGCGCCGGCGCCCTGAAGGGCCAGGGAGCCGTCGAACTGCATCACCAAGTAGGTGGCGTGAGGCAGCAGCGAGGGGCTCGTGTTGGCCTCGGGGGCGGAGACGGGCTTGGGAGCCGGGGTCCACTCCGCCACAAAGTCGGCGAGGGCCTGGCTCTTGATCGTGTGCCGTGGCTCAAAACGCAAGTCGAACTCGGAGAGTTCGATCGCCCATTTTACCACTCGTCCAGTACCCTCTCGGTTGTACCAGATTTGGCCGAGGGGGTAGGACGTGACCAGTGTGACCCGATGCACCTGGAAATAATGGCGCAGCTTCCTCGAGGCCATCAGAATCGCGTAGAGCATCTTCTGGGCCTGAGGGTATCGGGTCTTGGCGTCCCGCAGCGCCTCACTAACGAAGTAGACGGGCCGCTGCACCTTTCGGCGAGGCCTGGCCTCTTCGTTGAGGACACCGTTCCCAGGGCGCTCTTCATCCAAGGGGCCTTGCCGGGCCCACTCGGCTTCTGTGCCGACGACCTCGAGGTCGGAGGGCGGCGGGCGCGGCCTTCCCACAGTGGCCCGAGGGCCTTCCTGGGGGTCGGGGGCGTCCGGCGCCGTCGGACAAGCGAGCAAAGGGCCACATCCGGTCGTCAGGGCCCTTAGGCCGCCGTTCGGCTCGGGGGCCTCTCCTCCCTGCTCTCTCCCTGGTCGGGTCGACACAGGGTGGGGGCGCGCGGACCGAGGGCTGTCCTCGTCGCGCTCCACAACCAACGCCGCGCTAACTACCTGCGGGGTTGCCGCCAAGTAGAGTAGCAACAGCTCATCTGGCTCCGGGGCGACCAGGATCAGGGGAGAACTGAGGTATGCCTTCAACTGAGTGAGGGCCTACTCCGCCTCCTCCGTCCAAGTAAACGGCCCGGAGCGTTTGAGGAGCTTAAATAGGGGCATCGCCTTCTCTCCCAGCCTCGATATGAATCAGCTTAAGGCAGCCATGCATCCGGTGACGCATTGCACGTCCTTAAGCTTGCTGGGGGGGCGCATCCGCTCTATAGCTCGTATCTTCTCGAGGTTGGCCTCAATGCCTCGGGCAGAGATCAAGAACCCGAGAAGCTTGCCCACAGGGACACCGAACACGCACTTTTCGGGGTTCAGCTTTATGCGGGCGGAGCGGAGACTTTTGAAAGTCTCCGCTAAATCTAAGAGCAAGGTCTCTTGGTTGCGCGTTTTCACAACCAAGTCATCGACATAGACCTCAACATTGCGTCCTATCTGACTACCCAAAGAAATACGAGTAGTACGCTGAAAAGTAGGACTTGCATTCTTTAACCCGAAGGGCATGGTTGTATAACAATAAGTTCCTACAGGGGTAATGAATGCAGTTTTTTCCTCATCATCCCTAGCCATGCGAATCTGATGATAACCTGAGTATGCATCTAGAAAGCACAAAAGGTCGCACCCCGCAGTGGAGTCGACAATTTGATCTATGCGTGGCAGGGGATAAGGGTCCTTAGGACATGCCTTGTTGAGGTCGGTGTAGTCGATGCACATCCGAAGCTTGCCGTTCACCTTGGGGACGACGACCGGGTTCGCGAGCCACTCCGGATGGATGACCTCACGAATGAATCCAGCCTCCAGAAGCCGCGCCACCTCCTCGCGGATGAAGGCTTGGCGTTCCGGGGCCTGCTGCCGTACCTTCTGCCGGACGGGCCTTGCGCCCGGCCGCACGGCAAGACGGAGCTCAATCACCTCCCTGGGGACCCCGGGCATGTCCGCCGGTCTCCAAGCGAAGACGTCGGCATTTGCCCGCAGGAAGGAGACGAGCGCGTCTTCCTATTTGTCGTCCAAGAGACCACCGATCCGGGTGGTCTTGGACGGGCCGTCGTCCAGGGCGACCTCCTTCACCGGGACCTCGTCGCCCGAGGCCATCCGCCGCCTCGGGGCGGGCGAGGCGGAGGCGCCGAGCCTCTCATCGCCGCCCGCGGGCTTGGACACCGCAGCGAGGCGGTCCGCGCGCTGCTCCATACAAGCGAGCGCGACTTTGAGGTCGCCGTGGACAGTGATGGGGCCACTGGGGCCCGGCATCTTCATCTGGAGATAGGCGTAGTGGGTAGCCGCCATGAACTTTACCAATGCAGGCCTTCCCAGGACTGCGTTGTAGGGCAGACTAAGGTCCGCCACATCAAAGTCCACCCGCTCGGTGCGGAAGTTGGCGGGACCACCGAAGGTGACCGGGAGGTCGATGTGACCCAGCGGCCAGGTGTGCCCCGGCGTCACGTCGATGATCGGCTGGGACGGCCGGAGCACCATCCCCGGGGCCTTGATAGCATCAAAGGCCGCGGGGGAGAGGATGTTGAGGGCTGCGCCCCCGTCTATCAGGACGCGCCCCAACTTCACATTGCAGACGGTGGGGGAAACCACCATCGCGATCTGCCCTCCCCGGGCAACGCATGGCGGGTGGTCGGTTTGGTCAAAGGTAAGGGCGACCTCTGACCAACGCGCCCGCCGCGTCGCCTCATGAGTAGGGGCCGCGGCCAGAAGCTCTCGCTTCATGGCCTTGAGGCTCCGGTGAGAAGCGTGAGCGCACGCTCCCCCATCGACGGTGGCGACGGTGGCCTCGGGCTCCTGGAAGCCCAGATCATCGTCGCCATCGTCGATGTCCTCGGCGGGGGCCTTCTGCCTGGCCTCACTTCGCTCCTGCCTTGCCCTCACGGCGCTCCTGCCTCCTCTCCTCCTCCCACTTCCTCATCCGCTCGGCCAAGCTTTTGACCGCGCGGCAATCTGCGAGGTCATGGAGGGAGGTGTTGTGCACGGTGCACCATCTGCCGGCCAGGCGCTCCCTGCCGGGAGCGCCAGCCTCCTTCTTTTTGTCACCCGGGGGCCTCCCCTTTTGGGGGGCCCGCGAAGCGCCCTCATCAGCGAGGACGTGACCCTCGTCGTCGGAACGAGCCGACCTCTTCTTCCTCCTCCTATCCCGTTGTCCCGAGCGAGCGGCGGACTCGGGGGCAGCCGGAGCCGCCGCTCCAGAGCCGGAGGAGTTCCAGGTCCAGGCCTCCTCCTTGCGAGCCACACGGTCCGCGAGCTCAAAGAGCTGCGCGGTGGTCTGGGGCTCCTTGGAGGCGATCTTCTTGAGCATGCGGTTGTGTCGCACGCCCCCCCTGAATGCGTAGATCACCGCATGTGCAGGGATGCATGGTATGGTATTGCGGACTTGACAGAACCGCTGGATGTACGAGCGGAGAGACTCATCGTTCCTCCGCTGTACCACGTGCAAGTCCGCCTCTTTGCCTGGGCGCGGATATGTGCCCTGGAAGTTCGTGGTGAACTGCTGGCACAAATCCTCCCAGGAGTGGACCGACGCGGGTGGCAAGTTCATTAACCAACCCCGCGCCTGGCCCTTCAGGGCCATGGGAAAGAAATTCGCCATGACCCTGTCATCACCCCCCGCGGCTTCTATTCCAGTCGTGTAGATCTGGAGAAACTCTGCGGGGTTGACGCTTCCGTCATATTTTTCGGTGATGGTGCGCCGGAACCTTGGGGGCCAACGGACATTCCGAAGGCTCGCCACGAAGGCTCGACAGCCAGCACCACCAACCGGGGACACGGGGGGCCGGCCCCCGTGACCAGAACGGAGCGGCGCTCCAGAAGAGGAGGCGCCTTCCGTCGCATGGGCGGTGCGACGAGCGTCGCGCCGGCGCTCGATATCGAGCCGGGCGTCTGGCCCCCCATGCACATCTTCTTGGGTCGGAGGCGTTGATGAGGGAACCGCGGACGAACGGCGTGTGTCAGCCGTCGTTCGCCGTGCCCTCCGCCTCGACGACATAGAGGCGGTGGCGACAGCGCTAGAGGTCCCGGCGGCGGAGGACCGCCTGCCGGCACCTAGGCGCTACTGCGCCGTCATGACCAAGTTAGCTACGTCATCCAGCCAGCGCTGGGCTGGGGTATCTGGATCGGGGACGACGGGCGGGTGACGCAAGAGCGCGCCCGCAGCCTGGAGCGCGCCCTGGGGCATGCCTCCATCACTGTAGGTGAGGCGACGGCGCACTCCGCCTCGCCGTCCTCCTCCATCGCCTACGAGCGGCGAGGTCACGGATCCCTCGACCTCCTCAAGCGCCTTCCCCCGCCCAAGATTCTGGCGGGAGGGGGACGACGGGGTGCGAGCCCGATGGCGCGGGTTCTGCTCCCCGCCATCACCGCTGGCGCTCAAAGAAGGGTTGTACGCCACTGCCTCTTCGGCCATAGGGCTGACCTGGCGAAGCTTAGCGCACACGAAAGGAGATGGGGGCTCAGAAAAACACACGCGCACCCCCTACCTGGCGCGCCAGATGACGGAGCGTGGAACTCCTCACCAGGAGACCGTGCAGGTCCCTCTTTGTCGGTTTGGCCGGGGGCGCAAGGTGAGATTCTTAGCCCCTGATCTGAGGGATTTTAGCGAGAGAGAACGCGTGGACACAGTCGATTTAGACAGGTTCGGGCCGCTAAGAAGCGTAACACCCTACTCCTATGTTCTGGTGGATCTGGGAGTGTGAAAGAATTCAGAGAGTTCAGCCTCTCGAGCCGGTCAGCCGGAGTCTGATCCCCCTCCTCTTTCTTTTTTTCTCTCTCTTCTTTCCTAGGGCCTAGGCCTCCTTTTATATGGCAAGGGGCTACCACACGGGCCACGAGCTGCCTAAGAAAGAAAACATTCTTTTACAATTATGACTATCCTACCGCCAGAAGCAGCCTCTGACAGACGCCGCAGCACGCCTCTGCTCAGCCAGCCGGCCCAATCCGGGGGACGCCCGTTTCAACCCTCATTAAATGGCGGGCGACTTTCTCGTCTCGCCTGCGCCGGAATCTGGAATGCATCTGACCGGGACTGACATACCAACTCCGAGAGTTGGCACGCCAGCTCCGGTTGAGAGACGAGAGACAGAGGGCTCTCATCATTCTGACGGGACGGGGCGAGGCGTGCCGCAGGCCGCCTGGTGCCACCTAACCCGCGATCTGACCGGTCTGTGATCGGTCACTCGCTGTGACCGGTCACAGACTGGATAGGTATGCGCCACGCCGCATTAAATGCGGCGCAGTGCGCTCGTCTGAACCGCCATAAATGTGGTTAGGTGAGCTCTACCACGCTCACCTAACCTGCACGCGTGGCACCAAAACCACAGGGGGTCGGGGCGCCCCAGCCCTCGGGGCAGATTCGGGAGCGGCCCGACCGCGGGGGGAGACCGGGAGGGCAGCCGCCACGTCACCCTCGGGCCCGACCCCTCCGAGGGAACGGGCCACGTGAATCACTATGGTCGCCCTTCCCTTTGGACCCGACACCCCCGGTCCCATGTCACCGACAGATTCATTAGCACATGATTAATTAAGTATTTGTTAATTTTTTTTAAAAAATGGATCAATATGATTTTTTATAGCAACTTTCGTATAAAAACTTTTTGCAAAAAACACACCGTTTAGCAGTTTGAAAAGCGTGCGTGCGAAAAACGAACAAGGTGAGTTGGGAAGAGTACTAAACGAATACAGCCTGAGATAACATTGTCCGATCACTTCAGTTATTCCACCGTACAAATTATACTGTTTAATTTTATTCATGAACGGTGCAACATTTATTTAGCGATACCATAATAGACATAGATATGGACAATTGATTAGAAGTTGATAGTGTCATCTATTCAAAGAAGACTTTTTGATAGTCTAAAATCTGAAAAGAAAAAGGAGAGGGATGAACTACTTTACCACATAGGCAAAGTTAAAATATATAATTGAAGAAATCAAGGGTAATAAGCGTCGACTTAGGGACTTATTAGGATATGTAATGAGATATCTATATGGGAGCCTCTTCTCCCATACTTATAGTCTAAAATACTGCTTCTTAATAAATATCTATATGGGAGCCTCGCCTCCCATATCTAGCTTTTTTGTATTTTCAGTTTTGCCTCGTATGTGTGTTATGGCATTTGGTCGCTGGGTATATGGGAAACGTAGCAATTGAGGAGCAATCACCACTCAATCTAGATCTTACAACTCACTAAGCATCTAAAAATTAACATGCAGACATAACAATTATTAGTACATCATAAAACATGCTAGTATACCATAAATCTTAACACACAAACATTTCTTTTTATAGGCATGTAGTTCCATGGACTCTGCATTACACCTTATATGATTTTTTTATTTATTATATCTAATTTTTACAAGATTATCTGGTAGTAACGCGTAGAAAATAGCAAACCTGAAAAACACCGGGTGTATAATATAAAAGTAAATGTGAAGAGTGTGATTATAGAAGCCATAGCTCACAGGTAAACTTGCCTCCTATTTTTGACTGACACGTGACAAATGCATTTTGCAATGTAAAAGTGCCGGAAAGAAAAGAAAAAGGAGGGATGCCTGAATTTTTTTTTTGGTGGTAGGAATTAGGATTGATTGAGAGATTCACCGACCTTTTCAAGTGCTACTAGGCTACGTATACTGACCTGAGATAACGAGATGGAGATCAAATGGGCCCTGTTGAAACCAACTCATCAACCAACCCAAATCCGACGTCTGAATGAGAAAGATAAGAAGAAAGCAAAACATAAAAAGGTCTGAATGAAGATAAAGAAACATATATCAAGAACTATATAAGAAAGAATGTAAAAAAGCCTAGAACAGAAAAATAGAATCAATTTTGAAGTAACTTGTTTCCAAAAAAAAATATATTGTAAATTAGATTTCCTTTGTACTTTATCTAGGAGAAAATCTGGGGAGGGTCAGAATTGCACGGTGAAATTGCCTTGTCTTTTTTGACTGCCAGGTGAGACAAAATGCATTTTGCCATTAAAAAATGCGCAAAAAAGACACAAGAAGATGCCCGAATTTTTTAGGTATAAAAACAGGTACAATAACAAACTATAAACCAGCTATAAACATATATAAAAAAACACAAAAACACAAAAAAAAGAAAAAAAAAGTGTGCTATAAGTTTGTAGTCAGCTGCAACATGAACCTTAAACGCTGTATGTATAAAAGATGAGACTAGATATTAATTAATAAATTGATTATTAAATTAATTATAGATGATTTGAAGCTAGTAGTAGTTGGGATTGATTGATTCACCCACCTTTTTCACTGCTATAATAGCCTACTGAAATGGAGATAAAATGTCTGACCTCTCTCCATGAGAACAGGAGAAAAAAAAAGAAGACCAAAAGCAAAAGAAGAAAAGAAACAAGAGAAACCAAATCCAAACCTGCACATTTTCCACCACCGCATCATCGTCTCCGTCTCCGTCTCCGTCTCCGGTGATGGCGACCAAGCCCCGCCGCCGCTCGCCGTCGCTCTCCTCCTCCTCCTCAACCTCCTCCGCCTCCTACTCGCGCTCCCCCGCATCGCCCTCCTCCTTCTCCTCCTCCCCGTCGCGCAGCCGCTCCCCTCCCCGCCCCCCCGCGCGGAGGGGCCGCTCGCCTTCGCCGCCGCCGCCTCCTCCCAGGTATGAGTACCACCGATTGCTTCTCAAAGTAGAGATCTTGAGGTTTCTTTCCGCATTGCGTACCCTTAACTTAATTTTTTTACTGCTGCTGCAGGAAAGCGTCTCCGCCCCCTGAGTCGACCGTCCTCCATGTCGACCATCTCTCCAGGAACGTCAATGAGGATCATCTCAAGGAGATTTTTGGTCAGCTTCCTTCCTTCCTTCCTAAATCCTTCTCCACTGTCATCAAGTTCAATGCTTTGTACACCAAGTATGTTATTGCTGTTGTATGCAAGTTATCATCTTCTCAGTTTTGACTTCATCCCTGCTGAAAAGCCTGAATCTTTACACATTTTTCCTTGACAAGACTAACGCTCGCGTCTGCGCTGGACTTCTTTTTACTCAACAAAAATCATAACCAACTGATGTAAACTAACTGCTCAAATGAATTCTGTCTGATTCAGTGCCTCATGTTCCCAGACCATTGGCTGAGAGCCTGAGAGTTCACTTTTCACATAATAGGAACAGTGCCTGCTGTAATAGAGTTGAATTACACTTAACAACATTGCTGCTTCTTTGGCTCATACCGCCGCTGTTTTGCAGAAAATTATGGTGAAGTCGTCAATGTGGAGCTCTCCATGGATAGGGTGGTAAGTTAGGTTCAGTAATGCACGAGGCAAGGGGAAAAAACTTTCGTTACTCTTTGTCTCATCTTTATACTCATTTACTTTGATTCAGGTCAATCTTCCCCGTGGGTATGGATATGTTGAGTTCAAGAATAGAGCTGATGCAGAGAAGGCTCTTCTTTACTTGGATGGTGTATGAATTCTTTCCTCTCTCTCTCTCTCTCTCTCTCTCTATTTTAGATAATGGAAGAGTACATGAATTCTTTCCTGCAACATTCATTTGAAATTTTAGTATGTATGTAGCATAAAAACTTATACTTACAAATCTGCACAGGGCCAAATTGATGGCAATGTTGTTAAAGTCAGATTCGCACTTGCACCACAGCAAAGAGCTGCTGCTTCTCCAAAGGCTCTTCGCCCTCCACCAAAAGGGGACGTGATTGATTATAATAAAGTTGGTCCTAGTGCTGAAAAGGCCACCAAACAGCGGCCCAGGGAACGTAAGATTTAGTACCTTCTGATGTAGCCTTCAGGCTTCTCTTTCTCTGGACCTGTTTCATTATTTCTTTTGAGATTTTCTTTTTGGTTATTTTGCTAGTCACCTTCCCTTCCATTTTGTTTGTCGCTTTGATTTTGAACCATTTCCCAGTAAAAATACAAATACATAGTATTTGAAATTTGAAACCTCATTGGTTTCCTTTCAGCAGCATCTCCTCAAAGAAAGCCGGCTCCATCTCCAAAAAGGCGATCTCCTCCAAGTCGAAGAGTTGAATCACCTAGGCGTAGGCCTGATTCTCCTCCAATTCACCGTCGAACAGATCCCTCTCCAATCAGGCGTGGCGGAACTCCTCCTAGCAGGAGACCAGGATCCCCAATTAGAAGGCGTTCACCCTCTCCGCCCCCTCGAAGACTACGATCACCAAGGCGGTGAGTAATGTGTCTGCGCGCTCTCTCTTTATTATCAGCATTTTGTTTGGAAGTGTTGAAATATTTCATAATAACAACAGCCTATCACCAAGAAGAGATCGGGGCAGTCCAATCCGCAGGCGCTCCCCATTGCCTCGTAGAAGGCTGTAAGTATTTTAAGCTTGTCTAGTTGATGCTTTTTCTTCAGTATTTTTCTGTTACGAAGAAGCTGAACCATGCTGGGATTCTTGGGTGGTTGCTCTACTCAGCTTTTTTGAAAATTTTAGACTGGATAACTGGAGTTGAGCTGAAAATCTGATTAGTTTATTCTATGCTTCTGGGGCAAGTTTTTTTTTGCTTTCACTAGCTTCTAATAACTCTGAAAGAGGTTTTTGTTCTCCCATTGAGGCACCCGTGTTTGCCTAGTAAACTAATTTTGGGATTTGCTATTCCATTAACCACTAATTGTTTCTGCAGGACTCCTCCAAGGAGGATGTGGAGTCCTCCCAGAAGACCACAGCCACTTCGCCATCGCAGTAGATCTCCCATTCGCCGACCAATTCGCTCCCCTTCCAGATCGATTTCTCCACGCAGGTAATGTTAGGATTGATCACCCTTTTACCCTGTTTTAGATTAGTGGCCTTGCATCTTCTACCAGATGAAAGCTTACATCAAATAATAGAACCAGGGGTCGGGGGCCTCCTGTGCGTCGTGGACGGTCATCCTCATCATACTCTGATTCACCTACTCCTCCAAGAAGGGTAAACACATAACTATAAATGTCATTATCTATTTTGGAAGAAGAGAGAGAAATATTTTTTTTGTCTGTGTATTTATTCTTGTTGTACCAAGACAAAGATTTTTCTCTTGTGCAGGGACCAAGAAGGGTGCTCAGAAGTCGCAGTCCTAGAAGGTAATCCTTATGTGCCTTTCCCTTCTCAAGCAGCTTAAATGTGTGGCATCATAAAAATAGAACATTGAAGCATCATATGGTTTCTTTTCAACGGTGGTAGGCCTTTAAGAGGAAGAAGTGCCTCTAGCTACAGCCGTAGTAGCAGCAGCTCGGCTTCTCCTATCCGCAATTAGAACTCTTGGCATGGCATGGAATGGTGTGGTGATCCTGGTAGGTAAATCTTTCCGTCTTGTCACTTTTTATCGCTGATTTTGTGTTGTCTTTGCTGCTGCTGTCTATCTTGTCAAGCTTTGGTTCTTCGTGTGAGTTTGGGGCTTTGCGCGATGGTGCATGCATTCCATACGATCAAGCTGGCACTGGAACATTAGATATTTCTGGAAGTTAAACATTTTCAAGCTTCTTGGAGGCTCTGTCTGAACTCCGGATTTCTCCTCTCGGAGGGAGCGATGACTTATGCATGTTTCGTACCTTCAATGCTGCAGTAAATAAAGTACATTAGTGTTCTGTAGTAGCCTATTAAAGCAAATTTCTGGGTAGGAAATCCAGGACCACCAACACTTACTGGTGAAATTGAATTTACCACTAACTTGTCGAACCTGAAGGCAAGATTGACAATTAATCTCTATGTAATGGTTATGTTTTGTTATCTACGTGGAGTTATTTTTGATATCTGCACCTTTTGATTCCAGTGGAGATGATATCATCTCCAAAAAGATCTTATCATGGAGTTCACTATCAATCGTTTTGGCGTACAGGAGAAAAATGAAATTAAATTTGGATAGTACTGAGGGAGAATTGGTTCCGACTCTCCGTGCGTTCAGAGAAGCACTCCATATGTGAAGATTTCTCACCGCAGTGAATACTCATGAGACGACCAAAATATTCATATTATTTTTGGTAAATAGAGTAACGGAAGGTAACTTTTGATGCTATTAAAATGAACCAAAACTTTTGAGTGCTATATTTCCAAAGTCGTGAACTTTCGATGCTATAATCAGTTTTTCCTTCTCGTAACCGCGGTGAATACTCATGAGACGACCAAAATATTCATGTCTTTTTGACAACGGATGAACAGGTCATATTACTTCAGAAGCAGACACAAAACTTCTTATAGCTGTATTGAGGCTGGAGGCCCGCAGGGAATTTATCTCTGCGTTGTTCTAATCAAAATGACATGGAATGCTTTTACATGTACCCCCCCCCCCCCCCCCCCCCCCCCCAAAAAAAAAAGCACACTTCAGAAGCAGACAAAAAACAACGGATGGACAGGTTAGATCTCTTCAGAAACAGAGTCGAGTAATTTGCTTAGCTATCAACTACAGGCAGCCAGGCAAGGCAGCAAAAAGCCATCAGCTCGTTCCTGCAAAATACCACAAAGCACCCAGCTGCTGCTTGAAAGGCATGAGCTAGTACCAAACGGCAAACATTGAATTCCCAACTGTTTTGTTTCATCACGGGCAATTGCAAATCATACCACAAAACGATGATAGCACAACTTCTGATTGAAAACATAGATCAAGCATAAAAAACTGAACGAGAATAAGTCGCATACAAAGACTATTTATGACCAAACCACACAATCACGACCATCTGAATCTACTACTCTCAAGAACAGCACTTCTCTAATCTACTTCCAGGGTTCAGAATGCACGCAGATTAGTAAAGGTATCAGCCACCACGTCTACGGTCTAGTTAGTGCATATATTGCAGCAGGATGTTAGTAAAGGACAAAAGAGAATCATTTGGTTAATCTTCATATTCTGTTTCCTCGTCATCAGCATTCTGGTTACCATATCTCCAGCCATCTTCAATGTTGTTGCCCTGGTCTTCTTCTGTCTCTTCACTGTCATCTTCATACTTACCTGGCCACTGATTCTTCACACCACTGATATCAGCAGGAGACACGCTAGAAATCTTGACATTGTAGGCTTTATTAGATGAGGGGGTCTTATGCCCTGAATTCGTCTTGCTCCTTTTTGGATTCGGTGCAAGGTCGCCAATCTCAGCATAGTTATACTGATTGGCACGATCATTCACAGCATGCTCACTTGCAGGTGCAGCAATCCTACTATTCTCTTCTTGACCATGTTCAGGATGCTGAGTTTTGAGATGAAGGTTCAATTTGTAACTGTGAATGTAGGCTTTCCCACAACCATCATATGGGCAGACATATGGTCGCTCAGCAAAGCTTGCGGGTGCTGGTGTTGTAGGCTTAGTTGCTGCTGGTGTTGTCGTCTTCGTCGCTGCTGGTGTTGTAGGCTTAATTGTTGCTGGTGTCGCAGGCTTACTGCTGCTTTGTGGTTTATCTGATGATGGCACATATTGCGCTGTGATCGGAGTTCCAGTCTGCATCATGGCCACATTGGGCGCATTATGTAAATCAGAGGGAGTACATAAAGATTCTACAAACTATTGTAAATTTTGTGATGCAACACAATAGGTGATTTAAAAAAGATTTTCTAGTTGCATTTTATTATAATATATCAGTATGGCATTAACCTGAGACTACATTTTGCTGCTGCAACTGTATTAAATGTATATATCAGAACAACAATGAGCATGCATTCTGAGCAAGTACACTGGGGGAGCAGGCAGTTTGGCGTTGTAATACTTTTCTTTGAAAAATAGCTAAGAGAATCTTTACCAGTATTTAATTTAATTATTTCTGATATGGCTTCTATAATGAGATTTCAAGTTAGTTGTTACATATAAAAATAATTAAAAAACAGCAAATGGAAGTCAGTGCACCATAGAGCATACCTTTTCATGGCCCTTGACATGGGATTTTAATTTGGAGTCACTCGTAAATCTTTTGCCACATGCTGGAAATGGGCATACATGATAGTTTTCCAATGCATGCGTTTTTAGATGCGAACGCAGGTTAAAATCCAATGAGAAGGCCTGAAATTCACAGGATTTCTTTGTAAGAACATGCAGATGCACTGCAACATGGTCAAAGGATTCACTAATCAAAAGGCCTGGGAATTTATGCTACATTTCTTCTCAAATCAGCCACTTGTGGGTGTGCATATGTTGTCTCCAAATTTTGCAATAATGTAGACAGCATGTCAGTGTATACACAAACAACAGACCAGAAGGACTGGGGTAAATTTCCATAAAGCAGCTCGAGTGTTCAACTAATCAGATCAGGGGAAAGTATTCAATCAGGTAGAGTTAACATGACATCACATACAGGTTTGCACCTTTAACACAACATATGCTAAGGTTAGCTTTGAATAGTACGGAAAAAACAAGTAAAAGAATAAGTAATTTGTGGAGAAGTAAAGGCAAAAGTGCAGTCATTCGTAGAGATTCTTTGAAGCGTACAGCGAGTAGAGGGATAAGGTAATCACCTTACCACAGCCTGGATGGGGACAGATAAAATCCTTCTGTCCTGTATGAATAAGGTGGTGTCTCTTCAACTTGGAGCTATCTACGAATTTCTGCAAGAAAATAAAGGAGTAGGATTCATCGCATGTATAACGAAAAGGAATTAAGCAAAGACAAATATTCTTCCTTAGAAGTGGAGCATACATTTAACAGCTGTCTGTCAGTTTTACAGGTTGTCGGTATAGGTCATAACACAAGGACTATGGGTTACTTGGCCATTTGCTGCATTGTAATCATGGAGCTTATTCTATGAAAAGAAATAACCAAAAACCATTGCAGCCTAGGGAAAATAATCAGGTGAGCAAGGTAAAGGGGTGGGTGGAAAAGAGGGAAAGGTGCTTACAAGTAACACAGCAGGATCAGCACTAGATCAAACACATGGTTTGCACTGTCTGTTATACAGGAAGTAAGTATAGGAAATAATACAAGGACTCAGACGTACAGGTGTATGGCTTACTTGGCAATTTGCTGCCCTGTAACTATGGAGCTTATTCTATGAAAAAACAACAAAATAAGGAAAATAATCAGGTGAGCAAGGTAAAGGGCTGGTGGAAAGGAGGCAGACATATTGGTTAGAAACATTTTGGTCATGTGAAATTGTAGCGGGCACTAGAGAATAGATAATGACATACTACATGATAGATGATAGATGAAAGAAGGTGGAAAGAAGGGGCAAGGTGGAGATAGGACGATACCTTCCCACAGCCAGGCTCCTGACAAATATACTGCCTCTCGTTGTGCACATGAGCGTGCTTCCTTAAGGCGGCGACATCGACAAAGGTTTTGCCACAGTTTTCGTAGCTGCAGAGGAAGAGGATCTCCGTGGTGGGTTCAGGCTTCACTGCCTCCGGCTCCGGCACGGCCTTGCCGTCCTTGAGATTTTTGTACACGTCCTCTGCACGCGCGCACAAAGAAAAGATTCGATTGAAACAAGCACATGTAATGCAATGTGGTAAAGAAATTTTCCCTGCGGGGGGAAAAAGGAACAGAAGATTAGGGCTACGTACCCCTGACCCACTTGTAGAGGGCGCATTTGCCGGAGGAGGTGGCGAGATCCTGCGGGATCCTGCACCAGCGGATGAAACCAACCACATGAAATTAACAATCATTCAAAAGAAAGAGAGAGAAGGGGGGGGAGAAGGAAGGCGTAGATTAGATACCAGTGCTTGACCCAGCGGGCGGCGGGGCGCGGGGGACGGCGAGGTTTGTGCGGCTGCGACGGCGGGNCCCTGCCCCCGCCCCCGCCCCCGCCGGCGCCGCGTACTCCATCGAGACGACGAGCGAATGCCGCCGCCGCCGCCGATCCGATCCCCCGCCGGCGAACCCTTCTCCTCCTTCCTCTCTCTAGGCCTAGGGTTTTTCTTTTTGAGATTTTCTTTCTTTCTGCTTTTTCAGCGGCGGGCGGCCGGAAGAGAGAGAGAGGAGCTAAATGCTCTTCCTTTCTCTTCTCGTCTCTTCTTCTCTCCTCGTGGTAATAAGTTCCTTGCATGTGTTTTATTTCAGGATAAAGTGGGTTGAATTGGTTCGAACTTATTTTTTGAGATATTTGGTTTGAAGATAGGTGGGATATGATGATTTCTGAAAAGAAATATTCTTCTGATATTCGGGATGAATTGGTCCCTCAAAAACTGCCGGACCAATCCATCCCACTTTTCTATCTCACTAACATGTGGGTCATCCGCTAAAAACTAGAATTATACCATCTCTCATACCAGAAGGACAGTGGGAACGATCCCATCCTAAAAATAAAAATAGTCTAACCCATCCTTTCTCATCTCCAAATCAAACACATGCTTGAGGTCCCTCAATTTGTCTCCCAGTCTGATTTTCATCCTCAGTCCGAAAAACCGGATACAACGCATTCTCCAACTGACAAAACCAGTACAAATGAGGTCCTTGGCAGTATTTGACCCCAGTTTTGGCCGACGTGGCGTTTATATGGATCGTTTGACTAGGTCTTCGTCCTATGTGACATTGACGTGGCGCTTACGTGACAGTTTGATCCGAAAAAATAAAAAGAGCAAAACTGAAAACTATAAAACTAAAATAAATATGCAAGGCCCATATGTCAGTCAAACAAAAAACAAAAAATAGTGAGACCCACAAGTCAGTGAGTCCCACTTCCTTCACCTTATCCTCCCAACCTCTATCTTCTCTCTCCACCAACGCTCTCTTCTCTCTCCACCGGCGAGTGTGCGCATAGAGGGACGAGGCGGGGAGGCCAGCGAAGGGGGCAACGAGATCAGGCCCACGACGCCGAGGGGGAGGACGGTGCCGGAGAGGACGACAATAAGGAGGATATCACAAAGACGACCCCCGCGACGATGGCAGTCGTGTGACGCATGGCGAAGGCCAACCCCGCGACCAGGCGGCGAAGACCTCATCCCCTCTTCTTCCTACTCCTTGTGCACAAATCCCCTAGTTGGATCTACCGGCGGCACGTGCGTTGTCGTCGTCGAGTTCACCGCCGGCACCCGTGGCTGAGGAGGGAGAGGAGAGAAGGGGAAGGCCCACAGCTCACCGTCCTTCCTCCGCCCACTGGCCTCGCCGCTGTGGGCACCCTACGCCGTGAAAGCAGGCGTCGTTGCTGCTTGGGGTTGACCGTCGGCTGCTCGCCACCTGCCACCGTTTCCCCGTCGCCGCCCGTCCCGCTCCGTCGGCTGGTCGCTCTACCCCGCTGCTCCGCTGCCCACATGCCGAAAAGGGGAACGAAGAGAGAAGTAGGGAGCGGTTGCTGTCGCTCGCTCCACCCATCCTGCTTTGCTCCGCCGACATGCTCTGGTCGTCGCCGCTCCGCCCGCCGGCCGGTCATTCTGCCCCGTCGCTTTAACTTGACAAAGAGGAGGAGAAAAGCAAGAGAGAGGGAAAGAGAGGAGGAAGAGAGGAGATAGAGAAGAGAGAGGATGAGGTGGAGGAAGTGGGCTCACTGACGTGTGAGTCCCACTATTTTTAAATCTTATTGTTTGACTGATACATGAATCCACATATTTTGTTTTGATTTTTAAATTGTTAAATTTTGTTTTATGTGCCACGTCAAATGAAACCCTCGACAACTAGGCCCAATATGCATAAATCTCAATAACTAAATTCCAAAAGTTGGTCCTATATTTAATCTTCACATGAAGATGCCAAGGAAATTAGGTGTATGAGTGTCCATGTGCTGTCATATTCATGCTTCCATTAGTGAAGAGGGCACTATATATATATATATATATATATATATATATATATATATATATATATATATATATATATATATATATATATATAGTCATTTCATCCAAAACCTTAGTTTTTAATCTTATTGTTTGACTGACATATGGATCCACATATTTTGTTTTAATTTTTAAATTGTTAAATTTTGCTTTATGTGCCACGTCAATGCCACGTCAAATGAACACCGAGTCAAATTAGCCACGTAGGCGCCACGTTAGCTGAAACCACTATCTAAACCGCCTTATGACATATATTACACCAGTTTTAACAGTTGAGGGACCCGTTGTATCTGGTATTGAGGTTTAAGAACGAAAATTGAATTCACTGTAAATTAAGAGGCCTCAAATGAACTTATTCCCTCCTCTTGTCACTACAAGAGAGTATAGAAGATACGGGTGAAAATGGTGTCGGTATTTCTTTTCTTTTTTTTACAATTATACGATGTACGCACACGCATGCACACACACTACATGGATAATAATACACTCGTATCTATGTGAATATATGTTCTCTAACACATGCTCTAAATAATATTTATAGACATCAGGATTTGAATCTTCACGGATGAAATCATGCATTAACTATTTCACCACCTAATGCTTTTCCACCGTTCATGGTTTTTTATCATGACTGAACCATACGAAAATTATAACCAAATTCAATATAAGTGGTTTAGTTGTTCTACTAATCATTGCCTAGTATAAAGCACTAGTGTGGTCATATTGTGTAGACATGCTAAGTTACACATAATTTTATAGCTTACAGTTTCTAACATGAATTATAATTTTATTATCAGTACCAATATGTTTCCGTGCCAATAGTTCCGTTTCGATTGTCTGATGTCATTTTTAGTTTTGGTTTTACCTTTTTCGATTCTGTTTCCGAAAAAATCACGATTCTACTCTGCTTCCCTTTTTACATCAGCACATCTTCTTGTTATATATATATCCGTATGCACGCAAAGAAGAGTTTTGATCAAACAGAATTATGAAAATTTCGAATTCGACTACATAAGGGCAAAGTTTCTAATTCGGCTAAGTTCATTGACATGGCAACTCAAAACTCCGACCCTCCAAACAGCGTAACAGACACAACATAATTTAGCACTGCAAACACACAACAGAAAGAAGAATCTAAAGATCAGAACAGGCTTAAAACTAAGTCTAGCTTGCTTGTTTGTTTATTTATTTATTTATTTATTCATTACTAATCACATCTCGGACGGCCTGGTACCGATTATTACTTCAAAAATTCAAACAATAAATACAACAACCCAAGATAGCTTAAATACAGACAATGAGGATAAACACAGACAAGACCAAGCAGTCTGTAGGAAGAAATTAACACTTGGAATAGAATACAATGGTGAACCGTGTTTTCTTCTTCCAAAACCCTCTAATCCGCTCGAGATTGGCCCGCACGAGACGAGAGGATGATACCAACAATCAGGCCATACAGAGCAAGAGCTTCTGCAAAGATAAGGATGAGGATCATGCCCACGAACAACTTTGGCTGCTGCGCATTGGCCCTGCAGAGGAGGTAAACCAGAACCAAATGTCAATTTCCTGCAAATAAGAGTGCTTTACTTATAAGTTATAACAGTAACAGATAGAAAGAAACTCTATTTGCTATTTTGCTCTTGATCCCTGTTTGATTTGAATAAATCTCAATAGTCTGTACTCAGAACTACAACAAGATGTGCTGATGTAAAAAGGGGCAGTGTGAATCCTCATTGACTTTATAACAGTTAAATGGTAGTGATAGTATATATGAACCGAAGCAGTATGGGTGTTGCACTGTAAACCATAGCAGATAGGAGTTGATACACTTGTAATCATTATCCACAAAATTCAAGGGGCAGTAAAGTTTCTACAAGAAACTAAATTTCACTTTCAGGCAAATAGGCATCGCAAAGGGGTTATCAGGACCCTACGACACAACCCATGTTCCAGAGTGCCCCAATGACAGATGCCTAGCACATATGTGAGAATATCCAGCCTAACATTCCAATAGCTACAACAGAACTGATACCATATGAATATGAAGAACCATGAATGACGAACCACCCACAACCAGTCTGAAATTACATCTAAAAGACATTCTCCAATTATGTGTGAATTGTAACACTACCATGCCCATTGTCTGTATTGCATGCTAGTATGCTCAATTGAGGAAGTAATATCGAACACGGAAATATTTTTTCTCTCGAAATAAGAGCGAGATAGAGAGATATCAACAGGCAACTGACATAAGCCATCGTACAGTTTTAACACGTCAGGTTGAGGCACAGCATTTGTTCTGTAAATTCTAAATTACAGCAAAAAAAAAGAACACTTGTTATGATCAAAGATTCTGCCAACATGTAGCAATCAAGAAAGAATGTATATCTGCTCTTAATCTCAACAACCAAGCAGAGTTTTACTCAAGTCGCATGCTATTACTCTAATAGTTGAGTCATCAGGATTCAGATTAGTAAAATGTTGGCAAGCTAACAGCAATTGAAAGGTTAATAATAACTAGGACAATAAGATGTCGTTAGGGGTTGTTCCCTTGTTGTATGTAATTACTAGAAGCATACAGGATGATGGATTGTGTCTTAGTAGCAAGTGGAGTAGCAGTAGTAGATGGGATGGGAGGAGGGGAATGAGAGAGAGAGGACCTGACTCCGGCGTCGCCGACGATGCCGATGGCCATGCCGGCGGCGAGACCGGCGAGGCCGCAGGCGAGGCCGGAGGAGAGGTGGGCGTATCCGTCGAAGAGGAAGTAAGGCTTGGCCTTGGGGTTGATGCCGGTGGAGATGATGACGGCGATGATGAGGCCGTAGATACCGAGCACTCCGGCCATGACGACGGGGACGATGGACTTCATGACCAGTTCCGGGCGCATCACCCCCATGGAGGCCACACCCACGCCGCTCTTGGCGGTGCCGTAGGCGGCGCCCATGCCTGCATGCGTGACGTGAAGGTGAGGTCAGATCTGGCCGACCCCGAAAAAGTGTAAGATCTAGAGAGCTTACAGGAGAAGACGAGGGCGGAGGCGGCGCCGAGGAAGCCAAAGAAGGGAGCGGTCTCATCGCCGCTGAAGGTGGAGGACATGCTCGCCGTCGCCCGTCGGTGAGGGTGGGATCTCGCCGCCCGCCGGAGGAGTCAGAGACAGGAGGGAAGATATCTCGTTGCGTGCGTCAACGTGCGTGGACCACGCCAAGATTGCTTCATCTATTTACTTGTTACTAGCAATAATGCACGTGCGTTACAACAGATAAAAATTATTTTAAAATCACTAAACAAAATTATTTTCTTTGGTCATAAAAATTTGACATTTAAATTAAAATTTGATCAAACTTTTAAAATTCTAATCATTGATAATTTCTCAAAATGAGTTTTGAAAACAAAACAATTGAGTTAACGTAGATTTGCCAAGTACTGTTATTAGGAACATCTGAGATTCTATAAAAGTATTTTTTTTAACGATGGTTAGAATTTGAAAATTTACTAAACTCTTATCGTGAATGTCAAATATTTATGACCAGATAGAGAAAAGATATGCGATGCAACAAAAACCATATAATTTACTCATAAACAAAAAACAAAAGTAGTTTCGTCATTGTCTAACTCTCGCTCTTGACGATATAATTTACTCATCAACAACTTAGTCATTAGACATACTAGATTACCAATTTGTTCTACATTTTCTTTGATATTTTTTTCTAAATGACATGGTACAAGACGAATTTAACCATCTTATAGTCGCAGCTGCATGAAGCTTGATTTCCTCGCACTTGCTCATGATCTTGATCAACACCCCCTCTCCTTCCCCACATCTTCACCAGTTCATGATCTTGAATTCTTGATGAGAGTTTTGGGTATTCTTTTTTGAGCCAGATTCATTGGCTTAGTATGCCTGAGAATAAAATTCCCGATAACATTGAACTTCATCACATCAAACATAGAAGTCATTATCATTGTCGCCATCAACACGATAATCAAATTAACGGTTATCATCCCAATTAAACTTGGCCTGACAAGTTCAAATATATTCTCTCTCTCCCCAAGCCTATATGGACAGTAGCAAAAACACTGTTGTACACAAGCAGTAGTGCCTGATCAACCCATGAACAGTAACAGATGTCCAGAGCTGGCCCAAAACAAGCCAGCCCAAACTATCCTTTTTTTTCCTTTGTTTTTTTCATTTTCTTCTGGTGGACAAAATACATGGTCAACAGTCAACCGCAGCCTCCTCGTGTCCCATCATGCGCATATGCGTCAATCGGACTACGCCGCTGGGCGCCTAATGTGCTGTCACGCCCCAAACTAGCCCCGAACGGAGGCCAGCATAAGGCGATCCAAATTAACCTGTATGTCTGTACCAGTCCCAGGAAATAGCGCTGGTACAACAGGAAGACTGAATATCACAACCACAACGGTCTCTTTATTAAGAGTAGGATTACAACCAAGGTTGGAACTGCGGACAGAACCCGAGTTCGCAACAGCAATACAAAAAGGCGGAAGCGGAAAGCGGAGACTAGCCCTAAGCCACAAGCAAAGCCTTGGGGAAGGCCGAAACCCTACTACTGCTCGAAGTCTGCTTGCTCTTGGAAGAACTCTTCATCAGCAGGGTCCACCTCTTCATCTTCGAGAACTGGGGGGGTTTAATTATATAGAGCAAGGGTGAGTACGGGAGTACTTAGCAAGTCAGGGGAATTAAGTGTTTAATGCAAGCTTCAAGGGAAAGCCAGTTGTTTTGCACAATTGATTTTAGTTTAAGACTTTCAGAAACAACTAAGTGAGTGCTTCTCGACGGCGCGGACGAGAAAGTGCGTCTCATCCGGCCGGAGCAGTGAAATTGTATCAATTGATTCTTGTCGGCACGAGAGGCTCCCTGTCATTCGTTCACCGACCCGGCTGCACCAACAGCCACCACTCACACACGCCGGTACGAGAGGCTCCCTGCCAATCGTCCCCGACTCCGACTGCTTTAACAGCCACAAGTCAACACATCGGTACGAGAGGCTCCCTGCCAATCGTCACCGACTCCGGCTGCTTCAACAGCCTTAAACCAAGCACAGAAGGGGAAACCTCACACCATCAGCAGTTCACAAGGGGTACATTAAAAACTACGCTAAGGAATCACCTCACATCCGCCCATGACCGTGGGCACGGCTGTTCGAACAGTTGTTAACCTCTGCAGAGGGGGTACACTTTACCCACACGACGTTACTAACCCCGAATCACCCAGCCCGCGACCCTCGGTCACGTCTGGCGACCTTGAGGCTTTCACGACAAGGCATTTCGAAAGCCGACTCAGGGTTATCTTATGCCAACGGGAGGGGTCCCACGGACCAACACCAGGTTAGGTCCCAGACCATACTGTGCCAGGAAGCCCAGGGGTCCTCCCCGACACCACCCCGGCGAATCCACTTGTCCCTTGGCATCAAGATTTCCCTGGCCTAGCTAATTACTCAGCCAGGGGCGTCCCATATCACCCATGTGGTCGTACTTGACATATGCTTGGATGTAATTCCCAAGGAATCGGTCCTTAGAGCGAGAACGAGCAGACCGTACCTCCAGTACGTCTCCCGTACCGCGAGTTTTAGAAACTCACTTTAGTTTTCAAGACACCGACCCAAGTGTCGGGTTTTTCCAAGCATTTTGTAAACTCAAGTTTTACCCAGGTGATCAATTTTAAAGTTTGAAGGGAGTCTTGATATTCGTACGCGAGGTACGGATACCGAGGCATCACCTGAGGGGTGACAAGGGTGTTAGGGTATTCAAATAATCAAGGAAGGTGAATGCAGCAAATGGGTAGGGCCTGCCGGTTGTACTGCAAACCGAGGCCTAGTGTCAAGTGTAACCTAAGTAATGCATAGTTTGCGGAATCAAAATACTTAATTTAAATTATAGGTTCAATTGATCAAAGGTGACTTGCCTTGCTCGAGATCTTGAGCTTCTTCCTCGAAATCCGCGCACTGCGGGTCTTCGGGCTCCGAGACTACACGTGAAACAAGACGACTCATCAAAGCGACAAAAGAAGCCCTATTAATGACCACTAAGCGTGCCATTGGATAGATATCGATTTTTGAGGAATTTTGAAATTGGGACGGGGTTAATCGGACGAACGGTTGAGAAGATATGAATTTCCGAAGATTAAAGGATTTTCTGGAATAAGAAAAGGAATTATTAATTCCCTTAGAAAAGAAAAGAAGGAGGGATGAAATCTAGACTTTATTTTGGGCGGCTAAGGGCAGCCCAAAATATTTGAATGGGCGCGGCCGAATTAATTGGGCCGACGGCCCGAAGGGATTGGCCCATGGCCGATCGGCGCGCGAGAGGGGAATAGGCCGGTGGGCCGAGGAGACCGATGGACCGGCCGATGGCCCAAAATAACTGGCCCACGGCCGATCGGTGCGCGAGGCAAGGCCCAGAAGGAGGGTGCGGCGCGGCCAAGTGAAACGGGCCGGCGCGCGAGAAGGCGGCCCAAGGCCGAGCGGGGCACAGCCCACGGACGACGTGGCGCGGGCAAAAAGGCTGGACGGCCCGACTGGCGAGGCGTGGCCCAAGCGGCGAGACGCGCGCGAGGCCGGGCCAGTGGACCGGGAGACTTTGACCGGTCTCCCGTGGGGCCGAGTCAGGCGGACGTGGCGTCCACGTCGGTACGCGCGGGGGAGAAAGGGGAGGGCGACGGGCTCGCCCGGGAACGGCGGGGTTCGGCGGGACGTCGGCGAGCGGCTCCTCCCGGCAGGCGGCGGCGAGATGGAGGGGAGGCGGGCACCGGTGGCTAGAAGGACAAAAGGGGAAGCGAGCCAGTGGCTCGGCCTTGCCCGGGGGCCGTGACGACGGCGGATTAAGACGACGGCCGACGCCGGCGGGGGAGAAAAGAAAAGGGGGTAGCGACGCCGGGGCGGGGAGAGGATGGAAGAGAGGATGGCGGCACGACAGAGGTGCCCGGGGGGGAAAAAAAAAGAAAAAAAAAACTACGGCGCTCCTAAAGCCCTAGACCGGGGAGAAAGAGGGAGACGGGTGGGAGGAGGCGGTTACCGCAGCGGGGTGGCAAGCCGGAGAAGGGCGACGACACGGGCGGCGGTGTGGCGCGGTCCCGGGCCGAGGAAGAAGAGGGTGCCGGGTTCCTCTCCTCGCGGCGGCGGGCAGCAAGAGGGGAGGTGGCACGGCGGCGCGACGGCGGAAAAGGGGCGAGCTCGGGGAGGCGGTAATGGCGGCCAGGAGCGAGGGGGGGGATTTTAAAGAGGGGCTAGGTCGGTTTTGGGGGCGAATGTCGGTTTGGGGCTCGGAGAGACGGTCGGCAAGGCGGAGCGGGGACCGGCGCAAACGGCGGTGCGACCGGGTGACGTCGGCGGCGGTCGACCGCCGGGGAAAAGAAAAAGGGGAGAGGGGAAAAGAGGGGTTGCCCCCTTGCCGCTTCGGGCAGGGGCGCGCGCGGGGAGAAACGGGAGGGCGCGCGCTGCTCAGCGCCTTGGCGGCATGCGCGCAGGCGGCGGGGCCGAGGGGACCAGCGGCGCCGGCGACGGAACGGGAAAGAAAAGAGAGAGAGAGAGAGAGCGGCGAGGGAGAGAGAGGTCGGGAGAAGAGCTGGTACTCTCGGCTCGGGCGCGTGCGGGGCACGTGCGCGACGTGCGCGGGCCGAGCGGATCGGGCCGAGGCGGCACGCGGCCCAGCAAGAGGGGGCGCGAGCCGAGGCAGGCCGCGGGAGAGAGCTGGGCCGGGCGACGGCCCAGGGAAGGAAGGAGGCCGAGAGGCTGGGCCGGGCGGCGGCCCAAGGAGGAGAGGGAGAGGGAAGTAGGCCGGGAAAGGGGATAGCCCACGGCAGAGGGAGGTAAAGTAGACTTTACCAGAAAAGGAGAGAAAAGGAGTTTTAGGGCTTGGATTTGAAATCCGATTTCGCGGTTTTCTCCGGGATTGAACTGGGAGGGGAAACACGAGACCTTGGCACACAACAAGACTCAACCGAAGAGCAAACTTTCGCAATTAGGGTTTTTAGCAGATTAGTTTTCCCGCTAACGCCGCGACAAAACGGGCGTTACATGTGCCTGGGAAGTCGTCGTCATGGACAGCCACCTTCACCCTGTAGATTCCACTGTGCCCGTTCGGACGTCTTCGCCGCTGCCTACGCCTACGCCATCGTCTAGCGAGCAAATGCCGGTGAGGGCGCTAGCGCGCCGTACCTCGTTCCTGCTGAAACTCGACCCTGACATCGCCGAGCACCTCTGCAGCTATGGGCTCACCCTCCGCCCACAAAAGACAGTAAGACAGCTCCGCCAACAAATCTTAGGTTCCTTTATTTTGTGTTGCAAACCCATGGATCCCCTTTTTGATTTTATTTAAGTAGAGTCCCGACCGGTTCTCCTTTTTGTTCGAAACTCGAATTTAAAATTTGAAAACTGCATACGTCATGCAAGTGGGTACGCGGCGCGTGATGTTGGCGAGGCAGACACAACCGAACAACGCACGAAGACACAAGACAGGCACGTGGCGCACGATGTACGAAGACATTGATGGAAACGTGTGGACAACGTACAAAAAGGACGGGGAGTTCAGGTGGAACGATAAAAAACAGGTATGTCAAATGGGATGGCAGAAACACTACGAATCTTTTAAATAGGTAAAGATTACTTATGCCTTATTATTATGGGTTAATAATTGGATCCATGCCATTAAAAATTTGCTGATTTAGAAAAATACCATTGCAAGATTGCTTCATGCCCTGACATCATGGATCTGGATAGAATGAAGTTTGGGAAGAAGATAACAGAAAATGTGACGACAATGACATGATTTGAATTTTAGAAAATTTCAATGGCAACACAATAGATTTTACGAATAACAATGGTATTTTTCTGAAATGGCAAATTTGTAATGGTATGGATCTAATTAACCCTATTATTATCTCACTTTTTTTTTCAAAATAAGTACTGAATGATACACCCTTTGTTTTTAAATATACTATCATGCAGTTGATTTTTATATATGCTTTTAATCATTCGACTTATTAAAATAAGTATATAAATATTATCGAAGAGTTATATCCGACAACTGTATTTGTAGAGTATGAGAATCATTGTTACTAAGGTATACGCGAGACTGTAGTAAGAAGGACGGGAGACAAGAATTTTTATACAGGTTCGGCCTTCCTGCTTACGGGTAATAGCTCACTCTTGATGACCAAAGCCGATATTGTCATTATATATCAAATATCTCTCGAACATAATATTGAGGATGACCTAATCTGGTTTCTGTTAGCATAGCGACATGAAGCTCTCACGTGTGGTCGATGGCTAGTAGTAGTCGACTCTCTCGGATAAGAACTCGTTGATATTGGAGGTAGCTCTAGATCTCTCTTGTCGGCTTTTGTAGTTCCGTATTGGGGTTGTCTAGGCTTGTGTTGTTGTATCTTGGCTTGTGTTGGATTGTCTTCTCTCCTCCTATGGGGTCTTGGCTTGTGTTAGATTGTCCTCTCTCCTCATATGGGGCCTTACCCTCGGATGCCGTCTTGTCCAAGTAGAAGTAGTAAAGCAAGTATGGATACGATCCGGGTTAGACCTTGTAGTGCCCAAGTAGGATTTTACTTTTTTTTTATCCGGAATACTTTTGATATGAGGTTTTATTCCATATAAGAACTAGTATATGGTGGGCCCTGTCGAGTCTAATATATAATATGAGGTATCCCATATCCAAAATACTAACAAATATATACCATCTACCCCCTCAATCTCAAAATATAACCAACTTCTAGTCTTCAACATTTGTCCTAAAATATGAGAACTTCTTCACCTATATTCTTTTCTCAACCTATCATGACATTACATCATTCAAATTATTTACCTACCTTCTTTTTTCATCCAACCACAGAATTCTCTATTTAATTCCATCAACTTTATTAATACTCTTGTCTAACTCTAAAACTCTTTACATTTTGAAACAGATATAGTATTTTGTTATGACTCGTTTTATTTATTTAAGTTACTCTAATCATGTAAATATCATATACTTTTATATATTTACACTGGATTTTTAAATAAGATAAATGATCAACATAGGTTAATATCAAACAACACCATATATTTAAAAACCTTAAAAACAAAGTTAGTACAAAAGATTACAACCTTATTATTGCAATGACAATAAACAAAAGATCTGGCAACACAGCCAAGGAGACTCCACACCCACAGCATTGACAAACTCTAGCACATGCAAAAAAGCATTGAAGATGAATGAGTATATGCTACCATCCCTATTCCTACAACAAATCAATGAACCGGTGCCAATAAAAAATTAGTGACTCAAGCCTAAAGCTAGTGTCACCTGTTTGATCATCGACAACTCGACGTACAAATCTTAGTAGATTTTCACCGAGAACATCAATAAGGTAACTAGCAATAAAAAAATATAAAAAACAAAAGACTCTATACATCTAGATTCATGAAAGATATGGAAGACAAACCCTAGACAACCTAATAGATCTAATTTTGCAAGGACTTTAATAAATATAAAAAAACTTATGAGAGATCGGACCCTGACACTTAAGAGAGGAGAAAGGGGGTCGGATAGGAACTATGCGATGGAGGTTGAGAACGTCTTGACGGACACGAGTGCCGTGAACCGGTTACTATATGCCAATACCTCACTGATCTTTTGGTAAAACGTAGCATGGAGTATATTTGTAAGAAACAAATTTGAATCTTAGAACACTAATTTCACTATAAACATTTCTATTAAATTCATGAAAATTATATACATAGAACTTTCCTAAAATGTTCCATAATATTGTAATTTTATCAAGATTTGTATAGAAAAAAATAGTTATTAAAATAATTTTTCAGACGGATTAAGCTTATATTTCAAAAACAGTGTAAATGTTTGAAACAAGTTACTCTTAACCGGAAACAAGTAAATGGATTAAGAGTCGTGAGGTTTCGTGGGCTCATGGTCATCATGATAGCATAGACAATTTTCATGTCAAGCATCCCAAGTCCATGCGTAGTCTACTAACAATTTTGCAAATATATGTCTACTGTCGAAATTGGTTGAACAGAAGCACACACCAAACGGCCCATCATAGCTCATATTACTGTTCATTAACAAGATATTACTGTTCATAAAAAAAGTTTTGCAATATTGAAAAAGTGTAATGTATAGGCCAATTTTATGCAATACAATCAGGTCAATTCAGTGAGAGAGCCAACAGACAAGCTGTCATTACAGTTGACCCAAACTTTTTACAAACAACCTAAATACTCCATTCGTCTCAAAATAAATTAATCTAAATGAATGTGACACTAACTAATACAACGAATTTAAACAGTCACTATATTAGGTAATGTCACGTCCAATCATAGATTGATTTATTTTAGGACAAAGAGAGTAAGAAGTATGAGATTTTACATTGTTGTCTATATGATTCACAGAATAGTCCCAACAGTAAATTCAGGCCAATTCGCTGGTATTCAAAATTTCAGGGAAATTTGTCCAAAATTTTAAAAATTAAATTTGACCAAAAGTTGGCTAAAAAATCATGAAAAATAGGGGGAAATCAGAAAAAAAATGTAGAAAATATTCTGCAGCAATATTTTTTTAGCAAACAAGCATAATACTCCCTCCAACGTCATAAATAAATAGGAGGGAGTAACAAACTTCGTCCACTGCGCCTGTGACCAGCTTCTTCATCGTCGAGTGCCCAGGCAATTAATTTGTTGGTTGCCCAATTTGGCAATTTGCATCAAAATGCCCAATTGGCATCAATTTGCATCGTCGGGTGGTCGCCGCCTTTTGATCGTGGGATCGAGAGGCTACACTATACCACTGATCAATTTGCATGAAAATTATCCATTAATTACTGTAGTACACCTGCCTTTGGAGGAGACACAACATACACAATCAATAAGCAATTTGTGGGAAAAGAGTCATCCCACTACCCATACATTGCAACCAAATACATATATACATACATACCTACATATACACATATACACACATATGTGTGTGTATATATATGTACATATATATACATACTAGAAAAAATGTCCGTGCGTTGCAACAGGTAAAGACGTTATTTCAGTGGTACAACAGCTATTAGAAGCTAAGCAATAAATTAAAACATTGGAACGCTATATATTATAATTGAAAAAATAATTAAAATCCTTCCTTGGTTTTGAGCGGAAGCCCATTTCTTTCTTCCTTTTCAGCCCCAGCCATGTCCGATGCCTGCTGCCTTCCTTCGCTCGGCCTACCTCTCTTCGGCCTAGCCCACTTCTTCCATGGCAGCCAGGCCCCTCCGTAATCCATCCAGCCAGCCCACTTTTTCAATGGAGAGAAGAGGATGGACCATGTGGGTAGCTCATAACTGTAACTTGGGCACATTGGGTCGGCCCAGCCCACGCGCTAATCAATTAATCAATGAGATGAACACCTACAAAGGCTACAAAATCTGTGGAAAATTTTTTTTTAGGCAACGAGTGAAAATATCGCACTTATAGTGGAGCCGCGTGGAACGAGGAAAAAAATATCGCACTCCTTATCCTCTCGCTGTCTCGCACCTCCGTCTTTGCCTCTCCCTCTCCCTCTACTGCACTGGCGCTTCTCCCTCTCCCTTGCGAGGTAGCCAGCGCCAATCCCTCCCCCCTCGCGGTGGCCGACGCCTCTCCGGCCCTCTCCCCTGTGTGGCAAGGCCTCTCCTCTCTCGTGAGGTGGAGGAGGAGGCGCGAGGTGGCGGGGGCCAGATCCAGCGGCCCCCGAGCTTGGGACCAGCACAGAGGCAAGGGGGATGGCGAACGGTGTGACGGCGGCAAGGACATCGCGATGGCTCCACGAAGGAGGAGGTGTGGGGCGGAGGGGCCAGATCCAGTGATTTTTTTGCTGCCTCCACTTTCACTCGAGTACCCTTGCTTCTGTTCCTCCATCAGTCAGCGATGTCTTTGCCTCGGCAGCTCTTTCTTTGGAAATTTGTGGCCTTCTTTATGGGGATCTTTGGTGCTTGCCTGATTTGCTCTCCATGGGTGTTGTGGAGATGTTTGGGCTGATTAGGTCACAACTGGATTTGCCACATCGCGAGCTGCTGCAAGTTAAGGCGAAAGATTGGTTTCTTTAGGGATTTGGGATTTGTTTGTCAATTTTTGCTTCCACCTTTATAATTTTTGTAGCGTCGATCTTATGTTTGCATTGTGTTATTCATCGTATTCGATTATGTGTCCTTGTGAAGCCAAGCAGTGAATGGAAAACTGACTTTCTAGGATTATCGGTCGGTTTTGATGTTGTGATTTGTCCTCCGTACACGATTAGGATTTTGTATCATCTCTGATTTTTTTTTTACTTTGGCCATCGTACACGATTACACTCATGCGGAGATGGAGGGTGTCGATCGGTCTGTTTACGAACGAAAAATTTGCGACGATCGAAAAGTTATTGGTTTTTTAAGTAGTTAGGATGTGTGTGTGTGTATATATTAAAATTAACTAGGGCACCATGGTATAAAATACACAAATTCACTCAAATTTTCAACTTGTGAGTATATACCTAGGTATAAGAATTTGATTCATACCTATACCTAACAATAAAACAACTCAAATTCAACTTTATTTCACAATCCATTATTACATACGTAATTAATTATATGTTTAGATGCTATATATCTAGAATTAAAATCTACCAAATGTAGTATATATATATGCACGCGCTTGAATTTGGCTTACATTATAGTATTGTCTACCAAATCTAGGATCATCAGAGGATTATCAAAGGCTACCTAGTAGAGAACAACAAGATGCATAAGCATAAGTGGACTATTTTGGATTGTTGGATATGCACAAGCATCTAATTGACAACAAGATAAGTAAATAGTTAAGCCTTTTAGATTTCTATTGATTATCAATTGACTTTTTAGGCTGTGTTCTTCCTCCAACTTTCTCAACTCATCTCCTTTGTTTTCCACACGCACGTTTTTCAAACTGTTAAACGGTGTGCTTTTTACAAAAATTTTCTATACGAAAGTTGTTTTAAAAAATCATATTAATCTTTTTTTAAAAAAAATTAGCTAATACTTAATTAATCATGCAATAATACGTGTTTCGTTTTGTGTGACAGAGAGAAACACACCCTCAATTACTTTTAAGACAATGGTGCACGTCATATGTGTGTCGAAGTCCGAGCTCCTTTAACGGAGAATCGGCGGACCCCCTTTACGTGATCGGTCAATGTTAGATTTGTAGTAAGCGTGGTGTAAAAGTAACGATGCTAATATGAATATGAGTGGGCAAGGTGTTTCTACAGGTTTGGACCGCCAGTGAGCGTAATACCATACTCTCCTATAGTATTCTTTCTTAGATCCCTGGATGAATCAGCCGTTACAAAGGGTTTGTCTTAGCTCAATTCTAAGTTCGATCCCCCTTATCGGTGGCCGTGTCCCTCCCTGCATCAGAGGGATACCACAGAAGCCATTTTGTCTTACAAGTAGGCTCTCGCGCATGGAGGTTATGTATGAAAGATCCCATCGTTTGCTAGCGAGTGGGCCCGGTCTCCATGGGGCTAGTTAAGCTCGATGTTGCCTCGCTGCACCACGAGTTCCCATGCACGTATGCGTGGCTTGGGATCGATGCCCGCGAGGCCCGCTTGTCAGCCTCATGTAGGTGGACAGCAGCACAGCAGTCCACCACGCCTCTTGACCATAGTGAAAAATGTCGGACTACTGTGGACCGGTGGACCGCCGGTTTAACCGTGGTTCATAGCTTATATGAGCATTTAATATTTTCTCCATATCTCAACTCACAAGCTAGCCTGGTTGTCTCTTCAACAAAACTAGAGCCTCACCACCAGGATTCAAACCCTCCTCCCCACACCATTTTTGCATGAAACCGCCCGGTTCAGCTGGTTCACACCGGTCTAATTGCGTGAACTGTCCTAAGAGCAAACCGAGCTGGCAGAGTCGTTGGTTCTTGTTTTTTTTCAGTTGGATGTCCAGCCCGTTTTTTGCACCATGCTCCTGACAGCCCATGTCCCCTGCCTTGTAGAGGTGATGATGAATCTATGATATTAATTTTTTAGCTTAATCATTAGTAAAAAAAATATAAATATTTGATTTTTATTTCAAATACACGCACATCTCTACTATTATAAAAATTGAAAATCTTTTCGCCGAAATTTTGGTACGTCATCCGTGTTTGAGTTGGTTTTTGAATTGGTTGTACGATGAGATATAGCAAAATACACATGCATCAACTTATGGAACAGTCACCCAATCAATTTGTAAGACTATGAAAAGGTGTACATAAAAAATTCTTTGTGTGATGACGCATGAAGCGAACGTAACTGGGTTCAATGCTATATATGATTTCTGACTTCGTTTTGTCATTGTTTTATTTATGTTGTTTCGGTTTATTGTTTAAATTGGCAAAATTTTTATCAATCGTAAAAATTATCTTTACATGTTATAACGCACAAGCATTTTTTGTTACTCTTATATTAATTTTTAGACATGGAGAGTAAATAATGGTTGGCATGGTGTGAACAATTGGAACATGTAGGGCATACATTGTAGGGCATATATTGGATATTGATCACATGTCCGATAAGTCCCCATACAACAGTGCATCTAGTCCTTTCCAAGAAAAGAGGTGATAAGATCGATAAGGACATGTTATATATGTACATGACTAAAGTTAAAGACCATATATATAGCTAGGTCGACGATCAAGATCGTCGATCGACAATGATCCTCGATCGATTCCTTCTAAGCACAATAGTACTACTGTTAATGTCTGCTTTATTTGCACTGATTGATCGATCGGGATGCACATGCCTCGCTTTTTGGGTCACCACGATTAATCGCTTAAACCCTTGCGGTGTTTACTAGAGGTCAACCATCTTTATCATCTTGAGCAACTTCTAACTAATTAAAATGAGTTTAGAGACTAGAACCATCTAATAGAATCGTCAACCATCTTTATCATCTTGAGAAACTTCTAATTAAGATGAGTTTAGAGACTAGAACCATCTAATAGAGTCGATGTAGATAGATTATGGGTAAACATCCGTCTTATGAACGGAATGAAAGGTGTTGAGATAAACCTACGAAGGGATTCGTACTCTCACATTGAGGACGGATGGCTTAGTGCGTAAACCGATAAAGATGAATAAACTAGCGAAAAAACAAGAAATATGAAATTGAAATAACGATTTAATTGGCTAATTGTATTGATATTTTTTTTAACTGAAACATAACTTTATATATAAAGGGGTTAGTCTTGTTTTTATAGGATGGTTTTTACGTTTTACTAGACTTAGAAATCAAAGAAACCTCGAGCCCAAGTAAAAAACAAAAAAACGTTGTAATTGGACTTGGTCTTACAGTATATGAATCTGACCGTAGAACTCTTCGATTATACCAGTATTCGATCACTTGTCAGACCGACCATGTGTAAAAGGCTCGTATCCTTTTTAAATTTAGCCAAACCTTACTGTATCTCATTTAGGGGTTAAATTTGGGTGTCAACAATACCCAAAGATAAGATAGCTTTAGATCGATCGATGTAGACAAATTGTTGTAAGTTCGTCCCTGGTCGGCCGGTCTCCTTCCTCCATGGAAGATGCATCGATCCAATAATGCTTGAATATATATGCTGCATCTTTCCAGCCATGTAGACATCTTTATCGTAAAGTTAAACTAGCGGTAGCTTTAAGGCTCCGATCCCACATCTTTAATCTTCTTGCTCTCGACCATATATATTGATCTATGCCAACCTATCTAGCTAGCTCGATGCTAGAGGTATTCCTTTCTGTCATAGATATTATACGTTTTACAAAAGAAAAAGCTTTTAAATCTTTGAACATTAATAACTTGTCAAAAATGATATTCTTAGGTCTGCTTTGTTTCATATACTAATTAGATCTTATAATTTTATTTTACTTTTAAATTGATGGTCAAAGTCTTGAATTTTTTCCAAAACTCATCATATAAACATCAAGTATTTAGATAAATTTTACTATAAAACATCCAAAGTTTATGTAATTTGTTGGCAGACATTATAAAAATATGCCACGACCAAAGAATATCATAAAATTAGTAATTTACTGAAAGACATTTCTGACTCAATCTGCCAACACCCGAAGTACATTTCTAGCTAGCATACATACATTATATAGATTTCATCTTCACTTCAGTGCTGATTAGAAGCTTTTGGCCCTAACTAATGGCCGGCAGATTAGCTTCATGGGTCGAGCCAGATCGATCGACATTGTGCCGTCCACATGCATGCGGTACTACATCCTCATAGATCGATCATATTGTGTCACTGCTACCGAAATACGTAAAGAGAACGATACGATATATACCGGAAGTGCTAAAATCACACTTATACGGCGACGGCGGGCGGAGCCGCATCCGGCATTGGCGGCGGCTCCCATGGTGGATCTGTCAGTGTTCGGTAGCTCCCGCGGCGAATCCGGCGGCGTCGGCGGCTCCCACGGCGGATCCGGTAGCGGTGGCGGCTTCTTGCTCAGACGGCGACGATGTCGGTGTTGGCTCCCGCGATGGATCCGATGACAACGGCTTCTCCCGCGGACGGGATGGCGTTGGCAGCGGCTCTCCTGCGGTGGATCTGGCGGCGGCGGCAGCTCCCGCGACGGATTCGGGTTTGGATTGTGTGCTTTGGGGATATTTTTTTTGATCGATTTGTGCTATGTGAAATTGTGTTTTGTGATTTGTATGATTTGTGCTGTGTTGTTGGATGGATTGATTGTGGTTTGTTCTGTGTGTTTTGGGGATGTTTTTGAATCGATGGTGGTGTGGGTGTTCAATTTGAGCAAATACATTGAGCCGTCTTTTTTTTCATTCCTGAAAGATGTTGGTTTCTAAACCGGCACCTTTGAATCATCCTCAAAGAGATGTCGCCTGCTGGTATCAGTTGAAAATTTTGATACCTATGATCAATTCTCAACCGACACAAATGATCTTTCTTGTAGTAGATGAGTCTTATATTTGAGAAAAAATGAGTTACGAAATCATATCGGTACTCAATTAATGAAACTGATCTCCAGCATCTGAACAAGATATATTTTGGGGACGGATGATATAGCTTCATATATCACTGATGAATCATATACAATTTTAGATATGGGTGCTCCAATTTACACAATTATTATAAATATCACAAATATAACATGTACAATAAAAATGTAAAATTGATCACATGTAATGTACGTCATGATATATTAATAATGGGCCTTTTTTTCTCTACTCAAGAGTTCTTTTTTTCTTTTTTCTTTTACATTTATGGGCCTTTGGCTTTGTATATTTTGGGTAATCCCGGGACCATCGATATCACACTTTAGATACGCCTATGATCATATAGTATACGTGTGTGTCTGTTTCTGTAACCGTGTCCCAAAAAAACAAAGATATGATCCATAAATTATTCGTTGGCATTTGAAATATACCATCACTTGTAATATAACATATATGCTTCGAATGAAAATAATGTACATATGGCCTGCAGAGTGTTAGGGCAGCAGCTAGCTATGGTCGGTGGAGTTAGAGTATTATTGTTCATGCATATACACACCACTGCATCATCACATCATTAGTATTTTTCATTCACTCATCGATTATAACCGCATAACCAGTTAAACTGATAAATTCTGCTGTGCACATATATATAATATATATATTTGTATATTATAGTACCACGTGTTTTTTAATTGATTTCTTTTTGGCATTGGTTGACTGTACATATGTACGTCTCTTTCGATTCATGTGTACGTGTATTGGCTTACTTTCCTGTACTTTAAAGTCGTGTGATCACAGCAATTTAACAGCAGAATGCACGTGATGCGTATACACTTACATACTGCATGTGTTGTACATGTGTATATATGCACGCTAAGTTATGCAACCATATGATTTTATCACTATAAAAAAAGGGTTTTTTACAATATAATACCTAGGTTTTAATTCTTCAGGCGGCCAGACCTAAAATATCCCGTTCTTAATAATCGATTTTCACATGCGAAACTCTTAAAGTGATCGCTTGCGAAAATCAATTTTCACAGACGGATGAATGTCTGTCTACGAGAATCAACGATTTTTACAGACATTTGATTGGAGGCGAAGCGTTTAACTGCATGCAAAAACATGTTTCTTAGTAGTGGATGTACATACCTTAATTGTACATGTACTTAGATATGATTAGGTGAAACCCCACGCATAGCTACGAGAGTTTAGTATAATAATAATAAATAAAAATAATATGTAAAATTAATAATAAATACAAATAATATGTAAAAATAATGTGTAAAATAGTATAAATAATGATGATTTAAATGTAAAAATAAGGTGATATGGTTTTATGAGAGAAGAAAAGAAGAAAGATAATTTGGAGCATAGATTAATCATCTAAGGGTTAAAAATAATTGAGGTGATATAACTTAATGAGAGAAAAAAATGAGAGAGATAATTTGGACCATAGATTAATCATCTAAAAATTAAAAACAATTGATGTGGTATGACTTAACGAGAGAAGAGAGAAATGACATTAACCAAGTAAAGATCCAGATGAACTATATAGATATATAGGATATTATAAAAAATAATGGAGAGATATATTAAAATATTTTATGAATTATGTAAGATGATGATTTAACATGTTTGTATTTTAAAGCTCTAAAATAAATTATGACCTTATAAATAATATAGAATACTTGTATTATGTTTAAATGTAATAATTATTAGTAAATGATTATGTGATATCTTTGCATATTGAGCTTTAAGATTTAATGAGTTATAATTTACACTAAGATAGAATATATATATCGGCCGAGCATTTCTCGAATGAGTTATTAAGTTTGTCTATCGTCACCCTCATCCCTCATAAACTGCATACTACTGTATAAGTGGAAAAATAGAAAATAATAGAGACATGCATTTCACAAAATGTGTAGGATGGTCCCATGCATGCATGATCGATCACTCACATCCTATAAAGTTTGAATCTTCAAAAATCAAACGGCCGGCCATAAAGCTACGTAGTCTCGATCTTACAAAATCGAGCCCAACTGACTGCTACATTATATATACCCCTCCGGTCTGTAATGTTAATTTTACCCGTTAACTTTTAGATATGTATTTAGTTATTTTATCTTGTTTAAAAAATATAAATCATATTAAAATGTTTTTTCAATGATAAAACAAACCACAACAAAATAAAAATAATTACGTAATTTTTAACGAAATAACTAAGCCAACCGTCCGTCTAAAAGTTAACTTACGACATGAAACTTTAAAAACTGAAGAAAGTACCAATATTAATTATCCATTAGTGTGTATTAATTATTAAAAGCCAAAGAAAGGAACAACTACTTGGTTGCCACTCTAACACAGTCTTATATTCTGCCGCTTAATTAACCGGAGTAATATTTGGTTTGCTGCCTGCCATAGCTGTGATGTGCCTGACTTTCAAATTAACGTCTCCTCGTGTTGGCTGTGCCTACATGACATGAGCTAGGTTAATGCAAAACCACGTGGTTGCCGGTGAGCTTACCAAAGTTGAACCAAAAAGCATGTGTATATATAGCTACAAATATATGTTAAAGCAAAAGTATGATTATGCCACATGTGTATTGTACGGAAAATACAAATAGCTTTCTCACATTTTAGCTTTTAAATTTTGTTAACAAGAGAGAGATTTTTCTGTCCCTCTTATAGCAGATACTACCTCCGTTAAAAAATATATATCTTTCTACCATTTAAATTTTATCCTTAAAAAATTGTGTTTCTAACAAGGTGGAATCCAACTAATTAATTTAAGAATACTAATAAGGTGAACTGATGGGTTGAACTTTCTTTTTAACTAGCGGGTCTAATTATGTATAGAAAGTATAGATATATATATATGCGTGCTCATTTAATATATGCATACATGGTGGATTAGGAGTAATATTCAATCACTGAAAACAACATTAAATAGCAGCATGGCGCATGGTCATTTGTGTTGAATGCTAATCTGTCTGAAATTTGCTAGAAATATATTTTTTTTTGGATGGAGGTAGTACATAATCAAATTTTGCACAATAATTTTTGTGTGTAAATGCTACAACATGCTCTAGATGTATGGTTTTAGTACTACATTTTCTAATAATTGAAGTGGACAAATAATATAATGCAAATTCCATATAGAGAATAAAATTAGCTGAATGCAGCATGCATCCAACAGGACCAGTACGTGCTGTTTCCAAACTCCCTACAAGCTATCACGACTTCTCCTTCAAACTGATTGAAAAGCAGCTAGTGCCATTACAAGTAAGAGAGAGATTTTCCTTCCACTAGAGTAATGTCCAACCGAATTGATAGATTACCTATATAGACACTAGGCGAAGATGTGATAGTTGCTTCCACCAAATTCATATCAATATAATTACCACCTGCCTGGTGATATCGATGATTAACCTTTGCACAACCTTTCCAAATTCTACCTTCTTCCATTTTGAAGGAAAAAATAATTTAATCATATATTCTTTCTTAGCTGACAGAAAGAAAATTCTCCCAGCTAGCCTTTTGTGCTGGCGCTAGAATTTGATAAAATGCCCGGGGTGTTTTATGACCACACAGTAAATTGTATTGAAAGTTGAAACTAGAACATCATGAAGAAACAATTACTGAAAAGAGAAATGAGCATCAAATCGACAAGGCCATGTCATTTCTAAAGATATGGGACCAAAGATATCGAGATGGAGATAGAAAGAAAAGGAGAAAAAGGAAGAATGTCCAACAGATGAACAGTAATGTATATGCTGAGTGCTCGCCTAGCATTGGAAAGATAATATATAACATGAAAAATCAGATCTGGTGCCTTCTGTCTGGCACCTCGATCGGATAGTTGTGTAATTACATGGATATATATATATATATGCATGTTCCATTTATACATATATATTACCTCACGAAAAGGAGATAAAAGGATCGATGCTTAACTGCTTTTGATATAATGATTCAACTCAATAAAAAGCTAGTGCGTGGCAGAGTGCCATGATATATGTTTTCATATATGATGATGATGATGATGATACACTTGGAATATAAAAATATCTTAATTTATGACAAGTCATTATAGTTTGTAGGAAAATTGAGGATGTATGAATTGACTCGATCAGCTGGCATGCATGGCAAACATATATATATATGGCTGGAATTTAGTCAAGATATTTCTTCTAACGGTAGATAGATCAAAGATCAAGGTAGCTAGCTATAGCTATAAAAGTAGAGTTAATTAAGTGGAACGAAGTCACACTCCCAATTTAGTTAAGTGCACCAGTAATCCAGCCTGCTAGCTAGCTAGTTGCCAAAGGCAACCACATCAATTTTATCTTTGGCAAAGGAAAGAAAAAGACGAAAGACAAAGAGGATGATCTAAGAGGCGAGCCCTCTATCTATCCCAAAAACAACCGGAAATGAATGTGAAATTGTGAATCAGAGCAAGCCAGAGAGGAAAAGCTACCTCGTCCTCCTTTCTTGCTTTGCTCTGAAACATCAACGTACACACGTACTGCAAGATCTACTAGCTAGAACGCATTATGCAGCAGCAGCAGCAGTAGCAGAAGAAGATGAGAAGAATCTTGCAAGCTTTATTATATAAGGCCGGCACAATCTTCCTTGTCTCTCTCAACAAACATATCACGCTGCTACTAAACACTGAAACCTCAGCTAAGATAGCTTAGCTAGCTGTCTCAGGATTATATTCAGCAGATCAGAAGCAAGTTAATTAGTTAGTAATTAGTTGCTGCTGCCATGGATGGCAAGAAGCCGTATGTGATTGCCATCATCATACAGGTGATCTACACGGGTTTGTATGTTGTTTCCAAGGCGGCCTTCGATCAGGGGATGAACACCTTCGTCTTCATCTTCTATCGTCAGGCCGCTGCCACTCTTCTCTTGCTACCTCTCGCCATTATTCTCGAAAGGTAAATAGAAGAAGTAGCTAGCTGTGCATGTCTCTGTATTACTGGAGTTGCTGATGATGAAATTAAGGTAAATTAATATGATTGTTTCATATATATTATGTACATATATGCAGGAGAAATGCGCCAGCCATGTCGCTTCGGCTGTTTACCAAGCTTTTCATGTATGCTCTGCTCGGGTAAGACACCACTGCATGCATAACCTAGATAGCTACTTTTCATTTACATATGTCGATCAGTATGAATTAATCATCATTAAATATATAAATTGACATGCATGGACTAATTGATTAACTTGGCTGCAGGAACACAATAACCATGAACATGTACAACATAAGTCTCAAGTACACCTCGGCAACGGTTGCATCTGCCACCAGCAACTCTGTACCCGTCGTCACCTTCTTCTTGGCTGTCCTATTAAGGTAATCTTTCAATCCATAATTAACACTGAATGATTGAATTAATCATTCATATGATCGACAGTCACTGATATATAGTATATTGCATGCATGTGGGATTGCAGGCTTGAAGTGATCCGGCTGAGGACCTTGTCTGGCGTGGCGAAGGCCGCCGGCGTCGCGCTCTGCCTCGCCGGCGTACTCGTCATCGCGCTCTACGCCGGCCCGGCGATCAGCCCGCTCAACCACCACCGCGCATTCAGCAACGAAGCAGCAGAGACGAGCAGCAGCGTGGGGACGAGGACGAGGTGGATGAAGGGGACGTTCCTGATGCTGCTGTCTAACACGACATGGTCGCTCTGGATCGTGCTCCAGGCCTCGCTGCTCAAGGAGTACCCCAACAAGCTGCTCGCCACGCTGATCCAGTGCGCGCTCAGCACGCTCCAGTCGCTTCTGCTGGCGGCGGCGGTGGTGCGGAACGACCCGGCGGCGTGGCGGCTGCGGCTCGACGCCGGCCTCCTCGCCGTCGCCTACACGGGCTTCGTCGTCACGGGCGTCTCCTTCTACCTCCAGGCGTGGTGCATCGAGAAGAAGGGACCCGTGTTCCTGGCCATGTCCAACCCGCTCTGCTTCGTCTTCACCATCTTCTGCTCCTCCTTCTTCCTCGGCGAGATCGTCCACCTCGGCAGCATCATCGGCGGCGTCCTGCTCGTCGCCGGCCTCTACAGCGTGCTCTGGGGTAAGAGCAAGGAGCACAACATCAATATGCAGCTCACGCTCGCCGCCGCCGCCGCCGCCGCTTCCACCGAACAAGTGAAACAGCGGCAAGAGGAAGATGACAAGATGGACGAGGAGGAGGAGATCAAGCAGCAGGGGAAAATGGCGGCGTCGCCAGAGCAACAAGTGTAGCTAGCATGCAGAGAGTGGAGTAACTACTGTACCTAGCTAGCTAGAACCTAAATTACATAACTAATTAGCTAGATGACAAGATGAACCTAATAAGCTGTTTAGTGTGTTAATCGAGAGATATACTCTTATTAATCTAAAGACGATATCATTAAGGGAGTGTTTAGATTACAGACGTCAGAAAATTTCAAAAGTTTTTTTCTCCTTTATTAGTTATTTAAACAAAGTTCCTTCTTTGGATCAAAGGTTGAACAATAAATTGTTCCAATATACAATAAATTTTAAAATTGAATGAACTAAACTTATAATTCATAAATAAACTACAAAAATCAAAAAAATTCAAACATAGATAAAAAAGAGTAAAACAGTAGTATATAACAGCATAATTATAGTTAAAACGAACTAAATGTGAGTGTTGCAAAGCACTATTATTTTAAGCTTCGCAATGAGCAATTCTAGGTAACTTAAAATTAATTTTCAGGAGCCTGAAACCTATCAAATCCCTATAATTAATACTACCTCCTAATTAATAGGTATTCAGACCTCTTAATACTTTATTATTTTGCGAGAATACTTCTCAATGATACTTATAACTTTTATAAGGACTGGAATAAAATTTGTTGAGTATACTATATAATATGCACAAGTGTATGCCTGTATGTAAGCTACATATACCTCTCAAAAGAAATTAGAAGTAGTGCTCCACACCACAGGTATGATTGTGTTCTTTTGGAAGGGTTGGAATCCTTTTCCTTCGCACGCAAAACTAAGCGACGGATTAATGCATGATTAATTAAGTATTTGCTTAAAATATTATGAAAATAAATTAATATGATTCTTAAAGTAACTTTTCTACTATAAATCCTTTTGTACAAAACATACCGAGAGATGTGAGGTTGGGATGAAAGGAAGAACACAGCCGCACCGCAGTGGTTTGATTTCTGGCCCTCATTATTTGCGAATTTTTTGCATTTTTAATTTTATTTATTTAAAGATTTGCAAAAATAATTTTCCGTTTCTAAATATTGCAGAAATAATCTTCTCTCGCCCTCTGGGAGGGCGAGTTATAAAAATCGCCCTCTCAGAGAGCGATTTTTCCGACGTGGCAGACGGCCGTTGGGCGCCGTCTGCCGCGTCGTTGCAATTTTGTAAAAAAGTCCCTTGCCACCCTCGGCAAGGGCGTTTTTTAACTGTTCCGCAGGGGGCTGCCTGCAAAAGGGCGGTCGGCCTGGCAATTTTGCAGGCGGCTCCCTTGCCGCCTTTACAGAGGGCGATTTTTTGCCCTCCCCTATAAAATCCTCATTCCAACTCCGCCGCCGTCATTCGCAGCCGTCGAAACTCGAGGAAAATAATAGAGGGAGGGGTGAGGAAGAAGAAGGAGAGCGGCGAAGCCCTGTCGGTGTGCACACTCGATCGCAGGTAAATACAATATCCCGCTATATGTTTGTGTTATTTATTTTGTGTAGAATATATAAGAAAAGATTTTTTTTTTGAATATTTGAATAGTTGTTTAGTAAGATATTGATTTATAAATTAGGCACAATTTAATTTAAGGAGTTTGACCTAGGACGAATCGATTTAGACGAACCTACATAGAATACATTCTGATCTATGTCTATGTTATTTAAATAGTTGTGTAGCACTATAATATGGATTTAAAAATTAGGGCATGATTTATTTTAGTCAATTTGACCTAGAACAAACCGATTTAGATGACATATATAGGATATGTCCTTATGTATGTATACATTTCTTTGCGTAGAATTTTGTTTAATATAGAATTAAACTTAGGCACAGATTGATCTAGGCAACATATTCGTAGTATGAAGTAAATTAAGTTTGAACCTATTTATCAGGCACAATGGCAAGCAAGGTCATATTTCAAATAGTTCACGGTAAAGGCAATGTTAGATATGGTCGAGATGGTGTTGATCTGTCAGAATTTAGTATGAAATCAAAGGGCATCGATAGGCCAGCCGATAAAACATTTGAGTCAGTCTATATTTGGTTACTACGTGGATTTAAAGTGGATACAAGAGTGAACACAATGTCTCTATCCGTTGTAGTCAGTCGTGCAACGGAAGGATATTATTGGGAATTAATGCCTGTAGATAACACCGAGTCCTGGAGACGTTATGTAGAGATGGCATTTGAAAGGTCCTGGCCCCTTGTTATTTTTGTGGCATTGCATGAAATCGATAGCAGTGTTACAGTGCAAACAAAGGATGGTGAAAGTCCTAGCAATGCTGTGGAGAATGTTGGACCATCGATGCGAACTGGGGGTAACGAAGCAAGGTTGGAGGAGGCAATAGGCGTGGCGGATGAGGGGGAGAGAATCGAAGCAATTGTTGAGGAAATGGAGAGGGAAGATTCTGAAAATGAGCTGGCGGAGGACGATGAATCATCGGACGAGGAGGAAGATGTACTGCCCGTTGATTGGACAAAAACCAATTTCTCTCAACTTGTTATCTCAGAGGAACAGCAAGCACCCTTTGAATACAAGGATAACGAGGTAATCCAAGGTGCCAGGTATGCGCATAAGGAAGACATGAAAGAGGCGGTGAAACATTGGGCGGTCTCCTTGCATAGAGAGTTTAGGGTGGTGAAGTCTAGCAACTGTGTGTATGACGTGAAGTGCACGAAGGATGATTGTCCGTGGCGCGTTCATGCATATAAGGGAAAATGGAATGACTATTGAAAAGTGAGCATTGTTGGTGAGCACACATGTTGGTTGCCAGGGGTTGATAAGTATCACCGCAACATCACCTCAGCTTTTGTTGCCGATGAGATGTACAGCGATGTGGTTTGTAACACGGACTTTGAACCGCACTCCATTATTAGGCACATTGAAAACAAATTCAAGTATATTATAAGCTACTACAAGGCTTGGAGGGCGAAACAAAAGATTTTGGAGATGAGGTATGACACATTTGAAGCATCCTATGATAACTTGCCTCGTCTGTTAGGCACCATTGCTCAGAGAAACCCCAATACCTATTACGACATTCAGACCTTTTCGTTGTCTAATGACCCGAGCAAGAGCGTGCTGCAAAGAGCCTTTTTCTTGCTGGGTGCTTGCATCAACGCATTTGTGCACTGTCGCCCTGTGTTGTGCATAGATGAAACCTTCTTGACAGGCAAATACAGAGGTCAGATACTGACGGCGATTGGAGCCGATGGGAATAACCAGGTGTTACCTATGGCGTTTGCATTTGTCGAGAGTGAGAACACCGAAAGCTGGTATTGGTTCTTGGAGAGAGTTCGCTGGCAAGTCGTGCGTATGAGGCCCAATGTTTGCCTCATTCATGATCATCATGCGGGCATGTTGAAGGCAATTGACTACCTGCAGAATGGTTGGCCGGAGAGGGGACTTCCAGCTAGGTGGCATGATGTTCGGAGTAGGTGGTGCGTGCGTCATATGGAAGCCAATTTCTACAAGCAATTGAAGAACAAGCACCTGATGGATCTATTTAAGAGGCTATGTGGTCAAAATCAGGAAAAAAAATTCAATGACTTGTGGAGGAGGTTGGATGAGCTGACAACAAAGCAAACCGATAAGCAATCTCGTCGGCCCCAGGATGACGATCCTCCAGTACCTCTTGGTCCACTACATGATGACCCGCCAACAATGAGAAGAAGGTCGGCATCATCAATACATAATTTCTCGCAGTGGATAGAGAATGAATCGAAAGAAAAGTGGTCTCTGTTGTATGACACTGACGAGTCTCAGTATGGTATAATGACAACCAACCTGACCGAGGTGTACAACTGGGTGATGCGAGGAGTGCGAGGACTCCCACTGGTCGGTATTGTGGAATTTATCCTTCATGGCACTCAGGCATACTTCAGGGACAGATACAAGAAAATTGCCCCTTCGATGCAAGATAACAACATTGTATTTGGGAGTGTGGTGACAAAGTATATGCAAGATAAAATAGCAAAGGCGATGAAGCACAGAGTTATTCCCCAAGGTACCCAAGTTCATAGGTACGAGATCATGTATGTGGATAGGCGAAGGCGCGGCATCAACCGCGTTCAAGCTGTGCAGGAATGTGTGCTTCATGTGGAGGGCGGTTGCAGTTGTAGCTGCATGAAGCCCAAGCTTAGACATCTGCCTTGCTCACACGTACTTGCAGCAGCTGGGGATTGCGGCATACTTCCTGATATCTATGTGTCACCCTACTACAGGAAAGAAGCAATATTTCATACATGGAAGGAGGAGATATATGGGTTCGGAATATCTGGATCTTATACAACTCTGAGGCCACAGGTGTTCTACATTCCAGATCCGTCGAAGTTAAGGCTGAAAAAGGGTCGGCGTCAGTCGAGACGCATCAGAAACGACATGGACGAGTCGGAGGTAGGGGGGAGGACTCTACGGTGTAGCAAATGCGATGAGCGCGGGCATACTTACAAGAAATGCCCAAAGAATTCGCAATCTCCAACCGTCGCAGGTTCTGATCTATCTGGACAGGCAACCGATGGCCGTCGTCCATCGGGAGAAGGAACAACAACGAGGCGACCACGTCCTAGGCGTTCTCGTGCATCGACTACGTCATCCGCTGGCGATGCAATGACTTGATTATTCCTGTCAGCCTTTTAGTCTAGCGGTGATCCAATTGATGTAGTATTTATAATGTTGTTGTCATTTGTCATGTGTGCAATATTTATCCTTGTGAGACATGAACTATTGTAATGCTGTTGTCATTTGTCATGTGTGTAATATTTATCCTTGTGAGACATGAACTATTGTAATATTGCTATCATTTGTGTAGTGTACCTTTAGCGTTACGAATTACCATTGTAATGAACAATTTGTGTAATGTTTTTTTCTTTATCAATTGCTTATTTGTAATCACTCTTATGTATGCAGGTATGGCGAACGAGACACCAGCTCTCCTCAGTAGGGCACTGGACAGGAGCCACCGTTCGTACTTGTCGGCGGTGCAGGGTGCGCAGCTTACCACCTTTCGTCCACGCCCGTCGCGCGAGTTGTTGCGGGCCGATCCGCGACACGTTCCGTGGTATGATAGAGCTTAATTACTTGATGGCATTTTTTGGCTATTTGGAAATATGTAGTACTAATGTTGAACTCGACGGTACGCAGGTTGCGTGAGGTAGGCCTGATAGCGATATGCAGGCTTGTTGAGGCGCGGCCGGACGAGAACGACCCGGCCAAGCGCTGGGATGCGGACCGGTCGCTGCTGGCTGCTTTGGTAGATCGGTGACGGCCGGAGACGCACACGTTCCATCTCCCCTGTGGGGAGATGGCACCTACGCTGCAGGACGTCACGTACTTGCTTGGGCTTCCACTGGCCGGGGAGGCTGTCGGCCCAGTGGACGGTGCGGGTGGCTGGAGGGAGGATATCATGGAGCGATTCGCTCCCGTGATGAGGCTACCTGGGCTCCCTGGAGTTGCTCCCCCGAACATGTACACCACCGCCGGGCCTACGAAGGCTTGGCTGCTGCAGTTCACAGTAAGTTAACTTTTAGAATTTTTAGCATTTTTAATTTTTATTTTTTAAAGATTTGCAAAAATAATTTTAGGTTTCAAAAATTTGCAAAACTAATCCCCAATCGCCCTCGCACAGGGCGATTTTGAAAAATCACCCTCCCAGTGGGCGACAAGGGGCCTAACTGCAAATTTTCAAACCCTTTGCATCGGTTTTAATTGATTAAAAACTAAGTACACTTAACTAAGTACACTTTGTTACTTTCCTATAAATCTTACGAGTTTTAACATCGTTTGCTTTTTGTTGTAGACCGACCAGCTCCACCCCGACGCCGATGAGTACTTGCTCAGACGGTCCTTAGAGGCGTACCTACTGTGGATGTTTGGCTGGGTGATGTTCACCAGCACCACCGGGCACGCAGTAGACAGTTTTCACTACGCCCGGGCGATCGCGGATGCGGAGCTAGGGGCCGTGCCGCTGTGGAGCTGGGGTTCGGCAGTCCTCGTAGCCACCTACCGTGCGCTGTGCGAGGCCTGCTGCAAGACGGATCCTGGAGCGATTTTCACGGGCTGCCCTCTCCTTATTCAGCTCTGGGCAATAGAGCGGTTCGCGATCGGCCGACCGATCGTCGACACCGCTTCGTACGCTTCAGGACCGGCAGCCGACCACCCAGCCGACGGGCCGACGATGGGCACGTACTGGTGCCGCCACAACGTAAGTACAAATTGTTTTCATTTCAAATTTCAGATTATGTGCGACTGATGTTCTGACGAGTTGGTTCTCCTTGTGTCGCAGCACCGTTACGCCCACGTCTAGGTCAGACGGAGCTACCCGGAGTTTGTCTTCGAGTTCGACTGTCTGCAGCCTTCGGACGTCGTCTGGGAGCCCTACACGCACCACGCGGTCGCCGAGAGAGCACCTCTAGGTCTGTCTGCCTTGTGCACGCGTGACGCGGCGTACTGGTTGACGGTGGTGCCGTTGGTTTTCGACATCTTCGTCGAGCCTCACTGCCCTTACCGTGTTATGAGGCAGTTCGGACTGAGGCAGGGCTTTCCAGTGAACGTACCGATACCCGTCGCGCCCCAGGACCACCAGTGAGTATTTCTCTTTCACCTTTACTATTGTTATGTCGACTACATGCGGAACGTTCGATGACCATTATGTTCTTTGCAGGTTGACTCGACGGGGACAGCACGCAGGGACACTGTGGGCACCTCGGATCTTGCCGTACGTCGAGGACTGGTTGGTAGCCACCGAGGAGGTGATTGCCGAGGTCCACCCACACTCGGAGGAGAACTACACTGCCTACCTTCGGTGGTACTTGCCGCGCACACGTGCCCGCGTCACCTTCACCGCGGCCGCTCCACAGCTACACCAGGCAGGCGTCAGGGACACCTACCCCATGCACCGTGACCAGGAGTACTTCCTGGGGGTACGTCCATGTTTCTCGTACTTCTTATTTTCGTACTACGCGGTTGGTACATCTGAGACTGACAAACCTAATTAATAATGATTCCCGCAGGTCGACGCTGCACGCGCCATGAACGCCGACATCAACGCGGTGATGCTGAGGTTGGACGCTGGACTGCACCTGAACGACGTTGAGCAGAGGTTGACGTTCGAGCGGATGCAGACGAAGATGCGTTCGATCTTGCACGTCCTCTCTTGTCGTTCGGCCGTGGACGCGGTACTTCCACCGGCAGCTGCTGTTCCACGTCCACACGGCCCGACACTAGGATCGACATCGCACGGTGCTGGTGCGTCCACAGGTTAGTTCCATACCTTCTCACTATGTGAAACCTTCGTCATGTTATTACAAACTGAATGTCTACTAGGTCCGACGCTGCCGACAGGACACTCTGCTGGAGCGAGTGGATCATCGATCTCTCGGCCGTTCGCGACTCCGCCCAGCACGTCGGCCTTTGTTCGAGCGAGCGGTTCATCCGTCCCTCCACCCTTCAGTCAGCCGCCAGGTGAACAAGCGTCCTCCGATGAGTGCTACAAACGTACTATTTGGGCGGAATGTTGCTTAACTTTTGACATCTGCAGGAGGATACTACCCGGCGGGGATTTTCCGTTCGGGCGAGTCTTCGTCGCGGTGCGGGCGGGTCTGGTGAGGGCGACGACTTCGACGACCTGGAGGACCCAGAGCAGGACGTTCTCGGCGCCTCTCAGCTTGGTGGAGCACCACCACCACAGAGCCAGGAGCAGCCGCAACACACGCCCACACTAGATGTCCGCGCTGGTCGTGCCGTGCCCGCTGAGAGGCTGACGTACTCTTAGGGGCACATTAGGAGGGGTAGGGGTAAGAGACCTCGCCAGTAGGCTACTAGTGCTACATGTTTGTAATATTTACAGTTAGTAACTTTGTGTTACCTCTTTGTATATAACTCTATTCGATCGCCGCACTCATATGTCACGAAAACATTTCATGTCATTCGCTACATCTACTCAACGAAATGACGAAAAACTTTCGGCGCGTAACAGAGGGCTACGATTGGTCGCTATCAAAGTAAGTGAATGCGAAACACAAACGGAGTACAACGGCGAGAAGGGAAGGGAAAATGGAAGACACGCGAAATAACATTTCAAGTTCGTTAGTTCGCTACACGTTGCGAGGTTGTAATGTACGAAACATTATTCATCGATACACCATACAACTACCAACTCGTGCATACTACTGAGTGCAACGAGGCCACTTTCCCTTTCTCTGCGCATCGGGATTCTCCTCCATTGCTGCCTTCGCTCGCCGCGCACGCTCAAGCTTCCGCTCCCGCTCCTCCCTGTACGCAGCAACACGCCTCCTTTCCGCCTCAACCTTGTGCTCTTTTTCTGCGGCCTCCTCCTTGCGTCTCTGCTCTATCTTCTCCTTGCGCTCTGCATCCCATTGCCGCATGTACTCCAACCGCTCCTTGTTTTGCGGCTTGATCTCGGTGTCGATCCACTGCTCAAAATCACATAGCGGTGGAGGGGTCTGCAACAAATGCAATGTTTACTAACCAAATAAGTTGTTCAAGACTACTTAATACACCAAATAATTATTAGAAAACATTAGTTCCTCACCATTAAGTTAATGCGGCGTATCTCAGGTGTTGGCTCAAACTCAAAATTGGCACACATCCAGTATCTCTGCATGTATGTCTCCTCTTCATCGGACTTGACTACCTTGTAAGGATCACCGCACCAGCACATGGGCATTGGAACACCGCTAGGCAAAGGCAATGGGTTGAAGGCATTTCCAGTCTTCGGGCGATAACTACAAGTCAACAATAAATGAAACACCCTAACCCGTTAATCTAGGATTCCTCATTTCATGCACAAGGAATAACACAAAATATCACAGAAACGATTTACATTACCTTGAGTTGGTAGCTTTTTCATGCCTTGGCATCCTATAGTTTAAAAAAACAACTATCAAATATTGTAAACACCCTTAATATGGTCAAATATAGTACTACTACAAACCAAACGTGTGCACAACAAATCTAGTCTAAAATTATTAACACTTCTAAGTGCTACAGATCTACTCACAAATTTCAACAGATCTACTCGCAAAAAATCTAGGGTCCACATCTAAGTGCTACAGTTCTACTCACAAATTTCAAATACATGGTAATTACACTAGTATGCGACACAAAATATAACCATACGTCGGGATATTGTACTAAACTGCGATCGAATAAGCACAGCAACAACGCTTCACGGCTCTTCTCCTTCTTCCTCACCTCTCTCTTTTTTTCCTTCAATTGTGACTGGTTGAAATGAGCACTTCCTCGGGCCATTGGGGCTTTATGCGAAGCCGACCAAAAATTGCCCTTGCAGAGGGCGAGATTACGCCAAAAATCGCCCTCTGCAAGGGCGACGAGAGGGCTGCCTGCAAATTTGCCGCACCCCTCTATAGTTGTAGTTGCAGTTTTTCCATATTCTCATCCTGAACACAAAACTGATTAGCTTTGATGTGTTTCAGTAGCAAATTACAAGGAAATTTGTTTTCTTACAAAAAAAAATACTACAATTTATCTGTTGCATGTTTCATATTACAAGTCGTTTCGATTTTTTCAAATCAATCTTTTTAAAAGTTTAATCAAGTTTATAAAAAAAATGGCAACATTTATATTATCAACTTAGTTTTATTATATTTAAGGTTACATATATTTTGATAGTTTTTTATGTTACAAATATTGTTATATTTGTATAACCTCACTTAAATAAAGTAAAAATAGTTTAACTTTATACAAATTCAAAAATCATCCTTTTTACAGGTGGCCCCCTGCCGTACAGGCAAAAATTGCCCTCTGTAAGGGCGGCAAGGGGGCCGCCTGCAAAATTGCCAGGCCGACCGCCCTTTTGCAGGCGGCCCCCTGCGGAACAGTTAAAAAACGCCCTTGCCGAGGGTGGCAAGGGACTTTTTTGCAAAATTGCAACGACGCGGCAGACGGCGCCCAACGGCCGTCTGCTGAGAGGGCGATTTTTATAACTCGCCCTCCCAGAGGGCGAGAGGAGATTATTTCTGCAATATTTCGAAACGAAAAATTATTTTTACAAATCTTTAAATAAATAAAATTAAAAATGCAAAAAATTCATTATTTGCAGGTTGAGGACAGATCAAACCTCATATATCATTTTTGGACCACATGGATCAAACGAAGGCCCAATTAACATGGACACCAATTTCAATGATGGGCCGTGAAAGTAAGCCTGAAGCACGCACGTACAAGCTATCACTAATTAATGGAAAAGGTCCATTGGACATCCCTCAACTGAATTTCTTTCGTGTCCCTCCACATCAAAATCAGGTATAAAGCCTCTTTAAATATTTTTAAAATCAGTGTAAGTCAAATCCCTCAACCGTTTGGCTAGCGGTTGCCGTTCCCTGCCCGGTTCCGTCGTCCCCATGCCTTGTTCAAGAAAGAGAATAGGGGTAGAGAGAGGGAAAAGAAAGAGGATTAGAGGTGAGACAGAGGGCTCATTATTTTTTTATTACTTTTGTCTTACTAAATGTGGTTTCATTGAGTTTTTTAATTTCATTTTTTCTTATAGTGCCATATGGATGAATAGACGTGAGTGTCATGTAGGACGAAATCACTCGTAGACTGGATTTGCACAAGTTTTAGTAATTAAGATACGCTTTATAATTAGTTTTATGGTTGAGGACATTAATCAAATTTGAAAAATAATTGAGGGCGTAAAATTAAACTTTTCCTTAATTAAATATGAATTGATCGGCCAGACCCATCCTACATATACTACCTCCGTATTAAATATATGATACGATGATTTTGCTCGGTTGTTCGACGAATATTTTGTTTACAAATATAACGGTAATATCTAATGAAAATATAGTAATATTGTAATATATATATATATATATATATAGTATTATAAAAATTGAAGATATTTTCGCTGAAATTTTGGTACGTCATCCATATTTGAGTTGGTTTTTAAGTTGCTGTATGTCGGCCGTATCAAATTCGACGTGAGTCTAAAATAACTATTATAAATCCCCTCCCATCCCAACCCCTCCACCTCCCCTTTCCAGCCCAACCCAACCCAATCGACCCACACTATCCCGTCATCCCGTCCCATGCGCCTCTACTCGAAGCCGCGCACACCTTGGTATCTTTTTTCTCTCTTTTTTTCTCCTTTCCTTTTCTCCTGATCATCCCGATTCTCTCCCTCTCATTCCAATCTCTCTCTTGTCTCCTCTTTTTCTTTTTCGATATTGGTAAAAATCTGCCATCACAATTTGTAATTGATTTCAGTCACATATAGGACCAGCCATCTAATGGGCTTGCATCAGTACGTCCGTATATCACCATCGCAGACATTGTATCCCTCTGCTTTTTACTCTTTCACGTTTTTTTTCTTTGCTTCTTAGTCAACATTGTTTTGATATATAATCAACGTCAGTAATTAATAATTTATAGCCCGACACCTCATATACAGTGAATATTAGTATAATTATAATGTAAGTATTAAAATTACAACATAATTTTTTAAATTTACAGTGTATTTTTCAAAAATTACAATGTAATTATAATGTAGTTATAGTGTAAGTGTATGTAATTTACATTTAACTGTCTTTTGATAAAATTTATGGCACCATAAATATAAATATAGGTAGTACCTTCTCTTTTTTCCTCCTTTTTTTCTCTTCCAAATTTCTTTCCTCATAAATATTTTTCTTTTTCTTTTGAAGTTATCATTGTTTAAAGCATGTATGTGATAAGTTTGTTGCTTTGCAAATGCCTTTCATCTATAGTTAAAAAACTTTCACTAATTGAATCATCAAAGTTTCAATTTTGGTCGATGAGGTATAGCACAATACACATGCGTCAACTTATAAAATAGCTACCGATCAATTTGTGAGGCAATGAAAAGTTGTACATAAGGGATTATTCGTGTCACGTATGAAACGAGTGCAACCAGGTTCAATGCTATATATAATTTCTAACTTTATTTTGCCATTGTTTTGTTTGTTTTGTTTTAGTTTGTCATTTAAATTGGCAGAGTTTTTACAATTATCAAAATTGTCTTTACCTGTTATAATGTACAGACATTTTTGCTAGTTATTTATAAAGAAATTTCATGTATATGGTTTTTATGTTTTCAAAGTTAAAGTTTAAAATGTATGAGTAAATAAAATATTTAGTTTAGTGTTGAGAAAGTTGTGGTCCTGTTTAGGAAGCTTAAGATTATAAGAAGTAGCTGGTTGATTGTCAGTTTTCGAAAATCTGGAGAATCTGATTGGTAGTCAAATGTTTACTAAGTTTAACTTATAGTTTATTTTCTGGAAGTTTAACTTGTAGTTTATTTTCTGCACTCTGTAACTTCAGCTTTTCATAATCTGAATCTAAAGCTGGATTTTTGAAAAGTTTTTAATTGTGAAAGAAGTTACAACTTTCAAAAAGCTATCTAAATAGTTCTATTTGATTTCTACCACGGACGATGCGTATTCACACTTGAACTAGTCTGGAACACCGGAATTCTGGATACAAAACCAAGGAGTGAACACCGGAGTAGTACAAAGATATTCTTTGTTATTGACGCATATAGATAGGTAGTCCATCAAGCAAGCGTTAATTCTGACAGATCGATAATTAGATAGTCTTCAGCTAATCAGCTAGCTAGCACATGGCGGGTTAATAATTTATTAATTAACAGGAGATGTACATATACAATGTTTTTTTATGACTCCAACAAAAAGCACCGCATAACTATTGATCATAAATATTTGACAAAATTTGCTACAGAGCACTTAAATATATATATAATTAGTTCTGAGTCATTGAAAAAACATAAATTTATCTGTGGATACTCTAAAAATATGATAATTTGCTGCAGGACACTAGACGCACTAAAATATAATATCCACCTAATTGATGAGAGAGGAACCATGAAAAATGATAGTTTTGTCTTTATCTTCTTCTCCCTTCTTTCTTCTCCATGCGGCGCTGGTACACACTGGTCGAGGTTCACACTACACTGGCCAACTCTCGCGTCGATGTCTGTGTCGCTGCATCTCACCCTCACGCCCACTGCCGCCGCAAGGGGCGGCAACGACTGTCGCGCTGCCCTCTACGCGCAAGGACGTGGACATCGTAGCCACGGCCGCTACCTCGTCGGAGCACATCAACTTCGTGTCGTCCTCTGGATCTGAGTCGGGGTCTTGAGTCCTCGCCGACCCGCCACGTCGGAGTGCAACTATTTTGGCTCCTTCGAACCGGCACAGTATCACCCCTACGGAGGCGAGACTAGGAGGGCAGATAGGGCGGCCGTGCCATCGCGTCGCCACCAAGGGCAAGCTCGTGAGACTTCTTTAATCTGTTCGACAACTATAAGGTGTAAGACAACTAATACTATGATGCTCCCGACACCGGTGCCACGATGCCAGCGCCGTACACGCCAAGCCAAAGCTCCCTGGAGGTGCGCAAGGAGGAGGGCATCCCTGAGCTGGTGAAGGACAACACGGTCATCAAGGAGGTTTCCAGCGAGTACTCCGCGTACGGGATCGGTGGCACTCACAGCCGACGTAGCTCTATCAGCAGCACGAGCAATAGCATTGTCGAAGTTGATGAAGAGGAGAATCCAGTTAGCAACCGGGAGAAGGGAGAAGAAGATAAGGGCACAATTATCATTTTATGTGATTTCTCTTTCATCAATTGGTTGGATTTTATATTTTAATGTGTCTAGTGTCCTACAACAAATTATCACATTTTTGAAGTGCACTCAAGCAAATTCACGTCTTTGCGTTATCTCACAGCTAATTACACATTTTTGTGTGCCTTGTAGCAAATTTTGCCTAAATTTTTGGTGCCTCTCGATAATTCTAATCTATTGCTGAGGTATAAAAAATTAAACGCTCCGCGTAGTAAATATACTCCCTCCATTTCATATTATGAGTAACTTTATATTTATCTTGAATCAAATATTTTTAACTTTGATTAAGTTATAAAAAAATTACTAACATATACAATATCAAATTACTTTTATTAATCTATCATTAAATATGTTTTTATATATTTATTTTGTGCTGAAAAATATGTTAAGTATGTCTTTTTTTTTCATAGATTGGCCCATGGAGGGAATACTTATAGTGTGTACCACTTTGTATCTCTGTGAGCGCCTTAAAATCACACTACATATGTATTCCTCCGTCCATAAAGACTTTATTTCTAGTAATTTTTAGATGAATTAGTAGTGAAATAAATAACTATGATGCTTCTTATTATTATTTTTCGTTATATTTAGGTCCAAATTAATTAAATGCACATATTTAGTTTGTTTAATTTGGTTGTAACCCCTATAATGAGATCTTCGTGGGACAAATTTTAAACATTAGAAATGAAGCCTTCCATGGGACGGAGGATTCCATCTCGAGATGTTGGTTGATTGAAAACTGCATGTATGATTGGTCATTTCTATCTTGATTGTGTTTTCTTATTTTATTTCTTTTTATTTTGAAAAAGGATCATTTGCTGATATGCTGGCTCGTTAAGAGCATGCATTTGCTGCCGATTGCGTCATACTAGTATAGTACTACAGTAGTTGTACAAGATATTGCATCAATCAATCAATGGTGATCCATATATGTCTCTCACCTGACCCAGGATATGATTGCTGGCTTAATTGGCCCGCTTTCCTTCCAACACATAAAACAGAACAACTAATTAACACGTGATTAATTAGGTATTAAAAAAATTTTAAAAAAGTATTAATATGATTTTTAAAACAACTTTTTGATAAATTTTTTTTATAAAAATGTATCGTTTAGCAGTTCGAAAAACATACACGTAAAAAACGACTAAAACGAGTAAGTAGGAAAAGGTAATGTAGAACACAGTCTTAAGCTTTGTTTTACAACCCAAGACGTATTAGCTTTTTATACCATCTTTAACATCGGACTTTAATCATTAATTTTTTTTATAATATATAACGAACAACTAAGATTAACATATATAAAAAAAATTTAATATGCTAAAAATACTACATGTATGATACTACATATATTTCATAGTTCAATTAGTTGTCAAAAATTTTAAATATTGACTTTACGGAAAATAAAATGTCTTGTATATTTTAGAACGGGAGAGTACATATATTATAATAAGCAGATGGAGACTGGCCGGATCCCTGGCGTCAGAAAGTTAATAAATCTCCCCATCGATCAATGTACATGCATATATGATTCAGAATCCAAATGCAAACATGATCATTCAATTGACAGATTAGGTAGGTACGGTGATTCAGAGTCCACAATACACAATAGCTAGAGGTGAGTACTGAGAAGTATCCTTGTGCTCTCTTTCTTCTTTATGTCTTTGTTTCTTTTCTTTATTTTTGGTTCTTTTTTCCAAAGTGAGCATGTATATAGACAGCAGGATGCTTGCTGACTAAAGCAATATATTAAGCAGCTCGCTATTAGCTCGCTAATTACAATCAACAGGCTAACTAGATGCAGAGAACTCACTAAGATATAGGAGATTATATATCGAATTAACTAGGGAAGATGGAGGAGAAGAAGCCATATGTAATAGCGATGATGATACAAGTGATTTACGCGGGCATGTTCGTGGTCACCAAGGCCGCCTTCGACCATGGCTTCAACACCTTCGTCTTCATCTTCTATCGCCAGGCTGCTGCCACTCTTCTCTTGCTGCCTCTTGCTCTTCTTCTCGAGAGGTAACTGATTAATTTAACGATGCATGCATGCGTTAATTGCATCTCAAGCTGTTCATTCTGAATGTTGTTGCTGCATCATATATACATATATCTGTAGGAAAAACGCGCGATCGATGTCCTTCATGTTGCTCCTCAGGCTCTTCTTGTGCGCCTTCATCGGGTATACTTGATACACTGCACATATATGTGTTGAATTTCGGATCGATGCATGCAGCATGGCTGCTGATTGATTCGGATTTGCAGGAATACATTTAGCTTGAATCTGTACAACGTAAGCATGAAGTTCACCTCTGCAACAGTGGCATCTGCAGCAAGCAACTCCTTGCCTGTCATCACCTTCTTCCTCGCCCTCATAACCAGGTAAAATACATACAGGATACAGCACATACTTATCCCTGATCTCTAGCTTGATGCATTCGCATCGCGCGCATTGACAGAGATATATATGCAGGATGGAATCTGTGAAGCTGAGGAGCTCGTCGGGCATAGCCAAGCTCGCCGGCGTGGCGCTCTGCTTCGCCGGAGTGATGGTCCTGGCCCTATACAAGGGTCCGGCGCTGAACCCCGTGAACCACCACCACCTCTCCTTCGCCGGCGGCGGCGGCGGGACAAGCAGCAGCAGCAGCAGGGGGGCATGGATCCGAGGCATCTTGTTGATGGTGTTGGCGAACGTGACGTGGTCCGTCTGGATCGTCCTCCAGGCGGCGGTGCTCAAGGATTTCCCCAACAAGATGCTCGTCACGGCCACGCAGTGCGTCTTCTCCACGGTGCAGACGCTGGTGGTGGCGGTGGCGGCGGAGAGGGACATGGCCAGGTGGAAGCTCCGCCTCGACATCAGCCTCCTCGCCGTCCTCTACACCGTAAGCTAGCTAGCTAGATATACTAGCCATGACCTCGCTAGCCATTGCTCAATTAATCAGTCGTACGTCGCTGTCGTCCTCATCTCGATATGATGGATCAATCTCCATGGATGGATGCAAATGCAATTCCAGGGGTTGGTGGTGACGGGGGTGTCGTACTACCTGCAGGCGTGGTGCGTGGAGCTCAAGGGCCCGGTGTTCTTGGCCATGTCCAACCCTCTCTGCTTGCTCCTCACAATCTTCTGCTCCTCCTTCTTCCTCGCCGAGATCGTCCACCTCGGCAGGTAAATACGTACTCTACTCTATTAATTAACTATTGCAAATTAATCAATCAATTATCAATGGCATATATGCATGGGCAGTATTATAGGGGGGATTCTGCTGGTGGGAGGGCTCTACAGCGTGCTGTGGGGTAAGAGCGCCGAGATGATGATGAATGGCGAAGGTGATGAACAGCAGCAATCCCGGCACAAAATTTCTACCACAGCTGGTTCAGAGATCGTTCTGGTGGAGAAGACGATCGATGATCAGTGGCAGCCAAGAGGAGGAGAATAATAATGAAAAATCCACAGCGACAAAATCACAGCTTCAGCAACTATAGTTAGTGTGATCGATCTACTAACTCGATCGATACGTACGTGAAGAAAATGTGCACGTATCCATGTGACCTAGCTAATTAATTTCTTTGGCTCCATCTCTATTAATTCACATACTAGTATACTACTAGTACTGCAAATTAAAGGAACTGACTGCAAATGTTTCAGTATCTCTCTGTTTTTTTATCTGGCACTACTACAAAAACCCTCATAGGAAACGGCTCATAGGTGCCGGTTCATTTAAAACCGGCACCTATAGAGCATTTTGCGATGGAAAAATATAGAACCGGCACCTTTAAACACTATAGGTACCGGTTCTAGCGAAAAAACCGGTACTTATAATATAGGTGCCGGTTTTTAAAATGAACCGGCACCTATAATATATTATAGGTACCGGTTAATGACAAAACCGGCACCTATAATATATTATAGGTGCCGTTTCATTTTAAAAACCGGCACCTATACCTTTGAGCCGAGTCGTGAGCCGGCCGAGCCCATCGACGATCAGTAGCGTCGCGCGTCCTTATCTACTCGATCGTCTCTCTGCCTCGTCTCGCTCGTCTCTCTCGTCTCTCGTCTCTCTCTCTCGCTCTCGCTCTCTCGCGGCGGTTGCCTGGCGGAGGCGGTGGGCTCCCGCCGCTGGCGGCTACCTGGCGGAGGCGGTAGCGGCGGCCGCGGCCGCGCCCTCCCCTCCACCAGATCTAGTGGGAGGGGAGGCGACGGGCTCCGCGGCTGGCGGTATGCACCCCACGAGCGGCGGCGGGCTCCCCTTCGCTAGATCCAGTGAGAGGGGAGCTAGCGGGGAGAGGGGCAGTGAGGAGGCGAGGGGCAGCGCCGACGGCTACCTGGCAGAGGCGACGGCGGCGGCGATGGCCGCGCCCTCCCCTCTGCCAGATCCGGCGGGAGGGGAGGCGGAGGGCTTCGAGGCCGGCGGTGGGCACCCCACGGGTGGTGGCAGGCTCCGTGGGCAACGGCGGGCTCCCCTTCGCTAGATCCGGCGAGAGGGGAGCCAGCGGGGAGAGGGGTAGTGGGGAGGCGAGGGGCAGTGCCGGCGGCTGCATGGCGGAGGCGGCAGCGACGGCGATGGCCGCACCCTCCCCTCCGCCAGATCCGGCGGGAGGGGAGGCGGAGGGCTTCGAGGCCGGCGGTAGGCACCCCACGGGTGGCGGCGGTTGAGTTCGGCGGGAGCCAGCGGGCCGGTGGCTGCGTGGCGAAGGCAGCGGCGGCCGCGCCCTCCCCATGCGACGACGGCGACAGGAGAGAAGGAGTGAAGAACACCGGTGGCGCGGGCAGGGTGGCAGCCGGCGGCATGAGTTCGGCTCGAATCGAGCCGGCTCTCTTTTTTTTGGGCTCGAGCAAAGGTAAAGGTGCCGGTTCTATATTGCACATAGGTGCCGGTTGCTTTATTAGTGCCGACCAATAGGTGCCGGTTGGAAAACCGGCACCTATAGCCGGTTCCCAACCGGCACCTATGATGTTTTCTGTAGTAGTGTGGCAAATGTTTGTTACATACTTCCTCTGATGAAAAAAAAAACCTAATTCAGAATTAAGTTTTTCATGTCTAGATTTGTTTTTAAGATTGTTTTTTTAGACAAGTGAATGGGGGAAAAGTAAAATTATTTTGGGACAAATGGTGTATTCAATATATGTGCCAATACTGGCATAAAAAAATGTGCATCGATCAGTGAAATGACTATTTTGTATGCATGACAATATATGCACATTGATTTGAGGGGCATAATTTGGCATATACTTCCATTATTCCTATACACAAGAACATGTTGCACTAATAACTCAGTACAAATATGCTTGATACTTTGATTTTGGTTTGAAAAAGATATGTAAAAGTTTTAGGGTTTCTTTGGAATGCTTGATTTTTAAAATATAGGGATAGGAAAACCGTAGGATTCGAGCGCCTCGATATAAAACATGAGAAAATTATATGAACGACTGTTTGGATGGGACGTAAGAGAAAAGCATGAGCCAGGAGAGAGAAAAAAGGATTTTTTTAGAAAAGGTTGAACCTCATGTTAAAAAATCATTCTAAATTCCTATGATTTGAGACAATGTTACAAGTAATGCAATCAAGATCGAACACGAGACAACGATTTTTACGTGGAAAACCCTTGCGGAAAAAAAAAACCACGGGCGCCAACCGACGATCTTCACTATATTAGGAGAGTTTACGAAACGCAGGGAAAACAATGAGTCGTCAACTCTTCCCGTGCGGCTTACAAGATGTATTTATAGGACGGACTGACTGCTGTCAAATACGGAAACAAATCTGCTAATAAACATGACCGAACCGTGGGCCCTCCAGGCGTCCCCACAAGACTCACGTTACTAATTCGGATCATATTCCAACAAACTCCACCTTGAGACGAATTCCATCTTGTAGCGAATGAAGTATCATCAATCAACTCACTTCAATAATAAATAATCACCGGCGCCAAAAGTCACTAGGACTTAATTTGTAATGCCAACTAAGCTTGAGCGTAGCCCAAACTTAGCTCCAGGAACAGGATTTGTCAACATATCAGCAGGATTATCATGAGTACTTATCTTGCACACTTTAACATCACCTTCGGCAATGACACCTCGAATAAAATGATACCTCACATCAATATGCTTGGTCCTTTCGTGAAACATCTGATCCTTAGTCAGACAAATAGCACTCTTGCTATCACAATGTATAGTAGTGCAAAAAGTAACCCCGCAAAGTTCAGAGTATAAACCTCTCAACCAAATAGCTTCTTTACAAGATTCAGAAATAGCCATATACTCAGCTTCTGTAGTAGACAGAGCAACAGTGGACTGCAAACATGCTTTCCAACTAACAGCACAACCACCAATGGTAAAAACATAACCTGTGAGAGACCTCCTTTTATCCAAATCACCAGCAAAATCAGAATCAACATAACCAACAAGTCCATCTCTAGATTTCCCAAACTGCAAACAGGCATTAGAAGTACCTCGCAAATATCTGAAAATCCATTGAACAGCTCTCCAATGCTCCTTACCAGGATTAGCCATAAATCTACTCACAACACTCAATGCATGAGATAAATCAGGACGAGAACAGACCATGACATACATAAGAGAACCAACTGCACTGGAATATGGAACTCGAGACATGTACTTAATATCTTTATCTGACTCTGGACATAAATCTGATGATAATTTGAAATGTGCAGCTAATGGAGTACTCACTGGTTTTGCATTATGCATATTGAAGCGACGAAGAACCTTATCAATATAACCTCGCTGACTGAGGTATAATTTACCAGATTTTCTATCTCTAGTAATTTTCATACCAAGAATTTTCTTAGCTGCACCTAAGTCCTTCATCTCAAATCTTTACTCAATTGTGCCTTTAATTTAGCTATTTCTGATTTATCTTTAGCAGCAATCAGCATATCATCAACGTAAAGAAGCAAATAAATAGCTGAGCCATTAACAATCTTCAAGTAAACACAGCTATCATAATCAGACCGCTTAAAGCCATGAGAGAGCATAAATGAGTCAAACCTCTTATACCATTGCCTAGGAGATTGCTTCAAACCATAAAGAGACCTCTTTAGTCTACAAACAAGGTTTTCTTTTCCAGGAATAACAAAACCTTCAGGTTGGTTCATATAAATGTCTTCTTCCAACTCCCCATGTAAGAATGCAGTTTTAACATCAAGTTGCTCAAGTTCATAATCATGCATGGCAACAATACTAAGCAAAGTGCGAATAGAACTATGCTTAACAACAGGGGAAAAGACATCATTATAATCAATACCTGAAATCTGGCTATAGCCTTTAGCAACCAACCTCGCTTTATACCTTGCTGGCTCACTAGGAGAAAGACCCTCTTTTCTTTTATAAATCCATTTGCAACGGACAGACTTTTTATTCTTGGGCAATTTCACTAAATCCCAAGTACCATTCTTTTCAAGTGACTCCATCTCATCTTGCATAGCGGTCATCCAATTGTTGCAATCAAAAGAAGTAATAGCCTCAGAATAATTAGAAGGTTCTGAATTTCCTTCAATCTCTTCTGCAACACTCATAGCATAAGCAACATTGCATTCTTTGATATACCTTTTAATAGGCTTTGGTTGCCTTCTAGGCCTATTAGCAGCAATAGAATGTTGTGGAGACTACACAACTGGAGAAGAATACTCAACAGCAGAAGAATCATCAACAATTGGAGAAATTTCAGCAGTAGATGCATCTTGGACAATAGCTTGATCAACATCTGGTAAATCAATTAAGTGCTCCACCTGCACACTTATTTTCTCTCCCTTAATAGGAGCATCAACAGAAGGATTATCAACAAACATAACAGTCTCATTAAAGATAACATTCCTGCTAAGCATAACCTTCTGAGTCTAGGGATTCCACAATTTATAACCTTTAACACCAGATTGATAACCAATAAAAATGCATTTAACAGCTCTAGGCTCCAATTTACCATTATCAACATGAGCATAAGCAGTACAACCAAAAACTCTCAATTGTGAATAATCAGCAGGAGATCCAGACCATACCTCAATTGGAGTTTTCTTATCAAGAGGAATAGAGGGTGAACGATTAATAAGATAGCAAGCAGTGGAAGCAGCTTCAGCCCAAAAGCGCCTATTCAAACCAGCATTAGACAACATGCAACGGGCCCTGGAGATGATAGTTCTGTTCATACGCTCAGCTACACCATTCTGTTGAGGCGTATAAGGAATAGTGTAGTGTCTAACAATGCCTTGAGACTTGCAATATGCATTAAATTCATTAGAACAGAATTTCATCCCATTATCAGTGCGAAGCTTTTTAACCTTCTTCTCAGTTTGATTTTCAATCATAATCTTCCACTCTTTAAATGCTGAAAATGCTTCTGATTTATGCTTCAAGAAATAAGGCCATACCTTACGAGAATAATCATCAATGATTGTCAACATATAACGAGAACCACCAAAAGAATGCTTGCGAGATGGTCCCCATAAATCAGAATGCACATAATCAAGAATACATTTACTTTTATGAGTAGAGATATTAAATGACACCCTCTTGTGTTTGCCAAACACACAATGCTCACAAAACTTCAACTTACTGATGCTATGTTCATCAAGAAGTCCTCTCTTGCACAATTCATGCAAGCCTTGTTCACTCATATGTCCAAGACGCTTATGCCAAAGATCAGTAGCATCAGAATTAGAGGATGAATTAGAAATTACAGCGGCATCACCTGTAATTGTAGTACCACGAAGACGGTACAAATTGGGAGATTTCAATTCACCTTTCATCACAATAAGAGAACCTTTAGACACCTTTAAAACTCCATTTGCACCGGAGTACTTGTACCCTTTAGCATCAAGAGTACTGAGAGAAATAAGATTCTTGCTCATGCTAGGAATATGCCTCACGTCAGCCAATGTTCTGACAATGCCATCATGCATCTTAATCTGAATAGATCCTTTACCAACAATTTTAAGTGGACTATTATCACCCAATCTAACAGAACCTCCACCTTGGAGAGAATCCTAGGTGACAAACCAATCTCTTTTAGAGCATATATGAAATGAAGCAGCGGAATCAAGAATCCATTCATCATCACTATTAGCACATCCAGCAAAAGCAACAAGCAAATCACCATCGGAATAATCTGCCTTAGAGGCAACAGAAGCATTACCTTCATCATTGGGTTTACCTTTCTCTCTATATGTGTCAGTTCTCTTCTCTTTATTCTTCAATTTCAAACAATCCTCAATAAAATGATTATTCTTCTTGCAATACTTGCAGAATTTTTCATCTCTACCTCGAGACTTCGATCGGCCTTTGTAACGATTAGAACTTTTGTCTCTATTGCCATTGTTTGATTTATTTTCTGTCCTCCCACGAACAGACAACGCTTCTCCTTTGGAAGCAGAACCTTCAGAAGACACCATCAATTTCATCTTTTCCTTAGCATGCAACGCCTCACAAACCTCATCAAGAGTTAGTGTATCATGGCTATATAATAATGTATCTCTGAAGTTTGAAAAAGAACTAGGCAAAGAGCACAAAAGAATTAGACCCAAATCCTTATTATCATATTCTACCTCCATAGCCTGTAGGTCAGAAACGATCTCCTTGAAGACCGTCAGATGGTTAATAACAGAACCACCCTCTTGCAACTTGTGCGAATATAACTTCATCTTCATGTGCATCTTGCTTGTCAAATCTTTAGACATGCAAATTGACTCCAATTTGAGCCATAGAGCAGCTGCAGTTTTCTCCTGCAGACAATCTTGCAAAATATTATTTGAAAGATGAAGTTGAATTTGAGACAAGGCCTTACGATCTTTTTTCTTCTCATCATCGGTCCAAGATTTAGAATCCTTGTTACCGAATTTATCAAGAGCATCATCCACATCAGACTGTGTAAGAATAGCCCGCATCTTGACTTGCCATAAAGCGAACCTTGTGTCACGATCCAGTTGAGGAATATCATATTTCACTGATGAAGACATGGTGAAGAAATAATAGCAATAACCAGAAGAATAATAATCTGCAGAAATTTAGGTGTAACCCTAGTAGAACCTGCAACCTGGTACACGATCTGTGTACGAATAGCAATAATAGCCAATGAACAATTCTCCTGGTAGCTTGCCTCGGGTGCACGTAGCAAATAATCACCAAAAAATATTCAACACCAAAAAAAAACTTGAATATCACCTCACGGATGATAACCTGCACGTAATTGATGATCTCGATCTGTGTGCAGCAATTGATTTTCCTCCTGGACCAACACGGACAGCAGCACGGCAGATAGACAACTCTCCCTTGATTTGACCGGAAGACGCAGCGGCAGCAGGAATTGATTTTCCTCCGCCTCAGAACAGCAGCAGCAAACGGACAAATCCTCTCCACGGGACAGCGGCGGCACTTCGCCTCTGCTTCGCACAATCCGATCGATCCAGACTCCGCCTTGGACCTGACGATAAAACGTCGAGTCGCCGGATCACGGCACGGACAAATCGGATCGACGGCGGCGGACGAACAGGGACTCAAACCCTAATTTTTTTTTTCTCAATCTCGTGTCAGGCTCTGATACCACTTGTTACAAGTAATGCAATCAAGATCGAACACGAGACAACGATTTTTACGTGGAAAACCCTTGCGGGAAAAAAAAACCACGGGCGCCAACCGACGATCTTCACTATATTAGGAGAGTTTACAAAACGCAGGGAAAACAATGAGTCGTCAACTCTTCCCGTGCGGCTTACAAGATGTATTTATAGGACGGACTGATTGCTGTCAAATACGGAAACAAATCCGCTAATAAACATGACCGAACCGTGGGCTCTCCAGGCGTCCCCACAAGACTCACGTTACTAATTCGGATCATATTCCAACAGACAATCCTAAGAAATTTTAAAGAAATTTAAAAGAGTGATTCCTTCGTTCCAAAGAAACGCACAGGAATTATTTTCATAAGAATCTAATCATTCAAAATTCCTCTAAAATTTCTTAATTTGTTCCAAAGGAGTTCTTAAAGTGTGCACAGTGCACTGTAAAACAGATCTAGCCACACAAAAAATTGTAGACACCGTGTCCGTAGCTAGTATAGTTCACAATACGAAAGGACAGATAAATTAAAGTTATTTAGATCTTATACTAGTAGTAATATTTTAGAACCGCTTGCCGATGCTTTTATCATGCATGCTTTCTTGGATTTGCTATTTTGTCTTGCTATAATTGTTTTTTTTGGACACCTGATTGACCAACGCCAACGAGGAAGTCGATTTCGTACACTTAAATTATGTGGACAAATATATTAGTAGTTAATTACTACTAAGTGGTTCCTGCATCGATCTTCTCTGCTGGATAAACTAATCAAGGCGGTCGATATACCATCAATTAATATATATAAATTACTCCATGCTGATTGTTTGTTAATTGGTACCTTCTATGCGAATCACATGCTAGATAAATAATTGTAAAATAGCTTAAAAATTGACAAAACACATGGTAACATCAATCTATCGACGAACATGCATATAACTAAATTTGATGTATAAACGCATATGCTGGATAAATTAAATTCATATCCCATCAAACCAGTTTGAAGCCTTCTTTTCAAACACAAGGTCTAGAAAATGTAGGGAAAAATACAGGATTTTTTTAAAAAAAATAAGTGCAAAACAAAAAATTAAAGAAAAAAATAATACAAGAATGACTGTTTGGATAGACCACGGAAAAATAAAAATAATAAAAGTAAAGGTTTAAAGGTGAATTTTATGAGGATAGACCTTATGCTATCTTTTTATTAAATTTATTTGCATCGAGGCGCTGTGTGTGAATTTTGTAGGATGCTCCGAAAGACCACTAAAAATTTCCCCATCAAATTCAAATTCTACCAAAAGTCCTTAAAAAAACAATTCATTATTACCTCTGTCCCAAAAAAACTTTATTTTTAGCTAATGTTACACGTACCAATACAAAACTAAAAAGTCTATACCAAACTCTAATACATTTATCATCGCTTTAGCTAAGTCCAATGCATCTATTGTTCAAAAATGAAGTTTTTCGGAATGAATGAGACAGGGAAAGATGGAGTGAATTTTTGGACGGGGGGAGTATTTCAAGTGGGCCTGAATGTGTACTCCGAGTTTTTGAACTTTTTTTCTTTTTTGAAAGGAGGAAGTATGCGAGAGAATTTTGAGAGTGACAGAGACGCATGGTTTGGTAGGTATATCTTGGGTTGATCGTGTCGATCGAATCATGCTCCACACGCAGAGCAACGCCAATTAATATGGCCTGCATATATCATTCTGCTTAGCTAGTAATTAGTGGTAATTGACAAGTGACTGATTAGCAGCTGTCAGCTAGGTCGGTCAGCTAAAAAAAAGAAGAGCAGGAGAGCAGAGCAAATTAAATTAAGCAGAAGGGATCTGCAGTCTGGCTGCTATAGCTTGTGTGAAAGTTGGTGCTGAATAATTGGAGCTGTATACACTAGTCCAGCGAAGGAAGGAACGGTGACGACATCACTTCACTACGTGTACTGCTCGACCGGTCGATTCAGATCGATCCCACGAACGAATTAATTATGGATTAAGGTAACACACCAGTTGAACTAACCGATCGAAGCGCAAGTGCAAGAATACAATTAAGCAATTAACATGCTTGTTGATGTTGTATCAATCGATCTGTATGTATATACATGTGCCTATCGATCAACAAATTAAAAGATGTGACTTGATCGCCAACCTCAGTTCATTCACGGACAGCAGCCTGGACCCCTGACTTGTAAACAAGCCTACGGACAGCTGATGACTCCTGCCGTAACTGGGAGTTTGTTTGGCTCAACAGTGCCCCGCCGAAAGTTCAATTCTTTACCTGACTGACTCCTAGCAAGAGATGGCCTGCTTCCAACGAAGAAAAATCTGCACACCAAGACTATTATCTGCCTAACCCGATCGACTTGTGAAATCTGCCGAATGGATGATAATTAAAACTGCCAGCCATCTCTGTCTGACCTGACCTTTCACGGTGAAATTCTAAGCGGCCATTGCTATTCAACCAGGAATCACAGACATTAGAAGCTTGGCGAGGTTAACCTGGAACCATAGGCTATGCTTCTGGAGCCTCTGGAACCATAGGCATGAGGTGGCTTTCAAGAATGAACAACCCTGTCTGTGCCGCTTGCTTCTTTAACTTCTGAAGAGGTGAGCGTTGAGATCAGAGTTGTAATTTTTTTACTCGGGAGGAGGAAGGTAGGGATAATATTTTTTTTTACGACAGAATGTAGGAGATGGTATAGTTGGCCAAAAGGCCCGAGGCCTGACGGCTTGGCCCACGGCACGAGGTTATTCGGGCCCGTGTCAGCACGGCCCAACCGTTGGGTTGTGCCTGGGCCTCTGCCTCGGCACGATAGGTTGGCTCGGCACAACACGGACCATGGTTGGCATGATGGGCTAGCCGAGCACGGCACGGCCCAACGGTAGGCACGACCGTGGTCCGATCCAATGGTCGGCCGCACAGGCCGGCCTGCCCGGCCCAAGGCCACGCACGCGCGCCGTATATAACCGGCCAGTCCAGCCTCCCGTCCCATCTCTCCCTCACCCAGTCATCTCTCAACCCTAACCCTAGCCGCAACCCACAGCCGCCATAGCCACCGCCTACCGATTCGCCTCGACCGCTCCACTCCACGCCTCGACCGCTCCAATCCTCATCGTCTCCGATCGATGCCTCGTCGGACGAGGGCCACCAGCGGCCTCCCGCCGGGGAAATGAGGGTCTCTTGAGTCTTGTCTTCTCGTAGATCTATGAGCTCTTCGTCTTCAACAGCAACTATGGTGCTCCGGCTACGCAGGTACAAACCTAAACCCTAACTTCGATCTATCTTTTTTCTCCATCCGAGCCCTAACGTTGAGTGTGCTTGCAGGTCGCAAGCCCGTTGCTGAGCGGCAGTTGCCATTGAGGAACCGGAGTGCCCATGATGGATGACGATCCTACCTCCGTCAACTATGAGTTGAGGACGATGGGATGCGCGGTGATGACGCCGATGACTTGGAGGAGGAACGTGTGGAGGTGTTTGGCAACACTTCCTCCAGTCCGATCGATGTCCATGGCAATGATGACCCGCAGTCGCAGCTGGAGCCTGTCGACGGCGTTGCTGAAAGAGTCAATTAGGCCTAGAGGGGGGGTGAATAGGCTAATTCAAAAACTTAAGTAAATGCGGAAGCAGAAATTTTCGGAATTTATGAAAATGATTTTCGGAAGTTCCGAAAATAGCAGAGTAAGCGCACTTTAAAGAAAACTCTAGATCTAGCTGCCTACAACAAGAATATGCTAACACAACCAGCAACTAGACCTATAGCGGCATAATCAAGCAAAGCTAGATGAGTGGGAAAAGTAATATCACCAAAGTTGTAACACGAAGAGTTGTTCCCGGAGTTCAAATCCTTGAAGGGATTCTACTCTCCGTTGAGGAGCTCACAAAGAGCCGGATCTTCACTAACCCTTTCCTCGAGAGGTTGCACAAAACACTCCTCCTTCCACTAGTGGTATCTCTTCCCTTTCGGAGGTGAGATCCAACCTTCACAAACTTCTTCCGGCCAACCACAAGTAGATCGGTGGCTCAGAAGTGACACCTAGCCGCCTAGGAGTCCTCAACCTCCAAGAGCAACAAATGAAGCAAAGAACTCACGGAGATGATGCAAGTGCTCACAAATCTTCACAAAGTCAACAAGCACTCACACAAACTTGAATCCACAACTCTCACACACACACCAAATCCAACTCGAGCATGGGTGAGAAGGGGAAACAAGAAAGCAAGGCTCAAGAGTGAATCGCGAGATGAACAAGTCAAGGGCACGAAAATATCCAATGTTGCCAGCAACCTTCACAAGTGAAGAGGGGGGGCTATTTATAGCCACAGCTCCAAATCTGCCCGTTATGCACAATAATTGCATTTTTCAAAAATTCTAAAAATTAATTTCGGACATATCCGAAAATTTCCAGATCCAAGACTGCCTTCTGGACATTTTCGGAAATTCCGAAAATCCATTTCGGACAAGGGACAAGTCCAAAAATTTCCAGAAGCAATTTTGGTTCGAAGACATTTTCGGAAGTTCCGAAAATAATTTTCGGACAAATCCGAAAATTTCCAGAACGCACAACTTGGTTCTGTAATTTTTCGGAAGTTCCGAAAATGATTTTCGGACAACTCCGAAAATTTCCAGAACGCACAACTTGGTTCTGTAATTTTTCGGAAGTTCCGAAAATAGTTTTTGGACAACTCCGAAAATTTTCAGAATGCAGAAACTGAGGAAAAACATTTTCTTAGAAAAGATTTTGAGCACTTTCATCACTCCTCATATGTCAATGCATCATCCCTCTTAATAGTGCGGTTTTCCTAATGACCCAAAGAGATGAAAATAAACAATACAACCTTTGATCATTGCCGCAACTCATGATTTTCTCGTATTCTTTGAGTTATGCATTGCGCTACAAAACATCACGGACTAACAATCCTTCACATTCACTTAAATAAAATTGTTAGTCCTCTCTAATTGCATTGTCATTAATCATCAAAACAATTAAGGGCCTAGATGCACTTTCAATTGCTCCTAGAGCCGGTGGCAGTGGGACACCGTCGTCCGACTTTAGCTCCAGCAACAGGAGGAGCAAATCTTCTCAGGTATGGTCTGACTTTGAGGAACTTTTTGAATAACGCAATGGATCACAGGTTCGAGTCTCTGCTAAATGCAATTACTGCCATAAAACTTTGAGTGCTTGTTCTTCTGGTGGTATTGGACATTTGCTTAGGCATATTAGTTCATGCAAACCTAAAGGCTTGGGTCTAATGCCATGTCTCAGTCCATGCTTAGGTTTAATGCAGATGGTTCTGTTACTCCATGGGAATATAGTCCTGATGTTGCTAGAGTACAATTGTGTAGGTTGATTGCTAGATAGGATCTTCCTATTTGTTTTGGTCAATCTGCTAGTTTTGTGGACTATATTAAGTTAGCTCATAACCCTAGGTTTGTTCCTGTCTCTAGGTAAACTACTACCAGAGATCTTTATAAGTACTTTAAGGGTTGTCGTTCTATTTTTGTTGAGTGTTTAAAGTCTATTAGTTTTGTTGCTGTGACATCTGATATATGGTCTGGTAATGCTAAGGAAGATTATTTGAGTGTTGTAACTCATTATGTTAATTCTGATTGGCAATTAGAGAAGAGGGTTTTGGCTCTTAGGCTCATTGATGTGTCACACAGTGGTACTAATATTTCTGAATGTGTGCTTGCTATTGCTGAAGAATATGGTATAACTGATAAGGTTTTCTTTATTACATTAGACAATGCCTCTGCTAACACTAAAGCAATGGAGACTCCTACTCCTGCTCTATCTGGTTATGTTGGTGATTTATTTTTGCATCAACGCTGTGCATGTCATATCATCAATTTAATTGTTAAGGCTGAACTTGAGAGGTTCAAGCCCATGCTTCATGCTTTTAAATCTGCTATTTCATTCATGAGTGCATCTAATCAACGCATTGTTGCACACAAAAACTACTGCATTGCTAAGGGTTTTCGTCCTCATAAGTTTGGCTTTGACATGTATGTCAGACATAATACAACTTATCTAATGCTTAAGCATTTCATACCACAAGGGAAGCTTTTTCAGTGTTTATCACTACACACCATCCTTTAGTTAATGGCCAGCCATTACTCACAGACAGACACTGGACATGTGCTGAAACAGTTTTATTATTCCTTGAATAGTTTTATGATTCAACTGTTTTTTTGTCTTGTGTTTATTATCCAACATCTTCACTAATTATGCATCACATTCTTCAGGTTGCTGGACGTCTAAACACTTATGAGAATGATGTTAACCTTGCAAATGTTGTTGTCCTCATGAAAAATAAGTTCATGACCTACTGGTTTGATATTCCAATTCTTTATTTATTTGCTTTTATCTTGGATCCTAGGGCCAAGATTAGGGGGTTTTAGGTTTAGTAAAGTGCTTCAGATTATATCTCAACTCATTGGTAATGATTACTCTTTTTATTTAACTACTATTAGGACTGCATTGTTTGATTTTTTTTGCTAAGTATGAAAATAAGTTTGGTGCTGTGAGATTGAAAAGGGCCAGAATTCCAGGCCTTTCCACTAGTAAGAAAAAGACTGCTTGGGGGAAGATATTTGGTGTTACTACTGGTGCCAGTCCAGGTGTTGGGCTTGATGCTGGTTTTAGGGCTTGGTTCTGGTACCAGTTCATATGCTGGGTTTGGTGCTACTACTGGTGCTAGTTCAGGTGCTGGGCTTGGTGTTGGTGCCAGTTCATGTGTTAGATTTGGTGCTGGAGCCAGTCCAGGTGTTGGGCTTTGGTGCTGGTGCTAGTCAAGGTGCTGGGTTTAGTGCTGGTCCTTTATTTAGGATGACATCTGCTAGTGCTTTGCTTCAGGCAACGTCTTCAACTGCTAATCTCAATGCTTTTGAACTATCTGCATATCTTGACAGTGATACCATCAACCAATATGACGACAACTTCAATATCCTTAACTGGTGGCAACAGCACAAACCTACTTATCTTGTTCTTTCCATCTTAGCTAGAAATGTTTTGACTGTTCTTGTATCTACCATATCGTCCGAGTCTGCTTTTAGCCTAACTGGCAGGATCATCGAGGAGCGTCGACGGTGTCTAGGTCCTGGGATGGTGGAATTGCTGGCAGTGACCAAGGACTGGGAGTTAGCAGATGCAAAGGCTCAGCATACCACTGATAATGTGGAGCTTGAAAATGCTTTTGAGAACTTGTATCTCAATGATGGTGATGTAAACACTAGAACTGGATGACTATAACTGTTAAGACTATGAACATTTTAAAGTTGTGGGTTGTACTCTTTTTCTTTCTAAGGTTTTCTCACGAGGTGTGAGTTATCTAGAAAGGTTTTTAACGAGGCAGCCATTGCACTAAGCAACTTATTTATATTTATATCCCTTTTGATACTTCTTTGAATTCTTTCTGTGACTTCTTTCAAGTTGAATGTGACCATGAAGTGTGAAGTGTTGAAATCTGAAATCTGTGTGACTATGAAGGCTGAACCTTTGTACTTGAATGTGACTGTGAAGTGTTGAAATCTGTATTTGTACTTGAATGTGACTGTGAAGTGAAATCTGAAATTTAAATGATGATGTATTTGTATCTTGTTTGATCTGTTATATTATGTGATTTTGTTGTGAAAAAATGAGCTATTGAAGGTGTAATTCACAAGTCGTGCCTGGGTCGGCACGGACACGGTGGGCTGGCCGTGCTTTCGGGTCGGCACGGCATGACCCACGCTTTATTGGGTCATGCCTTGGCCATAGGTTCAACCTGTGGGCTGGCTCGACACGGCATGAAGAGCATGCCGGGCCATGTCGGACCGACATGCCTTGGACCGTGTCCTAATTGTGCCCGCGCCATGTCGGGCCGGGCTGTCCATTTGGCCATCTATAGAAGGCGAAGGGTTTGAGAAACAGAAAATGTGAAAGGGGGAGACGTGCGGACTAAGGGTGTGTTTGGGAGAACGAGTTAGAACCTCTCCTCCTTGGCACGCAAAATAAAATAGTATTATTGCATGATTAATTAAGTATTAGCTATTTTTTTGAAAAATAAATTAATTGATTTTTTTAAAATAACTTTTGTATAGAAAATTTTATAAAAAATATACCGTTTAGCGGTTTAAAAAAGGTACCTATGAAAAATCGGAAAAGTTGGGAAGAACACAGCCTAATTAATATTCCGAGCGCAGTATTAGCGCTACCGTGGCGTGAATTCTATCGTAGTATCAATTTGGCGCAAAGACAAAACAGACAAGGCTCAGGGTGAGAGGCCTAAGCGCGCAAAAGGGCCGGCCCAGCGGCCCACTCTACTGGATCTCGATCGTCGTCTTCTCGTTGGCTCCTAATTCCGATCCCCTCCGCCGCCGCCGCCGCCGCCGGGATGCAAGCCGCCGCACGGACATGGACATGGAGATGTTTCCACTCCACAGCCGCCGCACTCTCCAAATCCACGGTTCGCTCCTACCCTCTTCCCCTTCCTTTGCCTCCATTCAACAACCCTCCCTTCCCCTCCCGTGCAGGATAGCAAATCGCCAGCGCAGCGGTTCATCACATGATAGAGGATCCCTCCTTACTCTACTTTAATTATCCTAAGAGCTAAACATCCCGCTCCGCATTGCTGCAATGTGATTTGGTAATTTGTTGGTGCCTACCTGCTTCCCCATGCTTAAGCCACTGTCTGCCATTGACATCTCAATTTCAGCCCTTCTCTTGCTCCTCCACTGGTCATTTCCTCAGTAAAGCTGGTGTATTTTCACAGTCAAAACTCTAGTTTGGGGTTTGATTCGTACGAAAATTGACACAGCTACTGAAAGTTCTAACAGGCAATGCACAACTCAATGTACAACAATGCAACCACATTTCTTGTAGGCATGATCACTGTAATTCTTGATTGCCTCTGAGCTCTTTGTTTTTTCCTATGTTGCCACTTTCACTATAGATCAATACTACTATACTACTTTAAACGATGCTAGTGGTGGTGTCCGAGTCCGCCTACAACACAAGCTGACCTGTGTGGGGCTAAAGTCCCCACACGTGAATGCTTTTGCTTTGGATATGTCATTATATGCATAATCAACTAATCAACTAACTATGCTAGAAACTTGTAATTTTTTCTTTTGCTTTTATCTCTTATAATATCCGTTGCAACGCACGGGCCTTTAGCTAGTATATAGTAAATTTAATTAGGATGTCCTATATGTGTGTGTGTGTGTGTTCAACAGTAATCGAGTTTGTTTTCCTGGACAGCCTCGCATTAGGTTTGCCATCCGCGAAAAGCGCGCTGATGCTAAGACTGCTCTGAAGAACATTCTACTTAACGGTGGTCCCTGTCAGGTGCATGTAATCCTCTTATTGATTTTTGTTAGCTGTCAAGTGTGCATGTGCCCATATCTGAAAATCACAACCTACACCATACTGATTTAACTAACAATTTCACACACTTCAATCCTTCTCAGTCTAAGTGGAATAGTGGTACATGCTGATCTCTCCCATGACTACAACTGTATCAAGTATTTTTCATCTTTGTCTAGCTGGTGGACACAAAAGATACATCTTGACATATATGGAACATGAAAAATATGTTTTTTTTCTGTGTGGTTTCTTTTCTCCTCACAGTTGACAAACGATTAAAGTTTTGAACATGACCTGTTCTTTATAGGAGGGCAGCAATAAACAAAAGAGGCAACAAAAAGATAGCAGTAAATCAAAGCTTACAAACTCCAGCTATGGAAAAAATCCACATAGAAAAGGCAAAAGTAAGTTCTTCCTGAACTTTTACCTTAAACTAAATTGGCTTATTTTCTTGTATTATGTTTACATTGGGTTGTATTTTCTTATTGTTCCACATTTCTAGGGTATGTTTGGATAATAAGAAATGCCCTATGTTGTTTTATATAGGTGCGCAGAAGTGGAAAAACTTTGATGAAGATGATTGCAGTGATACCCCTTATGGGAATTTTGGCGGTAAGAGATCTTTTACCTGGTACTGGCCTGGGGAGGATGACGAAAGTGGGAGTCCCAATGGATTTCAGTGGCGGGATGAGTCTCAATCGAATAAATCAAGGGAAAGAGTTTGGAATGAAAGTGATGTAGATGAGGAAGAGCCTTGCTATGATAATCTTCACAGCTATAGAATATCACTTGGTTTGCCGCCTTTAGGTCCCTTAGAACTTGATCATATTAAGTCCGCGTAAGTGTTGTGAACATTCCTTACAGCGTTGGCTCATAGTTTAATTGTTTCTATATCTTGAAGCTGTTAATTAGTTGTATCTCTCAGACTCTCGATGCAATGTTTTCTGCAGTTTTCGTGCATCAGCTCTCAAGTGGCACCCAGACAAACATCAAGGAGCATCACAGGTCATTACGGCTGTCCTTGCTATTTTTTGACACTCTTTTGGTGGTATCCTCACATGCTCTCTTTAGTAAGAAATCAGTAGTGTGCTGCAGGTGATTGACTGATTGGTAGTTATAAAGTTAGCCACACTGGGACACTGTCCATCTTATAAGCTGTCAGTTATTTAACTTCAAGAAATACCGGGTACTAATGGAGTTGCTAGCAGTGATACTAGGAAAAGGCCGTATTTATTTAGCGAAAAGGAAAGAGCTACATCATTTTTTCTTATCATAGTTAATGGAGTACCTTATATGCTGCCCTCTGAAGTCTGAGCACTATGTATTATTGCAGGCTGAAGCTGAGGAAAAGTTCAAACGCTGTGTAGAAGCATACAAGGCATTGTCTGGTGCTTTCAAACCAAGTGACTAACCTTGTCTGTTCATGAATGAAATCTGAAGACTGTATCACTAAAGAGGTTACTGGAGCTTCAACACACTAAGAGACAATGGAATCTGATGAAAAAGGTGTAAAAGATTGTTAGATGGTCAGACCAGCTCTCGATGGCATTTTTAACAATTAAACTTGTTTAGAGTGGTCACTGAGGAAGCGATTATTCGTGTATAGTTTCATGAAATCAGTTGAGGTGAAACAAATTTCAGCGCTCCACAAAAGAGTTGATTTGATTATGCTTTTGCATCCATGTTTGTACTAGCTGTTAGCTGTTTGGCAAACGAGCCTAAATATGACAGCAATTCAGTTCAACCCAATAAATTGGGGTTAAAATGTCAGATTGCGTTCACCCCTTAATGCAAGTATACTGTCGGTATGTTAAATATCTCAGCATGATTGCGGTGCAATGACTTCATAGACCGTACAATCCACATTGAAATAGATCCAAAATTTAACATAATTATACCCTTGGAGCAATGTATAGAACAATAAGCTCATACAGACAGTTCTAACCAATCAAACGAACCAAGTTTGACAAGTGAACTCAAACAAACAATCTGAGATGACACATACATAGGATACTCTTACACTGATCGAACACATGGAGAAGTCGTCTCCGAAAAGAAAAACAAACATAGCCTGCAAATCTCCAATACATATCTAGAAAAACGAATCAAACATAACTCGAAACTATAGATGATAAGAGCAGAGCACTTGAATCAGAAGCATTTCCTGTGGACAATTGCTGGGCCAGATTCGTCATACTCGTCCTTTGATATCCACATCTGCAAACCAACGTGACATACAACAGATTTTAGATGTTACCACAGGTTAATCATGAGACATACGTTCCAGAAAGTAAAATTTAAAAATTATAGTAGCAACTACAGATGAACAGGAGCTTCCTACCTGTTGGAAAGTGCTGAGTGAGGCTAGGATAGACCCTCCGATCCAGACACTGTACTTGCGCTCAGGTGGAGCGACGACCTTAATCTTCATGCTGCTCGGGGCAAGGGCAGTGATCTCCTTGCTCATACGATCAGCAATGCCTGGGAACATGGTTGTACCACCACTGAGCACAATGTTGCCATAAAGGTCCTTCCTGATATCCACGTCGCACTTCATGATGGAGTTATAGGTGGTCTCGTGAATGCCAGCAGCCTCCATACCGATCATGGATGGCTGGAAGAGGACCTCAGGGCACCTGAACCTCTCTGCACCAATTGTGATTACTTGACCATCTGGTAGCTCGTAACTCTTTTCAACTGAGGAGCTGTTCTTGGCGGTTTCCAACTCTTGCTCATAGTCAAGGGCAACATATGCAAGCTTCTCCTTGATGTCCCTTACAATTTCCCGCTCGGCTGAGGTTGTGAAGGAGTAACCCCTCTCAGTCAGAATCTTCATAAGGGAGTCTGTCAGGTCCCGACCAGCCAGATCCAAACGAAGAATGGCATGAGGAAGTGCATATCCTTCATAAATGGGCACTGTGTGGCTGACACCATCACCAGAGTCGAGAACAATACCTGCAAGAGAAACATAAACCATGAAGCAACCCCTCTGAATAAAACATTTACTTGTCAACAGCCAGTAATCAAGATTGAAGTATATCTAAACGATGCGAGCAAATGAGCATATCAATAAAAATGGATGCTAATCAGCTTGACAATGATAAAAATTAGTGTATAGCAACAGAAGTGTATGATATGAGTTCATAATTAAGTAAATCCTCCTCATTGAAGTAAAGGTAGAGAAGAGTTCATACATACCAGTCGTACGGCCACTGGCATAGAGGGAAAGCACGGCCTGGATTGCAACGTACATTGCAGGGACATTGAAAGTCTCAAACATAATCTGGGTCATCTTCTCTCTGTTGGCTTTTGGGTTCAAAGGAGCTTCAGTGAGCAACACAGGGTGCTCCTCGGGCGCCACACGAAGCTCATTGTAGAAAGTGTGATGCCAGATTTTCTCCATGTCATCCCAGTTGCTCACGATACCGTGCTCGATCGGGTACTTGAGCGTGAGGATACCTCTCTTAGACTGCGCCTCATCACCAACATAGGCATCCTTCTGCCCCATTCCTACCATAACACCGGTGTGGCGAGGACGGCCAACAATACTAGGGAACACAGCCCTTGGTGCATCATCCCCAGCGAAACCAGCCTACATGATGAAATGTAATATTCAGACAGAAATGCAGGAGTCGACAGACATAGTACACAGCACTTATTACTAGTTAAGAGTAAAAAAGAAAAAAAGAAGAATCAGACCTTGACCATTCCAGTGCCATTGTCACAGACAAGAGGCTGGATGTCCTCACCGTCGGCCATTTCCTACAGAAGAGCTGCAAAGTAGTAGCAGAAGAAGGAATACTAGTTAATACTTTAACAAGTAGTGCCTGATCATTGTTCTTATACAACAATTAAATCATTGAGGATTTCTTAAGCTCTACTAGTTTGCGGAGTATGACCGGAAAAAGAAGCATCTGCATTCTGCTACTTGATAATCCTAATCTCAGGGGGCGGATCTATCTAACGTTTTCAGTTGAACCCCCAAACATTTTTGGCAGGGGCGGATCCAACTTGGGACATGGAGGTTCAGTTGAACCCCCAAACTTTTGGGGGAACAAACAACAAACTGTTACTTGTATTAAGAAGGTTAAGGCTCTGAAATCAAGAGAAGAGCTTCTTCCAGATCTAGAAGAGAAGCAAATTCCAGACAAAAGTAGTCCCGGTGGGAGAGAGAGATGAATCAGAAAGAGGATGTGGATGCTCACCAGGATCACCTGCTCTGCTCGCCAGATGGAGATCGGCGCCGCGACTCGTCTTGGCGCAAGGAGCGGAGGAGACGACGAGACGGGAGATTTCTCTTTCTTTTACCGCAAGGGAAGGAAGGGGAAGATACTCGACTACTCCACCTTTTATCTCAAAAATTTTCACATTAAAACCAGCTATTTCTTTACGATGACTGGTGGCCCATATATCAGCACTACTAAAAAACCAATAAACTCGGTTAAGAATTGTGCCGACGGTAAATTTCTTATACCATCAGCAATCACTAGTTGCCGCTCCATGCACTCCACCACCGTTCTTTCTCTATGAGCCATCATTGTTCCTTCTATCTGCCTTTGCATGCGCATCCGTACCCTATAGTCACCGACATGTCTTTTCTCCTCCCCCGTCGTCATGCACACTATTGTCATGGTCTCCGTTGAGGTCGGGATGTCGGGCTTGTGGGAACTCGGGGAGGCAAGAGCTGACCTGATGAAGAGCGAAGACATTAGATCCGGACTCCTCTTTGTTGGAACTGACGGTTCCCCAACCATCAGAGGGGAAAAAAAGGAGAGAGAGTTAGTGTGCGGAGTGGTTGCAAAGTCACCAGACTTGGAGATGGATAGAATGGGGTCCTCCAAATTGAAATGTAAAGTTAGCTATTGTGTAAATAAAAAGAATGGTTAAAGAATGATATAATATGAAAACTTTTAAGAATACATAGTGCGAATTGTAATTTACTTTTTTTTTCTCTAACACAGTTAAAGATGAGTTGTCCATTACCCGATAGTCTCGTGATATGCTAAGCCAACTACAGTTTTATCGTCTCTGCACAATATGATTGTGCCAGTGTACTTAGCTATTACTAATAATCTCATGATATGTTGATGCATGACGATATGGACTTCTACTAACACTGGTTGATTAATTGTGGTGATAGATTCGGCTAAAAAAATAAAAATAGTACCATCAATTTTGCTCAATAATAAAGCATGCGATTGTGGTCTCCGTTTCACACTACATGATACATGATATATGATGACTATCTCTTATCAGTATGTATATATCTATATTGATATTTCTCTAATTCTTTCATATTATTTTTTATTTTTTTACATACATGTTAATTTGGAATATTTTCTCACATAATTAAATACATAATAAATCATTTCCCTATATTTCTCCTATAAAATGTGAATAGTGCATTGTATAATTTAAAAATTAATTATAAGTGTATGTAATTTAATGTGTAAGATATGGACTTATAGTATAAGATTTGACTTTTTTAAAAATGCCACACCATGGTAGATAGGTAATTAAGTGAACAACTATAAAAAATAGAGAGAATCCATTGTGTGCCACTGATTTTGTCCCTGTTCTATAATATGTAACTAGGTTTGTCAAGTTCTAATATGCCATCATATTTTGCTTAACCTCTATAATATATTATCGCCGTCCAATTAGCCTTCGTTAGTACTGTACAATTTTGTCCTAATGATGAAATATCCCTAGGACGAAAACTTTCAAATTTTTGTCAAAAATTCCAAAATATCATATTGTAAAACTTTCAAAGTTTGAGATGGTCAACTTCTATGCTAGTTTACAGTATGTTATTTCAGAATTTTCGGCCAAATTTTGGAAATTTTTGTCCTAAGGGTATTTTAGTCATTAGGACAAAATGATAAAGTACTAACGGAGTCTAATTGGACGATGATGGTATATTATAAAAGTTAAGCAAAATACGATGGCATATTGTAGATGTGGTCACTCTACTTAGCGATGGTCATCCTCGAGGTCAGGCGCCATTGACATCCTCCGCGTTGGCGCCATGCTCAAGCAGGAGTTTGGCCATCTGGACGTTATCGTCTAGGATGATACAGTGGTGCCATCGCCACAACACATCTCAGTCATGTCCTCATCGTGCCGAATGATTTCACTGAGCAATGCGACGTCTTTCTACTTATGGCGATGCATGTGTCTGGCACAAGATGGAATGCAGCTGCCCAAGCAGTCACCGTCGTCGCCTCTTCTTTATACTTGATGGCGATGCATGTGTCCGGCACAAGATGGAATGTGACGGCTCAAGCCGTCACCATCGCCGTCTCGTCGGGCCCAAACTCCGCCGCTACACCGCCGCTCTGTTCTTGCTCAGAGAGAAGAGAGAGATGAAGGTGAGGGGCAAAGTGGGCGTTTCACATGATTCTGGTGGTAAAAAGAGGTACATGTTAAGATTTAAGAGTGAGCAAATAGTTAAATATCTCTTCTTGCTTGTCTTCTTAGCTTATCATTGATTTGCTTCATTATTTTTTCCCCTACTCTTGCTTTGCAGGCTTTGATTTGCATCCAATCCGGCCCATCAACCAACTTCATTATATGCAGGCCATTGTTGATTTTAGAATTCGGCCCATCAGTTCATGTAGACGTCATGTTATACAAAACCACGCTAGGTTGTTTTCGGATAAAAATAGAAATAAAATGCATATGTTTTTATGGCTAATGATAATCGGCTTTATAGTTGACATACTCATCCGTCCTAAAATATGAAAGGCTTTTAGCCTTTCTTTAAGGTACAAGGATTACATGTGGCTACATAGGCCGGGCTAAGACGGAGAGAGTAGATCGAAAGGATCAAATGTGATTTTTTTTCCTCTTCTTTTCTTGCAGACAAAAATATAAGGACATGCAAAATTCATGCATTAGGCAAGCCTAAGTCAACTTGAGCTTGAACTTCATAAATATGCTTAATTTCTTTTAAATCACCATATAATTTTTTGAAAAAATTAATATATCATTAGTTGAGTCCTACTCGAGTCCTAGGCTTAGATAGTTTCTTACTCCGTCACTGTCGCCATCGTAGCATTGTAGCTAGCATCTGTTTATATGAATTGCTGGTCGAGCTAGCGACCAGCGATTTGTACTTTTGTTGATTGGAGGCAATGGTTTGAAGGCTAGCAATGATATGATTCGCCAACTCTTCTGTTCTGATAGATAGATCATGTATTGGTACTACGATAATATATACATGCATGCATCTTGCATGGTTGCAAATGGGATTACTTTTTAGATAATATAGTAAGCAAATGGGATTATATATATTGGGATGGTTCTTCTTGGACCACGTATATATAGTACCAGATCTTCTCTTGCCTCTTGGCGTGGAGTAATTGGTAATGGAATCACACTAAGTACTTTGTTGCTCCCTTCATTAGCTACACAAAAGTGAATTGAAAATTAAGCAGATGGCAACTAATCTCCTGTCAAATTCCAATCACATTTGATCCATCGATGTGACCAAGAAACTGCCAGTTCCTAGAGTGCCTACGTGGTCTGAATGATCCACTTGTCCACCAAACCAACCAAACAGATTGCTAGAGTCATTAATTAGCAAATGAGCAGTGCATGGAATTTGTTATTATTAAATGTTCATGCTTGGACTAGCTAATATTGCTAACCAGTGAACCGAATCCCGTGGGACAGGATACTACTTAATAACGAACACTTCAGATTCGTTTTTTTACCCATATCTGTTTCTCCTTCTTCTTTCTCTCCAACTCATTTTCTCTGTCATCCACCTCGCTCCCTCCCTCGACTCCTCCACTCCAATCAATCCCGCCTCCCTTCACCGAAGGACCGACCACCATCATACCCAACACCAATGACATCCCCCATCCTCTACCCCCTTCCCTACATCATATCAGTGGACATGTGAAGTCCAACGAGATTATGTGGCTGTTGGAATCGGTGAAGTCGGTAAGGAGGAAGGCAACTGCGGCGGCGAGGTCGCCATTTGTCATGGCCGAGGAGGGAGAAAAGGGAGGAGGCGAGGCCGAGGAAGATGAGGTCAGGGGCACCAGCGATAAAGCAGAGTCGGTCGTTCTCGGTGTGAGGGCAATCTCGTAGTTCATGCGAGTCTCGAGGTTGTCGCATCGTATTCCTCGCTAGCTTGTCGTGCTGCTCCTCTTCATTGTGGGTAGGTAAGTCATCCTTGACTGGTATCAGGTATCAATTGTGATACCTCGAAATATCACAGCTGATCCCAAGTATCAAGCCTGGTATATCGGGGAATCACGTTTGATACCCACAAATATCAGGCCTGGTACCCAGGTACCAAGATCTGATACCTAGGTACCAGTCGGTACCCATAGGTATCAGGTACCAGGTATTAGGTGTGAGGAGGGAGCACATGTCGTCGCTGCCACGCCGGCCAGTGAGCCCCCTGCTGCCATTTCCTATCCTTTTCTCCTTTCCTCTCCTCAACGTGCTCTCTCCCTTCCCTTCTGTTCATGTGATTGGCGAGACAAGGAGAAAAAAAATACAACTGCTATTTCGCTTGCACGTGGGAAGCTCAGCTAGACAGAAGAAAGGAAGGGGGAGGAGTCACTTGAGTATCCCGTCCTCTAGTCTCTCTATTGCTATTACTACAATTATTTCCTTTTATAAAAAAAAACAGATGAAAAGGACATCTTTCTATCCCAGTATCTATCGAACTTAATTTCCAATACTAATCGAGCACCAAGGCGTATATATATGTACCCATCATAGGTATGCATGCATATACTAAGTTCATCAAAATAAAATGGGATCAAAAGAAAACAAAAAAGAACAAAGAAAGGAGGATTATTCATCCTCAAGTGTCATGTGAACTCCAACCAACATTATTGAATCATCAATGAGAAGATGGGTTTCATATGAAGCTTGTGTTGGATCACCTTAAATGCGTCAAGGACATATACTGCACACAGTACAACTGACAGTCGCCATGGCACTAACAATTGTACTAAAAGTCTCATCTCTTAATTAATTTGCTTTAATTTACACAGGAGTACTGTACTTGGGTCTTTATGTACCTGCTGCAGGTAGGAAGGTACTGTCCATATGGTGGTTAAAAAACATCTCCATGCTTTTACTACTGACTGACAAGCTTAGGACAATTAAGCTCTGTAATTGTATTTATATCCTTTTGACATAATGTGCCTTCCTCTCTACTGCTAATCTGCTTTAAAAAGAATCAATGTGGCTTTAGCTTAGCTAGGAGTCAGTATCTTTGCAAACATTCTAGTGCTTCTATAGGGGGATACAACAAACTACTGACTCCAAGAAGAGGATGGAGTTCGTCAGAAGCAACCACCCCTTCCTTCACATTGCCTGTGCAGACAGACAGTAAACTAAACTTATACAGTAGATAGGAGTATTAATTAGCATCAAAAAGTTGCTGGAGATTTGTGCTACTTATTTTGATCTGCATTTTGTAATCAAGAGTCTGTTAACCCTAACATAAACCTATTCCCAAACTGGATCTTCTTGAAAGCAACATCATCTATTCAATTAATCCATTTCAATTCAACCAAGATGACCCAATCACCCTACCTTCATTCATGTTACTACCTGCCAAAACACACTGCATTTTCTAGGACTTAAAATTAAGTTCATCAAAACACTGATGAATCAGCCAATGAGCCAAAGCATGCACCATTATGAAACAGTTTCTTGAGAAACAAAAGAGGCATGTGGATGAATCAGATGAAGATTGATAAAAACAAGGGGGCATCCAGATCTCAATAGCAATTAAACACATTCTAGCGTCATTAGGATAAAAATTACAGGGAACAGGCCAAGACCAGCTGTACCACCTTTGTGATGCCATATTCAACAGCAGCACAGATCAGAACAGAAAAAAGGAGCAGCAGCAGTAAAGAGAGTGAGTGAAGAGTCCAAAGCAAGAACACAAGAAGAGCATGTGGGGAGAGATGATGATGAGCACACACCACCGCAGCAGCAGCCGCAACACCGCCCGGTGAATGAACCCAAAAGGAGAAGAGAAGAAACGCAGAAAGAGTAATAGAGTAGTAGTACTAGTAGTGAGTAGTCAGTAGTGAGAGGAGGAGGAGAGAGACTGGGAGAGAGAGAGTTCATGGGAGCAAGGAACAAGCAGAGGGAGCCCCATCCCTCGTGATCAACAGCCAAGAAACTTAGCAGAAAGAAGGACCGAGGTGGCGCATCGGAGTCCAGCCGCCGCGCAATCTGTGCCCTTCCGACTGGGTTGGGTGGATCAGTGGATCTTGGAGACAGGAGCGGTTTCTTCAGTTCATGGATAGCGTCTTGATGCTTTCTCCGCCCCGCGCTGCATCTCCGGTACGCCTTTCTTTCGCCTTCCCTGCGCAAAATTTGCTTCTTTTCGCAGTTTGAGGTTCATCGTGGGCGCCTGGTGATGCTGGGACAGCAGGAAAGGAAGCTCCTTTGTGCATTCTGTGCCAAGTTCAGTGTCCCTATGGTTAACTGGGCGTTCTAGCAGCTCTCTCTCTCTTTCTCTGATGCAAGAATGGGGGCCAAAATTTTCACCGTTGGTACTTCCTTTTTGGTATCATGTTGCTGCTAACTGGCATTAGGTCCAGAAGATGCTCCAATTGTAGAGGAGCAAATTTGCTCCAACTGTGGACACGACTCGTTTGTGTTTTGCACTGCTTGCTACATGTATGGGGAATTAAAGACATCCTAGTGTTTATTGTATTATCGTGGTTTAGTTGTAAGATCATTTGTATCTTAGTGGTCCAGAGCTATTTTGCTTTTCTTGAAGCAATGTTTATTATGTTAGTTTTCACACATTATAGGCTGTGATCTAATTTCCCCCAAAAAATGATGTGCTTGTGCATTACCATGTTGCCAGCAGAATATTTCAATGTTGCTAATGAGGTCTTGTTGTTTTCCTGATTTCAGATATCAAGGAACATAGTTGCCTGAAGCCAATCATTCTTCTTGTTCTGGAGGATCACAACAACACTATATACAGTTGTTTTATTTCCACATTTCATTAACCATCTGATAAGGTATTTTCTTCTCCCTATGGAACTGGGAAAATGGTCCTGTTAACCTTGCTTTGATGTGGTATTGACTAGTGCTTGTATGGAACATAGCTTAAGTTTATTCATCCATTTCTTCAAATGACAGGCACAGTAGTATATGGTATCCAAAAAGCTACAATATGTACATAACTTTATGCATTTCTCTCTTCCATAAAATTTCAGTTATTTCTTTTACTTTTGTGCTTTGTTTTTACACTTAATTCTTGACTATCTGCAGGTAATCAGTGATATCCAACTTATTTTAGCTATTAGCTTGATTGGCATTTTGTTTGCAAGCATTTCCAGACAGTAGTGAGTAATATATGGACAGTATTCTCTTCAATTTCTAGTTACCTGGCAATCAAATGTGACAAATATGCATACAAGGGGAGCATCTTCAGATGTTCTTAGAGCAAGCATTTCTAGTGCACCTAGTACATCTAGCCATGGTTCTGCACAAGATGACTGTGATTCTTTAGGTGATGTCTACGTGTGGGGTGAAGTCTTTTGTGAAAACTCTGTACGAGTTGGTTCTGATACTGTAATTAGATCAACAGAGAAGACTGATTTCCTCCTCCCGAAAACGTTGGAATCCAGATTAGTTCTTGATGTTTATCATGTAGATTGTGGGGTCAGGCATGCTGCATTGGTCACAAGAAATGGAGACGTTTTCACATGGGGTGAAGATTCTGGAGGTCGCCTTGGCCATGGAACACGAGAAGATTCTGTTCATCCTCGTCTTGTAGAGTCTTTAGCGGCTTGCAATGTAGATTTTGTTGCTTGTGGGGAGTTTCATACTTGCGCTGTGACAACAACAGGCGAACTATATACCTGGGGAGATGGAACTCACAATGTTGGACTTCTAGGACATGGTACTGATGCAGGACATTGGATACCTAAGAGAATTTCTGGAGCACTGGATGGTCTTCCAGTTGCTTATGTTTCTTGTGGAACCTGGCATACAGCCTTGATTACATCGATGGGCCAATTGTTTACTTTTGGAGATGGTTCTTTTGGGGTATTAGGCCATGGAAATCTAACAAGCATATCATGTCCAAGGGAGGTAGAGTCACTCTCAGGGTTGAAAACAATAGCAGTTGCGTGTGGTGTATGGCACACTGCAGCTATTGTGGAGGTCATTGTCACTCACTCTAGTTCAAGTGTGTCTGCTGGAAAGCTATTCACCTGGGGAGATGGTGACAAGCATCGACTTGGCCATGGTGACAAGGAATCACGACTCAAGCCCACCTGTGTAGCTTCACTTATTGATTATGATTTTTACAGGGTAGCATGTGGTCACAGTCTTACTGTAGGCTTGACAACTTCCGGAAAAGTGTTGAGCATGGGTAATTCTGTTTATGGTCAACTTGGAAATCCTAATTCAGATGGAAGGCTTCCATGTTTGGTCGAAGATATGATTGCAGGTGAGCATGTTCTCCAAGTTGCTTGTGGATCCTACCATGTTGCAGTATTGACAAGTAGGAGTGAAGTTTTTACATGGGGAAAGGGAGCTAATGGAAGATTAGGCCATGGAGATATAGAGGATCGGAAGGTACCTACACAGGTTGAGGCACTGAAAGACAGAGCGGTTCGGCACATAGCCTGTGGTGCAAACTTCACTGCTGCTATATGCCTTCACAAATGGGTTTCTGGAGCTGACCAATCACAGTGCTCTTCATGTCAACAGCCATTTGGATTTACTCGAAAGAGGCATAATTGCTACAATTGTGGACTTGTCCATTGTAATGCATGCAGCGCAAGAAAGTCTTTGAGAGCAGCATTGGCTCCTAATCCAGGGAAACCTTACCGTGTTTGTGATTCTTGTTTCTTGAAATTGAAGAATGCCTCGGATTCTAATTCATTTAATAAGAGGAAAGACACTGTTTCCTACCTTGCAGGTGAAAGCAATGGTGATACTAAAGCATCAAAAACCATCTTGCCTAGCAATATGGATATAATTAGGAGTTTGGATAGCAAGGCTGCAAGACAAGGGAAGAAAACTGATGCATTGTCATTTCTCCGGACTCCTCAAGTTAGTTCGCTACTGCAGCTGAGAGATCTTGCTTTGTCTGGTAGCTCGGATATGAACAGGTCGGTTCCAAGGGCAGTGCGTACATCTGCAGTTCGATCAGTAACCACTTCAAGAGCTGTTTCCCCTTTCTCTCGAAAGTCTAGTCCACCACGTTCGACCACACCAGTTCCAACAACTCATGGCCTTTCTCTCTCAAAAAGTGCTACTGATAATCTAGCAAAAACAAATGAGCTCTTAAACCAGGAAATCGAAAGGCTGCATGCACAAGTATGTACTTATCTTTATTCAGCAGAGCTTACCTTGGATGTTTTGTTCTGTTGCAAGAAACTTAGTAGTTAGTACCTTTATTGGCACAGGTTGATAACCTCAGACATCGTTGTGAGCATCAAGAACTTGAGCTGCATAAATCAGCCAAGAAAGTTCAGGAGGCCATGACACTGGTTGCAGAGGAATCCGCAAAATCTAAAGCTGCAAAAGAGGTTATCAAATCACTAACAGCGCAGGTATTAGCAATTTCACCTGTGTTCACTTCAATTGCTACTATTTTAAAATCATTTCATGACTCATGACCATCTTGGCATTTTCCTTTCTTCTATATATTATATCTTGGATAAAGCAGCAGGAATTGGATATCTCTGTTTCATCATAAAGAGTTGTTAAATCATACAGAAATAATTTATTTTGTGCCTGTTTCTCTAAATTATGTAGCTGAAGGATATGGCTGAGCGGCTACCACCAGAACAGGGAACTTGCGATGTCAGCGAGGCAAAGCCAGTGCATATTCCAAATGGCATCGATTCGCATATCGCAATCTACTCTAGCATGAACGGAGATCACCAGCCACGGAATGAGCTCCTCAATGCTTCAAATGCACAAAGCCTGAACTCTGGACGATCATCGCATCCAAATGGAATATCAAGTCAACACAGACTACTAGGTAACACTACTGAAACTAGTGAAGGCAGCGGGCAAAGCCATAGAATTACAAGTCCACGCAAGTTGGATGTTCCTCATCGAAGAGCACACAGCAATAGCGATGATATGCTGATTGCGAGTAATAGAGCTGATGATAATATGAGCATAGATTCAATGTCCCTTCAGAATGGTGAGGATGGGTACAAGCCTCGAGGCACAGTATCATCTATATCCAGCAGCCAAGTTCAGGCTGAGTGGATTGAGCAGTATGAACCAGGTGTATACATAACACTCACAACCCTCCTTGATGGGACTCGGGATCTGAAGAGGGTTCGTTTCAGGTGAATAAATTTTACTGCTAGTTTTATTGCTTTGAGTTTGGCAAGGATGCTAGTACTGAATTAATTATTGATTGTGTGAAAAGAAAGGCTAGTTATCTAACTAATGATAATACGTTTTGGGTGTTGAAAATTGTTTGCAGCCGGAGACGTTTTGGGGAGCATCAGGCTGAGAAGTGGTGGAACGAGAACCGTGAGAAGGTGTACGAGAGATACAACGTGAGGAGCTCTGAAAGAGTGTCTTCTTCTTCAGCAGCCTCCACCCACTCAGCCTATTGAACATTGATCGACCTGCACTGCAACATCCAGCTGCTGGGTCTGGGACAAGCTGTTTTTGCATAGGAAAAAAAAACTGCAAGATTGATTTGCAAGGCTACTCAATGGCTGCAAATTGTTAGGATCATCATCATCATCATCATCATCATATATATACTGGGAGAAAGCCTGTCGATCTTTACTGTATTATTATTATGATACTCCATGTCAATAGCCAAATTTTGCTGTGCGCCAAAATCATGTTCTTCCCTTCCATGTTGTGCCAAAATCATGAGAAATTTTGGGCCGAAAGAAATAAAAGCCAATTACTACCCTATCAGAGAGAGAGAGAGAGAGAGAAAGAGAGAGAGAGGTGCAGCCGCCAGCTATTCGCCATGGCGATGGGAGGATCACGAGCTGGAGCTGTCAATAAAAGAAGGGAGGAAAGGAATCCTCACCCGAGCAGGTATTGGGTTCGGGATTAGAAGCGGATCCGATCCTGATCTGATCCCCACCCTATTCTATATGATTTGCCTGCAGCATCAACAGTAACCCATCTCCACTCCGCCATGGCCGACGATCCCTCCTCTTCGCACGCTATCGTAAGTCGCAGCTTGACCTCACCTGTGTTAATATTAGTGTTAGATTAGATTGGATACATTTCGTTTGCAATCTCCTTAATTAGGTTTTCCCTTTGTTTCTGGCTGCATATCTATCCATCTTTTCTTTTTGGTTAAAAATAGTTTTTTTTTCTTGTATATATATGTGTATATATGATGAATAAACTGCTGCCTATTGTGCTGCTGAATGCTGATCATAATGGATGTTATATTAGATTTGGATATTTCGTTAAAAAATATATTCTTTTTTCTTTCCATGTATATGATGATGAATGATATCATGTGTATGATGAATAAACTGCTAGCTCTTGTGTTGTGCTGCTGAATTCTGATCATTTATACTGATACTGAATAAATATAAGTATAAATTGTTTAATTTGTTTAGGAGGAGGAGCAACGTGAAACTGTAGGAGATGACACGATCAGTGCGCTTCCTGATGATATTCTGCTGCAAATCCTGGACAGACTTGACCTGCCTATGGCAATTCAGACCAGCACGCTCTCCAGGAGATGGCTGCACCTTCCTCGCTTACTCTCCCATCTCATCATAGATATCACCCACTTCATGCCTCCTCAGTCACCGTACTGTGAATGTGGATCAGATCATGGCTGCCTACATGGCTGCAGTCAACAACCAGCTCTTGTCATCCCCCTTCAGCAACAGCAACACAAGAAGAATTATCAAGCGAATGTAGCTCAGTTTCTTCCTCTCTGAAGATCCTTCCTACCTATGCTCTGTTGGCCATGCCATTGGGGTCATTGTCGAGGCTGGAAAAACTGACTTGCTCGAGTTCTCACCATGGTCAGATGTTGGTAAGCCGACCTTCGAGCATTGCCAGCTGCTCAGACAACGCTTCATGGCATTCTCTCAGTCTTGCCTGGTTGCTTTCAGGTGGCTCACCGATCTTGCCCTGCGTGACTTTGCGTTCGAAGAATCCAACGTCTCCAATATCCTAAACACATGCCATAACCTGAAGCTCCTTGCCTTGTGCTCTTGTGTCTCGGACTCTGTGCTCAAGATAGATGCCCCAAACTCAGAGCTCCTCACGCTTGAAATTGTCACTTGTGGGTTTGACAGGGTTGATCTGATCCATTTGCCAAATCTTAGGCGGGTAGTCTGCTGGGATTGGTGCCATCCAAACCCCCCAATCCGTTTTGGCAATGTTCCTCGCCTTCATAACATAAGCCTCTCTTGCTCTGCGACGAATGACCAGAAGCCGGTCAGGTTGACCGAGCTTATATCAAGCGCCACAAACTTAACTATCTTGTACCTGGATTTCCAAGATCAGATGGTAAGTACTACATGGCTACCACAATAACTTTTGCAAGCTGCTTCTCTTTCTTGTTTTGATATTCTTCCTGACCGGTATACGTTGCTTTATGTTTTCCGCTTTTGCTGCAGATTTGGATTGAGCCACAAGGTCCTAAACTTCTCTATCTTGTATTCAGTAACGTGAGAGATGTCTATCTTTGCAACATTTTCTATGAATGTGACCTGAACTGGACTATGTTTGTCCTTGAAGCTGCACCTTGTCTCAGCAATTTTTATCTTAAGGTATGTTATATCTTTGGTTATCTCTGCCCATTTCTATCAAATATATAATTTCCATAATGACACTTTTTTTAATAAAGTTATAACGACATTGTTTTGCTGCGGCGCGCTGCAGAACAACCAACATGGTTATATGGATATATTTTCCATATTGACTAATCACAGTAATTTGTTCCTTCTCTTACTTTAGAAAGGAGACTGTAAATTGGATTATTCAACTATAAAATCGAAAATTATGGCGCCAATCTAATATTCTAATGTGTTTCTTACTTTAGAAATGAGACTGTAAATTAGATTGTTCAACTATAAAATCGAAAATTAAGGTGCCAATCTACTGCAAAAACATTTTTTGCTGCAACTTGTGCTTACCTTATTAAAGATATATCCGAATTCTTGAGCTTGATGATGTATGCCTATGTTGGCTGTTGAGCAATATTTGTCTAACTGATTTTTGTTGCTTGAAGTTATCTCAGCATCCATGTGAAAGGAACAGATGCGAGGACAGCGCTGAGAAAGTCAGTATGTTATGGGATCAGATGTCATCTGATTTCAAGCACCGGCATTTGAATCTATTAGAGATTATAGGATTTGCTGTGGATGGTAAGATGATAAATTATACCAGGCTTATTATGGAGCGAGCTGTGAATTTGACGAGAATCCGCTTGCTCGATCAAGTTCCACGTGACAAGTGCAATGTCATGAATGGTAGGGATCTACATCCCCAAGCAAATGGAGATTTCCTGTTGACGAAGGAGAAACGAGTCTAATAATGCAGCAGCTTGCAGATGGATTCTCCTCATCTGTTGAAATAACCTTAGGATGAATCAGTTGTATTCTGGTCGATTGTAAATTAGTTGTATTCTGGTCATCGATTGTAAAAATAGCTAATAAGTTGTCGATTGGACCAAGAATTATCTGAAATTTCCTGGTAATCCTAGCCCTTTTCAGCTCTGTCATCCGTTGTTGAAGTGCTGTTAAAATGTTTGTTGTTGTGTATTGTGCTGCCTGTCCAGTAGTATTTCTTGGTGTGTTTCAGTTAATTGATAGCCGAGACACATGGTGATGTATCCCTGTTTCAAAAATCAAAAATACTCCTCTCCTTTAACGTATGTGGGACCTTAGAAAAGAAATTACTCCCACTGTTTTATATTACAAGACATTTAAATTTTTTTCAAACTTTCTTAAGTTTTAAAAAAAATTAGTAACATCTACAATACTAAATATTAAATTAGTTTTATTAAATCTAACATCGAATATATTTTGATATTATATTTGTTTTGCGTTGAAAATATTGCTATATTTTTCTATAAATTTGTTCAAAGTTAAAGAAGTTTAATAAACTTAGGGAAAAAGTCAAAATTATTGGCAAAATTTGCTACGGGACATAAAAAACGTGTTTCTGATGGAGGCCTAGAGAGTTACCGGAAAAAAGTGATAATGAGTTGTTGGACATCTGCTGTATTATCTTATTATATAGAAAAATCTAAGAAATGCCAATGACAAGCGTCTAATTCTAAGAAATGTCATTTGCAAGTACGAGTTCCATGAAATATCACGTGCAAGCAACTTTGCCCTCAAAATGCCATCGCCGTCGAGGTTCTGTTAGCAACTCTCTCTGTTAAGTGTTACAGGATGACAGTGCATTTAATGGTGTGGGATGGACAAAACCTAATGATGATGACATTTATAGAACAAAATCGCTAGTCCAATAGAATTTTATAAAATTCACACTCGTTAATGGCATTTCTTGTATTTTCTCTATTATATATGGAGGAATGAAGAGAGAGAGAACGGATTTGCCCCGTATCCATCAGCTTATAAGGAGCATTTTCTTTTATGGATTTTTTTCAATGTTTTAACAGTTGACAGATTACACGTGATAGGAAAATGTTGAGTTTAGGCAGTGTTGCATATGGTTAAAACTTTTTGACCATTAGTAAACAATGCCCTATGGAAAAAATGGAGCGCCTGATTTTATTTATAGTCGTGTCCGTTAAACCGTGGTTATTTTGTAGGGCCCTAGAGTGCGACGACCTACCAACTCCCAGTAGGCTGAATTCCCGGTCAGGTCAGGATACAAGTGAGAGTTTGAGATGAGATGAGGCAGGAGCAAAACGTTTCAGGATACTGCTTGCAAATGCCGCAATTGGTTACAGCGATACACAATACAAGACAATCACCTCATAGTATCAGAACAACGCCATAGTAAATGTAACAAAGAGATGTACTACCATACTAGCTAACATTTTCTCTTCACATGTAGTACCATATGACCCAAATAAAGTTCTTGTCAGCTGTAAGTTAAGAGAGAATTTCTTATATACCGTTGGTAAAGGTAGTAGTCAATTCTACGTAAGAAACCTTCCATGTCACCACCAATTCTACGCCATCACCGTCAGATGACTCCTGTGTGGCACTGGGTGCCAAAAAAAATCAATCTTCCCCCGCTTGGCAGTTCAAATTTTGGGATTTTAGAATCAATATGTAAAGAACTTCAAATTACAGGGAACTTTGCATTCCAAATCCCATGATATAAGAATATCAGAATTCAAAATTCAAAATTTGCATTTTCGAACAATTACTGCCATGAAAAAAAATCTTACAATTACTAGTACTAACCTATTATTAATTTGGTAATTGTGTTGTTATTTTCCAGTCTGATGATGCACTCCTCTCCTTATTTGCGAATAACCTTAAGCGTCCCTTCCCAAGCCCAACATTGACATTCCACTCATTAAACCTGGTTGATACTCACGTTTGGTTTAACAAAATGTCTCAGCTCATAAGGTTGTACCAAAATCAGAGCATAAGTATTGTCGCATTCAACCGGGCGAATGGAACCAAGAGTTTCTCAAAATAAAAGGCAACCTGATTCAGATTCTTATGTATGATCCGTCTACTACTTCACACAGTCAAACCTCCAAACTATATATGTTCTCTTGTGCCGACAATTACAATGCCAATCCTGCAAAGCCCATTCCATCGGGATTCTTTGGTGAACAAAGATTAGCACCTGCAGGGCGCAACTGTCTTCTGGGCAGGTATATGCGTAAAGGAGAGAATGAAAAACAACATCAGCGCAGCAAGTAACACCAAATGCTCGACGAATTTCACTGGGAGCGCCCTCGCCTGGGAAAAATGAAGGACGAGATCGTCGTGTCGAGCTCTTGATCTGAGGACAATGAGGAGTGTTCTAGCGCCGGGAAGTACAGAATCATCTTTAATTTTTAGAATAGGTAAAGATAAGATAGATATATATCTGATGAGACGATTAAAAGTCGACGCGGAGGAATTCGGGGACTGAAACGGACTCCTTATTTGATTGGAATTCCATATACATACATAATATCCCGATCCATGTCGAAGAAGATATAAACAGGAGGAGGAGGGGTATGATCTATCTACATCGATCGATTAGGCCGAAAGATGGGCTCGCTATTTTTTGATTGGAATTCATCTCATCTGTTTCTTCTCCGGCGGCGAGAGATTGACTTACAGAGCTACTGGAGGGTAGATCAGGCGACGGCGGCCGCCGCCGGACTTAGGAGAAGTCGATCGAGAGGTGGAGGAACTCAGGAACCCTAAAGGGAAGGGATGAGTTAATGGGCCTTCCCTCTTCTTAATGGGTTGCGTTCCTTGTTTTTTTAGGGGGAAGTGGGCTCTGCTCGTTGGGCTTGACTTTTGGCCCAACGAAGATCTTTGCCAAAAGACATCATTTCATTTGACACAAATTCCAGAAGAGCCGACACCAATAGTTAGTGCTAACAAGCATGCATGGTTGCAACCGACTGATAGTATAATATAACTGCAACAACAAATACTAGTAGTATCTTTGTGAGGAAGACGGAAAGCAGCTGCATGATAGATGATGTTGTGATGGAAAAGACCACAACCCAACGTATTTCCCCAGCACAGCAACTGGTTTTCATGCTAACATTCTGTTGCGTGGTGCAACACAAGTAACCTACATGCATGATTCAGAAAACAGTTGTAACACAAGGTTCAGAAAACAGAAAGCCACAACTTGAGGCAGTATATTTTATCTTGTGAAAGCCTTCCTCCCAGAAACAACATTTATAGTATCAGCTCTCGACTACACTGATCTAGCTTTGACCATCTACCCAAACCAACAAGTTCCACCCAACACGGCTTTGCCATCAAAAGACAAAAAGCACAACTACATCTTTACATCTTGTCTCCAGTTACTGTCAGCCCGATCAGATGTAATAGGGATGTGGTAGAGTAGGTTGAGTTTGGTGTTGTGTACATGCTCATAAAAGAACTCGAAATGGTCTTGCCATTTATACTAGTATTATACTCCAGCATGCACGCATGCATGCACTAGCTGCGGGATGCAGCCAGCCGGACCAAGAATCACAATTCATCCAATTAAAATGTGCACGTACGTGCATGCATGGAGGATTAATTAATTTACTCCTTGGCAAGAAACAATTAATTTACTCGTCGGAAAGAAACAATTAGCATCATTCTCTACACCATGCATGCACGTACGACCAACAAGGACCAACCAAAAGAGTGCAGTGCACACCCAAATACATCAACAACGAACTTCGCGCATCGAAACAAACTTCGGGACCATGCACCTCTCTACTGTGTTTGAACTCTCCATGTCAACTTTTGTGCATATGTATATGCAAATTAAGTATCAGCTCAAACATTTCTGACCCAACAGACTCTTCATCGGTTGCTTTGGAATACACTTGAAGATCCACACCACATAGCATCCTGAACATCCTTCAAAACCATAAGCCACTTGAATCTGGCTCATTAACCCCAAGAAATCTGTACATATTCAAATCATTAAGTGAGTGCACACTGAACTACTTAACTCCAGATTCAATCCCATTTTCCCTGCTGGTTAACTTCAGCCTTGACACCAAGTCATCCAAGATTGCATATATTTCCTGTTTCTCAGGTTGCCTCTCCCTGAATTGATGAATAATCTCATTTAAGTTCACCAGACGATGTCCAGGACTAAGCTTCTCGTCTCTATCCTTTATGATAGCCTTCACCCTATGAACATCTTCCCATCTTCCTGCAGAAGCATACACATTACACAGCAGGGCATAGTGAACACTATTGCTTGGTTCCAACTCAATCAACCTCAGGACTATCCGCTCCCCGAGTTCCCACTCCCCTCGGAACTGGCACAACCCAAGCAAACCACCCAATGCCCGTGACTTCAACTCCTCTGGCATGCTCGTTAAGAGACCCTCAGCTTCTTCTAGAAGCCCAACACTTGCATGCAGATTGGCCATGCACCAATAATGTGCAAATGTTGGCTTGATGTTGTACATGGTGCTCATCTGCTCAAAATATGCCTTCCCGTCATCCAAGAGAGCTAGACGGGTACACGCGCAGAGGACACCAACGAAAGTGACTTCGTCTGGTAGCTGCCCATGTTGATCATCTAGATCATTCCTTGAAAAGGTAGGTGTAAGATCAATAAGGAACTAGAAATAACATGGTAAAAAAGAAGTGACAGGATCGATATCGCTAGCCGAACCAATATCTGAAATCAGAACCCACCTTGTTCAATCATGTCATGAAACAATTGAATCCCATCACCAGGTTCTCCATACACGCAATGCCCGATGATCATTGCATTCCAGCAAACAATATTCCTAAAGCTCAGCCGATCAAATACCTTCCTCGCAGTGTCCACATTCCGACACTTTCCATACATATCAACTAAGGCAGTCCAAAACAGCAGGTTGTACTCCTCATAACGGCGGAGGAAAGCGCAATGTACCTCTCTCCCAGCCCCCAACCTGCCCAGCCTTGCACACGCAGTGGCTGCCCCAACCATTGCGACAGCTGTGCCCCTGACTCCTATCTCCGCCATCCACCGCACCACCTCCAGTGCTTCCTCAGGACGCTTCACCTTTACATACCCATTAATCAAAATGTTCCATGACACCACATTTCTCACAAGCATTCCGTCGAACAGGTTGCGTGCAGCGTCAATGCCGTCGATCGTGCCAGCATAGGCCGTCATCATGGTGTTGTAGGACGCGATGTCCCTGAACGGCATTTCGTCGAACAGGTTGCGGGCGCAGGGGATGAGAGTGGCGGCCGCGTAGAAATGTAGGAGGGCGTTGGCGGCGTGGAGCGGAGGAGAGAAGAGGAGGCCGCGGCGGAGCAGCTGCGCGTGGAGGGCGAGCGCGGAAGGAAGATGGTGACGCGGAGAGGAGGCGGAGGAGGAGGAGGAGGCTTTAGAGAGGAGCGTGGGGAAGGAGAAGCGACCAGGGAAGACGGGGTGGTGGGAGCGGAGGAGGGCGGCGAAGAGGGAGAGGAGCGCGGGGAAGGGGAGGCGCGGGGCGAGGGCGCGGAGCGCGTTGTCGAGGGAGAAGAGCGGGAGGGGTGGAGGGAGGTGGTGGAGGAGGAGGTGGACGAGGTGGGCATGGGCATGGGCAGGGCGCGAGGCGGAGGCGGAGGCGGCGGTCGCGGCGGAGAGGAGGATGCCGGCGGTGGTGCGGTGGCCGAGGAGGAGGCCGCGGCGGAGGAGGAAAGCGTGGGCGCTGAGGACGGCGTGGTGGGTGTGCAGGCCGCGGAGGAAGGCTTGGAGGTCGCCGGGGTCCGGGCGGGATGCGGCGGCGGTGGAGGAGGAGGTAGCCGCCATCAGTGGACTTGGCGGGTCGGCGGCGCCATCGGGGTTTAGGCGTTTGCTCTTGAGCCTTTGGCTCCGGTTTCGTGCCACTGACAGGTGGGTCCAGGATGACGGTCACAGAGGCAGGCTGCAGTGTGCCGTTAATTACGGGCTTACGGCTCTAATCGCTTAAGCTATCGCTCATAACCCATGAAATATATTTGAATGAAACAAGTAAAACATTTATTTTTGTGTTGTTTGCCTTTTAAAGATAATGTTAAAAAACAGACTAAAATGAAAAGACTCTAAAATTTAATTTGTGATTACTGCTCATAAGTTAACATGCATGCGATGAGAGGCTTTAGGCTTGCATCCGGCACGTATAAATTAAACTAAAAAAATTGTCATTTATGTTAAGAGCCATGTTTAGAGAAATACAAGATTTCTGAGAGACAACTAGTGAGTATTCATCTTGTCAGAATCTAGAAAAGTTCAAATTTCTTAGCTCGTGTCTTATTTTTGAATTCTATAGCAAGTTCTCGTTATATTGTTGAGAATTTGAACTATTTGATAGGCTGGAGATCCTATAAAAAATATGATGCAGCTAGAAACTCCCCAAACAAGAACAAGGGTAACAAGCAATGTTTCGGTCCGACGTCAAGCTCAATTTTTTTAGGTAATCCATGATAATCAACCAATGTCTCTTTAAACATGGATTTAAATCTATTTCACAAAGAAAACATAGATTTTGACCTTCTAGGAGTGGTTAAAAGAAAATTTTCTAACAAATACTACCTCTTTTTATTTACGATGTCATTGACATTTCACTTAACATTTAAACATTTATTTTATTAAAAAAATAGTATAAGCATGTAAAAATATAAAAGTTAAGATTATAATTTTTTATGACAAAACAAGTCATATGAAAATAAATAAAATTTGTATTTTTTTAATATAATAAATAGTTAAATGTCACATCAAAAATCAACAGCGTAATATACATGTAATTATGAAAATCTTAACGGTATAATAGTTTCATTAGTTATATGTAATTACAGTGATCAACAATAGGCGTCAAAGCTTGTGATCGACTAGATCGATCGTAAATGAGGGAGTGGCGGTGTACGTATATATACCTTTACCTTAAAATTATCATCTCAAAAGATAAGTAATTAATAGGTGAATTAGTTAATGATGGCTGGCTTTTTGACCAGTGATCACGAAGCGATCATCCATCGATCGATCTATATGCACCCATGTATATATACTTATAGACCATAGTGGTCAGGCTTCAAGATTTAAAATGATGTATATATATATAGAGACGTACATAAACAACAGCACACGTTACGTATATAGGCAAGCATGCAGTTGACCTGGCCATGCATATATGGACTATGGCGTGTCTGTGCATGCAACGCAACACGTATAGTCACATCGTCGTAGTGTGGGTGCTAATTAAAAACAAATTAATGTGAACAATCAACTATATATATTACCTGCACATGGCAATACGGCACGATGAGACATGCGCTAGCTAGCTGTTCATCCTATATATTTTTGCGTTTTACTCCAAAATAACTAACTATAATTAGTTTGTGCTTAACCCGTAATTTAGCTGGCTAAGCAAATGAATTAAGGCGTTCAACGGAGAGCACTAGCTAAGCTGCAAGTGTAGTAAGTAATTACTTTCACTGCCTAGGTAGACGACCGAAAGAAAGGATGGCGTAGTCCACTGCGTTGCTGACCCATCACGTACGCATTAATTGCGCGGTCAACGCCACAGCAATTTAATTTGTTCCTTAGCTAATTAAGCTAGCCAGCCACTCCGCCAGTATAAGAAGACAGCGCGCGGCGTCGTATATCGATCGATCGCAAAATTAAGCAGCTCTTAGATTGAACGACCGAAAGAGTAGTAAATCGATCATGCAACCAATGGCGCCGCGGTGGCCGGCGTTCATGGCGGCGGCGGTCCTGCTGGTGTGCACGGCTTTGGCGTCCGCCGCCTCGCCGCCGCCGAAGCCGAAGACGGGGCCGAGCAACATGGTGGTGATCACGCCGAAGCAGGGGGGAGGAGGAGTAGGGAAGCGGAACAGCGAGTTCACCTGCGAGGACACCCGGCGGCGCCGCCCCAAGTGCATGGCGACGTGCCCCGACCGGTGCCGCACCAAGTGCCTCGTCCTCTGCCCCACCTGCAAGACCTTCTGCCTCTGCGACTTCTACCCCGGCGTCTCCTGCGGCGACCCGCGCTTCACCGGCGGCGATGGCAACAACTTCTACTTCCACGGCAAGAAGGACCACGACTTCTGCCTCCTCTCCGACGCCGCCCTCCACGTCAACGCCCACTTCATCGGCAAGCGCAACGCCGCCATGTCCCGCGACTTCACCTGGATCCAGGCGCTCGGCGTCCTCTTCGGCGCCCACCACCACCGCCTCGCCCTCGCCGCCGTCCACGCCGCGCGCTGGGATCCCGCCGCCGACCACCTCGAGCTCACCTTCGACGACGACCGCGTCGACCTGCCGCGCCACGACGGCGCGCGCTGGTCTCCGCCCAACGCCCCGGCGCTCTCCGTGACACGCACCGCGCAGGCCAACGGCGTCGTGGTGGAGCTCAGGGGCGTGTTCCGCATCGTCGCCAGCGCGGTGCCCATCACCAGGGAGGAGTCGCGCGTCCACAACTACGGCGTCACCGACGACGACTGCCTCGTCCACCTCGACCTCGGCTTCAAGTTCGAGGCGCTCACCGACGACGTCCATGGCGTGCTCGGCCAGACCTACCGCTCCGACTACGTCAACAGGCTCAACGTCACCGCCAACATGCCAGTCATGGGCGGCGGCGCCAACTTCGTCTCCACCGGACTCTTCGCCACCGACTGCGCCGTCGCCCGCTTTGGAAAACCCGCCACGGCCGCCGGCATCTCCATGGTCACAGACGCCAAGTACGTGTAGACAGACGATCGCTCGCGACAATGTATAATACGTATACGTACGTACAAAATTAACTGTCTTGCTGTCGCTGGTATACGAATAACCACATCTACTACTAAGGTATTTGTTGTATTGACAATTATATTTAATTAAAATATCGAGGAATAATAATTTTGATTTGTTTACGAGCGCCTGTCATTTACATGTTAAAAACAATAATAAGCCAGTAAGAATTCCTTTTTTGTGCTAATCTGATTCCGTTAAGAATTCATTCATTTTTACAGAGCAATTGACCTCTCATAAAAAAGAAAAGAAAAAAAAGCTGTAATAATTCGCAAGCTACCGTCGTTGACCGAGAAAGTTGACGATTTCTTCTTCTTTTTCTTCTTTGTTGTTGTTGTTGCATTGCACATTTGCACCCACCCCATCTCCCCCTCGCCTCGCCTTGCTCGAGATCAATCGAGAGCCTGCACCCCGCCGGCGACTCCCTCGCCGGAGCGTCCGCCTCCGCGCGATTCCGGCAACCGCGGAATCCCTCCCGCGGCAGTCCCCGCGCTCGGCCAGCGTTGGCCGCATTTCATGCCCTAGGAGGCTGCCGTCTCGGCCCCCCATGGCCGGAACCCTCCGCGACCCCAGCGCCGGGTCAGGCGGCGAAGCGGCGCCCACTCCTACACCTCCTCCCGTGGCCGCGCCGTTCGCCCAGTACCTCTCGCTGGAACCTCTTGCGTGGATGGAGCCCAAGCACTCGCGCCACGGCGAGCTCAGGAGGGCGCTCCAGGCGGACGACCGGACCCCAGAGCTCAGGCGGATCCGCGGCAGCGTAGCCGATTCCTCCTCCAAGGCCAGGTACTCCAAACCCTCCACATTGCAATCCTCTTAATTCCTCAATTTTGTGTGTTGTCACATACACTGTCAGTTAATTCGACTCGATTTTGTGGTGCATCGAGTCGAGCAGGGAGAAGGTGAGGTCAATGCAGGAGGCGGTGCAGAAGGTGGACAGGTGCAGGAACGTGTTCAATCGGAAGCGGCAGAGGAGTGAGCCTGCTGCTGCTGGGGCTGAAAAGCTTGGGGCTGCCTCCTCCGCTGCACTCAGGATTGGAGCCCAGAACAACAACTCTTGTGCGGTCATGAGCAAGCGTGTCCGCTCCTCGCTGGCGGATGGACGGGTTCGTGCTTTCTCCATTGCTTGCATCGCCATTTCTGTTTAACTCTACTCTACATTGTGCTTGCTCGAATCAAAATCATGTCTTTTAGGGTATGCTTCTCTCGACTCTTGTTCATAGTCAACCAACATTACATTGGGGTAGTCACTCTGTGAGTTTGGGGGTGTTCAAAACCACCGTAAGCTCATCAACTACTTGCATGTCTGGCGAGCGCGATTCCGTGACCCGAGCGACGCATGTTACCAGTTGGTGCAAATGGGTTGGATGGAAACCAGAACCTACAGCCCTATCGTGTATTGATTCCCCTTGGAGTTTGAAATGTGGGGTGTCAACATTGGTTTGGTTTGATAATCCTGAATGTCTTTAGTCACTTATGGCCTCAACGTATTGTTTTCAATTTGCAACAATGTTAAATGTAATGTATAAGTTTAGTTCACTATGGTAGTCTTTACAGTCCTGTTCTTCCTTATAAATGTGTAGCTTCAACATGTAGTACCTTTTGTTCTGCTAAAGTGCTAAACTGCTAGTCCCTGGCTTTGTGCCATCTGCCCTACCATTATTCTTGGCTATTTAGTGGTGGAAATCATTTAAATTCCAGATAATAACTTTATTAGTTGAGATGTTGAATGGTGGGATGATTGCGTAATAAACCACACAGTTATCCCAGAAAGACCATACAGTACAAGGATGTGCAGGTGGTGATTGTGCTTTAATTCTCCACTGAATAACTTATATTTGCTATCAGACTTTGCATCTCTCTAACTAATTCAATCATTACATAAGTCACACACAGCCCTCAAACTTGAACCAAACCGCAAACTTGCTAGTTTCCTAAGGGCGGGCTTTGTCTGTGAATAATGGTTCTTGGCACTGACTGAACAAATACATCTGGGATTTTGAATTACTGTGGCCCAGCACATTTCAGTGCCAGACATCTAAAACCTCAAGTTCTAAAAGACACTTGTTGTCTTCTGCATTTTATACAACTTCTATAATAGATTATTTCCATGTATCCATATTCCGTGTGACATGATTTGCCATTTTTCAGAACTTATTTCATTATCTGTGCATATTTCAGTTGGAAGGACGCAGTAATATTTCTACAAGGCAACCTTTAGTTAATAATGAGAAAAGCTCACTTGTGGAGAAGGAAAGAAGTTGTGGACGAACATCTGGGCTGCCTGAAGACAAATTACAGGGTTTATCTACTGGAGGTGAAGGTTGGGAGAAAAAATTGAAACGCAAGCGCTCCATTGGAACAGTGCTTAACAGAGGCAATGATACTGATCGAGATGTTAAATCCGGGGGTCAACACAGACCAGCCAATGAAGCAAACCTACGACCTAGTGATAGTCTTTCACATAGGTAATCATGTCAGTGTACTTACCATTATTCTTGTTCCTTCAATATAGACATAGTTTTTTTTTCTGACAGATCAGCCATGTTCAACTTTCTCTCAGGCGATTAGTCTAATTGAATACCAAACTTAAGCTCATAGTCTGGAAATTACTCACAAATAATTAAGTGAATGAGTTCTCTACTAATTGAGCAGGTAGTACACTAAATTGAATAGGGAATGAGCCTGACATGCACTTTATTGTTAAGTCAAACGAACATTGGTTCTATTACTATATATACGCCCCTCATCAGAAGATTGGTTTTAAGTTTTTATTTTTGACCTCTTCCTTGGGCTGATCTGCTGTTTATTTTGTTTGGCCCATGTAGATTGTCATTAAGCTGCAATTGGATATATGCTGTTTATGTTTTCACTTTTAAGCCTCTTCCAGCACTATATGTGGTTATTTTCTGTTCCAGCTTATTGTCTCTACTCTCTACTCACCCTTCTTTATTCTTACATTGCAGACATGGAGCATCTGCCGTAGAATATGCAGGTAGCAGGATGGATGGAAGTTCTCAGCAGAATAGCAACTCATCCCGTATCCTATGCAAGACAGATATGGATTATGCCACTCTGCCAAATGAAAGAAGAGAGCGGTATGTTGGAATTGAAAAGGAGCGGGGTATGGTAAAAGGAAACAGGTAAGCACCGATACCCATAGAATTTCTCTCCTCATAGTTTACATTATTGTTTTTATATGTGTGAATGAGCAGTACAATACTATCATTGTTCTAATGATCTGCTAACTCTACATGTATAGGGCACATGCTTCTGAAGATATGCAAACTGAAAGCATCAGTCCTTTGCCCAAGGCTAAAGCATGCAGGGCACCAAGAACCAGTTCACACGACATGGGTTCAGCTTCTAGTTTCCAACGTTCAACTGGAGGAAGCGACGAATGGGAAGAACCACCATACTCATATAAAGCCTCACTTTTGGGAGGCGTGACAAACCGTAAACGTTCCACACATTCAAATGCTTCTTCACCTCCTATTGCTTGGGTCGGTCAACGTCCACAGAAAATGTCACGGACAAGACGAGCAAACGTTGTTTCTCCAGTCTCAAATTTTGATGAAGTCCTATCTGAAGGATCACCACTTGATACTGCTATTGCTACTAAACCAGCATCTACAGAGTCCTGCAGTGTTGTGCTTACAAAAAATGGAACTAGTAGCAATACACAAATGGCAAACACAATGAATAATATATCTTCTCCTGTTGGATTGTCAGAAAGTGAGGGATCAGCTGTTACCGAACGCAAGGTCAAGGAGAAAGTTACAAACAATGGTGAGGTGGAGAATGAGGCTGCAAATCTAGTTCGTAATTCAGCAGGATCGATAGTTTCATCAAACAAAAATACGATTCCTTTGAAAGAAGAACTTGAAGATGGTGGTGTCCGTCGTCAAGGGAGGAGTGGCAGAGGAGTAATGCATGTTAAAGAGTACTCTTCCATATCGAAAGAAAAATTAGATGCTGCAGAGACAAGAAAGCCAAATAAAGGTGGGCGACCTGGATCTGAAAAGAATGAAAGGTACTTATGTTTCCTTTTGGTAAGGATTGGCAACTTTTTGCATTTTACTTTCGATGTAGAACTAATTTGATTCTTTAAATGTCTGTGCAGTAAGGTGGGGTGTCCCGCAATGAAGAAAGGTTATGACCAGAAAGATTTGTCCTGTTTTAATTGTGAGTCTAGACATCTAAAGATTTTCTGAAAGACACTTATCTATGTACTTTGGCCGTTTACATTAAATTTTGGCATTAGCATCTATATCTTACTAACTAGTGGTGCAATGCAGGTGAACACACAGATGACCGAGAAGAACTTTTAGCTGCTGTAAGTGCTGCCCGCGGTGCTATTGGTGTGTATACAGTCATCTGATTTTACCTGATGAACTTTGTCAGCATCTCTTTGGATTGACACTTTATACCTTTCTTATTCCTTGTTCTTTTTTCTTTTTGCAGTTGGTGCATATTGTGGCCCATTTTGGAAGAAAATGGAACCCATGCTAACTTTCATAAGCTCTGAAAATTTGTCTTTCTTAAAAAACCAGGTCGGTACTCAGTATGCTTCTGATGTGTCATGATGATTGACTACCTATTTCCTTGTTGGATTGGGATGGATTCTCACTTATTGAGAGTTTGTGGACAGATTGACGTTGTTGAAGAGCTTGATTTGGGCATGTCTTGCATGCCTGATGGTGAATATATTTTAGCATCCACCAATTACATCAGGCAGCAAACGATGGTATGTTACTTTTGTGCCATTAGCTATTTGAAGAGAGGGAAATCTTTCCCTCCTTTCATGCAGTTCATCTCCCATGGAGTGTATATCCTTATATCACATGTCCCAAAAATCTGCAGGAGTTTTCATGTCAGGAGCTAGTTCCATCTAATTCATCTATCTTACCTGAGCAAAGCGAAACCAATGGAGTTGGATTAAAAGGAACTATTGACTGTTTTTCTCCTAGTGAGGAAAACCAACACCATGTACCACAAAAGATAGAAGCTGACAAATGGTTTCATGAGCTGGTCCCAATGGAACACAGACTCCTTTCAGCTATTGTTATGGAAGATGACATCTCGGAACCCAATGTTGTACAAAGAGATATACTTGTTGAATTTTCTAATAGCCATGTTCCTTGCTCTGCAAGCAGATTCTTAGGAAATGAACTTCAGGCTAGTGCCATATCATCTAATTTTGGATTGAGTGTGGATTTCATGAACTCAAACAATACTTCGGTTGTACATCAAAGCCTGAGCAATGGGTTCACAACTTCCAGCAGTTTCATCAGTTCAAGTAGTCAAAGTTCAGTCCATAACGATAATTTGTCAGATGAAGTCAATTTTGTATACCCTGAAAATGGCCCTTTTGATAACTTGGTACCTCAGAGTTCTTCACTATGTCAAAAGCCAGGAAAAAACTTCTCTTCATCTCCACATGAATACCAATATGGACAGATGTCTGTGAATGATAAGATTTTCATTGAGCTTCAAAGTATTGGCATTTTCCCAGAGGCAGTGGTATGGTTACTTAAAACTCTGCATTTCTGGGGAAAGTATCTGCATTGGAATACTTCAGTTCTGCTTTCTGCAGTTGTTTTAAGTCTGTATGCCAAAATTCAGGGAACTTATTAAAACTTAAAAGTAGCAGGAACTTTGTAATTGATAAAATTTTAATTATATATGGTGTTTCTGGTTTGATGGTGATTGTAGGTTCTCTTTCTTTAATGTTGCATATATTTACCCTGCCATCCTGCCTTATGTGGTTTATATCATATGTTTGCGTAGAATTTTTTTTTTGTTGGACAGTGTGAATCTCATCATGAGCAAGATAAAGGTTAAAGTGGGAAGCTATGCTATATGGTTGTTATTCGTCATAGTTTAAAGAATCTTGTAAAGTAGCCATCAACACTGATGATTTCTGAAAGATATTCAGTTCTTTATCAGTTAAGCCTAAACATTGGTAGTCACAGTATGCAGTCACTATACTCTGTTAGTTATCCATGAAAAAGAATCTATAGGATTGTATTTAGTGCACAAATGTTATTTATTTCTGGTGACTGCTGTCATTTTCTATTGCATTCTTTGTAAAATCTTTTCACACAGGCTGTTGAATGTGATTACCTAGTTAACCTTATTTTGCATTCCTATCGTGATTCTTGTCTTATCTTGCAAATACACCCTTTTCAGCCAAAGCTAGATGATGGAGAGGATGAGAACATCAATAAAATGATTTCAGAGTTGAGGAAAAGGCTGCATGATCAGGTTACATTAACAACCACTCCTAGTATTATGTCCTCAACTCTAATTATATCTGGATGCTTACCTTATTACTCTTACTCATCTATTATTTTCATTGTGTTACAACGATTGTGTTAGATCCTTGTAAAATGTAAACCATCAAAATATTTGTCATATTCCTGAAACTCGTTTTGGTGTAAGGACTTCTTTTCCAAAATATTTCTTGAAACACAAATGTGGGACAATTTATGAAATTGGCCTTGCCCATCTTGTATCAACATGTGCTAGAAGTATAGGAGCCATGGAAATTATGCATAAGTGACATCAATTATTTTCTGGGATAACTATCAGATGTTATTTGAATCCCATCGTATCTTTGGTTAATTCCTGTTTGTAATGCTGATAACATCACAGCCGCTTGACCAAATTGGAATAGTATATATCAAGGTGACAAGGTGGGCTGCCAGATCACTATAAGATGAAAGGGTATATATGCAAAGTGGAATAATTCAAATAAGTCATTTAAAAAATTCCAATGACTGGCTCTAAGCCAGTAAACCGTCTAGATTCAACCTACTGGCTAAGGTTGATGATTCTTGTTATCCTGTTTTGAGATCAGTTCCCGTATCACTATATTCTGGAAGATAAAAATACTTTTATGATTTTCACTTTACCTCTTATTTATGTATATCAAAATGGTACCATTGCAGGTGAAGCAAAAGAAATGTAAATTAAGTAAGTTAGAGAAAGCAATTCAAGATACAAAAAGTATCGAGGAGAGGTATGAATTTTATGTTCTTGGATTAGATCTTAGAGGCTTAGTGCATTGAGTTACTTCAATGGCTAACTTTAAGATTTTCTGTCAGGAGCTTGGAGCAACATGCAATGAATAAATTGGTTGAAAGGGCATACCGAAACCTTAAGGTAGTTTAAACTTATCTCTACATGATTGGTTTTCCAACATCGTGTTGGACTACTTGTTCTTCTAAAATCCAAGTTTCCTTAATAGTTACACAAAGTTAATCAGTTGAGTCATTGATAATATTCATTTGTATGTTTTTAATTTTTTTTATTTCTTTGTTAGTCCTTGTGAGGTCAACCCATGTTGATGATGCTTTCTAATTGCAATATTTTTGTTGTAGCAAAAAAAAAAGGGTAATGCAAATGAAAACTGTTTGACTTGGACACTGACTGTATCTTTATGATTCTAGGGTGGGCGAACTGGTTCTAGTCACAAGGCTGGTGCTAGTAAGTTTGCCAGCAAGGCTGCAAAACAGCTTGCTTTGGATTTTGCCAAGCGTACTCTTGTGCGGTGCCAAAAATTTGAGGAAACAAAGAAAAGCTGCTTCAGTGAGCCTTCTCTTTGGAGTGTTCTATCCGCGCCCTTGCCAAGCAGCGGCACAAAATCTACAGAAGGTAATGCATGCACAACTTTGATAAGAGAGATTAATGTGCATTTTTCTTCTGTCCAATCAAATATAATTTCATGCCTTCTTTCATTCTGGTATTAAGGCGTAGAGAGACTGAAGCATCAAAAGCAAGACTTCTGTACATTAGATCATGGTAATTCTTACGCTCCTTGTTAGGCCCTTGGGGAATCATGAGGGAAAATTTATGAGGTGCTATTTGCTGATGCTAGAAGTCCACTCGTGCTTCACAAACTAATCAATTTGTCCTTTATCCGTTTTTAGGTGGCACAAAATGGAAAAAGAATGACAGGGAAAGGGAACACAGCAGAGATGCATCTGCCAAGGGTTCTGGTACGAAATCAGGGCGCCATTCATCAGGCAGTGGAAGGAGTGGTGAACGTAAAAACAAGACAAAGCCGAAGCAAAAGATAGTACAGCTACTATCGACTTCTGGAAATGTTCTTGCTAGAGCTGTGCAGTCGGTTCCAACACCGGCAATGCAGGAGCCACCTGGACCGGCAGTTCCTCTGGGTGCAAAAATTACCCAGCAACCAAGGAACCATCCTGAGAATGTTGCTTCACGATTGCCGGAGGCCCCCCTGACCAATTTGCCTGGATTGTTTGATATATTTGCTGGAACAGAAGGGCTTGGCGAACAGGGCAACGATATCAGTTCTTGGCTTACTGATGATCTTGATGTACCACAAGATTTTGATCTTTCAGGCGCCTTAGAAATCCCACTGGACGACATTGCTGAGCTGGGTTTCATGTAAGGAGACGAAACAATTGTTCTTTATCCTGCGCCGTGAATATCTGGGGAGTTTGGACATGATGTTAGTAGGTTTACCCTACCTAATGGGTATAAGTAGAGCTAATCGATTGTTTTCTCTGCCTCAATCTGGCAAGAGTTTTAAGTGTTTGAATAGATTGGTTTGTCGTTTTTTATCTCATTGAACTGTTGATAGCCGCTAGTAAAATTGGCAGAAGAAGACGAGGTATTCTATTGATTCCTCGTGATTGTGCTGAGTTTATCAACTTGTGAATATGAATGAGCTCGGTTCGTTGCCAATTGGAAGGAGGAATAGTTCTTGTAATCAGTGTGACTGATGTGCATAACAATTTTCCCTTTCCCTTCTATCTCTAGTTTGACTCCTGTACAACTTGAGTACAATGGTGTGGATGGATTAACGGGTATTTTTATGGCTGATTGCGCATAAATCGGTTTTACTAAAAACCTTGAAGACGGTCAGATTGGGTGTCATGCTAGTCCGACCGCTCCCTATGCTAGTCAGACCATGCTCACCATGTCTCATGTGGCCGGTCTGATCGTAGCACACCGGTTAGACTAGGCCTACCTGGCCGGTTTGACCGGACTACCTGTAGGCTGTCAGATTGACACCGTCCTGAAACATTTTCTAGATTCTTGTGTCATGTTCCAGATTCTTGCATCACGACTAACTGTACTGATTTTAGTTACTATTCTCCTCGTATTAATGCCGTTAGTCATGCTATTTCACATACACATATTAACATGCTATTTCACATACACATATTATTTGCGTCGATAATTGCTATGAGCCAGTCCAAAATCATCGAGCAGATGGATTGGCATAAGACATGTATTATGGCCAAGGAGGTTTACTCTCGTAACCCTGTTGTACCTAAAACCTTTAGGCCACGTAAATAAGAGTATAATCAATTAAGGCCTGAAGTTTCTAAAGATCCACATGAACGTGTACGTACCATAATTAGAGAAGCTTTTAAAATTGAGTCAAAGAATGAGGCTACTCAAAAGCTTTATCCTGATTACTTTGATACAATCTCATATCCTCGTGATTTTAAAATGCCAAAATTCAAAAAATTTAGCCGTGAGGATAATAGGATCACATATAAATATATAGGCCAATTTTTATCTCAATGTGATGAAGCAAGTAGTTCTGATATTCCGAACTTGCATTTATTTCCTTTATCTTTGTCTGGAAGTGCTTTGACTTGGTTTACTTCATTGCCTGCAAATTCTATACATACTTGTGCACAATTAAAACAGAAATTTCATGATTATTTTTTATACCAAAGAAATTGAACTTCGGCTATCTAACTTAACATCGATTGAACAATTAGTTGATTAGTCTGTGGCTGATTACTTTAAGAGGTTATGTATTTTAAAAACCGATGTTTTGGTTATATACTCACTGACAAGTTTTTTGCTAAGACTGTTTTTGATGGATTACTTAGCCCTATTAGAGAAAGATTGAATGACCAGGTATTTCTTGACGTTAATCACGTGTTTCACGAAGCTCTAACTTAGGAAAGCCGAGTGGATGGAAATAATTCAAGTGTTAGTTAATGATACAACAACGAGTATAGACAATAGTACAATAGAAAATATAGTCAAACTAAGTGATGGTTTGGATTGTATTACAAGCGAAAGTAAAATATTTTTGTCATCTAAGACCGAACCATAGATTGGTCATGTGAGTATTGAAAAGGAAAGTGAAAATGTCTTGCGAGATAGTGATAAAGTAGAGTCTAAAGTAGTCATGCATACATATGAAAGTTTTTCTACTTCTTTGCCGCATCGAGGGGGAAAGAGGAGCCGTTCGTGGGCCTCTATACCGATGTAGACCTAGTTTTGGCGACCGTGGAAGTAGATGTAGCCCACCTGCTCCGGCAGGTCGGTGCTCCTGTTCTTTGGTGTGAAGCGCACGGTGAAGAAGCGGCGGAACAGATCCACCGATCGTGGGATGCCGACGAACATCTCGCACGTATGCACGGAGGTGCTCAAGGGTCAGGTGAAGCATCTGCAGCCGAAACACCTCCAAGATCTACAGAAAAAACTCCGAGAAGGGGACGCGATTTACTCCCGGACTCGAACTTGCCCCCTGGCCGAATCTCCAAGGGGAAGTACCTGCTTCTCCGCTAGAGGAGTTTCATACTCCAACATTGGCATTAGTTCGTCTATCTTTGTCGATTTGCGCCGTAAATCGTCCACCTTCGCTGCGAGAGTCCGATACCCTTTGTTGGTTTGTTCCGTAAACCTTTCGATTCGCCCATTAGATGGGTGGGCATCTCCATATCGATCTAAATCGGCCTAGAGGCGTTTTGATATCTAAATTGGCTCCGCTAGCCAATTTAACCTTCAAAACTCATCTTGGTTTAGAGTTTTCTAGATCGAGGTGGTTGGCGACTCCATTAACACTGCAAATTTTTAGGTGAGTCTGTATTGACCCAAAAAGACGCCAACAGATTCCACTTAGAGTTTGAAATTGGGGACGTCCACATTAGCTTGGTTTAATAGTCCTGAATGTATTTTTGGGTCACTCATGGCCTCAACCGCTCTGGCAGTTGACTAAGGTTCTGTTCGTTGGGTGAGTTCCCAACTCATCCCACTCGTTTTTTGCACGCACGCTTTTCAAACTGCTAAACGGTGTGTTTTTTGTAAAAAGTTTTTATATGAAAGTTGCTTTAAAAAATCATATTAATCCATTTTTCAAAAAAAAATTAGTAAATACTTAATTAATCATGTGCTAATAAGTCGTTCCGTTTTCCGTGCGGAGAAAATTTCTTCCTAACTCATACAAACAAACACACCCTAAGTGTCCACTTAGTCACTCATGGCCTCAACATATATGTTTTCAATTTGCAACAATATTAAATGTATTGTCTTAGTTGAGTTCACTATGTTACTACTATTTGCATGTTAAAAAATCATAATAATTCCTTTTTTCTGCTAATCTGATTCAGTTAAGAATTCATTCGCAATTTACCTCTCAAAAAGAAAAAAAGGCTAACGGAGTTGACCGAGAACGCATTGAAAGTTGACTCTGCGATTTCTTCTTGCACCCCACCACATCTCCCCCTCGCTTCGTCTTGCTTGAGATCAATTGAGAGCATGCACCACTCCGGCTTTCTCACCTCCGGCGACTCCCTTGCCGGAGCAGTGCAGTGCCTCCGCTTCCGCGCTATTCCGGCAACCGTGTATGCTCCTCGCTGGTGGATGGACGGGTTCGTGCTTTCTCCATCACTAGGTTCGTCATTTTTTGCTGTTTAATTCTACATTGTGCTTTCTCAAGGTCAATATCATTATCATGCCTTTAGGGCCTGCCTCTCCAAACTCCTGTTCATAGTCAATTTAACATTATGTTGGGTAGTCACTCCGTGAGTTAGGGGGGTTTCAAAACTACCATAGCTCATCAACCATTTGCTTGTCTGGCAGGTGCGACTTCGTGACCCGCGATCTCACAATCCATTCACTTTTAGATTTCGTATGTCGCCCCCTTTTATTATTGCCGATAAAACATTGATAGAATGCCTCTTCGTTTTGCATATGCCTATTGGGTTTTCCACTAGCAAAGTCAATGCCAGCCTCATGGGCATCTCAGAGGTTTGTTATTAGTCAAAGTACCAAAAGTTTAGTGCATAGTTATTAGGACCGGACTGGTGGTCACTGGTTTATTAGTTCCGGTCAAACCACCGGTTTAAAGCGGCTCAAATACATACGTGTTGAAAAGTTTTTTCATCATATAGTGTAGCTTGGTAAGTGAGAAGCTCAGTGGCCAAGGGGAGGTTTTGGGTTCGATCCCTAAGTCCTCAACTTTTTTCTCTATTTTTTCTTTCTCCACGTGACACTTGTAGCTGCTACTCCCTCCAGCTATCGGGCCACCTCTGGTTTTTATTCGGTTATGAGAAAAAAACGCCTAGTTTGACTGGTTTATAGCGCAGATAAAACCCGCCCGATTCGACTGGTTTATAGCGGCTTGAATGCAAGGCCGATCTTTTATCTAGACAGGACCGGCAGAGACCCTGTTCTGTTTTTTACCGGTCGGACTGCCAATCCGGTCTAGTGGCCCAACCAGTTAGGTTTTGGGATTAGGGGAGGGGTGGAAGGGGGAAAGACAGGAAAAGTTCTTTGGCCTTAGATGGATGGCCGCAGGAGGCAGCGGACCGATGATGGGCGTCTCCGGTGGCGGGCATCTTCGACGGCGGGGAGTCACCGGAGACAAAGAAGACGGCGGGACAGGGATGCCTCGCCACTGCTAGCTTGAGGATGAGGAGAGGCGGGGGGGNGCGGGTAGGGGCAGGGGCAGGGGAACGGGGAACAGGAACGGGGAGGTCAAGCGGGCCTCACCGGCGATGGCGAGGTTGGCAGATTAGGAATTGTTAAATCTTAAAGCGATCCAAAATTCACATCAAATGATGTATAAGCAGTATTTTTTTTCTACTCTCAACATGATGCTTGTCGATAGGTCTGAAAACTTATGAATAAATTTATTGTAAGTTCAGAAAGTATTTTATGAACCTTAGGTGCATATATGAGAAGTCTCTGTTCAGTGTTTGTGAATTATGCTGACTTGTGCATGACTTCCTCCAATTGGGCATCCCCGGTTGTTAATCTGGCGAAAACATTAGATTAACCTATTCAGAAAGCTCAACGAAAAATGCGAGCCTCCAACCTGTGCTCACATTTTTATGACCCAGTGAAAAATCTACAGTATCAGTCAGTGTGTGCACTGCAGGATAACACTTTGGCATGCACCTGAGCTTGCAGATGTAAGCCACGAAGTACTGTATATTCTAACCAAACACAAAGTTGGCAGCATTTCGTTGCTAATCCCATCTAAACACACTAAATGGATCAACATCAAGCAAGCTGATAATCTGGTTACTGTTTCCATCCAGGATCCCATACTATGTAACACCATTAACGCCATAAATCGTGTAAACTGCTTTGCAGGTTGCTGCGTTCATAACTGCCACAAGGCACGATGAACTCGACCACACCAAACTAGGTTTGGCAGGATACCAATTATAAATTTATAATCACTGAACTGGAACGATTCAAGCAAATTAAGCTCACGATCACAAGTTTATATCGGACAGCTAATTCCAAATTAACTTCGACCAATTTACAGAGCTCCTAACACATTAGCACCAACCAATTCCAGAGGCTAGTAATATGTTATGTCCATGCAATATGAGTTTGAACTTTATGCGCACATCTCACCAAAACACACAGGTGACCGCATTTCCTTGCCAATCCCAGAGAAGCATACACATAGTCACACGCACACAACAAAAAATTGAATTGGAATCAAACAAATTAAGGCGCTATAAGTCTTAATCATAATATCATACATTTCATATAAATCAAAAGGCTCTCTCCTTCCATGCATCAAATTCATATTTTACAGTTCCATTCCTACTTATCAGCAGTTCATCTATACCACTGCGTCTACCAAAATCAAGCAAGCTGGCAATCATGAAACAGTTATCCACTATTAGTTACCTTCATCCAGAAAAAGCCACTTGTATTTCTCAAGTCCAAATTCAAAACACAAAAAGAATAGTATTGGAGGTTAACAAATTAAGGCGCTCTAAGACCTAAGTCCTAACCATAATACCAAATTTCAGGAACCAAAAGGCTTACTTTCTTCTTCCATGCATCAGATTAAGATATACATTTCCAGTCCTAGTTCGGATACAACGCTCCATCTACCAAAAGCAAGCAAACAAGCTCGTGATCCACTTAATACATCCGGATGATGAGTTGCTTGATGCATGACTGCCACAAAGCAACGCTGAACTCAACCACACAAAACTCGGTTGCGACAATTCCAATGACACCAAAATGTAATCACTGAATAGAAAAACAATTCATGCACATTAAGCTCATGATCACAAGTTCATATCGGACGGCTAATTCCAAACTAACATCAAGCAATTCCTGCAGCTAGCATATTAGCATATACATGTCCATCCAAGAAGAGTTTGAACTTATGCCCAGACCTGATCCAACACAAAGATGGCCACACATCCTAGTCCAGAAGAAAAATAATAGGAATTGAACAAAATTAAGGCATTCTTAACCTTAACCCATAACATCAAATTCCAGAAGCAAAAGCCATAATTTCTTCTTCCATGCGTCAAGTTCAGACGTGCATCTACCAAAAGCAAACACTCTGATGATCCATGACGTTCTATGAATTGCCTTCAATAATCATTGTAGGCAATCCTCAGAATGCCTTAAACTGGTCAGTAGAGCGACACGACTCAAACCAGTGCATCCAGAGGATGATGCATCAAACAATTCAACATCTACACAAATTAAAACCCCAGCTTCAATTTATTTCTTCCTTGGTATGCTCTGGTCATACCTGATCAACAATCTCAATCACCGAGGGATCAGTAAGCTCTCATCAAAGCAGTAAAAGAGGATAGTGGGTACACAAATCTAGAGCGTGCATTGATGGATCCAGCCAAATAGATAGCAGCATGTTCACAAGTGATGCAGATTAGTAGTAGAAAACATCAACAGGCCAAATTGATGGTTTTCTTGAGCCTTGGCATTCCTCAATACCTTTCCTCCGATGAGCCTTCATTTCATGTCTAGCTCTGTAGCATCCACCTCTAGGTGCCAAGGGACCGCCGTCGGGGCTTTGATACTTTAGCAACCCTTAGTGCCTGGTCCATTTAGAAGGAGAGAAACAACCGTGTGTTCAACCGCAGCGCACGGTCCTGGCCTAAGGTCGCTACGGGCATGGCGCAGGAGGCCGCCCTTTGACAGCTAGCTCGGCCTGTGTCGCCGGCACCTCCGGTGTAGAGTGCTAGGTCACTAGAATAGGCTTAAGTCCCTCTCCTTTTCGTTTCTTTTCACCCCTTCCCTCTATTCTCGTTTTCTTTTTATTTGACTTTTACTTCTCTTAATACAAAGATACATAATAATCCTTTTATGTATTCCTGAAAAAAGTATTAGCAATGGTGCCTGGCTTCCTGAACTTTCGGTTTACCAGACACGTAAATTGTCCTAACCACAACACCAGTATCTAATTTATAAAATAAAAATGATCTGAATTGGGTCCATAGCTCAGTGGTACTATATAGTTATAAAGAAAATACAATCATCATTTACAACAGATGGGTCCATAGCTCAGTGGTAGAGCAATTGACTGCAGATCAATAGGTCTCCGGTTCGAACCCGGATGGGCCCTTATATTTGATTATATAACTTCAAATATTTCCAACATTCAAAATTTTATGTTTAAATATATCAACTTTTTTAATTATTTGTTTTTTTACTTCAAAAATTCCTCTTTTTTGAACTTCAAACACATCTAACATTCAATTTTTGTCCCAAAATAACACCCAAAAATTGTCTCAGAATATAGCAACTTTTTTAATTATCTTATTGTTTGCTTTTTTGAACTTCAAACATCTAATTATTTTTTAGCTAAATAGGAAACTCCCTTTACCTCAAAATATAACCACTTCTAGCATACAAAATTTATCTCAAAATATAACTTCTCCACCTACTTCGTCATCTTGGCCAATCGCAAACATCTTTCATTTAATTTAGAAAAAAATTCAAATAACCCCATATACTTTGGATGAAAGTCCATCTAGCACCTGAACTTTAAAACCAGACATTCAACCCTCTAAACTTCACAATACCGTTTATATAACCCCCCAAGGTGGTTTTGCATAGTAGTTTTTATCTAACTTGTATATAAAATGGATGAGTTTGATCACATGACATACACATTAGACATATATATTACAATTTTGATTTAAATCTTTCTTTTTACTCCTTATTAGCTGTCGCTCACAAACAAGTACCAACACAATAATAGTATGATATCACTGTATCATATTATTATTGTGTTACAACTAATGATACTGATGACTTACAACTGATAATATGCAAATATGTTATATTCATTTTTAAAATTGTTCGGTTAAGCTTCCAAAATATGCAAAACCACCGTCCAAAACCACCTTAGAGGGGTAATATCGATTGTATGGCAAAGTTTAGGGGGTTGAATGTTCGGTTTTAAAGTTCAGGGCGCTAGACGAACTTCCATCCAAAGTTTAGGGGGCTATTTGGACTTTTTACTTTAATTTATTCATTTACTTCATCATCTTAACCAATCACAACCATACTCTATTTAATTTTAATTCTTTTTTAAAATCTCCACCAAAAACTTAAGAAATGCTTACATTTTAGGGGAAAGGGAGTAGGAGACAAAACAACAGCATGAGAACTTAATTTAGAAACACAAAATATAAATACATGTGCTTACAATACGCATACACTCACCCCTATAAACGTACACAAACACACCATACTCCTACGAATACTTTCGAAAGACTGAACCGACAACACCATGCTTACAATACGCATACACTCACCCCTATAACATATCTTGAGATTAACAAAGTCACTAAAGACACCTCGCTATTAATGGATACGTCGTTTATCATTGAAAATAATAGCCGTACATACAAGCACCCTTATCAAGTCTACGACTTAAACCTAGATGGACATGTTTCACCATAAGTAACCTAACTAAATTATACTCACTTCGTATGAATACTCAATTAGAACTTCACATTCTAAGGCTACAGAATACGAGTAGGAGTTGGCTATAAAACACTCATGTTTCTAACGTGTTTTATCAGTATAAATCATCTTTTGTTGTTCTTCTGTCATGCAGAAACTTTAGTCAATCTAATTTTTTGTCAACCATTTAAAAGTCTTCTAATATTCAATGAGCCAGCAACGACAGTTTGGCCGAGTGGTCTAAGGCGCCAGATTTAGGCTCTGGTCCGAAAGGGCGTGGGTTCAAATCCCACAGCTGTCATTACTTTTTTCTTTCCTTTTTTGCTATTATTCTTGCTTTAATTTTCTTTTTCATAAATGTTATGAATCTCCCAGAACAGTAATTCCTCCTTTTGCTACTATTCTTGCTTTAGTTTTCTTTTTCACAAATGTTATGATCTCCCATAACAGTAATTAATTACATACATTTTTCAAAAATATTACGAATCTCCAAGAGCAATAGTTAATTACATTCATGAGCAACCAACATTGTAAAGACAAACCAACCCAACCTTGAAGAATCAATAATGCAGTTGCAGGAAGGGGAAAAGAAGCAGTAGTCTGATACAACTTCAAACCCAATCTTTAAGAATCACTAGGCATTTACATGCAATGTTTTCATACATTATATATGCCATAACTTGATGGCAGCAAGAAGGTAGCCACATTATTACTTATCGAATCAATATTAACAATGCCGGAAGATCTGTACTGTACCATCACCTTATTATTTATTATCTACTTAAAAACAAATACCAAATCTCTCTATGCTCATCCCTGCAACTCCCATCACCTACCTCCGTATGAACTAATTAAACTAAAATGCCATGTTCTACGTCAAATTGTCGACAAGGTCATTTTTTCTTTCTTCAAAGACAATGAGACTGAAAACCTGTACTTGTCACTCACAACAGCTTCTTTGCAATTGTACACACTTCTAGACAGCCTGACATCAACAAGCAGCAGCAGCTGGGAAGTCGAATGCTGAGAAATCCGAACCGGTCAGACGAATCATTGGTGGATCTCGCATAGCTCCCAGTTTCCTTCTCCGTCGATGAGCTTCAACTCCAAGGAATGGAAGGGGATCAAAGCTGGCCTCTGTAAACAACAGGATAAGGATTCAGCAACACTAAAAGCCAAGGTGTCCGGTAGCAAGCATAGATTCAGCCATTCAGGATGGACAAGCTTCAGTGCTACAGTGGACTAATGTTTGCTACCAACAATCATGATGATCACAGCAGGTCATTATCATAAGAATCACGTCGATACTTACTTGCGAGGAAGTAATCACAGTGATGCCCATGCTAGTTGCTAGCTTGTACAAATGCTCTTCAACATCAACGCTTGTAGCACTGCAATGAAGTATATCTTTTAGGAACCGCAGTAATTTATCAGCAAATAAAAAGAAGAAATGTCAATCGAAGTCACGGCTCAGCACATACTTCGTGCATTCGTCAAGAATACCAAATTTAGGATGGTGGAAAAACAAACGGGCCTGCAAGAAAACAGCAGCTCCAACTTTAATAAAAAGGGATTTAAGAGACAACTGGTCATCGCAATTAACAGACTGAAACAGAGTTTACACTGACCATCCCAAGCCTCTGCTGTTCTCCCAACGATAAAACATCTTCCCAGTTTGAAGTTGAGTCCCATCCTTCTCTTTCTAGAAGATAGACCAACCGAACATTCACTAGAATTGTCTTCAGGTGATCATCCAGCAAATCAGAAGCACTAGACCTGTTACCTGGATTGCCATTTGAGTTTCCGTATCATTGTAAATAGAACAATACAAGGTTGAAATATACAGTTGTTATTTATTCAACATCAGATATTCCAAAAGGTAAGTGACACCTACCATCGTTGTATAATGAACAAATCTTCATCTCTGCTTCCTCCCTTGAGAGAGGGTATATGATCTGATCTCTCAGAGTACCCAAGCTGGTATATGGACGCTGAGGAACATGAAACATCCCATCTGAAGGTTTGGTAACTCTCCCGGAACACACTGGCCATAAATCTCTCAGAACTCTGAAAATAGAGCTCTTTCCACTACCATTGGGGCCTTCAGGAACCAAGGTAAAAAGAAAAGAAAAATGTCAGCATACCGTTACTGCTGAATTAAAGGTATTCAAAGGTTGCCAGAAGAAAGGCCACATACCAGTCAGAAGAAGGCTTTTCCCTTGTACCACATTGCACGACAGCTTGCTAGCCAACAGTTTCTGCGATGGTGTTACAATATCCACTTCGTGAAATGAAATGGTTTCTTCTGCACTAGTGGCATCGGAAGGCACAAAAGTATCTAGGGAAACAACAGTTCGAAAGTCAATACTTAGCTACCATGAACAGATATAACGAAAGCTTAAAAATTGAGCATATCATCAGTTGATTGATAACGTTATGAACATAAAATTGTCATTCATCCGAATCAGACAGGTTGTTTCACAGCACTTATAGACTCCTCAAGAAAGCCATGTCATAGGATAATGTAAATAGATCTTTAAGGAAAACAGGGGCATACCATAGAATAGACTCACTAGAAGATTATCTATTGCCCTGTAAGGTTGTAACGCTACTATTGAAATGCATGATCACTGTACCCTACTATTATGCAGTACTGGAAAAGAATGCTTTCACCAAGAAATTAAAGAAAAATTTAATGAAGTTATAGCCATCTGAAATATACCCCTTTGAGCTACACGAAGAAGCTCCTCAAGCTCAAAAATCCGGTTAATCCCACCAGAAAGTTCAAGGAACTTTTTGTGTAAGTCAAGAATGTCACCAAAGGCTATGAAACTTTGTGACACCACAGATGCCAAGAACCGCAGGGCATGTGCCAACTCTCCTGTTGTACAAAATAAAAGTAGAATATTTAGTATAGTTCAAGATGAAATAATGTGGTTTTGACAGCGGAAGAGTTTTGATGATTATTAACCTTGAGTTGAAGTCAAAGCTCTGTCACCCTTGTGCTCTAGAGCATATAACAAACTAAGACCCCATGTTACATTGTGAGGGAGTTGCTTTGTCACAAAATCATCAACAATGCCATAAAGCCACTGTTTTCTCAACAGAATCTTTGAGTGGTTAAGCAATTTCATGAATTTAGCCTCAACTATCTGATATATGAGAATAAATCATTAGCAGAACAGCTATAGTTCATCACATCTAACAAAATAGTGCAGAAAACACTATTGAAAAGCAAAATAAAAAACCAAAAAACCTAGCTAAGTAATAATTTGAAAGAACAAAAGGTAGCGTCCACCATTGTATCACAATATGGAGTCAGCAAGTCAATTGATACTTTATGGAACACAGCATGTAAAATAACAAAGCACAAAGCACAAAGCATGTAAAATAACATAGTAGATACATTGATGCTTGGAGGACAGTGGAAAGGAATGATAGGTACATCGAGCCAATTCACCAAAACAAGCATTTCGGTGAGTACCTTTGTTGCACAAACAACAAAGGATGCCTTATGAATGTTCTTGTCTTAGGGTGCAATAGCTATATGTTAGCTTCTCCAAAAAGCTAACTTCTGAAGAGTTTTTTTTGATAAAAAGGATTCAACAAATGCAAGAACAATGGGTCATAGCAGGAAAATTGCATTAAAAAACAGAAACAGGAATCATAGTTTATTTCATTATCTAGAATATAAACAAGTCAAACAGGACAGCACAAACTTAATAACTGGATATATCTAAAGAAGCCAACTATTAAAATATAAACAAGACTTAATGGTTAATATAGATAGCTGTTGAGTATGAAATACGGGACTGGCATTGAATTACCCATTGTTATTCATGATTCACAATAAAATAATATAACCAGAAGACAGAACAAATACAATGGCAAGCAGGCATAAACAAATTTTAAGTATTCTGTATTTAGTGTGAAGGAACTCACAGCTTTCTCTCTTGATCCACCACCAAAGAAAGCAATTGATTCAGCATGTGTTTGCAGTCTCGAGTGCATGAACCTTGTAACATAGTTCACCAGGTTAAAACTAGGAAACAATAAAAATCAGCAAAGCAGTCAGGTCTGCAAAGACAAAAGAAAGTATGCAGTATTAACCTGAAAGTTCCTTCAAGCTCTTGTTCTTGCCCAGCAAGATGACCAAAGTCTGGGGATACAGCTCTCAGGAAGCCCAAACCTAGCAGCATGTAAGCATACAATATAGCAACTCCTCTTCGCCCAGACAAAAGCTTCATTCTCCATGTAAACCTAGTAAATTTGTTTTGATTTTTATATTACAGTGAACTTTAGAATGCTAACTAAAAGTGAAACAAAGTATAGATATGAATGCTTGATACCAAGGATAACTCACCAAAGAATGTCGACAAGTGGTTTTACCATTCCAGTAACTAAGCCAGCAAGGTCAGTGGTCAATTTATCCACATCAAGTGTTAATCTTTGGTCTGCATCAATACTTTTACCTGACATGTTGAATACCTGAAAGCATATACTAGAATAACTTAGCCTGAGTCAAAAATCCCTTAGTATTACATCTGTTGCAATGTGCATTTTCATTCTTAAACTCTAAAACCCAGGTCCACTGCACACCAAACTAAAACAAGGTGCAAACATAGCAAGTGTTGAGACATCAAGTGACAAACGCACTGTCTAAACCTCATGAAAGGGGCCAAGTCTGGCGGATAATCCTTCCTAATGTTTAAAGACTGTCCCTTCTGAGTGTCACCAAGCATCAACTAAAAAGAAGACTATTACTATGTATTCTGCTAGAGGATGTACCTTGTAGAATGCATTTCTTTTCAAATAATATTGAAGCAAATGATTGGTCAGGCGAATTCTCCATCCAAGGGCAAGTCTTCCAGTAAGGGTTCTGTGAAAATACATATTATTAAAACCATGAATTCAATCGTACGGAGAAATAGTCATAAATCTACCAACATTTAAACATTCACCCAAAGAGCATTTCAATTTTACAACAGGTCAATATCTCTCAACTAGAGAAGATGATAATATTTTAGACAAAGAGTTGACCAGAAAACATCAGGTGTTTGATTCATACTGGAACATAAAGTGATTATTCAATATGCCATGATAAAAGTGCAAAATAATTTCTGAAAAGAAGGTACTCCCAGATTACCTCAAAGATGGGGCCACGAAAGAATTTGCAGAACTTTGCAGGACACTGATACCAATCAGACGAATAAAGGCGGCTTTGTCCTGCTCCAAGACAAACTTGACAGTTGTTCCTGACAAAATGAGATGTTATCAGACAAGAAATTCATTTGCAGCTCTTCTGAGTTCTGACATCAAAGCCAACCATTCAGTGAAGCAATTCGGTCTGAGATCCAAGTTCGAGAGAAAACAAGTAGCGCAACAGCAAGCAACTGCCCTCCTTGTTTGTCAAGTAGCTTAGGAACCTGGAGAGCAAGGAAATCAGAACAGCATTAGAATTAAATAATATATTAACATCTGAGACAAGCTTCCATGAGATAAATCCATATGCTTCATTAGATATATGTCCAGGTTTACCCGGATAAATTCCTTATTTGCCCCTGAAAGTTTACCCATTCCCTTATTTGCCCCTTGTTCTTTCAACGACATGTGGGTGCAGGGCCAGATATCAGTGAGACATCAGGGGCACATAAGAGATTGCACGAAAATTCCAGTGGCAAATAAGGATAAAGGAATTGTCAAGTTCCATAAGTATATACTTACATTAGTATACTAAGAAACTAAAATTTCTAGCATCTGCAGATATACATTAACTTGCAGACAGGAGCAACCGAGTATTACCTAGCAACAATATCTGTAGTAACTAGGGTACCGTATTATCTGAATATTGATTTGTTGAGGAATAACAATGAGAGAAAACTAGTGAAGTACGAAACAGAACATAGCATACCAGTATTTTGACCATTGCAGCTACTCTGGAAGGCAGAGGCCTTGGGAAGCACCGTAAATGTGGGACTCTATGTGTTTGTATTGTTTGTTCTATTTCCAACTTGGGGGAAGTTGCTATAACCTTTGTAGTGTAACAATGTTCTTTGGACCTTGATGAAGCATTACTCTAGTATGGAAAAACACATAAAACAGCGGCACAGACAATATTAGTTATTAACAGAAGAATATGAAGTAAGAAATGTTCAGAAATCATATACCTTTGCCCTGCCCATAAATGCCCTTTGAACAGTAAGCGCATCAGATTTACGATCAGTTTCCAATAATGTATAGTCAGACTCTTCAGTAGAAAAGGATGAGTCATCCCTGCAAAATCATGAGCAAAATTAAATTTCCACCGAATTAACTTTAGAATGCAAACATTCAGTGAGTTATTTCAGGGTTACAACCTTCTGTGCTGGACATCCCACCCTCCTTCACCATCCAAAGACAAAACAATGTCATGAAATGCAACTAAAGCTGGGCGATGAGATATCGTTATGCATGATGTTCCCATTGCTCGAACCTTTTTGCAAAAACGTTCTTCCATATCAATTGTCACAGCGCTAGTACACTCGTCAAGGATGGCGAACTTTGGTTTATGGTAGAATAACCTTGCCATTCCTAATCTTTGTTGCTCACCAAGGGACAACTCATCACCCCAGTTAACTTCCTTATCAAGAGGATAGCGTTCTAGCAAGTATTCCAAGTCAACCTGCATAAGGAGCAAGGTTACAATCCAGCAGGTCCCTGTACTCAAAGTAGTAGATCAATAAAGCATAATATAAATGGCAATCAAGTATCAATATGACTCTTATTACATTCTTTAGAAGGTCCACCATGCCATCATAGCTAAGGGGTTCAATCTCCTGATCTGCTGTAAGAGGATAAATTAGCTGTTCACGAAGTGTGCCAACAGCTGTGTATGGTCTTTGCGGGACATAGAAAATTTCCTTATTAAGATCAGAGCCAACACCCGGTTTGACAATATGACCAGAAACTAATGGCCATAAGCCTCCAAGGACCCGAAAAAGAGAGCTTTTTCCGCTACCATTCGGACCTGAAATAAGAGAAGTCAATGGACGATTAACTTTTATAACTCTCATATCATGCAAAGATGTATCAACCTTGAAATATCTGTAACACAACATGAAAAATAAGATAATCCAACAATTTTAAGCAGTAAATTTGGAGCATGTCCTTCAAAAGGTGCACTTAACTGCAGTAATGGTTAAGCAGTAAATTTGGAACATGTCCTTCAAAAGCAGTAATGGTTTCAACTTGGTAGTAGCATCTCTGGTAACTAATATGACTAGCAAATGAGTGCCTTTTGAGACAGCAGCAATTTTTCGTTAATGCAATCACAGAACTTGCAATATGATGCTGTAGTTAACCTTGGGTCAGTATTTTTTTTATTGGTTTTCTTTTAGAAAATTTCTGACATCAGCAAGACTTTTCAATTACTACTGTAGAACCTGCAATTTTGAAACTATTGTTTATGCCCTAAGAGCACAGATAGTGAATTGAAAACAGAATAGACAAACGCAAAGTAAGAATGGAAATAACAACAGAATCACTTTACATATTTGATGTTTTGGGAGGCAAGGCTCAGGCAATTATGGGAACAGTTCACAATTGCATAGTGGTATCAAGAGAGGCTAGAGTAGACATGTGGATATAGCAACTTCCATCTCATGGCACATACTATTTCATAACCACGTAATCAAATAACAGCAGATGATTTAGGATGATCTACAAAATATAAAGGAAATATACATGCATTGGTACATATATTCCCAATCTTCTCCTGTTTAGAAGGTCAAATTTCAATCAATTTAATGTTCAGTGCAGCTTATATCACAAAAGTTAAAAGTCGCAAATCCAAATTCATTTGATAGGGGAGGATTACCAGTGATCAAAAGATTAGAACCCCTTTCTACTCGGAGAGTTAAATCATCAACCAAGACATTGCTAGCAGGCGTCACCACCTGTAAGGACCTGATATGAGAACTTTGGAAGTAGGTAGCAACTATGACCCTCCTTCAGTTTATGCAGTTATTACCTTAACACCTGAAAATTCTATATGGTTTGCTTCACTGATATAATTTCCAGCAGAGGAATTATGATTTAACGATCTATCACGAACACCAGACAGTTCACGTGAAACATCCAGTAACTCACGAATGCGGTCTGCATAGCCACTGAAAAAATACAGTGGAAGTCCATTTGCATCACAATCATGTTGGAAGAAAATGAGTAACTCAAAGAGAACAACTGCAACCCATGGTGGTAAAGGTCACCATTAAGTTTGCCCCATGAACAGCATACAATGTCATAAATTGTGTGATTTCAATAGAACAATGAAATATTAAAAAGGGCAAAAAGATATGTAAAATATATTAGGAACAGGAAACATGTATACTTATATTCCACCGAAACAATACACACAAACATATATATGAGTTATACTTGGAATAGCAACCAAGAAGTGAAATGCTCTTCATGAGAAATGGCAATTGGTTTATGATCTGTATGGTTTGTGACAAAATCTCTCCTGCCTAAAGAACCTAGTCGTGGTGGTGACTCTGTCATCCCACCACCACCTCTTTAGTTGGTAGAATCTTCACTGGACAACTAGTTCATTTGTACATGCAGCTTGTAATAAGATTGGGCTTGTTCACTTTGTGTCTTTATCACCACTTTCAACCCTACCAAATTTGGTAGGGGAACAAACTAAACATGCGCTTACCAATGTCATCCTACCAAAATTTGGTAGTTCCGGAAGCTTCCTCTCACAAAAAAAACCATCCAAATTTGAAAAGGCATCAAACCAAACACATCCAATGCTACCAAAATTTGGTAATGCCAAAATTTGGCATTACCAAATTTTATATATATATATATATATATATATATATATATATATATATATAAAATTTGCAACTGCACATCAATGCAGAAATAATGGGCTTGTTCACTTTGTTGCCAAAATTTATATATATATATATACACACACACACACACACACACACACACACACACACAATATATCAAGTTTGGAACTAACATGTTTATCTGAAATAATTGCAACAAATAGGTATTTGGTTAGCAGCGTAAGAATTGCCAATTGATAAAATGCATTTACACAAAACATTAGAACAGATTCAGATAATTGGATTGGTAGGCCGCACACAGTACCCACTAATTTCTGCAAGCAAAATGCCGCCTGCAATGACAGAACTGGACCTATATATTATCAGTAGTGTGCAGAAGATATGGCTTTACCTTAGAATATTTAAACGTCTTGTGCTTATAGATAGGATCCCAAGAGACTGAAATAGTGATATGATTACGCTTGTGTGGTATCGAAGATTACTTAACATTTCAGCCCTTCCTAGTGTAGATGAATCAGGTCTGAGGTGGCCAGAGAAGAAAGGTTCAATAATGAGGACAACTGCTACAGTTGCACCAAAATACTTCAGAAAGAAATCTTGAATCATGCCGAACCACCAGTTTTCATGGAGTACACGATTCAGGTGCCCAATAAGAGCCTTGAAACGCTGCATAATATAATATGCTTCTCTGTTCTCACCACCATAAAATGCCACACTCTCAGCATGAGTTCTTAATCGTGAATGAAGCTGACGATAATCTCCTTCTAGTTGCTGTTCTGTGGATTTCAGCTTTCCAAAAGCAGGGGAGAAATTTCTAATTGCTCCACCCGCAACTAGTATATATCCCTGAAAAGCATTTATTTTTAATAATATCTAATATTCTAATAAGATAACAAGGTGAGAAAGCAGTGGCCATCTACATTACAGAATCAGTGAAAAGAAGAGGAATATAACATAATTTGATCACTAATCCTCATTGTTAAAGGGTATCAGTACTAGATGAAATGGTAATCAAGCTTTTCAATTAGAAAATTACCACAATCCAGAGCATGTATTTTGGACTTGCATAAGAACAGAGACGCCAGGTGTATATTAATCCTTCTGCAACTGCAGCTAGATCATCCTGTACAAGTTCACTTAGTTCAGAACAGAACTTCGGAATATCACTAGCAATCCTTTGCTCTGGATTTGATACTCGATGATCCACATGTGAAATTTTGTAGTAAACCATATTCTGCCATTGCCCATACAGCAAAAAAGAAGCAGTGAGATACCTTATTAAGGTTGTATTTCATAACAGAAGGTGTCAAGTAAATTATCAAAAGATGGGCTAATTTCTATCCTAAAAGATGCATACACGAGTTAGTCAACTGTAATTCCACGATAATTAACAAAAAATAAATTAATCTGATCTGAAACTACATAAATATAAAAATGAAGAAACCTCACAATCTTAATTATGACAAAACAATGTAATTAGTAACATATTTATATTTTGTTGCAAAAATCAATAGCATAGGAAAATCACTGACAAAGGAGAAATATGATAATTCAATACCAAAACCAGCTGGAACAAATAGAAAGTCATTTCTTAACCAATCTAGGGAAGATAACCTCAGACAGAAACTGGTAAAATCAATTTTCTCGGTGGGGTATGAGAAACTTATGAATCAACAATTTCAGTTCCAGGAGTCAGTACTTTAAAATATGAAGTCAAAATCAACAGGATCATTTAAAAGTTTTCCGGTTCTTTGGATTTCTCAGTGGGGAAAAGACATTTCTTTTTGACATATCAGGAAGTTGTGAGCATTATGTTTGTACATTACTTCCATACCAAGATTAGCACGGTTGATGATATCAGCCCGAGTATTAATAATACACCATTGGCTATCAACTACGGAATGATTGAAATTGTTAAATGAAATTACACATTCTTATTAAATAAGGGTTGGCACATAAATATAGCATGGTGGACCCCCAGTTCACTACACTTTTAGGATATTTTTTTTAATTTATGTTCTATAGCAAAGCTATGCTTTGCATGAAAAACTCTTGTTTTATGAGCTGTTATCTTGGCTGCAGTGGTCACTAGTTTAGTTCTTCAACCATTATAATGTACAACACAGTCCTTCCAGGCATACCGGCTGAAATAATTCCATTGATAGACAGAAGCTTGGAAGAAAGTACTCTTAGGATATTACAGGGGATGAATGCAAGTGAGGTATGTGTGCAATGGGAAGTAACAAATAATGCAACCAATAAAAAATCAGCATTGAACCAAAATGTACCTGAAAATAATCAGCATGGACAAGATCTGTCAAAATTTTCTTGAAGCGCAGACTCAAAGACCCTGTTAGGTATTTTGAGGTCTGGTATACGGCGGATTGAAGAAAGCATAAGATTAGGTTTTCGATGATTAGGCGTGTAAAGGTTGGAACACGCCGAAGAAATGCTGCCCTAAACAAATAGCCTTGGACTCTTGCTAATCTATGTCCCACAGCAGTACGTAACACCTGCAAAAGAAATTGTTATAATGCTGACAATAATATTTTATATTATTTTTAGTTAATAAGGTTATGTATAGCTTTTGAAAATCCAGTATTAGGTACTATTACATATCATAGAATGTTTTCTCTGTGCACAATACAAACTGTTCGATGCTTGAAATTACTTCGTGGGAACTACTGATACGAACTTATCATGGCTTTTTTTAAAAGAAGAAGAATGTACATAGCAAAATGAGTGCAGCAGCAGCATAGAATGGCAGAAATTACCGCTGTTAACGTCAAGCCAAGAAGGTAGCGGGTGCCATTTGGTCCAATCTTCTTCAGTAGGATGGCAGCAAGGAAATGCAGAGATCTCAGGCCACCTTTTCTTCGCTTTGTTCCGGCCAATCTTCCATCCACACCATTTTGGCCCATCCTGTCCCCATTCCTGGCCAATGCACTGGTGGCATCGTCACCATGATTCTCCTCTGAACGCCTTCTCCGTTGGCCTTGGCTTGAGCGTGCATACGCCAAAGCTCCTCCGGCAAGCAGAGCGCCAGAGACAACCGCAAGAGTTTTCCTGTTCCCACACAAGAAAGAATGTTTTTTTGTTTTCCTTATAAGCAAAGGGGATAAAATTCCAGGTTGGTTCCTGCACAAGGACGATGAAGAAGAAAAGTTCTTTGGGCGAAGCACTTGCTACCTCCTTGACGCCAAGAGTCCCCGGCCACGCTCCGTCAACTGCAGCAGCTGCAGGGATGGCATCTCGTTCGCTGCTGTGACCGACTGAAGCGCGCACAGTAGGGAGAAGATCTTATCTATAAAAACAGTAGATACTCGAGCGCGGAATCAAGCCGCCCCTCCCACCGCCGCAACGCATCATCGCCGCTGCATCCACCGAATTGGAATTGGAAATGGAAAGATTAAACGCCGGCGAATTTGGGCGAGTTCAGGGGGTGCGAGGAGATCGAAAAACCGAATCCTTAAGGCGGGGAAAGGGAAGAGGGTTGAAGTGGATGGATGGTTACCTCGATCTCGGCGGAGGAGGCAGGGCGGCGGCGAGATAGATCGCCGGCGACGAGGACGACGGAGAAGAGCATGCAGCAGTAGATGCCGCGAAATTTTGGCCCTGTCGCGCTAGTAAATAAGTTAACAAATTTTCGGGGGTTGATGAGATTTAAGGGAGGGAGATGTATGACAGCGACTGATTTGGAAGCCTCCTCGCCACAAACTCTTCCTTCCTTCTTCTTCCTCTCTCTCTCTCTGCATTTTGCAAAGCCATCCAAAACTTTCTTCCTTTTTCTCAAACTTCCTCTTCACCATCTACAGATTGTTGTAGCAACAATTCTTTCATCACTTCTCTCTCTCAAAAATAAAGAAAGTCTTATTTTCATTCTTAATTTTCTTTCTTCAAGTTCCTATTGACTCCTGCAGTCATTCGAGACCATTTCTGCAAATGGTAATCCCTTCATTTTAAAATAAACCAACCTCATACTAAAATGTGACATATCTTAATACAATATTGATTTATTTTGGAACGAAGTAAGTATACTCTACATAGAACTAATCAACCTTTTTATAATAATCTGCAAATATCCTCCAATCGTCAGAATTGCAATACAAGCGACTGAAAATGCTGTACAAGAATCTTGAGAGGGTCTGGATGGAAGTAGGCCATTGTTGGTTGCAATGTCATTTTTAATGGATGGATTTCCCTTTCTTTGCTGTTGCTGGTTCCAAGCATTATTAAAGCTTCTGCTGCTGCTGGCTGCATCGTCAAGTCTGAAGAACTTAAACGGCAAGTGTACTGAACTGAACCCAGGAAGAAAGGCCCAACCTTTTCTCCCCGCGACATACACTTTGCATTTCTAGAAGCTGGCGGCGGTTATTTGCGAAATTGCCAGGAAACAAATTGATTAACCGATCTGTAGCTGTCGAATGGTAATTTGTTTTTTTTCTTGTCTCGACTATAACGCATTGGACATTCTAAAAATTCGAGGGGAAAGCTGAAATCTTGAGTTGAGTGTTTGACAAATTGATGAGTCATAAGTTCTCTTTTGAGATATAAGCTGACATCGCAAGGTTTATTTTTAAAAAAGTTGAATTTAACCTAAAATTTTAGGTGTATTTTGTACTGCTACCGATTCCCATACTCCAGGGAAACAAGGGATTAGATTTCCCCATCCTATACTGTAGTCTGACAACGCCCATCCGTTTTCTGAAGAAGAAACAAAACAACTTCTCGTTAGCTGCTACTAGCTGTTTGTCATTTCTTAAAAATTAGAACAAAACAAGTGCAAAATTACCAGTAAATAAGTACTTAACCGATTTGTAACTGTCGAATTGGAATTTATTTTTGCCATCAAAAGTAAAGCTTCCTATGTGGACTATAACGCTTTGGACTTGTTAAAAAAACTTGAATCGTGGGATACGCTGACTGAGAAAATTCGATCCATACCAAAAAATAACACAAGAAGCTTCCGCTTTCGATCAGAAGTACAGGACATCGATTTTTCTTAGCTCCCGTAGCACTTTCGTCAGGTTTTGAGTTCTGATGAAGTGTTTAGCCGTGAGTAAGGAGTTATGAAATACCAATTTGCTCCTAGGCATATCTGTATACCACAACAAATATGGTTGGTTCTGTTCGTTTGGTCCAACTCGCTGTCGCACGCCGCGGAAGAGAAAGGGTGAGGGCGCCGACAACGATTGCTTGCGAGGGCACAAAGGGCGGCGGTGGCTACTGCTTGCGAGGCGTCCGGTGGATTGCTCACGTGCTGACGACGGTGGCCGGCAGCTTGTTGGATGACTGCAGCGGCTGGCTCAACGACGGCCGCAGCTAATAACGGCTGAAGGGCTTGCTCACAAACATGAGTAGGTACGTGGAATGGATCAATTTCTGGTTTGGTTGTTAATTGGAGCATTTAACCCTAGATCTGAAGGCTTAGAACTTGTCTCGTATCCATAATAGAATTTAACATCTATTTCTTTTTGTGAAGCAGGAATGCTTAGTAGATTGGGGTGTTGTTGTTAGATTGTGAAGATGGTTGCTCCAGACGAAATCCCTTGTGGATAAGTATGCTATATAACAAAATCCCATGGTTCTTTGTAAAAGGTGTTAGGAATGTGTGCTAATTATAGGAATCAATCTTGCTATGGCAGGGTTGATCCTTTTCGGCATATCGAGTATGCATTACTATACAATCATATACTCATAAGGGTGATGTCGAAGTGCTTTGCGAAGGGAAGGAATGGGACTTAGTTGTTGATGGTGATAAATTCAATTTGATTGTGCTTACTAATGAGATTAAAGAACACTATCAATGGGAAACCAACCAGAAAGCTAACATATTGTATCTTGATAGTATAGGACAATACCTTGCGCTGACTAGTGATGCTACACTGAAAATTTTGATAGATTCGAATTTCCTATTTCGTGAAATTAGTGTATTGGTTAGCATGGAGGATATTGTTGATGCTGCCATCATTGCCTTTCAAGGTGAGCTAGCTGAGGGTGCTGATGGAATTGGCAATGGCATTGGTGCTGATGGAAATGTGGATAATGGCATTATTGCTGGCAATGGGGATGGCAATGTAGTTGTCAATGGGAATGATACACAACAGAGGACTAGTGGTAGTAAATGGCAAGCTATGTTTTAGAGAGATACTCCTATTAGTAATTCTGAAGATGGATACGAGGAAGATGAACCAATTGGGGTGAATGAAGAACACTTACATGGAGTTGTAGATCCTGAACCTCAAAAAGAGGGGATTGGTGGAAATAACACAAGTCAAGAGGGGTCAAGTGGCAATGAGATAGCTACTCAGTGTCACGTCCAGAAATTCGCTAACCCGAATTCCAAGCAGGATATGTATTAAATCTCCGTCCAGAACCGGCTAGGGTACATAAACGACAAAGTTGACATACAGATCCACGTCTTACAAACACCATAAAAATATCTTACATAAATGCAGCGGAAAAAAAACAAGCTATTCTAGTTAACTAGACGCTCGCAGCGTGGCAACTCCATTCCATAGGCAACCTTGACGGCAAGCACAAGCCTACTCCTCTGAGTAGCCTCCATCTGACACGTACTCCAACTCTGATGTGGGGGAAAAATGAAACAAGACTGAGTACTACCCACTGTACTCAACAAATCATACCGGAAAGGGAGTAATGATGCAAGTAATAGCAAAGGAGGCTGATGGGGTTTGTTTGCATGAAATACGCATTTAAAGACAATAGTTGAATGCGGTAAAACAGTTGAGTTAACTAATCAAAATTGAACCATCACTGCCCAACGCTACACCACGTTGTGACAGGCCCAAACCACCATCTGAACTATACCAGTTCCATTAAGTCAGGTTATTAGAAGTGTAACTAATCACGGTGAATCTGGTTGATCGCCCATAACCGCGGGCACGGCTATTCGAATAGTTCTACTCTGATCAGAGGTGTACAACTGTACCCACAAGACACAGCCCCACAACACGTTACCGTGCGCCCGCATACCACCACGGTACACCGGAAAGGAACTGCGACAGGACCCTTCGCACAACCCTTCCTAACCAAGCGCACCACACTTCAGGTTTCGCCCCCACCTTTAAACCAAGGCAGACAGCCCCCTCTCGTGTCTAGGTGAATCCGGCAGCTGATCAACGAGTAAACCCCCGCTGACTCAACTCCATCACGCCCACCCTTGCCTGGATGCGTTGGCTAGGAAAAAGCCATACTACAAGCCCAACCATTACCCATGCTGGCTTGTGGAAAGTATGATAATTCTTCCAGGGTTTTCCGCGAACCAATCCTTAATTGTCATGAGCACGACCATCAAAACCATGTGCTCACAACCCACCATTATCCAGGTTTTAGTTGGACTAATTATTTAATCATTCACGATTAACCATCGTGAGCCAACATTAAATAACCATCGTTAAATAATAGTGAAGTATTAATTATCCTAACAATGTGCTAATGTTTCTAAGCAGGGCTAAGCATGTTCTAACCTAGCTACTTCTCAAATTACCTCCCAAGCTATCAACGGAATGAGATAATGGAACCATAAGGCTGAGTACAATGGGTAACTAAGCCCATAAATGACATTATAAAACAATGCAATATTTAGAGAAAAATAAAACATTCGCAATTTAGGTACAATATGTTCAAGTGAATAAGCATGACTTGCCTTGCTCCTGCACTGGATCGGCCTCGGCAACAACCTCGAAATAAACCGGAGAGTCGGAATTACCGGAATCTAAACGAAAAACAAAGCACACAAGCAAATAGGCTATAAGTCTACTGAAACAGGGAACAAAACTATTTTTAATGGATTCTAGACATTTTTATAAATTTTTTGCAACTTGAATAGACTCAAACGGAGTCTGGATGAATTAGTTATGAATTTTAGAAGATTAACTGTGTTTTTACTATAAACAGCAAAGTCCTTATTCAATTATTGCGCAATAATCCCTAGGGCTGACGCCACTGACGCCAGGGCTGACGTCAGCGGGAGGGCGGCGGCATTGACAGGTAGGCCCCGCCTGTTGGTGGCTTGGGGTCCCGGTCCACGGTGGACCGAGTCCACCAGCCGGCAGCGGGCGGCGCACCACGTGGCACCGACGTGGCGCCGAGGCGGCGGCCACACGGCGGGTGCGGAGGAGCGACGCAGCGGCCACGCGGCGCACGCGTGGCGCCCACGCGGCGCCCAACCGCGACCACAGCACGGCCATGGCGCGGCGGCGCACACGGGCAGCCGGCGCGGGCGGCGGCCGGATGCGGCGAGCCGACGCGCGTGAGCGACGGCCGAGTGGCGGCCGAGCGGGACGGTGCGCTAGCGGCACCAAGAGGAGAGAGAGAGAGAGCGGGGCGGGTGTGTTGGCGCAGAATTTGGACCCGTCCAGCAACCAAACGGGTTCCGCGTTACCACGGCGGCCTGGGAGATCTGCTTAACTCCAGTGCAGGTCCAAATTGGCTTGCCTAGTCGTGCGCAGAGCGTGCCAGTTGATTTGATCTGCAATCAACAAGAAACAAGTAAACCATATCAGAAAACAATGGTCGATCGGCCGATAGGCCGATGTCACATTGTTATAGCCCAGCCGATAGGGCAAAGCTATATCGGCTCACTTGATATAATAAGCAAATTGAAGAGATCTAATCTCATCGGCTCATGCTAAAAGCGTGTGACAGATTAATGAAATTAGCCGATGAGGGTTTCATGAGGATAACTACACTAGCTATTACTCTAGTGGAAACTTATACAAGTCAATCGACTAACATAAATACACCAACCACAAAGAAGTCTTTAAAAAACACTCTATGACCGATATGTTTATATTCGTCGATCCACATGTATAAGTGGCAAACACATGCAAAAACATAAATAATCACATGCATTAAATAAGACCGGCTGAAACCCCGGCGCTATCCTTAATTACAATCGAAAACAGGCTTTGTGTTAGATCTCGAAACAGGACTAAGGTCGATAGCAACTCAAAGTGTGAATCGAGACTTAACACAAAGAAAATCAAGCCGTCGACTGCTTTTGGGGATGGTAAATGACTTAGATAATCTAAACGAGCAAACTGATTCAACCATCATCGGCAACAAATCCTAAAACGAGTTAACTGCTGACGAGACAGAATCAGAAGACCACATCGAGATTAGCTAACACACGATAACGACGATCACATCATCAGGGCTTAACGTGCCTAAAGCGACACGCTAGCCCCAACGATGCAAATCGTCGGGTACGAGTTCTTACCTTGCTCTAGGGAAGCAAGAACTCGTCAGGAATCAACCTCTTGCGAGGGTTGGCGATGCGCCGAAAAGTAGATTAGTTTGATTGTATGATTGATTGAGAGAGAGTTTCTATGTACAAACTATCGGGATATTTATACCCGAGGTTATAACAGAACCCTTGTAGGGTACGATCTTATCTACAACTAACAAACAAGTCCTTGCGGCAGACTTTAGCCACAGATCAGATCTAAACTACTTAATTTACAAGATACAATTGCCTAAAACCGAGCTTTATCTCTATTTGGCAACTTCCTTGAAGCTTATTCCGAGCCCAGACCAAGCCCACGCTGACTCTGTCAACTTACAACCCGTATCGACCAACAATCATATCGAATCCGTATCGGCCGATACACTCTTTCTGGCAACACCTCCCTAGTCCGATACGGTTACCGGGTCCGATACGAAGCCTGGTCCGACTCCAACTCAATCCTTCCTCTCTGCTTCGGTTTCCTCTTCTCTTTCCAAGTCGATTACAAAAATCCGTCGTTAACAGGGTGCTCACCGGAGAGGAGGAAGACGACGGGGACGACGGCGCTAGGGTGCATGGGAGGCGACGGAGCTAAGGGAAAAAGAAAGAGGAGAGCGCGAGGAGGAAGATTTATTGGGGGCCGGGGGCTAGAGTTTGGCCGGCGGCTCCGGATTTCTCGCCGGAGTTCGGCGGGAGAGAGGAGAGAGGGCCGGGATTCGGTTGTGAATCCCGGCCTCTATGGCGCGGGGGAGAGAGCGCGGAGTGGGGGGAATCGGCGCAGGCGACGCGGGGAGGTGGGTGGCGGCGGTTGCGGAGGCGCGTGCGTAATCTCCATTACTTCATTTCCAGTGCTTAATCATACAAAAGTACTTCAGTATCACATACAACATAGCTCATAGAAAGCCCTTTGCCACCACTACAGCGAGCATACCTAAAAATACAGCACCAAAAATAACAATTCCAAATGCTGCCATCTTCAGGTAAAATGTTTGTTGCTTCACATCAGATCCCATCTCCAATACAACATTGATGAGTTTCTTCTTTGAAGCTTTATCTTCATCTTCATCCTCTTCAAAGCTTTCATCTTCTCCCTTCATTTCTTCCTTGCTATTCTCCCATGAGCAATCCATGATCAATAAGGTACTGGTAGTAAAATTCTCCCCAATACCAAAAATCGCAAGGGGCATTTCTCTACAAATTTGATCAATTGCTCACTTTATTAGCCACCATACTAATGCAAACAAAAAAATCCCAAATCTGTAGATTTAGCTCTGAACAGTTTGGACACTTGTAGTACACCCGATTTGGGTTCTGCTTGGTGCAGGACACATACCGATGAATCCTCTCCCCACAGTCTGGGCAATCCACCAATGGCAAGGATGGAGCTGCAGATGAGGAGGGGCACTACCTTGTACAAAATGAATCTGGCCTGAGGAAGAGGATGATGCATGACGGGGCCGACGCTTGATGGAGCCCTCAACGGATGAGGTGTGCGCCGACGAACGTCCCGGAGTCACCATAGCAGTGTGCGCGGGTTCCAACAGAATGGGAATGAGAGCTAGGGTTTGGTCAAGAGAAAGAATGAAGAATGAGAGGAGACGGGGATGGGAAAATAGGACGACCTTGTTCATGACAGAGGAAAACGAAGGGCAAATGAGTCCGAAGAAAATTTTCTATACTCCAATCTAACGCTGTTAACTCAAAACCTGACAAAAGTGGGACGAAAAAAACCGGTGGCCTGTGCTTCCGATCGAAAGCGAAAACTTCTTGTGCTATTTTTTTGGTACCGACTTTTTTTCTATGCTATGAATCGAATTTTCTCTATTTTTAAATGAGAATTGAAGCATCTGAGTTGAATTCTTGACAAATTGAGTTGTAAGTTTTCTTTTGAGTTATAAGGTGACATCCGAAGGTTTAGTTTTTTTTTAATTTGAATTTCCTCGCTAAAAAACTAGGTTGAATTTAAACTCAAATTTTAGCAGTGCATTGCACTGTCACCCATTCACTGTATCAAATTAGACTGCTACACACAGCTACTGTAGTGTGACAATGCCCATCCGTTTTCTGAGGAAGAAACAAAAGAATGCTTAGCTGTCTGTCGTTTCCTAATCACCTTCTTTTATCCAGCTTTATCTTTCTCCAAATTCTCATCACCTAAAAAATCCGTACGTTGGATTTCTTTGAAACACGCAATTTTTCTTCCTTTTTGATTAGAATTACACCGAATTCCATAAAATCCTGCAAAATTCATACTAAATCGATGGCTTAAACTGCCGACCGCTAATTAATGCTTCATAATTGGAAGTGCTTATTGTATGACAATAGCGATGAGCTGATGACTGGTACTGGAGCTTCCAACTACAATCCTTGAACATGATTAATTAGTTGCCTAATAACTCCCCTGATGTGCCTGCCTGCAGTGACCATCTAATTATTCAAGTGTATATACACCTCTGCGTCGGTCGGCTATATCTCTAGTTAGTTTATTTTTGCACCCTTAATTACATATAACACATATACGAACATGCAACCATATTATCAAGCACAGGGCGGTACGCATCTGCAAGTCATGCATGCTGTGTTGTTTAAGAAGAAAAAGGATTGAAAAAAAAAAGAAAGAAGAGGAAGAAGATATGACTATCTATCTACTGTAGTGAAAGTGTGAACATGACGACGTGCTGCGGAGATAACCCATAGCAGTAACAAGTTGCCAATTGTTGATTCTAAATTTTAGAACACATTTATTTCTAGCGCCCCCCCCCCTCCACCCCCACTCTCGCACCCTTACTTTAACCCCTCAACCCCCAAGAAAAAACAAAATCTGCAACCTAGTAATCAGTTTCATCGTTTGTTTTTCACCTTATTAGTTGGAGTCAAAATTTCAATTTTAAATCTTAAATTTAGAATTGACCTTAATGTTTTTTAACATAGTTTATTTTTAAACATTTGCTTTTAAGTTGCTAAAAACACGTATATAAAAATTTTATTCAAATTATTTTTTATCGCTAGTAAATGTTACGGTCGTATGTGAAATGATAACACTGTAATACTCCATGCCAAGTAAAAGTAAAAAAAAATTGTTGATTATGAATTTTCCAAAACAGCTGCCCTCAATCTCCATAACAATTCAATTTCTACACACACAAATATACAGGTCAACTAATTACTATTATGCCTCAGGGTGTCATTTGCGGTAGGAATAAGTCCACTGCCATACCTCAACTTTACGTCGAGTTTGATTGATATCCCTTATCTCCAATACCAAAAATCTTTACCCCTAAACTATATAACATCATGTAACTTAGGTCCCATGGTAATATAAACCTCATTTTTCTTGTTTTCGCTTACATGGCAGATGTCCGGGTTTACTTGTCAGCCTAAGAAGAGAAGAAGACCTTGACTGACGTCCAAAGAGGGGTCGAAGTGCGAGTAGGTGTGGTGGTGGAGGCGCCGCACTGGTGAAGGAGATCGAGGGCCAGAGCTCGTGAAGGTGGGGAGGTAGTCATAGCTGTCATCACGGATCTCGCGGCTAACATGCTCGGGGAGGGGGCTAGTGTCAAAGGAGGAAGGCCCGACACAGGTGGCGCCCACTGATGAGCGAGGAGGAGAAGAAAGCGAATGTGCAGAGCGCCATCTCTTGCGATGACTTGAAGAGGGAGGTCATATTGCACAGCTATTTCAAGCAAGCAGACAAGAATGTACTCCTCATGTATAAATTGAAACTTATGCCCGCGCGCACTTCGGAGGTCTCCTTTTACGAGGCTGACAAGTGGGCCCAGACATTTACCACGTAAGCGAAAAAAAGGAAAAATGAGGTCACAATTTTTTAGAGTTTGGAAGCGAAGATTTCTGGTATTAGGGATAAGGAACTTCGATCAAACTCGATCAAACTCGACGTAAAGAGTTGAGGGACGGCCAGTGGATTTATTCCTTTGCAGTACCAATATGACAGATGGGCTGGGAATGTATTGAGGCCCGGCCCATGGTAGCCCAGGAGGCCCATCCATGTGCAGAAGTGTCAATTCGCAGCTTTCCGGCCATCAGCAATGATGAACTCCTCCTCTCCTTTTTCCCCTCCTCCTCTTCCTCGAGAGAGACTAGTAGTTGTTCCTCGTCTCGGACAGACAAGGAAACATATAAAGACTTGCCATTTCGAACGCTCCGCTCCCCCCATTCGCCTCCCCCGATTCGAAACGCTCCTCGTCTTCTCCTTTCGGACCCCAAGATCCGGCCTTCACCGCAGGTGATTGATCCCCTCTCGATTTCAGCTGCTACTATTTCTGCAAATTTTCTTTCTTTTTGTGGATTTGGTGGTGTTCGTTCATGTGGGTGAGCCTGTGTGAGATGCTGCGTATTCTTAGGGTTCGTTGGTGAATTTTAGAGAGGCTTTACTGGTTTGTTGCTCCATTGATTTTGCTTGCTCCTTTCCCTAGTCGATCTCCTCGCGAGTTCGCCCGCTCGCCCGCGTGCCGCCGCATCCTCGCCGCCGGTCGGTGAGCGCCCGTACTTACGCCGCACCATCCTCTTCTCATCTCTCTCCACCCATAAAGCTTGATCTCTTCTAGTAGATCTGGAACCTCAACCTTCTCCTATAGTACTAATACCTGCAGTTTGTTTTCAAAAAGGAGATTTTTTTTTCTGGGAACGGGGAACCCCATGTCCATATTGTTAATTAGCTTGTCCTCCCCTTAAGGCATTATTCGGTTAATCCCCAAGAGGAAGATTGGAGGGAATTGAGGAATATTAATTTCACACCATAATAGATGTGGAATAAATCCTCTCTAAATCACTCTCAATCCTCTTGTGGGAGGGATTAACCGAACAAGGCCTAATGGTTTTTGTTAACAGCAGAGGGCCCTGTGTGTAGGCGCACGCATCGCCATGGCCACCTTCGAGGTCCATCATTGGCATGTGCCTCACTGAGACGCTCGACGAGATGGTCTCCAGCGGCACTCTCAGCCCGGAGCTTGCCATTCAAGTGCTTGTCCAGTTTGATAAGGTATTTACTTGCCATATATCTTCACCTATGTATACTATTGGAAAATTGAGTTACAAATGGCTCATTTTGTTTGCTCTGTGTGATTATTAGTCTATGACGGAAGCCTTGGAGAACCAAGTCAAGAGCAAGGTTTCTATCAAGGTATCTGCTCTTATCACGGAGTTGCAATGTTGCTGTTCCTATCCCCAAAAAGCAAGCCTTACTTGTGCTGTGCATAATTTTAATCTCTGTCTGTTTGGAGCTTAGTCATTGTTTATGCTTGAGAACTGATATGCGGTTGAGATGTAATTTCTCTGGTGCTAGAATTGACACACTTGGTTGTGGATTCAGCTTTGCCATGCGGTTTTCTTTTCCGTACATACCTTGGTAAAGGAAGCAAATCTAAAATTTGTCTCTTGCATTATATTACTCATAAAGGAATCCATTCATGTCGGACACGTACCTGTCCTGTGTATACTGCTCTGAGTTCTGAGGGATATTGCACAAACTTTATAGAAATGAGTGAGTGAGTAACAGAACTAGACAAACCTTCCACTTACCACATATATGCTTTTATTTTTTCGATTGCTACAAACATATTTCCAGTTCTCTTATTTTGCAACACATCAAGTACTCCTTGACTTGCTCAGCATCCAAGCTGCTCATCTATGTTTGGCCAAAAAAAAAAACCTTTTATGGGATAAACAAGCCTGAGAAATGTCAATTTCTTTTCTTGCCAGCATAATCCTCACCAAAATGAAATTCTGAATAAAGATTAGTGTCAAATTCTTTCTGATACCCATATAGTAGTTTCTTATTCTATGGCATGACGGGGATTCTTTTTTGTTTGTCTTACCATGTACATGTTCAATTCATAGTTGAATTTGGTAGAAAATTAAGGTTACAAGCTTAGAATTGGGGGTAATCATAAAAATGGACTCATATTTTTGCCCAACAATGGGTGACTTGTTTATGTATCTTACTGTAATCTGCTTTACTTCTGGCCCCTTGCCCCTTTTATGTAAATAGAAGTCAAAAGTATGCAAAACATAGGCAACTTGCACATCGCAATAGCCTCAGACCCTAACTCACACATCGCAACCATGTGTGAGTTAGGAATGCCACACCCGGATGTGTGTCCTCTATATGATCAGGAGGAGACTATCCAACATATTTTGGTGACTTGTGTTTTTTTTTTCCCGGCAAGTATGGTTTTTGATCTTCCGAAAGTTTGGATGGGTGCTGCAGCACTGACTCGCTTGTGTAGCTGGGGGTTCAAAACAGTTAAGAATACTCCTAAAGAGGTAAAGAAAGGGCTGAACTCTTTGATTATCCTAGTGGCATGGGAAATACGAAAGCATCACAATGATTGTGTCTTCAACGGTGCCTCCCCAATCATCTCAGCTGTTTTGCATGCAGTGGGTAGAGAGAATTCTCTTTGGTGTACTGCTGGAGCAAAGGCGCTCCGCGAAATTCTATGTGGGTTGCTCCGCCTGGACGGCTCCTAGGGGTGTTTTGGTTGCGCGTCGCGTTTCATGATGTTTTTTGGTTTTTTGGTGTTTCTAGAAGGGTCCTTTGGATCACTCGGTTGTACAGTTTCTCTTTTTCTTAATGAAATGAAGCGTAGTCCTCCTACGTTTTCAAGAAAAAAAAAACTAACACATCGCAATGTTGCCTATATTAAAAACACTGATTTTTTCCCTAAACCAAAACAAGAAATGAAGTAAATAAATGACCCTGGTGTGTGCGTATTATTAGAACTTCTTTATCTGTAATAGAGTGCAAGAGAAACAAGCCGCAAACAGCGTTAGAGCTCAATAACGAACCAGTAATGATGCCAGAGACCGTACCAAACGTAAGACGGTATCTCTGCTAGAAATGTTATTTTTGTGCCAAGAAGCGACCTGGCCACTCAACGTCGTCTCAATTTCCCTTGTGATCACAAGCAATCTAGGGCTCATCGCTGAGTTCCTACGATAGTCACACTTCACTGTTCTCCAACCTTTGGATAGTTCAGTGCTCTGCTCCTCTAACTCTAACTAACTGTGCTCGTATCAGTCAGTCCTCTCGGCCGTTGGTAGACGCAACATTCAGCTCACCAAGTTCGGGTGAATCATTTTTGTCGTGTTTATTCTTGTCCCATTAGTCACTAGATAGTTCAGCACTGTTCTTGTTATTCTATCGATGCATTTGTATATGACTCACTCTCACAAAAGGTGCATCAAGAGCATTATATCGGTGAGCTTTGCTCCGTGCTAAAAAGAGTTGGGATAAATCTATAGCATTTAACAATTAGTTATAGCTGGAAAGGTCATGTTTGTCTTGTAGATTCGACTACCTGACAAGAGCTATCCACCTGGATGAAGAACAGATCTGTCCATGACAAACTGCTGGCCTATGGTAGCAATATAGTTCTGCAAGAATTGACCTCTATTGCTACCGGAGACTAGAAAGGAGCTAAACGCTGTCTACGCCACACCTTTATCATCCATTTCTAGTTTTGGCTTATGGAGAAAACTTCAGTTAAAGCATTTATGATACTAAAAAATTGCAGATGACGGTTTGTCGGCATCTGAACTCTCGTTGATCTGCTGCTTGCCCCTTCTTAGTTGTTTCGTCCTTTCCAAATTTAGCAGTACACTCAATCCTCATGATCCAACCATGGCCATCAATTTTCAATTTTAAGCTCTCTGAGCACTCTCGACCAATCTCCCATCAGCTGTCACCTATTCAAGCTTCTAAGACATTATTTACATGCACAAAGGAGATTGCATGTTCTGATTTTCATTTTGTATGGTTAGCCTGAAAATGTTTGAAGCATAGTTACCAGCTCATTTGTTTTGGTGTTTTGCCAGATAATGTCCAGTGTATGAAGACATGTGATAAGTGATAAATTCCTATTTCCGGCCACTCTTACAGCTGTCACTGTGTGGGTTTAAGAAATCCCTCTTCTGACAAACCACACTTCTTTTTTTTCCAAAGAATTGTTAATCCCACACTGAATTGCTGTATTAGGAAGGAATCACCTGTACAATCTGTCATTTATGATATGTAGTGTTGACATGTTACGTGTTCTGTTTTATTTTTGACGAAAAGGCAGGAGAACTGGCATTCCATTAACCATTAGCTAAGAAAGAGTCCTACTACGGTGCTCTCTACTGATAGTAGAAAACAATCTGAACCATTGATTTTATTTGATCAAAGGGTTCAGATCTATTTCTACTATCACCTTAGTTAACGGTAGTAGAAACGAGACACTATTGTCAAAAAAATAGATACGGAGGGGGTATAATCGTCATTTAATAGTGACTACACATTTTATTATCATTTATTGACTTTTTCGATGAAATATGAGCGATAACAACGCAATGGATAATCATAAATCGATATAAACAGGAAAAAAACATAAATGACAAAGTTATCTCTCATCATTGTATTAGTAAATTACTAATTTACCCTTGATAGCATGAACAAATACCTTCTAGTTTTTTTTTGGGATCCTATGTTAATGATACCTTTACTTTCTGTCCTGAGAGGTACCTAACATAATGTGCTCTCTGGGCATGCTTCATTTCTTGCCAAAATCAACCTTACCAACATCTGGCATTACCAAAATGACAAAAAATGCTATGGTGCAACCCCCCTCCCGTGTTGCCCACGCGCAGGCGACATGGGGGCGAAACCCTAGCACCACCGCCCCCTCCCCCCTTTCCCCACCTCGCTGCCGCCGGAGCTCATTGCCGGAAACCCGGTTGGTGAGCTAGGATAAAGGTGGCGGGGCCTTCTTCGTAGCGGTGCTCCATCTCAGGTGCGGGGGAGACGGCAACTGACCAGTGATGAGGAGTGGCAGTGGCAAGCACTCTCAGCGAGGAGGCGGTAGATCCAACACCGCCTTCACCGGATCTGGCCCCCACGGGCCACCCTAGGCCGGATCCAACTGGAGCCTGCTGGGGAGGCGGCGGCGGTGCCACAAAGGGGAGCAGAGCGAAGGCGGCGTGGCGCGAGGAGGCGTGGCCGGCGGTGGTGGAGGCCTACGCCACGCGAGGAGGTGCGGTCGACGGCAGCGGAGGCCGACACGACGCGGCGAGGGTGGCTGCGTGGCGACACGCGGAGGCTGGCTGGCGGGGGCGCCGGTGCAGCGGTGCCCACGCACCGACGGAGGATAGACGGTGGTGGAGCAATTGTGCGACAACCGTGGATAGGTGGGCAGCGGGTGAAAACCTAGCCCAGTGTTGGCTGGGCCGGCAACGACGGCGTATTCGAGCGTCGCTTTCCCTCTTGAGGGCGTTGCCATGTCGTCCCATTTCCTCTAGTGGGGTTGTCGGATGAAAACCCAGTCTCGGTTCTCTTTAAGATTTCGACGGGCGACGGCGGCGCTTTCGTCCCCTGGAAACGTTGTCTAGGCAGCCCCCTTGCTGAAACTTCCCAAACAACTGGTGTAAGCTCACTCTAGATTCATGTCCTCTTGTATCGACGCCCTAACTTATACAAGTTGGCTACGTCAGAGGGCCTAAGGAGGAGAGTGGTTCCATCTTCTCTCTCACCCTCTATTCCTCAATCCCAAAGATGTGGCTAGAGTGGAGTTTGATGTCGGTTGTTAGGGTTGGGTTTTGGGCGATCTTGGCTGTAGTTCCTTTGTTTGCCTAGCGGCGGTCGGTCCAGTGCTAGCCTTCTCTCTGGATTGTGTGTTGATGCTGTTGGTGTGTGGGTGGTGGTTATTTTTTTCTTTTTCTTGGTTACGACCTCCCAGTGTTGTAATGTTGTAATTTTTTCTTGCTATATCAATATAAACTTCGCACTGTCTGATGCAAGTCGTTCAAAAAAATTTTTTTGCTATGGTTGGAAGTGTTAACAAATCAAACATGCCTGATCTTCAGAAATGTTTGCTGCTTTGTTTTGCCTGCTTTCTTAATTTCAAGATTCAGAGTATGATTTGGATTTTAATTGAATTGAGGTTCTAAATGATACTGTCCTGCTACCCAGTTGAGGCTCACATTCAGAGATGTGTTGTCTTGATAGTGTATTAGTACTAGAGATGAACTGAGTCAGCCCTTCGTCATAAGCATGCATGTGTGGCAGAATTCTCTGAGTACAACAATTTAATCCTTGTCAGTACAAAGTAAGTATAATTATCTGAGACAGTTTGGTGGCCAATTGCAAGGTTTCATCGGGACACACAGATTAATTAAGTGTGTAGAACTAGAAGAGCCACCGGTCGAAACGTGTCTGAGAAAGTTGGAAATATCTTGCCAACTCTTCCTACCAGTAACAACAATCCTAGAGGGCATGAGCATGACAGGCCAGCACTGCAGGGAGCCAGGGAATCAATCAGCACAGCTGAGGCTGATCAGCATTCAGCAATGGCATGCACAAGCCAACATGGAAAAAGACAAGCAAGCAGATGGATCTGCCTTGAAGAAAGGAGGATGAGAGGGGAAAAAAACAAGATATGAACATGATTTTTACTCTACTTGTTTTTTTAATCTTTTTTTAGGAGAGAGAGAAAGGTGGCCTCCAAGTTGAGCTCCAGTCCAAAGGTATTTCACATAGTACATGTTTTTTCTAATTAAAATACAGATTATACATTGGTTTTTTTTGCAGGGAGATTATACATTGGTTTTTGTTAGTATGTTTTTTTAAACTATTAAACAACGTGTTTCGTGCGAGAACTTTCTATATAGAAGTTGCTCTAAAATATAAATAAATCTATTTTTTAAATTTATAATAATTAAAACTTAACTAATCATACATTAATAGCTTTTTTTTTTTGTTTTTCGTATCTTCATCTTCATATTTGGTACTTCTTCAGTAATATCGCAGAGCAATATTGCAGTGCAACACCACACTGCAAGACTCTACTCCTTCAACACACAAAGCTGGGCACATACACATCACTCACAACCTCACTGCCATTGAGGGAGTGACTGCTGAGTGGACACACACACACATATTGAGAGAGAGAGAGAGAGAGAGAGAGAGAAAAGAGAGAATCAGAGAACCCTGACAATGGCTGTCTCTATCTGTCTGCTTTTTGAGGATGTACTGTAAGCTGTGGCCAGAGGACAGAGAGAGGACCTACTCCTACAGTGAAGGAATGGCAATGCCACAACTCCACAAGACGCCTTTCAGCTTTCATTGTTGCCGTGCTGTGCGGTGCTGACCACCAAAGATACTGTCACACACTTCACGGAGAACGGGGTGGTGGTGGTGTTCAGTGTAACTGCAACTTCTTCTTCCGGGTTCACCGGAAACAGTCTCGAGTGAGTGTTGCAATGGGATTCAATCCTCCTATGCTGAAGTTCTCACCATTCCAGGGTTTTGTGATTGTTTATTACATTAATTAACGGAAAATTCATCCTCCTATATATATTTACTTACAAATGCAGAGCTCTCTGTGCCAATTGGCATATACTACCTCTCTGTTTCTAAATTTATGATGTTGGTTAATTCAACGTCAAACAAAAAGAAATGAAGGGAGTAAATTAATGAGAGGGACATACATAAAGAGTGTTCTGTTTTGGCTTTCTTTCTGCTGATGCTTTTCCATTAGACTTGGCTTCCAAGTTTCCAGAAAGGTTTATCTAAAAGCGATAAAAGGCAACCAGAAAAGGAGAAAAACAAAACATTTAAAGTAAGACACGAGCAAAGACTGGTCACAAAGAACACTAGGCTAATCAGCAACGACCCTCAGCTAGCTTGACTGTTCCTTTTTCCTTTCACTAATTGGAAGCACAAGTTGCAACGTTAGTTTATCTACATGCCACATGCCCCAATGATCTCTACACTATTTTTTCTTGTTTTCTGATGGAGTTCCGTACAATGCAGTGTTTTGCTAGTGATAGCTGACAAAAGATGAAAGTGCCTTGATCAGGCTTCAGCATGTTTGTGTAATCCAAAGTAGTACACTACTGTAAATTAAGCCTCTATGTTGACCCCACATGTTTGTGTAATCCAAAGTTGGACACTCTCAGTGACCTTTGGATAAGAGCAAGATGCATGAGAGAAACCTATCTTAATACTAATTTCTAGCTGACTCTTCAAATTGCTGGCAAATGTAGATGATTACTGCATTACACTATTATATTACTTTCATTAACACATGGAGATACTTCTCTGCATACTTATATTTTAAGACAGCTTCCATGTGATGTTGGTTCATGAGAATGTGCAGTGGTGTGTCTTGTTTAATAATTCCTGAGGAAAAGTAGAAAGTAATATCTACATTATTTTGCCTTTTTACCAGCCTTTTATTTCCACTTTGCCTTTTGAGATGCACACTGAAATATTCCCGCAGCTAAAAGGGCTAGGCTTCTTGAAGTCCTGACAGCCACATATAAATACACAGGCAGAGCCAGGAGCAACGAAGGCTTTTCCAACTCCTCTCTTCTCCTGCATGTGTTGATGTTGTTGTGGAGGTAAACAAGAGGAGGATAGTGAAGAGAAGTGTAGTACTACTAGTGAGTAGTGAGTGGTGAGAGGTGAGAGAGATGGAAGTGGAGGCTCACCATGGCTTCCTACCACCAGCAGCAGGGAGGCAGCACCTTTATGGCCATCCTCACTATCAACTTTCAGGTATCTACATGTTGGTCACTTTGATCTCTTCTTGGTTGGTTGTTGAATGTTCTTTTGCTTGCCTGTTTGTCTTGTTTAGTGATCTTTGTTTTGTGCTGTGCCAAGGAAATTTTGGTTCTTGGTGGAGCCATTGAGCTCCTTGAGTGGTTCTTATGGTTGGGTATTCAGTTCAGTTCAGTTCAGTTCAGTTCTTGGAGTGTTTTCTCTTGTCAGATTTCCTCTTGTTTCCATGTTTATCTCATGGTTATTGATTTATTGACAACTGGCCTCCTCTCTTGCATATGTTTGATCTCTTATTATGAACAGAATCAACAATTTTTGGGAGGTTTTTGTGCCGATAATTTGTCCTGATGTTTGTCTTCTGTTCCATTGGAACTAATTCAGGATTCCTTTCAGAAAAAAAAGGAGAATTAATTCAGGATCATTGTATGCATTGCCATGTGGTGTTCACCGGTTTAATCTCTTTTGTGAATGTAAATCGAAAGGTTTGCAGTGCGGATCACATGAGTGTGTGTGAGAGAGAGGTATTGTTGGTGTTTAGTGTGAACCTACTACCATTGTCAATAACCAACACAATATCACACAAAAAGTTCAGAAAAGGAACCTTCACTGTTGCTTGGAATTTATATGCATTGTGAGCTTCATTTTTTCCCCTAAAAAATACATATTTTCGGGTTTTGTTTGTTTGTTTCAGATGCACTCTGAAATTGCAGATGTGGGAGAAAGAACTGCAATTGTGAATTTACTGGTTAAAAATTTCCTCCTTTTTTCAGGAGATGATGAGTGGTGGGAGTACATCCCTTGCCCTTTCTGCTACATTGAGGTGGAGGTTCCTTTCCTTTGTGACCATCTCGAGGAGGAGCATTGCTTTGACATGAAAAATGCTGTAAGAAGAACACACCTACCTTTTCCTTTTCCTTCTCTTGTTGCTGCAACTGCATTTCCATGTGCTTGTTGATGCATCTCTGAATTCTTATGAATCAAGCTTCAGTGTTAACTTGAGCAAAAGTTCACAAGGAAAAACTTGACACTAAGCCAGTACTATAATCCATTGATGAGACTGCACAATGTGGTAAACTACACAGGTTGTGCACTGTAGTTGTGAACTTGTAAATAGTCCTCACCTTTGTTCAGTCTAATGGTGAACAGTTCACTAAGCAAATAAATTCTCCAAAGTTTTACTGTAGATTGTTATTTCTTCTCATATTGGTGATACTGTTGGGATCAGTCCCATCTATGATGATAATCTGATTGAATGGCTTTCCTCCAGGTGTGTCCGATCTGCGCCGACAACCTTGACAAGGACACCGATGAACATTTCAGGGTTCAGCACTCACATCTACTGAAGGTACTCATAGTGACTTCTTCACTGCTACTAGTGCCACGACCCATAAGCAAGCATTGCAAACCACATTGGAGTTCCTGTTAATCTACCGCTAGTAGTAGTTCATTGCCATTTGGCATTTTGATCATGATCCACAGAGGAGGAAGTCTTCTTCTTCTTGCAAGCCAAACTCAGCAGCAGCAGCAGCAGCTGACAAGGGATCATATGAAGAGGACTCCTACTTTGAAGCACCCTCCTCACACTGCATGGGCAGGCCGGCTCCTGATTCCTCTCCTGACCCTCTTCTCTCCCAGTTCATCTGCTGCAGCCTCGCGCCACCGGTCGATTCGCCACGCCGCAGCGAAGCCGATGCCGAGGGCCATGGTTCGTCTTCCTCAGATGATCAAAAAAGGTAAGAATTGTGCAGTTGCTGCTGTTGGAGCAGCCTGAAATTTGGTAACAATGGTGCTGAATCTGAAGAATGCTGACTGATCCAAATGCAATCCTGATGCTTGCAGGAGAGAGCAGGGTGGGATGGATGGTGCATCAAAGGAGGAGCTTGAGGAGAGGTTGCAGAGAATCGAGTTCGTGAAGCAGATGCTGATGACAACAATTGCTTATTAGAAGACTGTTTCTCTAGGGTTCAGTTCGGCAGTTTGGGTAGGCTTTTCAGGATTTGAGACAAGTGCAGAATGATGTGCCATTTATGCTGACCTTTGGCACATGTATACCTACAATGTTTGGATATCTATATAATCATCAATCGTAATCCTATCAATTTAACCTTAGTTATTATGATGAGAAACAGGTTACCGCTTTGTTGGGCTTCACATTTACCAGTAATAAACCTTTTGGCGCATAAAAATATACAAGAGACTGGAAACTGGCTCGACAAAGAAGAGATGCTACTACTACATTCTATTTCATCATAATGTTGACATTGTTCCACATCAAAATTTAGGATGCATGGTACATCAAGTATGCATCATTGAAATACATAAAACTGCAACAGCAATATAGTGTTCAGGGACTCCAGAATGAATTCCTTTCCCCCAAAGTCTGAAACGTCAGATTAAGTGCTGATCTCTAGATTGAGTGTTACTGTTGGTTAATAGCTTCTCAGTACTCAACGACCAATTGCCTACAGGGAAGATTGGAAGAAAGCAATTGTTCGCTAAGCCCTGAAACTGAACCCAACCATGGTTGTTCTTGGCTGTAATCTTGCCAAAGGGCATGGTGAGTAATCATAAATATCCCTTTGTAATTTGTTCCTCCAGCTCAGCAAAACTCCAAGCATCATTGACTGAAAAGTCACCTGCGAAGTAAGCATGAAACTAAAATATGATAGCTGATCTGGACCAAAGGAACTTATGTGCCTTAAAAATATGTATGAATAGCTTCCATATACAATTCACCCTTGAGGAACGAGATGTTCAAATTACACTAAAATTAATTGAGCATCATGCAGATACAGTCAAAATTCACAAGACTGACTTACCAATTGAGTCTCTCCGCAAGGCAGTTAAATGAGCACAGCTGCAGGCAAACATAGATATCTCATTTAGTCACCACAATGTAAAGGAGATGGAAAGTTGGAAACGTCCAACAACTCAAAAGGGGAAAAAAAGGATAAGTCTCGAACGTCAACTGAAAAGATAAGTGGATCTTTAACTGCATGTGCTAAAAATAAGAAGAGGAGGCATTTGGTTATTAGATCATGATGGAACCAGTAACAGAAACTAGCCGACCACAATGCAATAGCTAAATTCAAAAATATCTTCCATTAGTTCAATGGCATGCAAATACTTGTATAGCAAATGAAGTTCTATTATCTTCAGAGAGGATAACGTGATTTTCTAGCCTAATATGACGATGTCACAATCTTAGAAACCTAAAAAGGAGATGGGTTATTCTGCACTTTTAAACAATCGAATTGTATTATGCATAGATCAACTCATTCATTGCAGAACTGCCTGAAGCAGAAAGACCCAAAAAACAATGGCATCAGTATACGAATATTCGAATAATAAGCAGACCTTCCAAGTGCTTTCCCCAAATCTGCACAGAGGGATCGAATGTATGTTCCTTTTGAGCAAGTAACTCGAAACATCAAATTTTGTCTGGAAATATGCAAACAAGTCATGTCAAGTGGAGTCTTAGAACAGTATGAACCATGTATATAGATCTGTACTCAAGGAAGTCAAAGGTAAAAAAGGGGAAAAGTAGGAAGAATACCTGTCTTCTAAACTGCGCTCGATATCAAACTGGTATATTGATATTCGTCTTGGTGAAAGCTCTACTGTTTCACCCCTCCTTGCTTTGTCATACATTTTTTCACCGCCAACCTGATATCTATTTAGTTAATTGCAGTTCCATGGTTGATCAACATAAGCTGGATGATTTTTTTTCTCCCCCACAGATTGATAACGATTAACTCCAGTGTGTATTCTTTAAAGCCACACAGTTTACTACCATTCTACCAACTGCTATGCATCATCTTCTTGAGAGACCTAAAGTATAAGTATTAACAAAATCTGCATTTTGCATAAGATAATAACTAGTAAAATGTACAGATGGCCAGCCAAGGAAAACCGACTGCACCTATGCCATTAACAACAGCAGTCACACCAACAGATGTTGAGAACTTGAGATAGTGCAACCAGCATATAATTCAAATGGTTTGTTGCCTGTTATCAAGCAGGACTGTATAGGAGATATTGTGAGGTTAGCAAATCCCACAGAAGAATTCTAGCAACTTCTCTTTAACTACAAGGAAACAATAACAGGTTTAGTGTAGGAGATAGTGTACCTTAACGGCAGAAAACATTGGAGGAACCTGCCATATCTCGCCCATGAATGATGCTGCTGCCTTTCTAATATCTTCATCTTTAATGTGTTCCCATGGTTCTCTCTGGATAACCTGATGATATATGGATGGTTAGGCATAACCATCATATAAACAGAAAAAAGGCATAATTTGAACCAAAGTTAATATAGATGTCGAAAGTTTGACAAGGATTAAATGTAGCAAAGAAACAATCAGATTTAACTTAATTGTTCCCCAATAAAAATTGTAATTACGCATCAGCTAGTAAGTTGTAAAAACAATATGTGATTTACATCACACTGTCTACAGCAATAGATATTGCCAACAAAATCCTCAACAAATTCTTATGGATTTGACCACACTGAGAATGAGAAGTTGGCCATATACAGTTGAAAAGGTCATCAAGCATATTTCAGGATAGAACCTTCCACACTTCAAGTTTTATTAAGCAAGATTGACCAAACCAACACAAATATAATAATTCTGTACTTAATAAGTTGCTGTACTGTATTAATTCCTCACGTGTCATACAAGTTAAAAGTAAACCCGATTTAAAGTTCCGAAAAGAAGTATATGCAGTAGGTTATTTTATCAGAATACAAGATACATACTGGTGAATCTGCATCCCAGGTTGATGTAGCTTCTCCAAGTCGGAAAATACCGCTATAACCTTTAACCATTCCTTGGTATCTTCAAAAACATGCAAACATTCATTTTAGGAAACAGGTTTCGAGAATGCTAGAACAGGAGTTATTACTGCAGATGGCAAATTCTAACATTCTATGAGCGCTTGAAATTTTCTCTCAAATGAGAGCTTGAAATAAGATAAGCATAGGCAATTATCCCAGGCAATCTGGCAAAATAGCTTTCTGTGAGAATATCGGAGTACCTATCAACCACTTTGGTTGCTTTACCCACACAAACAATTAGCAATCCAGTCGCCATTGGATCCAGAGTACCAGCATGCCCGACCTGTCATCATATGTTCAATAAACATGTATTTTGAGCAAAGGTCTAAGACCACAGTATTATACCATAAAAATCCAAAAATCACCTTCTGCACATTCACTAATCGCCGCAGCTTTCCACAGACAGTGAATGAAGTCCATCCTGGTTTAGTAGAGAGGCATGTTCAGCTCAATAAACTGGAGTTAGACAGCAGAGCTATAGGCTTGTAGCAATATCCTCAAGTTAATCCTAATCTCTTCTACACATTTAATCCTACTAATCATCTTACTCTTGATCAAATTGACAAAAAAAAAGGGCTTCTAGTAGAAACTAATCTAGAGAGTCCACATGTGTAGTGCTCATACTCAGATAAATGAATTGTCAGCTCAAAATGCCCACTCTAACCTACATAAGAGCAACAAAACTAGTTCTCCAGAATAATGTCACCATGAAACCATCTCATAAACTACAAATGTACGAACATACCGTATACATCTATCCACAATTTTGCATTATGCCACCGCACAAAGCACCCAAGCTTGCTACCATTTTGAACTGGTGGTGTGCATAAATATAGCTTAATGCTTTTAAGGCTTAGGCAGTACTACCTACCTATTTGCTGATCATTTAGCACGAATAACTGCAAGAGAATACTGCACACAAGCTTGAACTGTGTTAATATCTAAAATTCTAAGTACACACACCAGAACCAAGCTCTGATGCAGGTCGAGCAATCTCTTGAAATGTGCATTAGACCGTTCATCAAGAGAGGAGAAAAGGCGTCACCTTTGGGCTTGTCGATGAGCACGACGGTCCCGGTTGGGCCGTTCCACCTCGGCGGCAGCTCCGTCCTCCTGCTTGCGAGATGCGGCTGCGGCCATTCATCCACCTCGCGGTTCACCTGCGGAGGCTCCTGCTCCTTCTTCTTCGCCTTCGCGTTGTCCTGGTTGGGGCCTTTCTTCAAGGACCTGAAGAAATCCTCCACCTTCCTCTCCAACACCTCCCCTCTATCGTCGCCATCCTTCTTCTTCTTCACCTCCGCGTCGTCATCCTTATTGTCGTCGTCGAAGAAGACGAGGGCCTTGTCGGCGGCATCGGAAGAAGGCGGCGACGCGTCGGCGGGGACGAAGGCGTTGTCGAGGGATTGGTCCGGGAAGTACTTCTTCTCGAGGCGGTAGAGCATGCGGTAGTGCTTGTCCTTCTCCCAGGGGAGAGCGAACGCGTCGTGGAAGTAGAGCGCCTCCTCCCGCGCGTGCAGTCGCGGGAAGTCCACCACCTCCGGCTTCAGCTCCACGGACTCCGACGACGACGAGGAGGGCTTGGCGTTGGAGGCGTCGGGGTCGGGGAGGAGGCGGCTGCGGCGCTTGCGGAGGTACCTGCGCTTGACGCGGTCGATCTGCGGCAGGGGTGACGGCTGCTGCTCGTCGTCGGGCGGCGTGGGCTGGTGGTGGCCGCCAGCGGAGGATTTGGGCGGCCTGGGGTAGGAGGGGCGGTAGAGGATGAGGTCGTAGTAGAGCGGGTAGGGGGTGGCCGTCAGCGAGAGGAAGCGTCGGGGGAGGCGGAAGAACGGCGGCGGCGAGGAGGAGAGCAGCGCCGCCGTCGCCGCCGCCGCCGCCGCCGTGGCTCGCGCTCCGCCGGTGCGAAGCATTGTTCCCGAGTTCCTTATCCGGCAGCGAGCGACGGCGAGGAGGGGATCCAACGGCCATCAGGGTGGACACGCACGCGGCCAATCAATTTTGCAGAATAGTCCCTATTGATTAGGATCTCTGGCAATGGTAGCGATCCTAAATTTTTGCAAAACAGTCCCTGTTTCGGATCAAATAGCATTTGAAACTTCCCAACACTCAGAATTTGAACGATCAAATATTTACCACCTCATTTGGAATGGATATCATAAATTCCAGGTAATTTACACCATTTTATGTTTGTTTCTCATAGTTCTTCTTATGCTCCAGATATCATATCATATCGTATCCTCTCTTAAGCATTTTTTTTAAATAATGAATTGAAAACCAGCTTCTACATCCAACGGGAGGTACACAGTTAACCAAGTTCATACATAAGCACTAAGGCCCCACCCATTAGTTGAGTAACCAAAACAAAATAACTTAGACCACAAAGAGTATCAAGAACAACCAACAAGAAAGTAAAACCACCATGAAGACACACCACAACAAACAGACACTAGGTACCAACCTAATCTTGAATTCTTCTTTTGAAATTTCAGTCATAGTTGGAGTAGAACTCCGAAACTCTCATCTCTAGCATTTTGCAGTATTCTTTCACCATATTATCATCCTCTTCCTTAAGCAACAAAGACCAAAGTCTTGCCTAATGTGTTTCCCTGAAAATCACCGGCAAAAAGGAATAAGCATTTGATCCATTAAAGATCACATCATTTCTGCTCAACCACACCGCCCAGCTCAATGCCGCTACGCCCACAAAAACTCGATATTTTAGCCTAGGATTAACACCATTTAGCCAACTACCAAGAAAATGAGTCATATTACGCGGTGGACGAATGACAAAGGTAAAATGCACAACACAATGCCAAAGGAAAAACACACCGTTTAGTAGTTTGAAAAACGTGCGCGTGAAAAATGAAAGAGATGAGTTGGGAAAGTGAACTCCCGAACTTGGCCTAAGGCACCTTTTCACCTTCTCTTTGCTAAGTTATTCTTGGCTAAAATGACTCCTTTTTTCAAATTCCACTAGAAAATTTTAATCTTCAAAGGAAGTCTTAAAGGAAATCTTAGCTTCCAAATAAAAGATTTCATCGGTATTATGTCACCATACATGAGGTTTTTGTACATCGAATTGACCGTGAAAGTTTCATTTTTGTTGGCCTCCCAAATAAACACATTCTTTTGCCATTTTAAGCTTAAGTCAACCACGTTAGCTGCAATCTCATGCCAAGCACGAAGATTGTCTCCCCACTATGACTCTTCTAAAGGAAACGTTCAAAGGTACTCTTCCAACTACCTTGGCCACCACCTCATTCTTATTCCTTACTGTAAGATTGTACAAAAAGGGTATTTCTTGTCACCCTCTCTCAAGCATGCATGTATGCATTCATGCCTCAGTAAAAATGGCAAGCATTCAACAATGAGCGCTCAAACAATAGATAGATATTACCACCACAAAAAACAAAACAATCGATTTATAGGCAGCTGGTATGTATAAGATCCTCCTCATGATCGATGGCCCTCCCTCATGTGTATGTATGTATGCTGTATACAAATGATATGATCATCACCATCCAATCCACACTCTATTCTGACCACCTACACACACTCATCATCATCTCTAGTCTGTACAGCAGGTAAAACACATCAGAATCGTCGTCATTCAGAGGCAGGCAGAGATGTGAGTGAAGGAAGAAGAAGAAGAAGAATCAGCAGTCTTGAGCCCTAGCTTCTACACCAATGTGGAGTTTGGAGGGGTGATGCCCATCATCTTGTAGTACGCCTTCTCCGCCTCCGCCATTCTCGTCTGAAACATGCCCCATTCCTTCCTGCACCGCGCCCTCACCTGAACAAAACAAACAAAATCGTCACAAACAACAGACTTCGCAATTCTAGTGTGTTCATGTGCGCAAGATAGACGTTTACCCCTTCCCATGCCGGTCTTCCATTCTCTGACTTGCCCTGTTAATTGTTTAGATAAGACGGATGAAAAAAGGTAATCAAATGAGCATACTTCAGCTATGCAAACACTTGGTTGGCAAAAACAAAAGGAATCTCATTTACCTGGTTCCCGAGAGAAGGAACCACTTGGTGAACAATCCACTGTGAATCAACAACACCAATCTTTTCATGAGCAGGCTGAAATGAACAAAGCATTAGGTGAGCATATTCACAATGATGGTCTACCAGGCCGGTGAAATTTAACAGCCAAAAGATAACTATACCTCCACGCATTTCCTGAGAGCGAAATCAAGGCCCCATCCATGAACCAAATCATTCTGCAGAGGAAAATAACACAATCAAATAAATGAAAAAAAAATGCATGGCCCCAAGATACTAATTGAGCTTACTATGAAATACAAACCTGAATCATATGCCATACACATCTCCATGCATCTCTAGAGAAGACTGGAGCCATTATTTCAACAAAGCTGAACAACAGCAATATAGATTAGTTAGCCTAACTCAAATGGATACCACTTTCAAGTCATACATATTGGGATGTACTGTAGACAAAACTCAGGAAAGAGGCAAATAATCACATACGCAGCACAAGGCGGAAGATGAGGGTCAGAACACCAGCCTGGCCTCTCCTCTGTAACCCTATGACAAAAAAAGATTGCATCTTGAGTTGCTGGGTTCCAAAATGGTAGTAGTATTAACAGAATAGCGGGTTTCTGCTAACTTGAAAACTCCTATTTCAGAGCAGAACATGTTTACTCACTTGTGGACCTCGCGGTCACCTCTTCTTTTTGTCATCTGCCATGTCAATCCCCGATCAGGCTCTAAACCAGGTTGAGAGATCTCCAGATGGTATTTCTTGACAAGTTTGATGTATCTATCATATACACCGATAGACATATGTTAGTGCGGAATGACAGCATATCAACAAGTGTTCAACTGAAACATCAAGAGCAAAAGCGTACTCCTCCGCATTGAAATGCTCCACCCCAAGGTCCTCATCCCAGATGAATATGTACTCATAAGCTGCCACAATATCAGGGTGCAGGAATCTTTTGGCATACCACCTACATGTGTGTGCATGAATAGATCTTTAGAAGATATCCTTCAAAATTGAACACCTGAGAGAATGACAATAACATCAGAGCATAGTAGCAGACCACTTAGTTTGTTTCCTGGCACTTATATGGATGGCTCGTTTCGACCACTCAAACTCGTCCCACTCACTCACCCGACCATCATAATGGAATAACAGAATAGCAAAATTGTCAGAGAACTGCAGAACAGAACAACAAAATGATCAGACCCTCTGAGTTTAATGAAGACTGAAAAGCAAATTAAACAAACAGGGGATGGCAGCATTTTAGTTGTTAAGCAAACTAAAGTTACAACAACGTTACCTTCTTCACTGCTCTGTTGATATTTTCTTTCTGTGCATATCCAACAGTGAAAGTAACAAGGTACTTTGGTTTGAAGGGCAGGTCCTACATATGCAAAATCATAATATCAGCATGCCAACCAACACAGACTTGGAAAGCTACAGAGTAAGGTTAACGTTTCTTAGTTCTTACTTAATCAGAACATGATGAACAGGAAGAGACACATGATAATAATATATAACAATAATTTCTCAATAGCAGGACATATTGGCACAGTAAAATAAAAACCTTTGAAAAAGGATCAAGGAATATATGCTTGATAAAAGTAAGAATAAGTAACAAACAAAGATAAGATTCCAGAATTCGAAATATTTTTTGTCAATAAAATGATGCGAGTATGTTGTGCAAGAAAATATACCTCACTTGGCTCTCCCCATAACCTGCGCAAATGGAAGTCAGTCTCTGGCACAACAATAGCTGGTGCTAGCCTCTCTGCACCCTTGGGGTTCGTTGGGACATAAATCTGTGAAAGCAAAATCTTTGTTACAATGGACCTAATACTTTAGAGATAAACAACGTCAAGGAATATAAGCTGTTACTTGCAAGCCATCATTTACTCAAGTAGAGGATTGTGATAACTATCAAATGGATATACTTAATTCTAACGGCTCATGGTACTCTACAACTAAATTAATAGTGCGGCAAAGTAATATAACAAACCTTCAAAGTAGTGTTTGAACTTGGTTCAGAACTGTTTTCCCTTGCATTTCGCGCGGAAGTCCAGGCGTGATTAAGCAAAGCTTGTGTTGTGAGCCCAGAGTTTCTGTCCTCTATGTATGATACAAAGCTAGAAGGAAAGTGAAGCTGGCATAATTCAAACAGAGATAATTAATTAAGTTATTCTCTTACGATCAATTGACACAATGCAGTTTTGTTGACAAAACCATTGTTATACTTACCTTTGTAATGCTGACTGATGGGAATGAAATTCCAATGAAGAAGCCAAAGAGCACTCCAATAATTGTTACCATAACAATCCTCATGCTTTCATTTGTTAATCTAAGTACACTGCAAATATCAACATGCCAGTTGAACAAGGAGATGATATTACTTGTGGTGCTAAGGGTGAAGGAGGCAAAAATAAAAGAGAAGGATACAAACCTGCGACCAACAGCTGCAAGTTTTCCCATGTTCTCGTGTACGAATGTAACCGCAGGAGATGGAAATCAGCAATGGGCAATTGCTACTCATTGTCCAGCGAGATCATAATGAGGGCAGCTTTAGCAGGAGTGGTGGTGTGGCATTAGAATCAAATGCCTCCGAAAAATTGAAATCCTAGAGTGCATATGCAATCAGAGGTCAGAAGTCTTTGAAAAGTTGTGTTATGTGCATAACTTGTGCATGACATGATGATAAAGTAAAGATCACCAGAACTTTATTTTTTTCCCTACTGCTTCTAAAAACAGTGCCATCTAATCTAATACTAGCAAAAAGGATACAAGATGTATTCCCTCAATTTGCAAGTGAAACTCAACTGCTCTAAGAAATGGAATTCTGTAGAATGAACAGGACAGCTGGAGGATAACTATAAATTTCTTTGCTGTTAAGCTGAGACACCTGTCTGCCTCTATTTATGGGGATGAATTACTTGTTACTCCTCCTAAAGAGATGCCAAGTTAAGTACAATGATGTAACAGCGCAGACAAGTTGAATACTAACTATGCTTACGGCTGCAGAAGGTAGGCAGCTCCAGATTCAATTCCCAACTTAAAAAAATACATACATCCTTTATTGAAAAACTATATTAAACAGAAAGAGCAAGGGCCCATATGAAATTCCAATTCAAAATCCAGACAAACCATCTACCTACCCAGGGTGAGCAATTGAGCATACAAAAAAAAACTTTTTTTCCTCCAGAAAAGGGAAAAGGAAAGATCTTTGGCGGGCGCAGAACAAGGCGGAAAGGAAACTTGAGCACAAGATTGGAAGATTGATTAATCTCACCTCCGGCAACAGCTCGTGGACTCTGAGCTGGAGGCAAAGATCAGCGCGACGGTCCTCGGATCCCCCCGGATTAGTAGGATGGAGGCGGCGCCGGAAACCAGGCGGAAAGGAATGGAATTCCGCTGGATCGGCGGCGGGCAGGAGGGCACAACAACGTGATGCTGATGCGCCGCCTATATACGAAACGAAACGAAGGTGGAGAGAGAGAGAGATCTCAGGAGGAGGAGGGTGAGGGGCGGAATTCGTGGCGGAACGGCGACGATGAGATGAGCCAACTCAACTCCCCATCAACTCATCAACTCAACACAAGACGGAACCCAAGGAAGAAACCGGGAGGAGAAGGGAAAGTTGGCGAGGCGAGGAGAAACGGCAAGCAGGCAGCCTTTCCAACCAACGCCGACGTGGACCCGCCGGTTACAGGCCGTCCGATGCGATGCTCCACTCCTCCACCGTGGAAATCACGTACGGAATAGATGTTGTTGTTGGTAGGGGAAGGAAGGAAGAACGTGTATGTGCATCCTTTGTAGTCGTAGCTCTGCACCAGAGGCTTCTCCAAAAAGATGTTTCTTTGTTTGTTTGTTTGTTTGTTTTTCTAGCTGGAAGTAGCCAACCACCTAACATAACATCTTCTTGTCTAATTTGGGGGACCTGCCACTTCTTCTTCCTCCTCTGGCATGGTTACGGAGATTGATTCCTATCGGGCGCCCGATTCGGCACTGAAAGATCGGACGCCCTCCAGCTGTATGCAGCAACTTGATGTTCCATTACGTGGAGATGGGCTTCTCCTCTTATCTATTTTCTTTAACGTTTAAAACGATTTTTCTTCTAAACTACTCATCCGATCGATCTACGTTTCAATTACACCGTTATATTTATTGCAATTAAATTTTTATAACAAAATATCACATAATTATATTTTAATAAAAAAAATTATATATGTTTTATCCATTGAAATTTAATGTTTCATGCATGAGAGGTGGATGTTTCAGCTGAAACCTGACTCTGTTGCACATTTCTTAATTTTTAATGTTGCAATGTGTATCTTTCTAATGTTGCACTTAGTGTTGTTTGAATGTTTCAGTAAATATTTTTTGATTTTTCATTAGTTCTTTGCAAACTCAACATCTTGTTTATTAGATGTTTTAGCAAATATTTTGTGATGTTTTAGAAGTTGTAACTCGATCATATAAAATTGTTTAAGTTATAAATATAACCATACATAAATTTTGTCAAAATATAATTATATGGGATCTTATTATCAAAATTTAATTAAAATAAATATAATGGTGTAATTAAATAATAGATTAGATAATTAATTTTTAAAAAAAATTAAAGCTTGCAAGTATCGGAGAGAGAGGAGAGAGAACTAAGAAAAATCATTGCATGTATGCGAAAAGAAGAGATAACTAATTAATTGGGAGAGAAGGATTAGTTACGCGGTATGCACGTGCACACAGGAGAACGAAAATGAAGAGAGACGGCTGCATGCAAGCAACAGCCTGCGGATGAAAAATCGGACGCCCAATGGTTACATGACTGCGGATCAGTGTACCATGTAAAAATTAATGTAGATAATTTTCACTAAACTTGTGAATTTGAGCTATCTTATTGCCGGTCAATTAGACAAGTCCATAGTAAGACATGTGACAAATAAAAGAGTCAGGACAACGACAACGATAGCTGTTTGCTCACAAGCTAAACACGAAGCATATAATTTAGACCCAGTTCAAATGTGCAGTTCGGCCGCAGTTGTTTGTGGCTAAAAAAACGAAATAAATCGCATGATATTAACTATTATAAAATATGAAAATTTTATTTATTTGATTGTTTTTTAAAAAAATAATGTTTAGCTGTTTGAAAAGCATGCTAATAAAAAACGAGACGGCTGAATTCTTTCTTTTAAATTGAAGAGAGATTTTCAGCACGTGCAAAAAAAAACTCATTAGCACATGATTAATTAAATATTAATAATTATAAACTTTAAAAAGAATTTATTTGAATTTTTGAAACAAACATCATTATAGAAAATTTTAGAAAAAATATTATTTAAAAATTTGAAAAACATATTAACAGATAAAGCTGAAGTTTAAAGTTGAGGGAAAGAACTAGGCCTGTTGTTCAAGTTGCTGAAAACAACTCACCCTTAGGAGAAGTAATGCCTCCGTCAAACTGAGGTAGTAGCATATTTCTACAGTATTTTCCATCAAACTGATAAATGCTAACAATGCTTAACCATACCTGAGAAGAAAAAAAACCTTCCTCCTTTTACCTCTTCTTCATTGCGCCGGCAAAAGGACACTGCCAGATTTTATGAAGAAAGAACGGGTTACAGTACAAGACCGCAACAAGGTTGCAGGGCAGTGAGCACGCTAACAACACAGCCACTGCACTTTACATGATCATGGAGTTATCAGATGAACTAACCAAGCCAGCTAACTTCCAACTGGACCATTGTTCTACTCCCTCCGTATGGTATTATAAGCAGGGCCGTCCATGGTCATGTGCCAGCCAGGATTTCCTTTACCGTTTACCGGCCGGTTACCGCGACCCGGCGGTACGGCGGTTACCGCGCGGTAATCACCAAAAACCACGATAAATTTAACTTCCAAATTTTGAATTCAAAATTTGAGAAAACCGTGATAAGGAACACGGTAACCGCGCGGTATGGAGCGGTAACCGCACGGTTTGACGCGGTTACCGCTCGATGTTTGGCCGAAAGAAGAACGAAATGAAGAAAATGATTAAAAAATTAGAGAAATTTGAATAAATATTATTCTTTTTTGAGAAATTTCTTCACCATAATACATTACAAATTAAGCACTACCTTCATCAATTTTTTGGATTTTTTTTGAATTTTTAAATTCGGTCAAAATTTATCAAACCGTATCGTGCGGTACGGGTTACCGTACCCCCGCGGTAAGGGTGGTAACCGCACGGTTACCGCCGGTAACGAAAACCCTGGTGCCAACTGATCAACCGCACAGGACCCAGAATCAGGGGCCCCAAAAATTTCATATTTCTATGTTTTTATCCTATTCGTTTTATTTTTTAAAAGTTTTCCTCATCTTGATATATTGATTTGGTTACAAGATATTTATTTCTTTAGTCCAATAACTGTTCGATAATAATCACGTCAACCTCAAAGAAATATAGTTTATAGCGATGACATGAGCGTGTGTTCTACGTACTAAATATTCTATTTTTCCATTTAGTAAAGAAAATCAAATAACTGCATTAGAAAGCATTTATTTTTCTTACTTAAGCACTTATTTTTCTTACTTAAGCAGGGCGCTGCCGCCATTTACGTAATATTTTTTTTTGACAATTTAGTATCTTTTTTATTGATATTTTTTATATAGAGTCTCGTTTTATGTTTCGTATTAGGGCCTCGAATTGCTAGGTATGGCCCTGATTATAAGTCATTTTTATCTTTTTATCAGTTAATTTTTTTTAAGTTTGACTAAATTTATAGAAAAATTTAGTAACATCAACAACACCAAATCAGTTTCATTAAATATTATATTGAATATATTTTAATACTATGTTTGTTTTTTTGAAATGTTGCTATATTTTTTATAAACTTAGTCAAACTTTAAAAACTGACTAGGAAAAAATTAAAGCGGTTTATAATATAAAACAGAAGGAGTAGGATATTTTTCACCAAGTCAATCGGACTTAGAGGTGGCCAAACGGGCCGCCCGGGGCACGGCAGAACCTGTAGCAGGCACGGCCCGGCACGGCCTGCTACAGTAACGGGCCGTGCCGGCACGGCACGAGTAGCCGTGCCGTGCTTGGGCCGCTGGCCGAGCCCGCGGGCCGGCACGGCTACTGTAGCAGCACGGCACGGCATGGCCCGGCCCGCGGCACGGCACGGCCCGTTTCGCCGGCGGCCCGTCAGGCCGTCACTCCATCGGTCCGTCCACCGGTCCACGCGCATGCCATGCGCAGCCAGCGCGGGCAGCGCGGCCAGGCCGCGGGCCGCCAGGCCGACAGCCCGACAGGCCGACAGCGCCATGCCGCCACAACGGGCAGCGGGCCAGCGGCGCACCGCGCACGCGCAGGCCGGCGAGGCCGCCAGGCCGAAAGCAGGGACAGGGCGGCAGGCACTGTGCGGCGGTCAAATGGGAAGACGCCACGTGGCACTAACGGCTATTTGACCGTTCAAATTTGAAAATAACCGTTAGGGGGCTAAAAAATTCATAAAAATTTCGAAAAAATCCCAAAAAATCTCAAATTTCGCCCTATAAATAGGGCATGAACCCCAGCCATTTCTCCTCATCCCACACTTCTCATCTTGTGCTCTCAAGTGCTCTAAAGTGCTCTCTTTGTTCTCAAGTGTGCATTTTTTTGATTTTGACAAAATTTGCTCAAATTTTGTCAAAAATCAAAATAAGTTTCGTAGTTCAATAGTTTGATCGCAGAGGTTTGAAGAGCTCGCGGTTGGAAAGATGTAAGTAATATACTAATATTCAAATTTGTGTATTATTTGTATTGTGTTTGTGAATTCAATAAATATTCTAAAATTTGTTTATGTCGGTTTAAATTTTCAGAATGGATCCGAACTATCCATACCAGTCGCCGTCGTTCACCTTGGGTGATTTCGACCCCAACTACATGTCGGGGTTTGACGATGCCTCCGGATCGGCTCCAACTCCACCATCTGTGGAGGAGGTACCGGTTCAGGCGGCTGTCGTGGAAGAGGTACCGATTCAGGCGGCGACAGCTTCGGAAGGATTTTCCGGAACCGCGAGCGGAAGTGTTTCGACACACACCGGCTCGAAGAGATCGAGAACCTCCGGTGTGTGGCAACACTTCGACGAGATAAAGGAAACATGCCCTGACGGAATGGAGATATCGAAAGCTCGTTGTAGAATATGTAGGCAAATTTTATCTGCTCGTTCTTCTGCTGGTACAGGTCACCTCAAGTGCCATGCGGATTCGTGTGCCAAGAAGCAAGGAATACAACTCCGGCAGCAGCAACTTATGCTAAACCCAGACGGTACGGTACGCAGTTGGGAGTACGATCCCATGTTTGCTCGGGAATCTCTTGTCCGGTTAATCGCCAGGCAAGATTTACCCCTGAACTTTGGGGAGTCCCCTGCTTTTGAACAATACATTCAGCAATCTCATAACCCTAGGTTTAAAGCTGTGAGTAGGCAAACATCAACTAAAGATTTAGAGAATATTTATCACAAGGAAGCAACTGCACTTAAGGAACTGTTTAGTACATGTACTTTCTCTGTTAGTGTTACTTCAGATATATGGAGTAGTAGAGGTAGGGAGGATTATCTTAGCGTAGTTGTTCATTTTGTTGATGATGATTGGCAATTACAAAAGAGAGTTTTAGGGCTTAGGTTAATAGATGTCTCACATACAGGAGAAAACATAGCCGAAAGAATTAGGGAAGTAATTAATGAATTTAATCTTTCTGATAAAATATTTGCTGTCACCCTAGATAATGCATCTGCTAATTCTAGGGCTATGGAAATATTGCAACCTTTATTTTGTGTTTACGCTCAGTCTTTTCTACTCCATCAGCGTTGTGCATGTCATATAATTAATTTGATTGTTAAGAGTGGCATGAAAAGGGTAGGTGACCACATCAATGCGGTTCGTCAAGCAATCGCGTGGTTAACTGCTTCTAACCCGCGGATTGCTGCATGGAAGAGGTTTTGCAATGCGGCCGGTGTGAGAGCTCGTAAGTTTGCCACCGATGTAGAGTATCGGTGGAATGCAACGTATTTAATGTTAAAAGTTGTTTTACCTTATAGTAGTTTACTCTCTGATTTTGTTCAGTCACGTGGTGGCCCAAGAAACAGTGACGGGTCTTCAGTACTGAACGAGCATGTTTGGGCAATTGTCCAAAAATTTCACCAATTTCTAGAAACTTTTTATGATTGTACTCTAACTTTGTCACAAGTTTATTATCCAACTGCTAATATAATTTTGCACAACCTTCTTGAAATTACTACTTTATTTAAAGAATACGAAAATGATGACGTTCTAACTGAACCTGTCTTTCACATGAAACAAAAAAATTTGAAATATTGGAAAAATATACCTATGTTGTATGCTTTTGCTTTTGTTTTAGATCCTAGGTGTAAATTAAGGGGATTGTCTGCTATTTTATCACTTGTTGGAGATACTGTAGGTGTAAATTATAGTTCTTTTTATACTGAGGTTAGACGTAAATTATATGAGGTTTTTGGAAGATATGAAGTAAAGTTTCAGGAAGTTCGCCAGCAGAGACCCCCTCCTATCCCCACTACAGGTAAGAAGAAGATACAGTGGGGTAGGATTTGGGGTGGATCGTCTTCAAGCCAAGGTGGTGGCAGTTCGTCGGCTACAAGTGGAGACGCCTCTTCGCATGTTGTGGCCGAAGAGTTGTCCGGTTATTTGGACAGCGACGCCATCCACCACGAAGCACAAGATTTCAACGTCCTCGGGTGGTGGAATGACCACAAGATAACATATCCCGTGCTTTCAAAACTAGCACGGGATGTGTTGACGGTGCCCGTGTCGACGGTGTCCTCCGAATCGGCCTTCAGTCTATGCGGCCGAATCATCGAAGACCGGAGGACGACTCTGCGCAGCGACCACGTCGAAATGCTACTAAGCGTTAAAGACTGGGAGCTTGCTCGACAACATGCCCAATACACTGCGGACAACCAAGAATTGGCCGCCCAGTTCGAGCAACTCTACCTGGATCCAGACCAACCCCAGTAAAATTTTGTTAGAAGTAGTTCTGACCTTTGAGCTGTACTCTTTTCTTTGTCATGGTTTTCTCATTTTCCCCTATGAGTTTTTACATGACAAAGTTTTTAACGAGGCAGCATGTATCATTGTATCCTGTAATGATATAAACATCAATAAAGGTCATTACTATTTTTAACAAATTCTTTTGCAATATTTTCGCAAGTGTGGATTTATCTTTAAATTATTTCAAAATAATGAATCACAATCTATATTTTTAAATTTTTCAACTCAACAAAAAAATACCATTTTTTCTTTTTTTTAACATTAGCAAATCATTACTTTTTTAAAAAACATTTATTTCCATTTTTTAAATACCATTTTTTCATTTTTTAACATTAGTAAATCATTACTTTTTTTTAAACATTTTATTTCCATTTTTAATTTTTTTTCCTTATACATTTCCTTTGTTTTTTTTTTAAAAAAACACTGTGCAGTGTGCACTGCCGCACTGGGCAGTGCCGGCGGCTGGCGCCTGGCGGGCTGGCGGCCTGGCGGTTGGCGCAGTCCGCAGTGCAGCTCAGCTGCCGGCCTGCCGCCTGCCGGGCTGCCGGCCTGCCTTCACGGGCCGCCGTGCCCCGAACGGCCCGTGGGCCGCAGGCGTGCCGTGCCGGCACGGGCACGGCCCGACCATCCACGGGCCGTGCTTGGGCCGGCGGCTCGGCACGTGGGCCGGCACGGCACGGCCCGTTTCATCAGCCGTGCCTAACGGGCCGTGCCGAAACGGGCCGTGCCGGACCCATGCCCGTGCCGGGCCGGGCCGTGCCGCCCGTTTGGACACCTATAATCGGACTTCTGCTCGGGGCTCCGAATATTCTTTTTTAAGATAAAGAGAGCTTTGTAATTAATCTCAGATGATTATATCAAGTTAATAAAACTATACTAAAACCACTCTCAGCCTCTGTGTAACTAGGATGTACATAACCAAAATACACACGTCTAGGATGTACATAACCAAAATACACACGTCCACAAAAGAGTTTACAACATGTAAAAAGTAGCCCTAAAATTTAGGGATCACCAATCTTCAAGCTAGGCCGTCACCCATATCCCTAGGTAAATCACTCCCTAACCACCTGCTCCAAGCACTGACATGTCATTGCAACCAAATCCCGTGAACCAGGCTTTTGAAGAATAGGTAAATCACTCCCTAACCACCTGCTCCAAGCACTGCCATGTCATTGTAACCAAATCCCATGAACCAGGCTTTTGAAGAATAGCTTAGACATGAAGTCAGTGGATAGCTAAAAAATAACCTGCAAAGGAGAACAGATTTTTTTTTATTTCAAACACCAAATCATTCATGTAAAAGCCATGACGACCAACAAATAGTGGCCACCTCTAAAAGGATCAGCAACTTCAAATATTTTCTAATTCCCTAGCTAATTACCAAATATATGGGATACATCACGACACGGAAAAAGGACTGTAGCAACTTGAATGCACCAAACAAAACTGGCAAAGTGGCACTCATAGAACAAATTTAAAATTATCTCATCTTTGTGACAAAAGCAATAATTCTTACTCCTTCCCAATTGCGTTTCCAGGTTATCCATTGTAAAACTACCCCATGACACAAACACGGAAACACCATAGGAAGATCTTGACTTTAAGTGATATTTTTAATTTCCAAATTACTTTGTTTATATTAGGCACATCTGAATGTACCAAGGCAAGATAATGCGACTTCACTGAAAACTCTCCATTCTGGGTTAAATTCCAACAAAAACTTATGTTAATCCTGAGCAAGCACTAGGTTAGCTATTTATGGAAGAAGGTTATTCCACGCCACTAATTTTGACCCAATTAGATCCCTTCGTCAAGATACATTTGGAGGGAAGTTTTGTAGCACGGTTGTTACAGTATCATGTCTATTCCTAACTATATTGTATAGGCAAGGATACTGTTCTCGCAATGATGCTTCTTTCAACCACTTGTCTTCCCAAAACTTGATTTGGGTACCATCTCTTATAATGAATCTGTCAAAATGTAAAAATAAACACACTTGTCCTTCATAAGACTGGCCCAGAGTTGTGAATCTCCAACTTTTCACTGGACTTGTGACATCGGTTTTGAGCCCAAGAACTTTTTATGAATCAATTGTCGCCATATACCATCAGTCGTGAGTAGTGAGTAGCTTAAATAACCACTTCCTAAGGGCGACACTTTTCATATTGAATTCATATTGAAAGTTCAAGTGTCATTAATTTGTTTTTGATGATTAATGATAAATCCAACTATATGAGACTAATATTTTTATAAGCATTTCTTTGTTTAGTCTTAGGTGGAATATGAAAGTGAAAATTATGAGAGGTGGTTCCTAGACTTTATATGAGTTGAGATAGAAACATCCGTTGTTGGTGAACCTAAAACACAACAAAGTTAAAGTGCACGAAAATCAAGTTATATTTATCATTCATTCTTCCCATGCACATATTTACATGTTCATATATAATGTTTCCATGTGATTGACCTATGCATGGGAGAACAATGTTTTGTTTGAGCCTTATCTTTTGATTAGTCTCTTTACATTGAGAACATGCAGATGATGAAGGTATGTATTTCCTTTATTGTTTATATTTGATCAATGTCTTTTATTCTTGTATAGGATAAGTTCCCAACGTTTCATCTCTATTTATACATACTCTTACTTGACACAAATATTCGATATGCATACATTTAGGGGGAGCAAATCCTATACCTTAGTTGTATGTATTTGATCCAAGTTATTCACTTTCATTTAATTGAGATCTTTACATTTGAGCATATAACACTTATGGTATTGATTAATACTCATCATTTAGTCATATCATTTTATACATGAGATCGGTTGGTCAATAAGTGGAGGTTGACAACTGAATCATTGGGACTAACAATTTCATTAAGTTGAATGAGAAAAATAGGTTCCAAGAATTGAAAAAGGTGTTGATGCTCAAGAGAGATCATGACACATAAAGATATAAACAATGACAAAGTGAAGGTATTAAAGATATGGGGTACGAAGTGGCTACTATGGAAAGACAGTAAAAGGCAAGCGATGCTTCACAGGGTAGAAAAAAAAGGAAAATGGGGAAAACACAACATTTGAAGTGGCATGCTTCTCCAATCATATGGGAAATAGGAGCACTTTGATAGTGCCTTAAGAAAAAGAAATTAAAGTTTAGCAAGAGGTCATACCTGTTGTTATTTTTCCTATAAAAGCAAAGCACATGAATACAATCCTATATAATTTTTGTATCTCTTCATATGGATAAAAGGAGACTGTCGGGAGGTAAAACTCCTCTAGCAGGGAACCGTGGGGTCCCCTTTTTCGTTCAAACCAGGGGCACGGGTGAGATCTCGAGAGACGAAGAGAAGTAAACTTAGAGGGGTCAGGCCCTTCGGGGATGGAGAAAAGACACCGGATTTATACAGGTTCAGGCCGCCATGGAGGCGTAATACCCTACTCCTGTGTGTGTGGTTGATATGTGATTGATATGTAGGAGAATACAAGCGCTTGTTCTCTCTTTTTTTTTGGCGCTCTCCAACCCTCCTCTCCCTCAGCCAGGACCTCCTTTTATATCTCAAGGGGTTACCACTCAGGCCTCAGACTTAGATTCGAGGGAAAGAGAAAATGAAAAGCGCTACAGATACGAAGACGTGGGCGCCGTCCTTTTCAACGTGCCAGGACATGCACGTCCCACCATAGTATGCCTTCAGCCGTCACTCCGAATGACCGGGCGGACACCCGGTCATTCTTCCTTTTAAATGCCAAAGACTTCCGGCCTCTTGGGCCCTCCAAGGGGCGGCGCAGCACCGAAGCGATTGAAGGAGAAAGGGGCCAGTCAAGCCCTAAGGACAGGCAAAAGGCCCGCATTAAATGTAACGGGACGGGGCATGCGCCGGGCACACCCTACACCGGTAGGCGTGTGCACATGACGCGCGCTGTCACATCCGCCATCACATCTCTCATGTCAGCCCACGTAGCCCTCTGGCACGCTCACCCATCGCATTGAATGCGGTAGGTGGGCGCCGGCAGCAGCCACCCAGCCGACGCACATGGGGCTGATCGTGGAAGGGGGGCTCGGGGCAGCCCGACCTCCCGCGCGGAAGGCAGTTGCCGCTCCTCGCATGGCCCGACCCCCTTGGGGCGCGCCACGCGTACTCGGGGCGGTCTCCTCGCTTTACTCGCGATACCCCCGGGCCCATATCACCGACAGAGACATATAAGGAAAATTACATAGGAACTTAAATTGTGTGAAAATCATTTCCCAATCCAACTGGCGCGTCTATTTTCTAGTGTCTAGTAGAGATTATCAATCAGCAAGGTCAGCTTCAGTTTCTACAATCGTATTCAAAATAGAATAAGTTGCAAAAGAATCAACCAGGGTTTCCATTCCCATTCACATCCTAGCATGTTTGACATATTAATCACTGAATGTTAACCGGAAAACATTTCATTACCCAAAGACTAACCTTTATTTAATGCAATCAAACAAAAGAGTATAAGATATTAGTCCTTATCATACTGGTGGACATTTAATTTGTTATCTTACTAGTGACCATTGCATATTCCCCATATTTGAGACTAACCTGTACTGGTGGCCTTCCTCCATCTAATTTTAGGTTTCTACTTTACCATAATAATCTTTTTAGGTTTTCACAACGTAATGCTTATCCGTTGAAAAATCTGAGTGTTTCAGTTGCAACGAAGAAGGTTACTACAAGATTGTATGTATATCCAAGAGTGTACAGGTTAAGAAGTGCAGGGTTAAAAACCTCATATTTTAAATTTGGCCATATTAAACCTAACAAATAACAGAACAATATTTCTAGGATAAAAAAGGAAATTTAAAATATAAGGCTCGTCACCCCGCATCACCTCTGTTCATAACAAGGCACTAAATGGTTGTAATGTTCAGTTCACAGGATTTGATCATCATAAATGCATCCAAAAATAAAATAAAAAAGTGTCCCTCCTTTCCATAGAAACAATGAGGTCGTTGCAGCTAGCATCCTAAGGACAATCTATATGAAACATCTGAAATTTAGAGATAACACATGTCAATGCAGAGCAAGACCTTTAATGCTGGAAGTTGTAGAATAATGTCAATTTAGAGCTAACACATGTCAATTCAGAGCTAACATCTGAAATTGCAAAATAATGTGCACTGCTGGAAGCCTAAGGAGTACTGAAATGGTGTGCTACTTGATAGGATACTGAAATTGTAGAATATAGTGCACTGCTGGAAGATTAACGATTACAATTGAGCATGGTTGAAATAGTAAATAAAAAAACAAAAGCTGCTCACCCCAAATGAACCGGTCTGCTGACTTAAGGAAGTTGTATTCGTCTCCCACGCAGTACGTTTGATAATCTTTGAGGCAGTCCCTAAAAGCTGTCACACAGATAGTAAGTGTCATGGAAATCCACGTGACATAATTTTTGTGGTAAATAAATTATCCAAATTCAAGTCACACAAATTTCATAAAATAAGTTAAGTGGTCTATCTGGATGAAGCAAACTAGAATTCATGCAACTTCGGAATGCAGCCACATTTATATTTTATCTTTTAGTTTGTATGCATACGTGTTAGTAAAAGGACATTTATCAAAATGCAAGTGAACTTCAGAATTATTTCATACGTACAGACCAATGCATGGTACACAGCAAATGGCTATAATTAAATCTATGCAAATTGATCTCACTAACATTGCCAAAAAAAAATCAGTTTATGACAGCCAATTGCTTTGCCTAGAAAATCATGACCGGTGATGAATATTCTTCACCAAACATAGTCATATTTTGGTGCCTTCTCTGTTGTTGCAGAGCCTACGGTCTTGTTTCTCGCCTACTGATTTTGACATCACCATTTCACCAGACCTCTGCTGAATGTCTATGGTTCATAAAAGAACATTCCGGTATGATTGGAGATCTCTGTCATATTGGCATTCAAAATCCCAATATTTCATGACTGGGTGCACTACTGAAATATGGTCTTATTGGTAAATTAATACAAAATCCATTTGTATGGATTGATAGAACATGCATGTCAGAAAACTTGGTAGTATATCAGTAAGAACAATCCAACTCATTGTGCGCAAACATGAGACTTTGGCACGAAACCTCTGTGTGATTACTGCTGATTGAGCCTAAACATAACCAAATTTTCTGTGCCCCATACTTATTTGATCTTTATATAATTTTCATGTTAGTACTATAAAGCCAAAGGCGAAAATATCCTCTTCTCTAACTGAAGAAATGTTTTTTATAGGGATCATATCACGAAAACTGAACCCTGATTAATGGTTAGATTTTCCTATTGCAACGCACAGGCACACTGTAAAATGCATATGGCCACAGTATTGGTGTCCAAAACTAGCTATACGAAGTTTAGACAGGTATTTTTTCCAACAAAATACTTATGCCTCAATCATGATTAAAATCAAAATGAGTATATTGAAATCAAAATCAAATCCAAATTCATAAATATTCAGAGGAACAGGGATTCCCTTCGCTGGTCAAATGTATGATGCAGTTAATATAGAAAACATCATTATATTCATCAGAACTTGGACATAAATAATAATAACAAAATGATTGTTTTGGCCGTTGTATTTTGGTTGATATATTAACTTATTAAGACCGTATGAAGAAACGAGAGGAGACATAATAAGGATGGGGGAGAAAGAGAAAGGGGGAGGATGATTTATGTACCTTTGTGCGAATCAGAGATCCATGGCTGTGTGGAGGCGGTCGACGAGGCGGGCGACGGTGTCTGGGCGGTGGAGATCGGAGGCGGCACGGAGGAGACAGCTGAGGCGGGCGACGAGGAGCTGAGTGGAGGCAGGCAACAGTGTCTGGGCAGTGGAGATCGAGGACGACACGGAGGAGACAGCCGAGGCTGGTGACGAGGCGGAGACCGGCGCCCGCGAGATAGGCAACAAGGACCCCGCCGAGTCTGGGCGATGAGATTGGAGCCGGCGCGGAGACGAGCGACAGCGCTGGAGCATCGATCTGGAGGCAGGGATTGATGCCGACGAGATGGCGGGGCGTCGGCGGTGTCTGGCGACGCGGTCGGATTGAGGGGTGGCGGCGGCGTCGATCCGGAGGACATTGGGGAGGGCCGAGGAGGAAGTTGCCGAAGCAGCTTCCGTCAAAGTAGGGGATGGCGCCGTTGTTGGTGGCCGGGCCTCGCCGCTGATCTCGATTTGGTCGGCGAGGCAGGTGCGAATCCACGCGGCGTCGGGGTTCGGAGGCGGAGGCACAATCTCTGTGAAAGGTAAAACTTAAAATGCAACATCATTGAGCCACATCATCTGAAAAATTTGGACCGTTGGATGCAATGGTTGATACAATACATACCCTTAGATCATAGATAGGTATCAGCAAAAGAATGGTGAAACGTCTAAGATTCTTCCAAAAAGTTTCATGAGCTGATTGAGCAAGAGTCAATGTCCTACCCCCTTTTGCATCTTATCCTTAACAATTCTTATACCTGTAGGTTGAGTCTGAACTTAGTACATGAATATACAAGATTATGAATATATAGATCTCTGTTTTATCTTGGCATAGAAAAGTTTACGACGCAATGCATCTTCCAAATTTAGATATGCTACCTTTTAATTTACCTAAAATTGTACTGGACTACACATAAAATTACTTAAAAACAAATTTCATAAACTCTATTCAAATGGCTAATATAATTCTTTATTTTTAAGTGCTAGACGCATCTTCTAAATCCAGATTTAACATATAAATTAACCAATATTAGGTTCATATGATTAGCTTTATCTTTAAGCTACAATGCTTTTATGTGGGTGGATGAGAGGCAATAGTTGAGAGGCGACCCTTTTTGCCTCCGGTCACCGGTTTGTTCCGTTGGGGTGATAGGATGTACTCTAGCACACTACGCCTCCGATCACTGCACGTGTTAAACTGGTCGAAAGGCCGACCAAGCGTAACCCTAAATTTACACCATTATGCAAGAAAATGTTAACACTAAATTGTGAATATTGCACTTGCCATTAATTTCGTATTGCACTCGTCATTATGTATCAGTGTAAATTAACATTACAAAATTTATAAGTATAGTAGAACATTTTTTAAGGGGATAATACGACTTATTTTAATAAATGATTTTAAGGTTGACTTTGTTTTATCCTAATTCTTACTTTTAATTGGATGATCAAAATAAACTTATTAGCTTAAATTTGGTCTAGACGATGTACATGGACCTGCTATATGATAGGAGTGCCAACAAAATATATGAGAGCCATGCTATGATGAGTATGGTGGGAACGCAGCAGCGATAATGATTAAGAATGATGTACGAGTTCTCAAAAAATAATGTGTGTGCACATCTTCCATGCATGTAATCACAAAAAATAGTATGTTTGTATTTGTACTAAACCTCTTGCTAATTTCATTCCACCATTGACTTTTCAATTTTCATTAACCAAAATTCTAATTTACATTGTTATCACAAATTTCAGCAAACTTACTATCAACAACACATAAATACATTTAAAAAGATAGAGGTTATAGTCGTGTGAATGCATGACATATCACACTAGTATTTTTGACGGGAGAATCGCGAGAATGACGAATGATGGGGAACGGGAGTTACGAGAGAGAGAGGGGGAGGAGCGCGTAGGGAAGGGGAATCATCTAGTATATTCGATTATAGGTATATGAATAGGAGTTGTTGGATTTGATGAATATAAAGAATGAGAAATGTAACTATATGGTAGATTAGAAATTTCTATATATATGGAAAAAATGCCCGTGCATTATAACGTAAAAAAATTAAATTACAGTAAACAACAAATTTGCAGGGTTCAAGTTTCGTCATGATTTAAACAAAGCATATCCTTTACATGGAGTTACCAATTAACCTATTCAAAATAGTCAAAATCAGCTATGATATTAGCACGACACATGCGTGGTATCTTCACTAAGCTAACAATGCAGTCACAAATTAAATCCTGCATCAAATACCGCAAAACATGATACATCACAGAAATTATAGTTAGTTCAATTCAATCCTAAAGTACGCCATACATGAACTCCATGACCCAGTTCCATATGATGTCAAACTGATTGATCAAACGCATTTATTTTAGCGGATGGATAAGAATAAAAGAAGAGGCCATGCTCAGCTTAACGGGTTCTCTCTTCAGTTCACAGGCGTCGAACCCTCCATCACCAAAAGAGCCAAGAAACTGAAAGCACATGGAATAAAATATAACCGCATATGTTTGGACACTATCCATCGAAATAAGATTTTGTAATCATTTGACTTGAAAAACTAATTATTACTAAATTTTACCACTGTTTGGCCAAAACAAAATTTGGAGTGGGCCTTGTACTGTTGAGCATGCATGGCTCACGCACACAATATGGGCTCGGACTTGTGCGTTGGCCACCGCAGGACCGATCTGGACACGGATCTTCTGCGCGGACGTGTTTCTCTCCTACCCCAACATGAATGCACGCACCCATCGATCATCGTGTGCTCTCCTATTCCTGCGTGGACAACGGACGAAGCGGGATGATGCGCGATGATGCAATAACAGGTGGCACACGAAAATTTTCCGAAATACTTGCGTATTTTTTAAGTAGGTAGGTATGGAATTAAATTAATTTACAAGTAAAGTAAGTGTGAAAAAAATAACATGGGTGGATTTAATTTTTATTAAATTCTTAATGATTAATTACGCTCTCTGAAATTTTCTCGGATTTTTTAGAACTCAAATGCTAATTTTAATAATACGAAGATAATTTCAGTAATTAATTTAAATTAAAAATAAACTAAAACCCTCTCCTAAGTATGGGCCAAATCTGGCCCATTCTTCCTTCCTCCTCCCCCGAGCCGGCCCGCTTCCTCTCCTCCCTCTTCCTCTCCCTCTTGGGCCGCCATCCTTCTCTCCCGCTCGGCCCAGCAGCCGCGCCAGTCCAGGCCGCTCCCATCTCCCCCTCTTCCGCTGACTCGTGGGGCCCAGTAATACAGTGTCATCTCCTACCTCCGGCCGAAGTCCCGAGCCCGTACCTGTTTTCTGGTCGGAGTCGGCCCAGGCGCCCAGGCCAGGACACACATATATATATATATTCTCCGCCGCAATCACCAAACCTCCAAGGCGTCATGGCGTGATATAGAGAGATGAAGGCCAAAGCGCAGTCGTGCGGGGACGAGCGATTCTACGAGACCAGCAGGAGGCCGGGCATCCTTACCATCATAAACGACGACGACGACGACGACGACGACGCACCGGGCGCTTTGCAAAGCTTGCCGATGCCCAGTCCACCGTCAATGCCAAGTGCACTGATTTCGAGTTGGAGGAGTTACGTTCTTGGATTCAACAAAATGAGGATTCTTCGCGGTGCAAATCTGTTCCGCCGCTTACAATTATCAAATTCCCTGGTTGGTAATTTCAATTTATTTATTTATTTGTTCCAGTTGAGTGTTTCTTTCTTTATCTAATTTATTTATGTTAATCTTACAGTTGTGTTGGAGAATCTGTGGGGACGGGACAGGCTCATTCCTTTTGAGTACTGGGGGGATTCATTTCACGACATACCCTTGTACGAGACCTACCTTGACAAGTTATTTCATGTCAATGCCAATGATTTTGCTGCTGCTGCTTCTCATCACCACTTTAATGCCGTCGCCTTGCAGGTATGCCTCCCTCAATCAGCCTCAAAATTTTCTTCTTGTTACAATAAACTCTATACTGCAAATAAGTATGAAATCATGCATGTTTTTAGATTAATAATTGGACGCAAGTGTAGTTTCATACTAAGGCAATTTTATTTTGTAGCCACACTAAAAATTAAAGTTGCATGGTTCCTATTGTGGCGTCTTGACATGAATTTACAAAGTGCCCAGGGGACCCTACGATTTTGTTATAACTGGACTGAGCACAATAACATTTTTAAGGATAAATCATGTCACTATCAACAAACAGTTTCTCCTATAGGGGGGGATGGGACAGTCTTCATTCATTATATGCTGCATTGCATTGTTCTTGTAAGTATGCAAAGCCTTGTTGCATCATTCAGAGTCAATGGCAGCTTTACAACAACAGAAACAAATCCAAGTCCCCTGGTGCTGCCTGTCTTACTAGCATAACCAGAGAAGAGAAGCTAACCGTGTGTTTGGTTTGGGGATGTGGTGGGATGGGTTAGATCCATTCCTGTTTTTCTGGGATAGATTGGATCTAGTTTCTGTTTGGTTAAAGGGATGGAACGAACCCTGTTTTTTGTTTGGTTTGAGGGATATGATGGGTTGAAATGGTTCTATTCTTTGTTTGGATGGAGGGATGAAGGTGGGTTGTTTAGATTGAGATACCTCCTAGTGAGGTTACCTCTCACATGAAATTTTTGAGACATGCATCCATTCAACAGGTTAAAAGTAGAGAACACACATACAGACGTACCTACTGCTCAAAAAGATATTAGTTGCTCTGCCAAATTAGTTTGAACAAACTGCACATAACAAACCATAAAATAGAATATGTTTGATAATGATCATGGAGCATCATTGCCTTCACAGCATCCAGCGGTTGATAATGAGAAAATGATAGAATCATAGAACAGTTTGTTTAGGATAAATTTGAAACAATGTGAATTTATGACCTGGAGATTCTGCAATCTGGAAATTATCAAGTTGCAGATATCAACTCTTTCCAGATATCCACAGTTTAAGAAATAGTAGAGGCCCTATGGAAAGCTTTATGTGATCATTCTAGCAATATTTCCATGTAATAAGAATTTGTGTAACAGAGAGCAAAGCTGGGTGTGCTATCTGTTGTACCATCATCAAGTTAATATTCTGACATACTACCAAACATATCAGCAAATTAACAAGTTTTGGACAGAATACATATGCTAGAATACTATGAGTCAGAAATGACAGAAATAAATAAATATTTCATATTCGCCTCTAGTTATGTAATATATTCATACCTCAGGGCAGAGTACATTAACACATACACCATGCCGTTTCAATGGAGCAATTCAACACAATAGCAGCAACAATTCTGAACTTCTCATTACAGCAAAACATGCTCTAGAAACCATGTTATTTTGACTTACCATACAACACATGCATCCATTCAATTATAAATAATGAGTTAAAGTCTGATCGCATAATAGTCCATCAAAGTCTTATATGTAGCAGTTCAAGCATAGTGGCAGTGCAAGCTCAAGCCTTACAAGTAATGCCCACCCACCGGCAACACATTCCATAATAGCAAAAGAACTACAGAACTCATCCAACAACCCTACATTGATCCAGGAAACTTTTCACTAATGAACATAGCAACCCAATGTAACTTGTTTTCGAATGGAAGTCCATCAAAAGCTCTAGCAATGTGAGGGTTCGCCACCAAATGAGCATGGTAGAAAAATATGTGGATGTCCTGAAAACCGGGAAGGCTTTTCAGGGTGTCAAATAGACCTACCGGCAGCGTATTATCTGGCTCAGCAGCCTTCACTATAGCAGCAGCAAGTTTGTCACCAACACTGGTGATTGCCCTAATCAGACCATCATCCTCACTTTCAATTGTTTTGGTCTTTTTTGGCTTGCTCGCAGATGATGTTTCAGCATCTAGATCAATAGTTGCTGGGCCACAATTCACCTCTTAGTTTTCAGCATCAACATCTTCAGTACCAAGAACTGAACTTGAGTCCTTTGAAAACTTTCCTGTAGCCATTGTGCTCCCAAAAATTGTAAGCATCTCACCATAGTGCACAAGAGGTTTGTTAAAATATTCAGCATCGGTCTTGTGATCCTATCATGTAACATAATATACAAGATAAGTGGTTTGAACAAAAATGTAAAGTCTACAGAAATTATCATGAAACATGAGTGTCTATACCTTGATATAGTCATTGTAGTGTTCAGCATCAAGAGTAATAACGAAATTAACTTCATCCCAACCAGCAGCGCTAACTTTTCTAAGCCTATTCATCTTTGCAAACTTATTTTGCCATGTCTTCAAATGATTCTTAATTTGATCACCTGTGAGATTAGTACAGAACATCTCATTAAGAGCCCTCGCGCATGCATTGAGATGGGCCTGTTTGAAGCCAGATGAAGTCCTCGTCCCACTAGCCACAAGATTGGCTAGATGAGACAACATGAAAGAGGACATTGCAGATGTCCATGAAGCATGTGTGCTTCCTCCCTTTCCTTTGCTATCCATTTCCTACACACCATAACATTTATGAAAAAAAAATCAGCAAGCATGCTATATGATGGTACACAAATAATAAACAACCAATGCTCAGAAAAATACCTTTCAGCTAATAAGTTGTCCATATAAATGAAATTCAGCAAACAAAGTCCATGAAAATGACCATCACTAGTGTATTTAACCATAGAAATGAGGAACAAGTTAACAAGTTCACACATACAAATGACCAACAATGATATATTTAACCAATCAAATGAAAATACAAGTGAAACCAAGTCCACAAATTGTCCATACAACAGAAATTAAGCAAATTAGGATGTCCCTACAAATAGTACTGCTACATATTAGTTTCCATGATTGTTTTGACGGTCCTCCCACATCTGATCAGCAAGTGCTTGCCTGAATTGAACCATCCATGCATGTTCATTTGCTTCGCCAATTGGCGATGTTTCATCGGGTTCAACTATCTCATTTGGATCTAAAATAAGCTCATCAATCCCATCATTTATAACCCAATTATGAATAATGCAGCAAGCCACAACAATATCTACTTGAGTTGGAAAAGGGAAGAACGGAGTGGCATCATCAAGAATTTTAAATCTCCTCTTTAGTGACCCAAATGCACGCTCAACCGTGATTCGAAGGGACGAGTGCCTAAGATTGAACAACTCCTTCTCATTTTGCACCGGATTATTCCCCCACTCATTCAAGTGGTACCGGACAGCACGGAAAGGAGGCAGAAATCCTGGTTTGGCTCCATATCCAGCATCAACTAGGTAGAATTTTCCTATCATATAAGGGACAAGTTGGTCAAATTTCTACATTTCAACATTTAGCATGGACAAATTGATGGAACTATATTTATCTATTACCTTGTGGAATATGAAGGCCATTTTCACGTTCCAATGCATCTCTTAAAACTACAGCATCATGTGCTGTCCCCTCCCAACCAGCCAAGACATAAGTGAACCGAAGATCAAAATCTACGGCCGCCATTACATTTTGCGTGGCATGAGACTTCCTACCACGAAAAGAAGACTCCATATTCTTTGGTACAGAAGCTCTAATGTGTGTGCCATCAATAGCTCCAATACAATCCTAAATTATATGCAATACCATAAATAATTAGGTTCCACATATGTTTTTAGAAATAAAAATCTGAAAAGGGGACACAGTTGAATGTCAGACCTTAAAGTAAGGATCCCATCTAGGGCTCCCTGCTATTGTAGTTGGGGTGTCCAATGAGGGGGGCCTAATTAGTTCATCTCGTAGCTCCCCAATAGCATGAAGTACTTTGTTGAAATAACGACTAACTGTTTCTCCGGACCTATCAAAATTAGTGGCAACTAACCTATTTCTAAGATTGTGCCCCACTGTATTTAGAAACATAGCAACCTGCTCCTCAACACACATGTGGATTGTATCCTCAAGCAAACCCCGATTCCTAAACAGCTTACAAAATCGAAAGAAAGAATCTTTTCTAAGTCTAAGCATGTTGACACAAGTAGTATCATTCCTCCAAATTTTTTTATCTAGGTAATCAAATCTCAGTCTATCCCTTTCATACAATGGGCCATATTTGATACCCCCTCTCCTTGCACCTCTCTTTCTTTTTCTAGATTGAATAATAATGGCCATCATTGACAATAAAATATTTCCAGCAGCAGCATAAATGAAAAGCTTGGTCCTTTTATCCATCTACAATAGAACAATCAAAGGAAAGCAAAATAAAACTCTTCTCAATCAAAGATCATGTAATCACAAATTACTTGCTCACATCACTGTGAATAAATATACAAAAAATACCACATCAATAGGCAATCATCTATTCAATTGTTAATTGATCTACTGTGAATCAATTGATTCAACTAGTCCTTTTCACAACAAGGGGCAATCATCTCATGTAAATAAATTCAACAAGTTCTAGGGTTAAAGTGCTAGGGTTTTCTTACCTTTCTCTGAGGATGTGAGGACGAGGAAGATCAGTTGATAGCAGAGGTGGGGGGGGCGCCGGATCTTGTCAAGATTCAGACGAGGGGGACCGAGGCCGGGGGGGGGGACGCGAGCCGCCGCCGCTGCCTCCTGCTCGCGGTCGCCGTCAGGTGCTCGTCGCCGCCGCCGGCTCGTGCGAGCGAGGAGGGCGATGGAGGATGGAGGACGGGACGCGAGCCGCCGCCGCTGGCTCGTGCTCGCGGTCGCCGCCGGGTGCTCGTCGCCGCCGCCTGCTCGTGCGAGCGAGGAGGGCGACGGAGGACGGAGGGGGGGACGCGAGTCGCCGCCGTCGGATGCTCGTCGCCTCCACCGGCTTGTGCGAGCGAGGAGGACAACGGAGGACGGAGGGGGGACGCGAGCCGCCGCCGCTGGTTCCTGCTCGCGCTCGCCGCCGCCGCCGGCTCGTGCGAGCGAGGACTCGCTGTCGCGCCGCCTCCTCTCGCGTCGCCTCTCTGGATCCCGATCTGAGGGGAGGGGAATCGGGAAAAAACGAGAAGGGAGAGGTGAATCGGATAAGGCCACCGCCGCTACTGCGCGCATGCAGTTCACGTGACGCGCGAGAGAAAAATGGGTCGAAGCCGTCCGTGAGTTTTTGGCCGGACAGAGTGGACCCGAATATCAGCAGAATATTCTTTTTTAGGTTCATCCCAACCCATCTGATCCTACAACCAAACAACAACAAAAATAGAATGGCTCCGACCCGACCCATCAAAACCCTGCAACCAAACAGACGGTAAGAGAAGAGGGAGAAGCGTTTCCAGGCAGGCTGATCTGTCCCACCTTTTCCTCCCCTCTAGGCTCTGCTGCCCTGGCCATTTCCTCTCCCATCTCTTCTCTGCTGCTGCTGCAGCTAGATCGAGATCAAGAGAGGGCTGCTGCTCTGCTGTATGAGAGACGAGTGGAGGAGGGTAGGCTGCCCCTGAACGAGAGAGAGAGAGAGTGCGTGGACCTGCTAAGTGCTCAAATGGGACAGGCTAGGTTAGATCAAATAGGATGTAGTTACATTTGTATATACTTGACAAAGCTGTAAAGCAGGGGTAAGTAGCCTTACCGCCTTAACAACAAAACCAGGCTTGGAGTGTTTATTTTATTTCAAAAGTCTTTACATCCTTATTTTGCACAATTTGCATATGTAATCATTGCTTTTTTCTTTTAAAGTGTTTAAAGAAGGAGAAAAGCTTAATCTCCGAGTGGACAAAGATTGTTAAGTGGGTTAAAGTCATTTGCATATGTTGACTTCGGAGAGAGCAAGCTGCAGAAAGCCAAACAGAGTCATATACAATGTAATACATAGCTTTTCCCGTGGTCTTTTCCTAGAGCTTCGTGGCGAGACGGCGACGAATACTGGCCTTCTCACCCTGCTGTGACGGTGTCGAGTCCAACACTTGTTCATCTCCAGCAAAGACGTTGGCACTTCTTTCTTTCTGGACCTTCTTATTAGATCTGGCCACCGATGACTGCAAAATGGAAGATGAATGGCTCAATGACTAGATGATATGCTACATCGAGAAGCAGATTTTTAGAACTATCAGTGATGAACAAATCATCCAAAGGTTTGAAAAGATGAAAGAGCATCGGATGTTAGTGCCTCAAAAGAATTTAATGGTATGAAGCATGATCCATGCGTTCATTCTCTCCCTAAGTGTCTAAGACTCTAAATTATTTTAAGCCATTATTTCTCCGGTATTATTATTCATTAATTTGTCATTTCTTTGTTTCTTATAGAGATTGCTGCTCATGAAGAATAATGGGTGACTGAGCGTTGCATTATCTATTGGACAATTGTTTCGTATGGACAAAATTGCTTGCCTATTATTAATTCTATATATGTGTACTCTGAAATAGACATGTAGCCAATTTATACATGAAACATGTTTCAAGTTATGTTGGCTTAGTTTGTTCAGCCTCACCTACAATTTTTTTCTGGATCCGCCCTGCCGATGAGCTTTGTGCCCGGTTGAAAAATTCATGATTTTAAGCAAACCCATTTCGGGATTTTAAATATTTGGTTGAAAAGTTCATGATTTTTTAGTGGAAAGTTTTTCAGTTTTTCCAATTCATTTGAAATTTCATCCACACAGTTATTTTACTGAAAGTTTTTATGCACGAAGTTTTTGCAACCGAAAGTTTCTGTTTATGAATATCAAATATTTGATAGAAAAAGTTGTATAAGAAAAAATGACATCATTTTAGGTCCACAAAACGTGGATACTAAAATCACGGGCTCTGCATGCATGGCTGATTTTTGTGGAAGCATGCACACATAACCTGCGCGTTTATAGAAAAATAGGAACTTACATTTTGAAACAACACGTTGAGAATATATACAGTGTTGTATTTAGAGGGGTCCTAAGAGGAGAGAGAGTGAGCTACGACCGGTTCTATATATTGTAGACATTTTCTCTGATGATGCTAGCTTAGCAACAGACACTATGCAAAGGACCGACTCCATATCTAACAGAGTACACCCGGGCCCCTTGTTAGAACACGTCATGAGAGAACCGGGTGGAGAGAAAGGAGCCATAAAGATTATTTTGTTAAGATGGATCCTACCATAGTACATCTTTCGGTTCCAATAAATTAAACAAGTTTTCAGGGTAGCACTATTCCTCTGAAATTATACATTACAGCTGCTTTAAGGGTCTCTTTGTTTAGGCTTAGACTTAATGGCTTAGGTTTTTAAGTCAGCTTTTTGGTTTATATGATTTATAAGACATTGGATTTGAAGTCTTGATTCATACTTCTATTTCACATAAGCCAAAAAAAACTTCTCCAATCTAGCTTTTTGCTTAATAGTATAAGAGAGACTTATGGCTTTAAAAAAATAAACAAAAGAACGGCTTGTTTGTTTAAATTTAGATTTTTCGATTTATAAGCCGGCTTATAAGTCCAAACAACAAACAACAGGGCCTAAAAAGGCCGATGATTGCTCGCCTCACTGACGCGCGTGTGGTCACTCATGAGCACTTTCGAGTATGGCATGGTTGTTTTTTGAGAAAATTCCTTGCGTGCTTTTGAATTTTTTTGGTTATGTGTGCTTGGATTTTGCCTCATCCCATACATGTACTTGAGTAGTTTTTATTTTGCGTCCACAGAATCATTTTGATTTTCTCTATACTAGAAAGTACGCGACGCGGAAGGATAGATGGGCCGAGCCAGCCCAATTAGGCCTAAAACCCTAGCTTCTCACGTATCGCAATTCGCGAGGCTTCACGCCTCTTTCCCAAATCCAAATCCAAATCCGCTGCAGTGACAGTGCAAAAATGCTACTTTGATGATAAAAGTGCTACATAAAATGGTCTTGCTTGATGGCTTGTCTCATGGACAGTCTTATTAACAATTACGTATGATTCATCTCAGATTCTATGCGACATATTTGCAACCACAAGCAAAACGATTGTCTGGATCTATAGTTCTAACTTGCATCCATAGTGCTAGCCAACTGCACAAATCTGCAGGTTCTTAATCTGTCAACAAACAGTTTGTCAGGGAAATTACTTGATCTTTCAACATTGCTCAAAATACAAGTTCTTGATATAGCAACAAATGATTTTTATGGACCATTTACAGTATGGGTTGGCAAATTGTTATGCCTAACTGAATTAGGCCTAGGAGAGAACAACTTTGATGAAGGTGATGTTCCTGAAAAAAAGGTGATGTCAGTAGTTTATTACCTCTGAGCTAGCACTCTCAGGTAAAATACTCTTCAGTTGACTATCTGCACAGCATAAGAAGGCAAAGGTTAAATGAGCAAACGAGAGGATTACAAAAATATAGCAAGGCAGTTACTATAGGTGTGCAACAAATGGAAGGAAGAATGAAGCTGCAATGCTTTTCTACCTGAAGCTGTTCTTCCTGGCTTGTATTCAAGCTAATACTCTGTTGGCACTCACGCCCCGATACATATGAAGTATCTAAAACCCAAACATGATTGAATGCCACCTTGCTGTACCTACAAACTTGTCTGAATAACACAATCAACAATTTATATGGAACTATTTACTATAAGAACTGACTAGGAATGGGCACCACTATCCCAGCCGAAGTAAAGCATGGACAATTGTGATAAAGAAATGAATTGTGTAGTTGTTCCTTTTTTTCAATTGTCATTCCAATTTTGCCCATTATTTAAAGTAGTACATCCGTTCCTTTTTTATTAACAACCTAGAATATGGTCTATCAGCCTTTCTAAAGTTGAACTATTAATAATGTTTGTAACTATAGAGAGTCTCTTTGTAAAACAATAAATAATAACATAGTGAAGGACAAAACAGTTCACCTGCAATGCAGGTCTTGAAGTTTTTGTTGTGATTGATTGTCTGTCCTTTGGACTTCTTGTACATATCAATATATCGGTTAATGGATGCATACATACAAAGTACATAATTGGCAACAGGTGGAATAATTTGATGTTTAAGTGTGTTCTGCCAAAAAGAAAAAAAAAGACCGAAGGATCTCAATATCTGCTTTTCTGTCCCAATGAACAGACTACAGTTTCGTTACTCTGATTTAATGTTAGTCCAAGTAAGGTATAATGTCACATGTTTGCATGGTCAAACTATTATCCAACCTATTGTATTACTGTTAAATATTTAGCTATCAAATAGATTCTGGTTTCAAGTAGCAATAAGATTCTGCTTATGTTCAAAAATCACATGTATTCGTAGTCAAATTATCCTCCAACCTATTTTTATCATTGTCAAGTATATAGCTATCAAACAAATTCTGGTTTCAGATATCAATATTGCTTGAAAGCTAATCCTTTTCCTGGTGAAATAAACACTGTATGAATATTATTTTACAAAAATAGCAAAGAAAAAGCAACCTATTTAAATACATGTGTGCAAGCTTAGCTAGATATATGAATAGAATAGAATGCCAATTACAAAGTTATATTAAATGCTCCATTAGACAGAGTAATTAACATATAATAATAATTGGTACAGCTAGATGTTTAGAGGATTGAAAATTGAAGGATCTCAATATCTGCTTTTCTATCACAATGCACAGACTACAGTATCGTTATTTTCCTTCATAAATGCAAATCTCATATATCTGACATAAATATGCTTTCCTTCATATAGAAACTAATGATAATGCACTGAAGAACTGAAGAAGGATCTGCATCGTATTATGAGATTTGCATTTCATCTACAAGGTAGAAATAAGCCTAACTTAATAAGTATTAGGAGAACCTTACCTGGTGTACTCGACCGGAACTGTATGTTCTATGTTGGGCAGGGATGCGCCAGAAAACCAACTGTATGTTGAAAGGGGACATTAAACTCCTTGGATCTAGGAACACCGAAGCGCGCAAGCAGCGGATTTGACCTCCAACTCAGGGAGCGTGTATAGATGGAGGATGAGGCGCTGTCGGAGATTAGCAGGTGCGAGTGGAGGTGGCAATGGATCAGGTCTGCGGTGGAAGCGGATGGCGTGGAGGTGGCAATGGTGGTGGAGATGAGAGGCAGAAGCAGCGATATTATAGCGTACAAATACCTCACTGAATCACTCCCCCTCCCTCTCTCTCTCTCTCTCTGGACCTGTGGAGTGTGGACGCACGGCGAAGGAGCTCGGCACTGGACAAGGGCCTTCTTCCAGCTGGGTAGAGGAGACAGGAGCTCGATGCCGGCCGCCGCGTCGCAGCCTTCTTGCATGTTGCGTTGCAGCCTTGCAGGTATGGGGATGGGGAGCCAACGAACAATGCGGCGGGGGTTCTATAAATGGTTTTGCAGATGTTTGATTTCAAATCTACAACTCAAATGGCCATTTTCTTGCTTGAGCTTTGTAGTTTCTGTTGACGGCCTCTTTTCTGTTGGTTGGAGTGCAGGGTTGCTTAATCTTCGGTTTAGGGTGTTAATTTAGCCTGCCAGTGCATTGCTGATTCTACTGTAAATACATACTAGTAAAGTTCCCCGTGCTAAACAAGCCTGCTGTTGGCCAGTTAATCGATCAGTAGGTCAAGTTCCAGTTGATGAAAGTCCACATAAAGCTTCAGAGTGTAAACCTAGAAGGTCTATTAATCAATGACCACCTACTATAGTTACAGCATAATATATCCCAAAAAGATACAGTAAATTCTGAGAGAGAAAAAAAAGACTATAGGAATAGATACTAACATATTCCATGGGTTCACTGAATATATATAGCACATGTATTTGAAGTCTAAACAGCAACCAGCAACCTGTTGGTACCTGCATAGGATTTGGTACTGATGCTAAACATATAGATTGAACCAGCTTATCAAATTGAAAACAAGAACCCCATTCTGAAATTTCTGTAAACCTGACACCCCACAGCAAAGGGAAAAAAAGGGAAAGAGTGAAGAAATTGGTTGTACCTTGAGGGAAGGAGGTAAATACAATGTGGTCCAGCTCTTCCCATCTGAAAAGCAAACCAAATTCACATCTAACGAACGAGAATGCTTCAGGAAATTATACCCATATACACCACTTGATTATTTCCCAGACAACAGCTGGATGGATCAAGTTAGAATTCGGATCAACCATAAGACTTGTGAAATGAATTATCGGATCAAGACTTTGAGCTAGGATGCATCCCGCATGATTGTGCAAATATACTAATAAGTGTTCACTCTTCGGGTTCGCTGATTGAGTGGCCATCAGTAGATCTCACGTGTGCAAATATATTGTTTGGTTAATATACTACTGATTGGCAATCGTCGTGTTCACCACACCCGCTGGCCGAGTATTTTCGTTAAGTTAAGGTTTCGGTAAGTATTTTCGTTCTTTTCGGTAAGTAGAAAATACAGTAGCTCGCGTCGTTGCTGGAGAAGTCCATGTAGAGCCCCGCTTGGCGCTTGCTAAGAGCGACCCACGTACAGTGTGGTTGGGAATGGAGGCTAACACACTTTGTGCTCTCGACTTGTCAAAGACAGTACAGAGAGGTTTAATTACCGGTGTGCATACATCAATTACAACTTAAAAATATTATCATGTCATGCACATATACATATATTAATTATGTTATCTTAGAAACGTCAGATTTGGCCCAAAAGATTTCATAGACTTTCATTCAAGGGTTAATCAAAATATATTTTTTCTTCTTATAAATCTATATACATTCAAATGCCTCTAGAAAAATATCAAAATATTTTATAAAAATCCTGTTGTAACATATGGGTATTTTTTTTCTAGTCTATTTAAAAAATACGTAAATCTATCGTAAAAAGTACGTCAACAATATATGCGGAGTCATCCATCGTTCACTGGTCCATGTATGTTTATATGAAAACTCCATTATATATATATATATTCTCTCGACTAATTCTTTTTGGCAAAGAACTGCCTCCGGTAGTTTTGGTGGAGTTTGGTCACCATGTCTCTGGGTTTCTTGTTGCTATCGTCAACTGGTGTGCTACCGCTGGCCATCTCGTCCCTCTTCGGCGTGCAAGAAATAAAGGTGACGGCCTTACTCATCTTCTCCGGCGACGTGTATTTGTTAAGCTTATGAGTTGGCAAAGCTGCGTCGTTGAAGCTTTCTACCTCCACTGTTTGGAGGCCCCAACTATGGCTCAGCTCCTGGGCTATGCTTCTCGGTATCTATTGCAGTTGCTTGTGTTTTTTTCTTCGTCGCCGGCAAGATCGATTTAGCTGTCATCCTTGGGGAACCCGGGACCGCATGCAGCGTTGCACATTTTTAACAACATTTTAAACATAAATTAAACATGTACTATTAAAATATATTAAATGTTAGTTTCAATGAAACTAGTTTGATGTTGCATATGTTACTAAATTTTTCTATAAATTTAGTTAAATTTTTTTAAAAATTGATTAGAAAAATCAAAACGATGATTTATAATATGGCTTTGGGAAAAAGGTCGCTTTGGAGGTTGGGCGGAAAAAAGGAAGCAAAAGCGAGAGTCCTGTGATCCCAATTAACCACCGCCTCCGCCCGCCACAGCCACGGCCCACGCCGGCGACCTGCACGGCTGCACCTCCACCTCCACAACGAGATCGAGATCGAGATGCCACCCACGCCGTCGCCTGAACTGGACCTGGACACCGAGCCGGAGTTCGCCGAGGTCGACCCCACCGCCCGCTACGGACGGGTAATAATGCCTCTCTCCCCCTTCTTCCTCGATTCGCTTCGTCAGCCTTCTATTTCGACTCATTCGGTGACGCATGCCGTCTCTTGCAGTACACGGAGGTCCTCGGCAAGGGCGCCTTCAAGACGGTGTATCCTTCTTCCCACGCCCGATTTCTGGGCTTTGACGTGCGATTCCGCTTGGTTCTGGTTCGGGGGCCGTTTTGTTGCGTCCAAGATTCGATTTTTGTGCATTTTTGTTCGGAAGGATCCAAAGTCTTCGCCCATTTGGGATTCTTCAGAGCTTTTTGATGCGTTGAATTTACATTCGTTCGACTTTTTATTTTACCTCTCCTCTTTTGGGATTGAATACTCGTATCTGTTTTTCTTGATTTAAATGTGTGTTTGGCATTGCCTGCTATGATTACTTGAATCAACATTGCCAATTTGTCACATCAAGCTCCCATTACCTCTCTACCCGTTCTTTCTAGACTGAATGAATCTCTTTGATTTCTCTCTTCTTATCGGGTGCATTCATTGGTTGGCTAGTGTTCCAATCTCCTATGATCTATCTCACATTTCTTCCAATTCAACAACTGATTTGAGAGATGCACAGGGAAGCTGCTGTGAATCTTTGGTTGTTTTGTCAAAGAGTGTTCTAGTATGTGAGAACTGTCCACGTCCTGTGATTAACTACCGTCAGGATTACAACTGCTCTTATATGTAAAACTATGTTGCTACTTTAGACTGTATATGCAAATTACTACATGTCTAATTACAAATACAGACATCTTCAAAAGAAGGGTAATCTCCATGACGACTACCGGCTTGATAGGATAATTTCATATTATCATCGTGTATTTGTGATGTATTCAAGGTTATGGCGTTTTCATGTTTCCGCAGTTCATTTACTTGTGAATGTCAATCCTGATACGTAGCAAAACAAACTTCTTCCTAGATGTTTGCAGTATATCTTTTATAAAATAGAAAGATGTTTGCAGTATAACTTCTCCTGTTATTTTCTCCAATTTTTACATGGGCTTGAGATCCTTAATTCAAAATTTACCGGCATAGCTACAAGGCTTTTGATCAATTGGAAGGTCTGGAAGTTGCTTGGAACCAGATCAAAGTGGGTGATATGCTTCGGAATAATGATGACTTGGAGAGACTTAGATCAGAAGTCCGGTTGCTGAAGACCCTCAAGCATAAGAATATAATCAAGTTCTACAATTCTTGGCTCGACAAGAAAAACAACAACATAAATTTCATCACAGAAGTCTTCACATCAGGGACATTGCGCCAGTTTGTTCTCTTGCTCCCATCTGATTATAACTATGCTTTTTGAATAATATGAACAAACTGCACTCTGTCACTGACACGTCCTATTTAACATCAGTTAGCTGTGTATGTCAGTATTAAGTCAAAGAAAATGATATGTTATCAATGAAAGTTTGTACTGGTTCTCAAGTTCACTCTTCGGGTCCTAGCATGGCTTCAATAACCAAAACAGCCTAATTTTGTAGAGCCATCTGGCATGCTAGACACATGCAGGTCTATAGGATGCCCAAATTTTCTCTCACCGAGTATTTTCCTATTTCTCTGTCATTGTTTAGGTACCGTATTAAGCACAAGAAGGTAGATGTTAGAGCATTAAAGAAATGGTCAAGGCAAATCTTGAGTGGCCTTGTCTACCTCCACAGTCATGATCCACCAGTAATTCATAGAGACCTGAAATGTGACAACATATTTGTGAATGGAAACCAGGGTGAAGTAAAGATTGGAGACCTTGGATTAGCAACCATCCTAGATAATGCACGCTCAGCTCACAGTATCATTGGTATGCATTTTATTTTCTTTTTATTTTACTTGGAATTGAATTTATTTTTCATGTAACCTCTGTTTCCTTGTAGGCACACCGGAATTTATGGCTCCGGAACTCTATGACGAAGAATACAATGAGCTTGTAGACATCTATGCGTTCGGGATGTGTTTACTGGAGCTTGTTACATTTGAGTACCCATATTGTGAATGTTCCAATGCAGCGCAGATATACAAGAAAGTATCTGATGTTAGTCTACTTATCCTCTGCATTGCTTTTACCATTTCTTTTCTGAAAATTAGATTTGGTTAGGTAATGATGCTATGGCTTATATTGAAGGTGTATTTCATATATTTCAGTTATCAAAAAGGTTTATTCATTGCTTGGCCTATGCCATCCTGGTGTAGGCAGCAGATGAATTTCCATTTTTAGAATTAAATGCATGGTTTAAATACAGTATCTAGGATTTTTTTTCCCGATGAGGATTGTGTTAAAATCATGGCTTATTGCTCATACAAATCGCAGAAGTAGCTGCCAGGATTTTTCAGGTTTTAATTGTGAACCAGAAGTTGACTTAATTGTAGGTTTTAATTGTATTAATTTGGGATGTCATAGTGTGTCCATTGATAAATGACACCATCATATAGTTGGTATGTTGTGAAATATTGAATAGTTTTTCTTTGTGACAGGTACTCCCTTGGTCACAGTCTCACAGATACAAATTAACTATAACTTTCAGTAGCTATTCCTTGGAACGCCATTGTACTATATCCATTGGCAACTTAAAGTTTTTGAAGAAATTACTTTGTTTTGCATGTATGCACATATATCCAAGGCAATCATCATTGTAGAAAACCATGTTACACCCTAAATTGTTTTACTTGAATCATGTTACACTCTATCATTGTTCTCAATCTCTTGATGCTGGTACAACAGGGTGAAAAGCCTAGTTCTCTTGCTAAGATTGAAGATCCTGAGGTTAGATTTTTTATTGAGAAGTGCATCGCCAAAGCTTCCCAAAGACTTTCAGCACAAGAGCTATTGATGGACCCATTTCTCCGAGATGTTGATGGTGAAAAAATATTCTATCCATTGCAGTCAAATATGAAGGCATCAGGTAATGACTGAATTGGCAACACCATGAAGTTGTTCTCTTCCCCATCTGACCTTATATAAACATGGCAGATGGTGCTGGTAGTTCAAAATCAAGCATGGTTTACAAATATGACAGAGATGCATCATCTATGGCAAGTCAAGAACACACAGGTAGAAGTTCAATGACGTGACAGTGATGCGAACACTATTGTATTGTTCTGAAGCTTCTCTCCTTTTTACATATCAATCTTATGATGAAATGCAGGTAGCTTTGCAGAAGAACACCCAAGTGATAGCTACATACACAGCACCATGGATCCACAAGCAGCCGCTGGTCGAATAATTACAGTCGAGAGTCAGATGAAGGATCTGAATACGATATTTTTGAAACTGAGAATTGCTGATTCAACAGGTTTTATTTATTGTGGATTCCCATTTTACTTCTCATTATGTTGTTACTTTGGTGTTTGTCCTCTATACACATTTTTGGAATGCAATATGCAGGTCATGCTCAGAACATCCATTTCCCATTTGACATTGAAGCAGACACTTCGATTAGTGTTGCAACTGAGATGGTCGTGCAGCTAGATCTCACAGACCAGGATGTTACAGCGATTGCAGAAATGATAGATGCTGAAATACGGGCTCATATTCCTGATTGGGCATTAGAAGAATCGGTTGAAAACCAAGGGGACGAAGGAGCTCATTCTGAGACCGACAGTTCAGAAGCAGATGATGAAACTTCTGAGTTGCGTAATGAGCCTAATGCTACACATAATGGTTTTGTCCAAGAACACCTTCCCTCTGGACATAAGTATTGGTCGGACTCGCCCAGAAGAAACAATGAAATATCTCACTCGGCAGTTGACCCACATATTGGTGATAATATGCCAAATGGGATATTGAAGAAGAATGACACTGATGACACAGTCAGCAATCTTGGCACTTCTGTGGACTTGCCGAACCCATCTATGATTGACAGGAAATCTGGAGTAGCTTCTGTCAGCACCAGCCCTCAGTCTTTTGATGATGAGCATATTGAAGCTGATGTTACCGAGAGGTTAGCGAATTTGCTAGCTCAGCAGCAAGAGGAGCTCAACATGCTGCGAAGGAAGCACAAGGCTGACATAGAAGTCATCTTGAAAGGTGTGCCTGAAGAGCATCGCGAAGAAACCTTAACTAGGTGCCGGCTGAAGGCAGATGAGAGAAACAGATCAGACAAACTTTAGCTGCAACACATTATCTTCAGTGTGTGATTTTTTTGTAACGGTGCCATGGGGCTGTTTAGAACCATTGTTGTGCAAAAGGTGGTCTCAGCCGTTCACTGTTCGTATTTTTTCATGGAATGGAGGAGCTGCAAGTGTTTGTGGAATCTGTGACCAAGCGGTGCAAGACATATACGATACTAATGTAGCTGTCTGGATTTTTTTTTTGTTTCTTGAAGGCAAGACAAAAGGTTTCTGCTCACCAAACAAAATCTACAGATACCATTATGCTACTGTATTCCTGAATTGTTCATGAGAAGTGCGCCTCCTTGTTTTTCTCCCTCTCTTTTTTTTTCTTGTAATATGATGATTTTTGGAACTAAGAATTAATGTTAATGATGTACTACATCGGTGTTTGAGCTGTTGCATACTACTACTTGCAATGAAAAACATAAGTTCCAATTACTTCCATTATGTTTGTGTCACATGCTTGCCCAAGTCCATAGAGCTGTACTATGCACTTACTCCCTTCACTGATATCTATGATTGTGTGTACACATACCTGCATTTCTTATTGCAAGTGTGCCATGCATGGAGGATGGATGGATGGATGGAGCTGTGGAAGTCTCCACTCCATCTCCAGTTTCATCCACTGATGAGCAGCAGATCTGAAGTGGCCAATGGCATAAACAACAAACAATATATATGTGCAACACATGCTCCAGTAGCATCTCTCACATGCCCCAGATTTGTGTGTCCCCTTGCATCACATTTCCTGCTGCTCTTTTGTGTGCATCTATCTATCTATCCCATTTTGTGTGCATCTGAATCTGTGTACCTGAAAACCTGAGGCTCCCCAACCCAGGGAAGGTTTGGGGATCCTAGCTGCTGCACATAGAATTTGAATCTGTGTGTTGATGTACAAAAAGTGGCATGAGCCATCCCTCCAATGCAATATTTTGGGATCTATTGTATATCAATGAATGATGATCAGTTCCTCCATACAAGGCAGGGAGATGTGGAAACTTGTTGACCATGAAAGCTGTTCATATATATATTGTTTGCTCATCTGCCTCTCTCCATGATATTTGGACATGTAGTGTGTACATCACATATACTATTGAGCCTGTTACATGTTGGTGTCGAAGGGCTAGCTACATTAATTCATGGTAGCCTGGCTTGAAAATATGCATAATTGGCTAATTGTATGTATATTTAGGCATCATCTGATCAATGTAATGTTATCCATTTCAAGATCATGTGTATGGCGATTAGAATTAGTCCAGTCAAATGATACATGTATATGGATCCAATGCACCAAACTGAGAAACATGTCCAAGTGCAGTTGAAAGCAAGAGGACAACACCCCATCCATTGTCCTTAGATAGCTAGAAACCCAAATCAATCAGTAGCCTAGTATTTCATTTTTCACACAGATAGAAACCCAAATCAATTAAGGAGTAAAGGCACATCATCAAGAACCCAATAAGCCAATAACCAAAACCACATCTTTGTGCAAAAAGGCCAGACTTACCCAAATACACATACACCTTGGGTTCCATATATAAAAATGATATATGAATGAATGAATCCATTCATGGTACCACTAGTAGCTAACAAGGCAAATAGTAGTATAGTACCCAAGTTGCAAGCAAGTCCAGTTCAAGCCATGAACAAATACTCCATCCATTTATTTAATGTATTTAATGTATGGCGTTGTTGATTTTGGATGTGACATTTGATCATTTATCTTATGTAAAATAATTATATAAATATCATTTATTTTATTGTGACTTGTTTTATCATCAAAGAAACTATAATCTTAACTTAAACTTTTATATATTTATACTAGATTTTCCAAAATAATTATATAAATATTATTTATTTTATTGTGACTTGTTTTATCATCCAAGAAACCATAATCTTAACTTATACTTTTACATATTTATACTAAATTTTTAAATAAAACGAATGGTTAAACGTTACGAAGAAAAAGTCAACGACGTCATCCATAAAAAGGCGGAGGTAGTACAAGCTAGCATATTAATTTGAGTGAATGAAGAGATAAAATTAAGCAATAATAATTTATGTATGCATAACCTCTCTGTCTCAGTCATTGCTAGCTCAACTCGATTCTTCTTGACAAGTTGAGAGCTCAGCCTCAGCTCCATCACCCACCCTATCATTGTTTCCATCAAGCTGATCAGCAACCACCCCTCTCTCTCTCTCTCTCTTCTCTCCGCGTATATATCCCCCTCTCCTCTCCCCGCCGCCCTCCTCTTTCTCTTCTCTTCTTCGCCTCCGATCATCTAGCTCATCGCCGTCAGCAGCTAGCGCATGACGTCGTCGTCGTCGCAGTTGCTGCTGTTGTAGTACGTAGCCTGTAGCCGTCACAGCCATGCAAGACCACGTCGTGCAGCAGAGGAGCGGCGACCAGCCCGCGCCGTCGTGCGACATCGCCGCCGACGAGATCCCGGTCAACGGCCACAAGCCAGGGAAGGCCGTCACGGCGTCGGTCTACCGCGCCAAGATCGCCGGCCACTCGCGGGTCGTCACCGTGTCGTGGTCGCGGGACATTCTGTCGCACTCGTTCGCGTTGTCCGTCACCGGCGTCGACGGCGCCTCCGCGGAATGCAGGGTCGACCTCCGCCCGTGGCAGTTCTGGCGGCGCGCCGGGTCACGCCGCGTCGAGCTCGCCGGCACCGCGCCGGCCACGGTGCGCGTGATGTGGGACCTCCGCCGCGCGCGGTTCGGCGCCGGGCTCCCCGAGCCAAGGTCCGGGTACTACGTCGCCGTGGAGGCCGCGGGCGAGGTGGTACTGGTGGTCGGCGACATGCGCAAGGACGCGCTCCGGCGCGCGTCCCCGTGCGCGGCGGCGGCGTGCGACGCCGTCCCCGTGGCGAGGCGGGAGCACGTGTTCGGGAAGCGGCGGTTCGCGGCCAAGGCGCGGTTCCACGACCAGGGCACCGTGCACGACATCGCGATCGAGTGCGGCGGCGGCGGCGAGGGCGGCGACGCGGACATGGAGATGACGATCGCAATCGACGGCGAGGAGGCGGTGCAGGTGAAGCACCTGCAATGGAAGTTCCGTGGCAACCAGTCGGTCACCTTCAGCCGAGCAAAGGTGGAGGTCTACTGGGACGTCCATGACTGGCTCTTCAGCGCCGGCATGCGCCCGGCCCTCTTCATCTTCCGCCCCATCGTCCTCTCCAGCGCCTCGGCGCCCGCCGCCGCCATGCTCCTCCACGGCTCGCCGCCGCCGCCGCCCACCGGCTTCTGTCTCTACCTCTACGCCTGGAAGCTCGACTGATCCACATGATCCATTATTGAGCTAGCTTCTTCCATTGGCTGCCGGCTCGCTCTGATACATGTTGATCGGATCGGGGTGCTCGATCAAACGAAAAATGTGAAGTTGTGATCCAAAGGAAGGAGGAGTAAGATTTTTTTTATTTTGTATAATTTTTTTGAGGAAGGAAGGAAACATATATAATTGGATATAATTAATTAATTCTTCTAATTAAGAGACCTTGCCTATACATATTATTATTGCTCCATTCTCTTCTTCCATCCATAGTTCTTCAGCTCGATGACAATAACAAGAGACATGGCAAAATAGTAATGCCATTGCCAAGAGGAGAGCAACCTAGTAATCTCCTGTTGATTAATTTGAGATCTCTTGTAGATCACAGTGCTGGGCTACTGTCTAGTCAAAACTCTGTTTCACCTCTCTGATCAGTTAGTTCCTGCCAGACAAGAAGTTGACGTTTTAGTTATGAGATAACCACACCACATATTCAGTGATCAGTAATGTACATGCTAGCTGTGCACATAACACTGTATAACTAAGCTGTCTTACAGTTAATTGCATATGCAAGAGAGAGAAATTAAGGTTTGCATTGCAAATGTGCAATGTGTTTGTTGGGTGGGCAGCACATGGGATGATGAGGGAGAGTGGGTTCCAGTGATGAGCAGCAGCAGCAGCTGTGGACTGACTCATCAGACTGATGACTACTGATCCAAGAAAAATATATATATTGGCCACCGCAAAAGGTGACAGATTGGATCCACCATCCTAATCTTCTTCTTCTTCTTGCCCCCCCCCCCCCCCCCCAATTGATTAATTCTTCCCTATAATCTGCCAAATATTCACATTATTAATCTAGGGTATCCTAAGTGACCGATTGATGCCTCTCACCTCTTAGTTCTATGCATATTATCCTTAATTAAACACAGTTTATGCACAATTTGTTTACGAATGGTAAAGGATTTTCATAGAAAAAAAGACATTTTTATTGGATTCTAATATTAAAATTCATGTTTGCGCTTTCTGAGTGTTCCGCTGATACGTGGGTCTACCGAAAATACCTACTGTAGTTTAGTTGCGCAAAAAAAAAGTTTGAATATATAATAATTCCACAAGAGATTGTACCTAGACAGTTTCTCAAGAGAAATTAATTTGCAAGGTTGTATCATATTTATTATTCTTCCATATGGGACGTGTGTGCAGTGTGTGTTGGTGAGATGCCAAAAGGCTGTAAAGATTCCATCAAGGGAAAACAATGGAGGAAAATGGGGATAAACAAACTCCATCCAATTTGTTCCCTTGCTAGCAGCTTGCATCTGTTGGAGATATAGCTGGTGCCAATCAACACTTTGATTGATAGAATTAACAAGATTATATTCTGATTGCTGCCATTTGTCTCTAAGGCATTTGTCAATCCCCATTAATTAATATACAACAAAAGGATATCATTAGTCCACTGGTTTAATGTAGACAAGAGGAAAGGTTAATCTTTATCCTTCCCTTTCTGTTTCCAGAGCAGTGACTGTTTGACTGATCTAGAGGGTGAGTTCAATTTGTATTTTTAATTTGCAGCTCAACATCCAACTAAATCTATGTCTTGTTCAGGAACGTGACTTGATAGGCGGGTACAAATTGTATCTAAACTCCTAAATGTACATTTTTAAAATGAAAATATTTACACTAGCTACATGGAACAAATCAAATGGAAACAGCACATAATCTGAACCATCCCCTTTGTTTTGAATCGGCAAAACAGTTTTCTGACACTCCAGTGGACTCCTGCATTTGTTTGATCCCTTTTCCTCTGAACAAGCTAGTTTGGTCAAACCACAGCTGGTTGCCTGTTTAGTAAGGTTCGGCCTCTGTAATCACAATTGACTTGTACAAAAAAAGCTACTAAGATAATTAAATAATTACTTACTGTTACTATTGGCTTTCTCAAGAAAGTATTCTATGGAGAAACTACTGACTTGTAGCAGAATGGGATCGAGCAAAATCAACACACATTGCAGCAGAATATATTAGAAGGAAAACAGAGCAGAAGTTCATTAAGCATCACAGACAAATGTAGTATTAGCTAAGAAAGCTATGCTTGTGATCCAAGACATTATTGTAGCTAGCTGCAAGATCTTAAATTTGGTGTGTGTTTGTGGACTAAGTAAGCAGCTAGTACTCCTACTAAAATGGTGGGTAGCTAAGCTAGCTATAGCTTGGAATTGTGTGAAACTGATTATGAACTAGCATGCAGCTGGAGTAGTAATTTAGTTTAGAGTCCATGCATCTGTTTTGTTGTGTGCCCGGGATCAGCGGACAGGGGTCTTGCATTTGAGGTGGCCTCAAGAACTGAAATGTTTTTAATCCAACAACCCATTTGCACATGCATTTGCTAGCTGGTTTGCAATTGCTACATGTTCATCTTATCAATTGAGTTTGATACACACACATATATATATATCACTTGCATCATCAGATCATCTCCTCATGAATGTATGTATATATGCATGCTGGCATCTTATACAAGTATGTATGTATTTATGAATGCATTGTAGTGATGTAGCAGCCATGTATGACAACAAGCTGACAGGTATGACTGAATGACTCAACATGAAATTAATTATTGAATTTAAAGAAACCTTTTCTTTCGTTACAATACATTCTCTGAATGACTATGCATACATATGGCCATGCATCTGTATCGATAGGTCTTGCGTAGGCACATTAGCAATTTGACATGTGTGGTTTCAACTCTCCCCAGCTCAGAATGCTCAAGTTTACGCAACCAACGATAACTGAATAAATACAGCTTGTGTAGCTTGTAGCTTATGCAATCTAGCATGCTTGTTGCCATTTAAATGGAAGGTCGTCGATGAAATGCAGCCAGACTTCAGTTTTACGCTTTCCCCTTGTTCTAGTAATTTAAATATTAATTCATATGTGGCTGATACAGTGATATGGAGGAGGTATTAATTTGATAAACATGGAGGAGGTATTAATTTGACGATAAAAAAAAAGAAAAGAAAGAAAAGATGGAAGGGAAGAACTGAAGTAACTGAAGAAGGGAGCACTGAGGTAGCTACTTGTGCTTTTTCTTGGGATGCCTTTGTATAAACAAAGCAAAATGAAATGATCCAGTAATTGGTTACGGGGTGGACCATGAGTGACACGTCGCCCTGCCTCCCCTTTTGCAAGCTTTCAGCAGAAAGTGTCCATTGTTTGTTGGCCATCATCCTTCTTTCTTTAATTCTTTTTACTTGCCCTTGTCAATCCACAGCAGGCAGGCAGGCAGGCACCACCATATGCATTCTTTTTTGTTTTTTTTGCCTTTTCAGAAAAAGAAATGAATTTGAGATTGGGTAGTCTTGAGTTATGTCGTTCGGGAAAGATACTACTGGTCAGGTAAGTGCTATTTCTTTTAACTCTGAATAAAATTCAGATTGTACCACTATGATATCATGCAGAGGACTTTGACCAATACATTGTAGAATAGTAGCACATCAGTCAAGAATGATCTTGAGAAACAGAGAGAAAACTGCACACTGGAAAAAAATTCCATAATATATTTACTCGACCATATGTTTTGCATTAGGGCAGCAGCAGAGAGATTGAGAGAAGTTGAAGCCTTGTGATCTGATGGGCCTAGGCCCAATAAACTCAGGCCCAAACACAGCCTCTTCTCGAATTTTTTGCATTTTTAATTTTATTTATTTAAAGATTTGCAAAAATAATTTTTCGTTTCGAAATATTGCAGAAATAATCTCCTCTCGCCCTCCGGGAGGGCGAGTTCTAAAAATCGCCCTCCCAGAGAGCGATTTTTCCGACGTGGCAGACGGCCGTTGGACGCCGTCTGCTGCGTCGTTGCAATTTTGCAAAAAAGTCCCTTGCCGCCCTCGGCAAGGGCGATTTTTCACTGTTTCCGCAGGGGGCCGCCTGCAAAAGGGCGGTCGCCCTGGTAATTTTGCAGGCGGCCCCCTTGCCGCCCTTACAGAGGACGATTTTTTGTCCTCCCTTATAAAATCTCCATTCCAACTCCGCGGCCGTTATTCGCAGCCGTCGAGACTCGAGGAAAATAATAGAGGGAGGGGTGAGGAAGAAGAAGGAGAGCGGCGAAGCCCTGTCGGTGTGCACACTCGATCGCAGGTAAATACAATATCCCGCTATATGTTTGTGTTATTTATTTTGTATAGAATATGTAAGAAAAGTTTTTTTTTTGAATATTTGAATAGTTGTTTAGTAAGATATTGATTTATAAATTAGGGCACGATTTAATTTAAGGAGTTTGACCTAGGACAAACCGATTTATATGAACCTACGTAGAATACATTCTGATCTATGCCTATGTTATTTAAATAGTTGCGTAGCACTATAATATGGATTTAAAAATTAGGGCATGATTTATTTTAGTCAATTTGACCTAGGACAAACCGATTTAGATGAACATATATAGGATATGTCCTTATGTATGTATACATTTCTTTGCGTAGAGTTTTGTTTAATATAGAATTTAACTTAGGCACAGATTGATCTAGGCAACATATTCGTAGTCTGAAGTAAATTAAGTTTGAACCTGTTTATCAGGCACAATGGCAAGCAATGTCATATTTCAGATAGTTCACGGTAAAGGTAATGTTAGATATGGTCGAAATGGTGTTGATCTGTCAGAATTTAGTATGAAATCAAAGGGCATCGATAGGCCAGCCGATAAAACATTTGAGTCAGTCTATAGTTGGTTACTATGTGGATTTAAAGTGGATACAAGAGTGAAGACAATGTCTTTATCCGTTGTAGTCAGTCGTGCAACGGAAGAATATTATTGGGAATTAATGCCTGTAGATAACACCGAGTCCTGAAGACGTTATGTAGAGATGGCATTTGAAAGGTCCTGGCCCCTTGTTATTTTTGTGGCATTGCATGAAATCGATAGCAGTGTTACAGTGCAAACAGAGGATGGTGAAGGTCCTAGCAATGCTGTGGAGAATGTTGGACCATCGATGCGAACTGGGGGTAACGAAGCAAGGTTGGAGGAGGCAATAGGCGTGGCGGATGAGGGGGAGAGAATCGAAGCAATTGTTGAGGAAATGGAGAGGGAAGATTCTGAAAATGAGCTGGCGGAGGACGATGAATCATCGGACGAGGAGGAAGATGTACTGCCCGTTGATTGGACAAAAGCTGATTTCTCTCAACTTGTTATCTCAGAGGGGCAGCAAGCACCCTTTGAATACAAGGATAACGAGGTAATCCAAGGTGCCAGGTATGCGCATAAGGAAGACATGAAAGAGGCGGTGAAGCATTGGGCGGTCTCCTTGCATAGAGAGTTTAGGGTGGTGAAGTCTAGCAACTGTGTGTATGACGTGAAGTGCACGAAGGATGATTGTCCGTGGCGCGTTCATGCATATAAGGGAAAATGGAATGACTATTGGAAAGTGAGCATTGTTGGTGAGCACACATGTTGGTTGCCAGGGGTTGATAAGTATCACCGAAACATCACCTCAGCTTTTGTTGCCGGTGAGATGTACAGTGATGTGATTTGTAACACGGACTTTGAACCGGGCTCCATTATTAGGCACATTGAAAACAAATTCAAGTATACTATAAGCTACTACAAGGCTTGGAGGACGAAACAAAAGATTTTGAAGATGAGGTATGGCACATTTAAAGCATCCTATGATAACTTGCCTCGTCTGTTAGGCACCATTGCTAAGAGAAACCCCAATACCTATTATGACATTCAGACCTTTCCGTTGTCTAATGACCCGAGCAAGAGCGTGCTGCAAAGAGCCTTTTTCTCGCTGGGTGCTTGCATCAATGCATTTCTGCACTGTCGCCCTGTGTTGTGCATAGATGGAACCTTCTTGACAGGCAAATACAGAGGTCAGATACTGACGGCGATTGGAGCCGATGGGAACAACCAGGTGTTACCTATGGCGTTTGCATTTGTCGAGAGTGAGAACACCGAAAGCTGGTATTGGTTCTTGGAGAGAGTTCGCTGGCAAGTCGTGCGTATGAGGCCCAATGTTTGCCTCATTCATGATCGTCATGCGGGCATGTTGAAGGTAATTGACTACCTGCAGAATGGTTGGCCGGAGAGGGGACTTCCAGCTAGGTGGCATGATGTTCGGAGTAGGTGGTGTATGCGTCATATGGGAGCCAATTTCTACAAGCAATTCAAGAACAAGCACCTGATGGATCTATTTAAGAGGTTATGTGGTCAAAATCAGGAGAAAAAAATTCAATGAGTTGTGGAGGAGGTTGGATGAGCTGACAATAAAGCAAACCGACGAGGAATCTCGTCGGCCACAGGATGACGATCCTCCAGTACCTCTTGGTCCACTACATGATGACCCGCCAACAATGAGAAGAAGGTCGGCATCATCAATACATAATTTCTCGCAATGGATAGAGAATGAACCGAAAGAAAAGTGGTCTCTGTTGTATGACACTGACGGGTCTCGGTATGGTATAATGACAACCAACCTGGCCGAGGTGTACAACTGGGTGATGCGAGGAGTGCGAGGACTCCCACTGGTCGGTATTGTGGAATTTATCCTTCATGGCACTCTGGCATACTTCAGGGACAGATACAAGAAAATTGCCTCTTCGATGCAAGATAACAACATTGTATTTGGGAGTGTGGTGACAAAGTATATGCAAGATAAAATAGCAAAGGCTATGAAGCACAGAGTTATTCCCCAAGGTACCCAAGTTCATAGGTACGAGATCATGTGTGTGGACAGGCGAAGGCGCAGCATCAACCGCGTTCAAGCTGTGCAGGAATGTGTGCTTCATGCGGAGGGCGGTTGCAGTTGTAGCTGCATGAAGCCCAAGCTTAGACATCTGCCTTGCTCACACGTACTTGCAGCAGCTGGGGATTGCGGCATACTTTCCGATATCTATGTGTCACCCTACTACAGGAAAGAAGCAATATTTCATACATGGAAGGTGGAGATATATGGGTTCGGGATATCTGGATCTTATACAACTCTGAGGCCACAGGTGTTCTACATTCCAGATCCGTCGAAGTTAAGGTTGAAAAAGGGCCGGCGTCAGTCGAGACGCATCAGAAACGACATGGACGAGTCGGAGGCAGGGGGGAGGACTCTACGGTGCAGCAAATGCGATGAGCGCGGGCATACTTACAAGAAATGTCCGAAGAATTCGCAATCTCCAACCGTCCCAGGTTCTGATCTATCTAGACAGGCAACCGATGGCCGCCGTCCATCGGGAGAAGGAACAACAACGAGGCGACCTCGTCTTAGGCGTTCTCGTGCGTCGTCTACATCATCCGCTGGCGATGCAATGACTTGATTATTCCTGGCAGCCTTTTAGTCTAGCGGTGATCCAATTAATGTAGTATTTATAATGTTGTTGTCATTTGTCATGTATGTAATATTTATCCTTGTGAGACATGAACTATTGTAATACTGTTGTCATTTGTCATGTGTGTAATATTTATCCTTGTGAGACATGAACTATTGTAATGTTGCTATCATTTGTGTAGTGTACCTTTAGCGTTACGAATTACCATTGTAATGAACAATTTGTGTAATGTTTTTTTCGTTATCAACTGCTTATTTGTAATCACTCTTATGTATGCAGGTATGGCGGACGAGACACCAGCTCTCCTCAGTAGGGCACTGGACAGGAGCCACCGTTCGTACTTGTCGGCGGTGCAGGGTGCGCAGCTTACCACCTTTCGTCCACGCCCGTCGCGCGAGTTGGTGCGGGCCGATCCGCGACACGTTCCGTGGTATGATAGAGCTTAATTACTTGATGGCATTTTTTGGCTATTTGGAAATATGTGGTACTAATGTTGAACTCCACGGTACGCAGGTTGCGTGAGGCAGGCCTGATAGCGATATGCAGGCTTGTTGAGGCGCGGGCGGACGAGAACGACCTGGCCAAGCGCTGGGATGCGGACCGGTCGCTACTGGCTGCTTTGGTAGATCGGTGGTGGCCGGAGACGCACACGTTCCATCTCCCCTGCGGGGAGATGGCACCTACGCTGCAGGTACTGGTGCCGCCGCAACGTAAGTACAAATTGTTTTCATTTCAAATTTCAGATTATGTGCGACTGATGTTCTGACGAGTTGGTTCTCCTTGTGTCGCAGCGCCGTTACGCCCACGTCCAGGTCAGACGGAGCTACCCGGAGTTTGTCTTCGAGTTCGACCGTCTGCAGCCTTCGGACGTCGTCTGGGAGCCCTACACGCACCACGTGGTCGCGGAGAGAGCACCTCTAGGTCTGTCTGCCTTGTGCACGCGTGACGCGGCGTACTGGTTGACGGTGGTGCCGTTGGTTTTCGACATCTTCGTCGAGCCTCACTGCCCTTACCGTGTTATGAGGCAGTTCGGACTGAGGCAGAGCTTTCCAGTGAACGTACCGATACCCGTCGCGCCCCAGGACCACCAGTGAGTATTTCTCTTTCACCTTTACTATTGTTATGTCGACTACGCGCGGAACGTTCGATGACCATTATATTTTTTGCAGGTTGACTCGACGGGGACAGCACGCAGGGACACTGTGGGCACCTCGGATCTTGCCGTACGTCGAGGACTGGTTGGTAGCCACCGAGGAGGTGATTGCCGAGGTCCACCCACACTCGGAGGAGAACTACACTGCCTACCTTCGGTGGTACTTGCCGCGCACACGTGCCCGCGTCACCTTCACCACGGCCGCTCCACAGCTACACCAGGCAGGCGTCAAGGACACCTACCTCGTGCACCGTGACCAGGAGTACTTCCTGAGGGTACGTCCATGTTTCTCGGACTTCTTGTTTTCGTACTACGCGATTGGTACATATGAGACTGACAAACCTAATTAATAATGATTCCTACAGGTCGATGCTGCACGCGCCATGAACGCCGACATCAACGCGGTGATGCTGAGGTTGGACGCTGGACTGCACCTGAACGACGTTGAGCAGAGGTTGACGTTCGAGCGGATGCAGACGAAGATGCGTTCGATCTTGCGCGTCCTCTCTTGTCGTTCAGCCGTGGACGCGGTACCTCCACCGGCAGCTGCTGTTCCACGTCCACGCGGCCCGACACCAGGATCGACATCGCACGGTGCTGGTGCGTCCACAGGTTAGTTTCGTACCTTCTCACTATGCGAAACCTTCGCCATGTTATTACAAACTGAATGTCTACTAGGTCCGACGCTGCCGACAGGACACTCTGCTGGAGCGAGTGGATCGTCGATCCCTCGGCCGTTCGCGACTCCGCCCAGCACGTCGGCCTTTGTTCGAGCGAGCGGTTCGTCCGTCCCTCCTCCCTTTAGTCAGCCGCCAGGTGAGCAAGCGTCTTCCGATGAGTGCTACAAACGTACTATTTGGGCGGAATGTTGCTTAACTTTTGATATCTGCAGGAGGATACTACCTGGCGGGGATTTTCCATTCGGGTGAGTCTTCGTCGCAGGCGGGCGGGTCCAGTGCGGGCGGGTCTGGTGAGGGCGACGACTTCGACGACCTGGAGGACCCAGAGCAGGACGTTCTCGACGCCTCTCAGCTTGGTGGAGCACCACCACCACAGAGCCAGGAGCATCCGCAGCACACGCCCGCACCAGATGTCCGCGTTGGTCGTGCCGTGCCCGCTGAGAGGCTGACGTACTCTTAGGGGCACATTAGGAGGGGTAGGGGTAAGAGGCCTCGCCAGTAGGCTACTAGTGCTACATGTTTGTAATATTTACAGTTAGTAACTTTGTGTTACCTCTTTGTATATAACTCTATTCGATCGCCGCACTCATATATCACGAAAACATTTCATGTCATTCGCTACATCTACTCAACGAAACGACGAATAACTTTCGGCGCGTAACAGAGGGCTACGATTGGTCGCTATCAAAGTAAGTGAATGCGAAACACAAATGGAGTACAACGGCGAGAAGGGAAGGGAAAATGGAAGACACGCGAAATAACATTTCAAGTTCGTTAGTTCGCTACACGTTGCGAGGTTGTAATGTACGCAACATTATTCATCAATACACCATACAACTACCAACTCGTGCATACTACTGAGTGCAACGAGGCCACTTTTCCTTCCTCTGCGCATCGGGATTCTCCTCCATTGCTGCCTTTGCTCGCCGCGCACGCTCAAGCTTCCGCTCCCGCTCCTCCCTGTACGCAGCAACACGCCTCCTTTCCGCCTCAGCCTTGTGATCTTTTTCTGCAGCCTCCTCCTTGCGTCTCTACTCTATCTTCTCCTTGCGCTCTACATCCTATTGCCGCATGTACTCCAACCGCTCCTTGTTTTGCGGCTTGATTTCGGTGTCGATCCACTGCTCAAATTCACATAGCGGTGGAGGGGTCTACAACAAATGCAATGTTTACTAACCAAATAAGTTGTTCAAGACTACTTAATACACCAAATAATTATTATAAAACATCAGTTCCTCACCATTAAGTTAATGCGGCGTATCTCAGGTGTTGGCTCAAACTCAAAATTGGCACACATCCAGTATCTCTGCATGTACGTCTCCTCTTCATCGGACTTGGCTACCTTGCAAGGATCACCGCACTAGCACATGGGTATTGGAACACCGCTAGGCAAAGGCAATGGGTTAAAGGCATTTTCAGTCTTCGGGCGATAACTACAAGTCAACAATAAATGAAACACCCTAACCCGTTAATCTAGGATTCCTCATTTCATGCACAATGAATAACACAAAATATCACAGAAACGATTTACGTTACCTTGAGTTGGTAGCTTTTCCACGTCTTGGCATCCTACAGTTTAAAAAAACAACTATCAAATATTGTAAACACCCTTAATACGGTCAAATATAGTACTACTACAAACCAAACGTGTGCACAACAAATCTAGCCTAAAATTATTCACACTTCTAAGTGCTACAGATCTACTCACAAATTTCAACAGATCTACTCACAGTGCTACAGATCTACTCGCAAAAAATCTAGGGTCCATATCTAAGTGCTACAGATCTACTCATAAATTTCAAATACATGGTAATTACACTAGTATGCGACACAAAATATAACCATACGTCGGGATATTGTACTAACCTGCGATCGAATAAGCACAGCAACAACGCTTCGCGGCTCTTCTCCTTCTTTCTCACCTCTCTCTTTTTTTTCCTTCAATTGTGACCGGTTGAAATGAGTACTTCCTCGGGCCATTGGGGCTTTATGGGATGCCGACCAAAAATTGCCCTTGCAGAGGGCGAGATTACGCCAAAAATCGCCCTCTGCAAGGGCGGCGAGGGGGCTGCCTGCAAATTTGCCGCACCCCTCTATTGTTGTAGTTGCACTTTTTTCATATTCTCATCGAGAACACACAACTGATTAGCTTTGATGTGTTTCAATAGCAAATTACAAGAAAATTTGTTTTCTTACAAAAAATACTACAATTTATCTGTTGCATGTTTCATATTACAAGTCGTTTCGATTTTTTTCAATCAATCTTTTTAAAAGTTTAATCAAGTTTATAAAAAAAATTGCAACATTTATATTATCAACTTAGTTTTATTATATTTAACGTTATATATATTTTGATAGTTTTTTATGTTATAAATATTGTTATATTTGTATAACCTTACTTACATAAAGTAAAAATAGTTTAACTTTATAATAAATCAAAAATCATCCTTTTTACAGGCGGCCCCTGCCGCACAGGCAAAAATCGCTCTCTGTAAGGGCGGCAAGGGGGCCGCCTGTAAAATTGCCAGGACGACCGCCCTTTTGCAGGCGGCCCCCTGTGGAACAGTGAAAAAACGTCTTTGCCGAGGGCGGCAAGGGACTTTTTTGCAAAATTGCAACGACGCGGCAAACGGCGCCTAACGGCCGTCTGCCACGTCGGAAAAATTGCCCTCTGGAGGGCGATTTTTAGAACTCACCCTCTCGGAGGACGAGAGGAGATTATTTCTGCAATATTTCGAAACGGAAAATTATTTTTGCAAATCTTTAAATAAATAAAATTAAAAATGCAAAAAATTCGCCTCTTCTCTTCTCTTCCTATCGACCGGATCCCTAGTCTCCGGTCAGATCCTTCTCCGGCGACCGGAGCTGGCTACTGGTCGAGCGCCTCGCCAACCGGTGGTGAGGGCGAATCTGAGCTTGCTTACCAATACTCTACTTTTCTACTTTACTTCTCCACGAGCGCCGCTTGGATTCGTTCCAGTATTATTTGTCTGGTTCTTTTCTTTTTTCTTCTTCTTCTCCTGATTGGAAGGTGAGGGTTCTTGTAGATGTTGTAGGTATGTTATGTGGGCATCGATTCTATGGATTTTATTAGCAATCATACACCGAAAATTGCATCTTTTGTGTACTGTAATATGCGCATGCCCTATTAGTTTCTTGGACTCTTTCGATTTGTTTATGCAATATTTGAGTTGGGTGATTGATTCGCCCATAAAACAGGTCCATACTGAAATGGTTCCCAGATTTTCAAGATAAAATTGCAATCCGCTAAACCACCATTTTGTAAACTGAATGGTAATGTTTACTGTTCTCTGCATCAGTACTATCTTTGTGTTGGGTTGTTAGTTTCTGTGATGTTTTTGTTAAAACTTTATTGTAAAGTTTGCGATTCTAAGTACCCTAGTATCAACTTTTGCCAGTGTACATCCGGGTTCGGATGCAGACACCGGTTTTAATATCCATTATCTAAAAAAACAGTACTAGAGTTTATCGCTTCAGCCTTGAGGACTTCTGTAATTGTGTTAGTGGGAACTTTACCACATATGTGATTCCCCCTTCTCTTTTGTTTTATTTCACATCATATAACCATGTGTCCATGTTTGATGTAGACTGACTAGTATATTACTCCAGTGATCTAGCACAACTTGGCACACATTCTATTAGCCCAAAAGATTTATAACTTCCCTAGCTACCAATAAGAAACCCTGTTCAGTTTGTTACGAGGAGCAAACTTTTGGGTGTTTGGCTCATCGTTCTTGCCAAACTCCCTTTTCCTGCTTTTCAGTGACCATAACATTACGATTTTTACAACACGGTGTTTTTATGATAGAACTGTGCTAGTTGGGTACATTGCCAGTTTTGTTGCTACTCCACTGATATGGATGTTCTGTCTGCCAACCAGGTCATATTTTACTGGCCAGAGCACAGAAAAGAAAGATGGTTAATGCAATCAAGGGATTGTTCATCTCCTGGTAATTAAGCTCCTAACACAGGTTAATTCGATCAATTTTTGTTTTCGGTGTGATTCCTTTGCATAAGCAGCTTGCAATCCCTTTTGCAGTGATGTGCCAATGGCACAGTTCATTGTCAATCTGAATGCTTCAATGCCCGCATCAGACAAGTTCATCTTGCACATGCTTGATCCAACGCACATGTTCGTCCAGCCTCACGTGGCGGAGATGATCAGAAGTAAGATATCAGAGTTCAGGGACCAGAACAGCTACGAGAAACCAGCATGAACTGTGAAGGGCCATCCTGTCCTCAAACTCCCATATAAACATACCACCGTTTGTTGTTAGCCTATAATGTGGAGTAGTGATATACTGAGCATCGCATCTCACTCGTGATAATCAAGAATGACGACATTTGGTATCAGAATGTCACTTTTAGAGTGACAGATAATACAATTGTGAGATTGTAATGGAATAACTGTATTTTAATATCAGAAACAAGTTTAAGTTGTGTTTGAATTCAGCAACATGAATGTGATGGTGGAATTCGGCCGAATAAATCTTCCTGACTGACTGTCTGTCTGTCGATCCAGTTCTTGTGGAATTTTCAGCTGATATTTAATCTTGATGTCCTTTTCTCTTCTCTCTCGACATTATATTATATTATCTGAACTCCGAAGGGTGCGATTTTGAGCATAATTGGTATTGGAGAAGAGAGTCTGAACCAACCGTCGTCTTCAATTTCGGCTGCCAATGCTGGTCTGGTGGCAGCTGAATGCCTGAATTTCTTCAATTCGCCGGAGCAGATGGGGAAGGCGACGGTTATTGGGCCGGGATCACAGGCGGGATTGCAGCCCATATTAATTGGTTGGGCCAAAAAGGGAATTTCGATTCCGTGCGGCCCAACAACGGGATGGAGAGTCACGTGCGGCCCATATTAGATGGGCCGTAAGGGCCAGTGGCAATTGAAATGGTTGAGTTGGGAGGGCCCGGCCCAAACATCTCTCCACGGCGACTGCGCCACCGGTCGCCGGCGCACCCGCCGCCTCTTCAGCTCACAGGCGGCGCACCTCCATCTCAGCTCTGAACAACACAACCCCGGTGTTCGAAGAGTAAATCCATCAAGCTTGGGTAACAACTAGCAAAGGTCGTGGATCTTGTTTGATCAGAGGGCACAGATCAATCAAGCTCATCTCGGTATTCAGTGAACTGCGAAGCGGAGTAAATCATGCACTCTATTGTTCACTAGTATTAAGTTCTCCTGCCTACAATTAACATGCTGTTTCCCCTCTTCTCCTGCCTACGATTTCCATTGTCTGTCAGATTATTTTTATTAGTGACGAATGGTAAAAAGTATAAAGTACGTGACAACAATGATATATGGCATTTCACGCTCAGTTAGTATTCACATTGCTGATGTACAGTTGTACACTAGTAATTTGAAGTGAAAATTCAGAAGAAAGTAAAGAGCTCTCTGTTTTTATAAATTGTATCAACCTGACCAGTGAGAAAATAGGTTGTGAACAAGCTCAAAAGAAGAATATATACATATTTTGCCAATGTTCCTGCAATTCTGCAACTAGCTAATTTATGTTGACTTCTGAATGTTGTGCAGGAGAAAAAGAGTATGTCAGAGAATGATGTATGCAGATGGCGCGGCATAATGAACTTGATGCCCCTGTTTTACTCTAAGTAGCAACCGTGGTCCAAGAGACAACATCCATCTCTTTACGAAAGAGATGGCATTATAACTTAACAATGGCACTGAGATTATATACTCCCTGATCTGATGAACAGATAGAAACCAGTCACTGTCTACTACTATCTTCAGCAGAGATGCAGGAACCACTATCTTGAAAAGCACCCATGACAATTGATGCAGATCGTTCACCCATCAGGTTGCATCTGGTTCCATGTACAATCTTTCTTCGGTTGAGGCTTCACATGCTTGCTTGCATCCTCGATTGCTTTCAGCCATGTTGATGCGCACTCAGATTCAGATAGATAGACCTTGTCTCAACTTGCAGCTATCTAACCAAGAAAAAATGCCATCTTTCTGCAGCAGCTCGATCTGCACCCAGCATTCATGCTTGAAAGCAAAGTCTCAGCCTGACATTCAGAGCAAAGCTTAAAGCTTTGGCATGATTCGGCAAACACTCAAACTGTTCTCGCTTTCGGAGCCTTTGCTTCCAAGCAAAATTGCCCGAATCAATGGCTACAAATACTCAATGCATGCATGCATCCTCCATTCATCCTGCAGCAACAGTTTCTCTCTTCAGTTGAAAAAAAGAAAAGAAAAGAAAAATTCAGACAGACATGGAGACGAAGCTGGCCGTGGCCGTCGTCCTCCTGCTGCTGTGCGGCGCCGCGTGCGCCGGCCGCAGCGGCGAGTTGTCCATTGTCGGGTACTCGGAGGAGGACCTGGCGTCGCACGACCGGCTGATCGAGCTGTTCGAGAAGTGGGTGGCAAAGTACCGGAAGGCGTACGCGAGCTTCGAGGAGAAGGTGAGGCGGTTCGAGGTGTTCAAGGACAACCTCAAGCACATCGACGAGATCAACAAGAAGGTGACCAGCTACTGGCTGGGCCTCAACGAGTTCGCCGACCTCACCCACGACGAGTTCAAGGCGGCCTACCTCGGCCTCACGCCGGCGAGAAAGAACAGCAAGGACTACTCGTCGGAGTTCAGGTACGAGAGCTTGAGCGACGGCGAGGTGCCCAAGGAGATGGACTGGAGGAAGAAGGGAGCGGTGACGGAGGTGAAGAACCAGGGGCAGTGCGGCAGCTGCTGGGCGTTCTCGACGGTGGCGGCGGTGGAGGGGATCAACGCGATCGTGACCGGGAACCTGACGTCGCTGTCGGAGCAGGAGCTGATTGACTGTAGCACGGACGGGAACAACGGCTGCAATGGCGGGCTCATGGACTACGCCTTCTCCTACATCGCCTCCAGCGGGGGGCTGCGCACGGAGGAGGCGTACCCGTACGCCATGGAGGAGGGGGACTGCGACGAGGGGAAGGGCGGCGACGAGGCGGCGGTGGTGACCATCTCCGGCTATGAGGACGTGCCGGTCAACGACGAGCAGGCGCTGGTCAAGGCACTGGCCCACCAGCCAGTCAGCGTCGCCATTGAGGCATCCGGCCGCCACTTCCAGTTCTACAGCGGGGTCAGTATATTCTCCTCTTAATCTCTCCTATAGCCAGTCAAAATTCTAAAATTCTAACTATCAATTTTATATTAACAAAAGTAAATTCCCATTTAACAATGCCTAAAATGTTATAAACATAAAGAACTAAAAAACATACCATAAGACGTATGACGAACAAACAAAAAATGATCACACCAGCTGTCTTCATTCACTATGGGCATCTTGAATTTTGCATTTTACAAAATACAATAAGTTTATAATATTATAGAAGTACATTTGAACACAAACCTACGTTACCGTCTGTTTTGTCTTTCAAACTAAGCATTTGGAAAATTGTTAATGATCAGAATTTTAAACTCTGACTAAATTTTGTTATAAACATCAAATAGTTATGTTTAGGTAGACTTTTTTTAATTATTTTTGCAAAATTTATATTTATAGCTTCTATAGAACCACGTATTTTATACCATGGTATGAACTATATGGACGATCAAGTGGTATTTTAATATATAATTATATGATCATCATCATGGATGTATGAAAGATTAACATTGTTGGTGCTATATAATTATAAATTAAATACAGGGTGTGTTTGATGGTCCGTGCGGCGAGGAGCTGGATCATGGTGTAACGGCCGTCGGATATGGCACAAACAAGGGCCAAGACTACATAATTGTGAAGAACTCGTGGAGCTCACATTGGGGCGAGAAAGGGTACATCCGCATGAAGAGGGGCACAGGCAAGGGCGAGGGTCTATGTGGCATCAACAAGATGGCCTCATACCCCACCAAGGACAACTAAACTACTACATAACTCAATTGAATCAACAAATGAAGATCACACGTTTGATCCTTCAAAGTTTCTCTTCTCCTCTTGTTTTATTAACCTTTAATTCCACTGTTTTTTCTTCTTTCTAAAGATTTGGAGAAGAGAGAGAGAAGCACAAGCGGTTTGTTTGTGTTCGATTTTCTTTTGCGCGCTTTGAAATCATCGATGAAATAATAAATTTCACAAGCTTCTCTTTAAGGGTACTTGTTTGGTCAAGTTTTGTGTGCATTTGATTTTTGCTCCTGATGGTTAGGTTTATATGCAAGGACGAATGAAATGTGTAGGACTTGAGGTACAGAAGTACGAAAACACATGGAAGACAATAGTATCACGCGGGAGAAAAATGTCACGAAATCGACATTTTGTACAAAGATGCGTGTAAATCTTTTACGTATTTCTAAAAAATGAAATCGACATTTTGTAATTTCCCGCGTAAAAGTTACTGCTTGATGTCAACATCTTGTTTTGAAGACTTGGTGTCAGCATCTGAGCCCATCATGATCAATAATCCAGAAAAAAAATGCAAGAATTATTGGAGGACCAATGCCCATGCAATACAAGTTGAGACACTGTCGCACACTGCACACGCTCAACTTATCAATTAGTAGTACTGTTTCAACAATTTTCATGTTTAGGCCAAGTGTGTGAATCATTTTAACTTGTTTATATTAAGGAGGTAAAAAAAAGCCATGTGAAATGTCTGAAATATTAGCTGAAAACGTGAACCATATACTCCTAATTGACTGAGGCAGTAGAGGCTAGACATAAACAATTTGCAGAGGTTGGCTTGCCTTTGACCACAGCACTCAAATCCGGGGGCGCCACCGGGAAATGAAAATTCAGCCACAAATTTCTTCTTTTCTCTCTATTGTTGTTGTTTCAGTTATCCTTTCCCTATCAAGACTGTCCAGCTAACCTTCCAAATTTTGCTCTACTCACTCCAGAAGCTTCTGTTGTCCTGTTAATCAGCACTAATTCTTTTTTGAACTAATGGCATCTTCTCTTCTAATTTTCTGTGGACTGTGTTTAACATAAGCTGAGTTTATCTCTTTGAAGAACATACTTGTATTTTCCTTCATGGTGAGGCTTACTTGCAGATCATTATATTATGTTGCTATAAATTAATGGTTTGCCATTTGATTTGTTTGTAAGTACTGAATCATGTGTAATCTAAAGACTAAGTGGTAGGTGTGTTAGCTATCTCCAACTGAAGAAGATGAGACAGCACCCTGCGTCATGTACAACCCACAAAGTTGTAATCAACGTCCTTAACTATAAATAACTCCTATATGTGAAAGTTATATAGTATCTTTTCCTATACTGGATTAATCCACATGAAGATCTGGATCTGAAGGACAAATGAAGATGTAGATCTGAAAACAATTGTAAATAAATTTCTAGGATAAGAAAAAGACATGGCTTGATTTGATACTGATATGGTCACTACTCACTAGTCATAAGAGAAAACGACTTCAGTGTTGGAATATGTTTTGGATTGTTAATAGGTGCTTCAAATGGACTCTCAGCAGAGCCACCAACCGTAGAACTTTTGAGCAGGTAACATAGTATTCCTTTCTCCAAATAAGCAAGAATAAAAACCAGAGTTCAAATACAATTAGAAAAGATTAACATTTACTTACTCGCCTTTACAATTCCAAAAAAAAAGAAAAGAAATTATGCTATATTTTCTCGTATGATTATTATGACACCGTCTGTCACTGTCATACATGCTCGGTTCTATTTACTGTTTGAATGGGACAAATATAGCGTAGATTCGACTAAGGATTTTAAGTAGTGACAGTGATTATAGACACACTCACTTTCGAATTATGATAAAAATTAATTAAATTGAAAAAGGAAAAAGAAAAGAGTGTGTTGAATAAAGTTTTGTAATGGACGGCGTTGAAAGAGTTTGGTTTTAGAGGGGACGGGTGGGATGGGGGTAGGTAAGCTAGACGTACACGAACACGACCGGAATTTGCAGGCGCGACTTTTTTTTTTTTTGGTGGCTCTGAAATTTTCCTATTTTCTTTGCTTTCCTTTATGGCTTTATTTATAGAGTTGAGTCGTGGCGGCTCTCTCTGAATCCCCACGAGACGAGAAACCTACCAAAAATCTCATCTTTCGCCGGCTCACCCCCTGATTCCTGTTGCTGCTGTTCTCCCTTCCTCTCTTGTTGGATCTCAATTCTCAATCAAGAACACACAGAGAGGAGAGAGGAAGAAGATGTCCAACAACAAAGTGTACACCCTCGAGGAGGTCGCCAAGCACAACTCCAAGGACGACTGCTGGCTCATCATCGGCGGCAAGGTCTCATCTTTTTTACGCTTTATTTACTTCTCCTACGCTTCGATTTCATGTTTCCCCCCAATTAATTTGTCCGCTCATCGACTGGCCACTAAACCCCAAATAACCGAGATGGAATTTCGATTCGTTTCGTCGATTTGGTGGTTCTCTGACGCTGTCATGTTGGTTAGATCATGGCAGATCTAGCTAGGAAAGTCGAATTTTGTCTGATTCCACCGCACCCCTGAGGGATCGGTGCAACCCTGTGAATTCTTCTCTTCTTTCCTGCTGATAGGATTGTCAATAATATTCATGGGCTTTCTTTCTGCATCCTGCCCTACCTGGAAAGAGGGGAGAGTGCTAGCAGATCCAAACATCACGGATTGACTTCTCCTAGACAAGTTCCATACGAAACCTGTTCTACATGCTGTTTTTCTTTTACTGTTCACTCATTGTCAGTCAAACACTGCAAAATTTGTCTCTGCCACAATTCTGCAAGAGCTTCTTGCTAGTACAACTGAAGAATCACTCCTCTGTTCCAACTTGGCATCTGGATAGAATAATGAATGTTTCATATGGAAAGGCTTATCTATGTAAATCCTGTCGATTGACCTTAAAACGCAGTTTGGTAATAGTGGTTTTCTTTTGGTTGGACATGACAAGAACAATATATGGTTATTTTCTATCATTTATGTTTTTTTCTTTTTCACGGTAACAATGCTTGTATTGATGAACCTACCCTGTTTACCTGAGCTCACCAGTGTTCTGCAATACTATCCAGGTATACAATGTGTCGAAATTCCTCGAGGACCATCCAGGGGGTGACGATGTCTTGCTATCTTCAACTGGTATGCCTTCTCAATTCTCATGTTCTGGCCTTCTGACTAGTGACCACTACTGATGAAGTAACTGAGTTTGCAAAGGATGGTTTAGCTTACACTTTGAAATGTACACGGGCCTTCTGCAGGCAAGGACGCGACTGACGATTTTGAAGATGTCGGGCACAGCACGACTGCTCGTGCGATGATGGACGAGTACTATGTTGGCGACATCGATACATCCACAATACCTGCAAGGACGAAGTACGTTCCCCCAAAGCAACCGCACTACAACCAGGACAAGACCCTGGAGTTCATCATCAAGATCCTCCAGTTCTTGGTTCCCCTCGCCATATTGGGCCTGGCTGTTGCAATTAGGATCTACACCAAGTCGGAGTCCGCTTAGTGCTGTTCTCTTGTGTTATAAGAGTTGAAGGTACCGAATAAGTTAGCAAGAGTTTTGTGTGATCCATACCAGTGTAACCAGTCATGAATTTGTCGAATGTTCTGAAGCTTCTGTGGGTTTTGTGGTCCTGGGATGCCCACTTTGGTAAAGATCGATAGGATTCAAAGAAGTACTCGTTAATTGTTATTATATCATGTTGATGGCTCTGCTCATTGTTATTAATTGTTAGAAACCAGAAATTGTTCCTATACATACACAAGGTGGTGATTTTATTGGCTGGTGTTTCTATTGAATTTCTGTTTGTTAGCAATGCAGATTTAACCGTTGTTGCATTTGCTTGTTTTTGTGTTCCTAGCTTTTCTACAAGTTATCACTGATCGATAATGTGGCTTGTGTAGTGGTGCTGTCTATATAATACAGTACTGACTAGACTTGATATAGTGGAGTTTCACCAGATGAAGAGGGGAAACCATACAAGAATGGAAGATAATATCACTGTGCTCCGTTCTTCTCCATGAAATTTTGACATGATATTATGTACGATTTTTTCACTGATTAAAAATACTGAATTAATTAGGTATCGCCACAAAAATACTACACGTTATCGTCAACCAAAAAAGACCAAACAACCTTCACAAGCACCTTGACACCATTAAATATAACTTGAGCCTCATCTGAGCCTTTGATATTTTGGAGTAAAATCAATGGTTTCGTAGACCAGCCAGTTGAAACACAATCAGCTTGATTAACAATGGTCGATATAAGCTGCTCCTTCGCCATGACGCGTCCTGACAATCTTACATTTTTTTTATATAGTTCATCATACCACATGAATTGATTTTGCCACGAGAGAGATTACATATCCAGATTTTATTTGCATCAAATAAGGTGCACCGCAACCACGCAAGGTGAGTGCGATCACGAGATCTCTGACCGGAGAGGATACCGCACGTCCGCCACTTTCTTGCGAGAAGCTGACTGCTTCAATTGCGAGACACCTTCTTAATTTCTCTCCTCTCTTTGTGAATGCATGAGCAAGACAGTCGTTTCCTTAGTTGGCACAGGAAAGAGATGTTCTTTTTGAGTGTTGGGAAGTGTTTCATTTTTATGATTGGAATTGTGGATGGAGGTTATGTAATCTGCGCCGCCATTATCTTCTCGCTCTCCAGGCAGACATGCTTCAGTTAGGGCAATCTGCTCGAGAAGGACAATCTGCGTCATGTTGTGTCCCAGGATCTATGGAGCAAATCCCCTCAATTCCCAAGCTGAATTGTACAGCACATAGATCGGTGAAGTTGTTGCTTCTTGGGTTGCCATTGCCATGCATCCCCTGAGCAATATATACAATCTTTTATTTGTGCAGTACAACACATAGATGGTGCCGTCTTGCCTGACATCGTGAACAAGATCGACGTGAGGTGATACATTGTACCTTCACCAAGGCCAGTGCAATCGATCGCCTCTGTTTTGTGTTTTGTCAATCTTTTCACCTGACACATGGTGTGTTCGTGATATTTTTTTTAGTATTGTTCGTCAGACTCAAAATGAGATGAACTTTTTCCTTGGAGGAACATACACTAGAGATCCAACAAATTGCAGTCTGGCCCGTTTGCAGATCACAATCCAGCCCAGCCCACCTACAAAAAAATCCCGGCCTATATAAACAAATAAAGCAAAACAAAACAAAAACTAGTCGATTATTACGAGAACAACAAACAAACCCTAGATGTTTCCTTGCCCTTCTCGGCGTACTGCGGCGGTGGCGGCGATGATGACGCGCGGCGACGTCTCCGTATTCGACGATGAAGAAATCGGGCGCGTGATGGATTTATTCTTCACCAATGGCGTACTGGGGTTGGACGGCGGCGTATCGGAGGAGGAGGAGGAGACGGAGCTCAAGCCCTTGTTCTACGATGAGGCTGCGACGGTGGCGGAGTCAGTGGCGGCGGCGGAGAGGCGGCGGGTGCGCGAAGAGGAGCGCGCGCGGGTGTTGGAGCAGCAGGCCAAGGAGAGGAAGGCGAAGGATGCCTACTTCAAGTGGAACCTCAAGTTCAATCCCAAGACTGGCCAGCACTACTTCACCCGATTGATCCTCGTTAACCCCCTCACCTTCGACCTCGACGAGGAGTGTAAGCATCTTCTCCCCATTCCCTCTTTCTTAGTTTCCCTTCAATTGAAGCAATTGCTATGAAACAATCTTTCTTTCACAATGTATGTTAAATGTATTATATACGTATGGACTTGATGCAGCAACTGCCGTGTATTGAATTTCCTGCATTACTGTTAATTCCAACTAGTGGCACTATTTCTCTCCCCTTGTTTTTGTATTGTTACTACAAGTTCTTCATTGAATTCATGCAATGCAGCTCCTCTTGGTCCAATGCGACACACTAACAGAGTCTACAATGAGCATGAGGCATTCCGGATGCGCAACTCTGTAAACATTCTTTCAGTGAATATACTAAGCTCAGATGTAGGCTTCCCGATTAATGTTTATGGCACTCTAATTGCTAGAGACAGCCTCGATGAGAAGTGCATTTATCTCTTCCGTCGCCCTAGAGATGATTGCCAACTCATCAACTCAAAGGTACTAAAAATTGTAATATTTTAATTTTCTTTTCAAAGAACAATGCATTTTGTTTCTGTTCACATCCATCGATCAAATTGTACTGCCATCTTGCGTATCTGTATATGAATCTAAATGTCTTACTGCTCTGGTCTGCAATCAATTTTCATTATGTATCTGTGCGCTATTACTTGTCAATCTAACATGTGGAAAATTTATTATGCCCTTGCTGATGAGGCCTTTTTTAGTTGACGTTGCATCTATAACGTGGCTAATATTTTTAGTTCGTAAGATGTTTGTCATGTCTTGTCGAAAAGTTATATGGTAAACAAGTTAGAGGTCTACATGTCAGCAGTTGACCATATCATGCCATTAGTAAGATGTAGATGAAGACCTATATATGCTTGTATCATATTTGGTAATACTCCCTCCGTTTCATGTTACAAGTCGCTTTGACTTTTTTCATAGTCAAGCTTCTTTAGGTTTGACTAAGTTTATAGAAAAATTTAACAACATCTACAACACCAAATTAATTTTCATTAAATGTGACATTCATTATATTTTGATAATAGATTTGGTCAAACTTAAAAAAAAGAGACTATAAAAAAAGTCAAAACGACTTATAATATGAAACGGAGGGAGTAGCTTTTATATGACGTTTTTACTTAAATTTGTTCCTATATTTATTATTACAGTTGCATTCAAAGTAACACGACATTACCTTATCATGTTACTTGATTCACAGGACGATTCGTTGATCTTGACTGGCCCAACTCGAGGACTTGTGTTACAAGACGCTGTGTATTTTGAGGTTGATCTCAAAATTAAGGATGCCCGATTAAGAAGGAAGAAAAAAGAGCATAGCAAGGGATTGCTTATGATCGATGGCATCCGAAGTGTTATAACGGTCAAAACTGAGGTTGAAAATGACACTTTTGTTGGTAAGCTCGGCACCGTGGAGTTGAGATATGCAGTTGTTAAAGACGCAGTGGAGGCTACTGTTGAAATCAAGGTTGTAGAGGGATATTTCCGTGGAGAAGTCGCAGCCTGCACCACCAACATCCAAGATAGAGTTGTTCTTCTTGATAGCAGAACATGCTGTGTGATGGCCGACAATCTTGATGTCCAGTTATCTCGACGCGTCATGGCTGTCTACTGCAGGGAGAAGCTTCTGTTGACCGTTGTTAATCAGGATGATGTAGTTCCAACTGGCTGTGTTACGCAAACCATTGAATTTACTCCAAAATTCAATGGTTCAGATGTGACTGCAGTTACTTGTGGTAGTGTTAAGATGCTTGTGAAGGTTACTTGGTCTCTTATGGACTGATGACAAATGAGGCGCAGTACTCCGTACTTGTGAAGCCCGTGGCGCCTTACTGATCATATATTATTAATAATGCAATGCAATATAGTAATTTTGTCTCACCAAAGTTCATTGTTCTTATACCCTTATGTTTTTTTAATATTTTTGCTGTCAGCATTGAACATGTGTGTTTTGGTGGCAGTAAAAAAATCTACAGATGGGCAACTACAGAGACAGTATTATTCAGCTCCTACTGCGGTAGCACAAACAAAGCATTGGTTTTATAGCTAAACGAAAAATGTGACCAGACGGTTCCTCCTCCATAGTTGTTGCTTATAAGCGATGGATATCATTATACACGGCACGTCTACACCAAAATTTGCCAGGGACAAAATGGACAATGAATAGACCAGGCTTAGAGAATGAGCAACAGAGGTCTTATATAGTTTGATAGTAAAAAATGATTGACAAAGCTTTTGTTTTTCAATTGTGTACGGAACACCAAAAAAACAAACCTATACAAGAGAGTTCATAACTGAAATAAAAATTGTTAAGTGAGTAGGAGCAAGATAAAATCTCTTCCTAACATTAGCCACAGGCAGAGTCAAGATTGGTAAATGTTAGGGATGGCTGCATTTGTACTTTTACAATCAAAATCCATGATCTTCATCGAGTTCTCAAAATCTCTAATTTCCTGTAACATAATTAAACGGACACTTCAATAACATAAAAAATGGCATACGGTCAACTAAGGGAATCTATGCAAATTGCACATCACTATACTATTGAATTATTATGTTATTCCAGTGCAGTGGTGAGCATGGATACTTCTTGGGAAAAAGAACTACCAAAATACATCCCATTTTGTTTCAATATTCGGTGATAAAAGAACATGTAATTTGTGCTCTGGGGACTTCAGTGTCCATGAATCCAAGAAAAGTTAAAAGAGGAGATGAAGGCAGAAAGGTGAGTAAACCTTCAAGACTGAGTCGATTGCTTTGGTGATGGAAGCCACTGGTTAGTCTCCTTCCTGTACTTAGCAAGTTAGGTGAACTTTGAAATATTTTCCCGATTTACTCAAATGGCAGCAGCAACCATACCTACAGCAATCCAACCAAACAACTCCAACTCATTCTCAAGCAATACGACAACTTGAACTACTATATTATTCTGTCATGATAATTTTGAAAGATCATAATCATTTCATGTTAACATGCATTTTAGATCCTGAGATATAAATGTCATGATAATTCAATATGGTTAGAAGTAATGGCAAGCATGCGTGTGTATAGATCAGATGCTAACATCCCATAGGAATATTTAACAATGTCATTGATAAGAAAATTAGGACATATACATATAACCATTATTTAGGTCGAACTGAAGATCAAGATAAATTGCAGTGGAAGGAAATATTGCCAATATAAGCACCTTATACTTAATATAAGTTGGGACTAACAGAATCAACCCACCATTTTTGGGGGAAAATGTATTACTCAAATGCACAACATTAAGATCTAACTTTTGTAAATTAGTTATATATTTTCATACAAGAGTTCGGATATATACTGTAGGAAAAAATGCATATGTATAGATGACATTAAGTTTTGTACGAGAAACAGGACAAATTGCTTTCTACGAAAAACACACCATACAGGTTCTGAGGAGAAGAAAGGAACTTCAGTATGAACAAAGTTACATACTTACATGCCAATTCTGATCACAAATTAACCTGGAGAAAAACTGAAAGATCATAAGCCTAATTAATTCTAACGTGTACATACTTAAATGGTAAAATCCATGGCAAAATGATGCAACTATAGATGTCAGGACCACACCAATGATCTAAGGAAAAATAACTTGTATGCTCTTCAGAAGTAGATTACTATATCATAATTGAGAATTGTATTTGACTGGTTTCGATACAGGCTTCAGGGATGCTTCCAACATCCTACCACAGAACTCCAAAAGTAAGGGGGTGTTTGGTTGGATGCTTCGTACTGCCATACATAACTTAGGCATGCCACAGTTTTTTAGGTGGTCATTTGGTAGATTGCCACACTTATGGCTAGCCATACTTTTCATTCAAATGGCCCCGCTTGTCATTGACTCAGTTTTATAGCTAAGCTTGCCTCAAGTGTGGCCAACGTTTTGCTAGCCACACTTCTTGTGGCAAGCCACAACTTACCTAACAGGCCCTAAGTGTCCTCCTAACAGAACTTGAAATGCCCTCCTAACCAAAGAAATTATTAGCAGTCTAAGCTAAAAGCTTAGCATACAATATGACATATTATGTGATTATTACTAAGGAGGAATATAGCTCAATCACAGGAACAAACATAAGAAAGTGTTCTCTGCACTAACTACAGCATCTCTTGAGCATTCTTGGAGAACTCTTGTTATTGCTATTCATGTTACCATGTATGCAAAAAAATAGAAGA